>CM021750.1:14883837-14942869 GCA_011075105.1 Heteronetta atricapilla
GGGGGGCTGCATCCAGCTGCTGCGGATGGGAAAGGTCTGGAGGTACAGGGGGGCTGGGGTGGGATGGGGTGGGGGGGTTGCTGGGGTGGGGTGGGGGGTCACTGGGATGGGGCTGGGGGGCTGCATCCACGTGCTGTAGATGGAAAAGGTCTGGAGGTACGGGGGGCATTGTTATGGGATGGGGTCACTGGGGTGGAGTGGGATGGGATAGGATGGGATGGGATGGGATAGGGCTGCAGGGCTGCATCCACCTGCTGCAGCTGGGGCAGGTCTGGAGGTATGGGGGGCTTTGGGGTGGGATGGGATGGAGGGGTCACTGGGGTGGGGTGGGGGTTCATCATGATGGGATGGGTTGGCATAGGATGGGGCTGGGGGGCTGCATCCACCTGCTGCAGCTTGGGCAGGTCTGGAGGTACGGAGGGGTCACCAGGATGGGGGGGCTGGAGGGAGGGGCAGGGACATGGGGGGATGTAGGTGAGGGTGGGAAGGTTCAGCAGGGGCCCCCGGCAGCTGGGGTGGGAGTGGGATCAATCCTGTGCAGCCACAGCAGGAGGGGCAGGGGGTAGGGAGCCCCCGGCAGAGCCGGGCTGGGGGTGCGGGTGGCCGTGGGCAGGAGCTGGCACTGGGAGCCCGCAGCCCCGCTGCTGGCACAGCCCCGCTGTGGCCTTATCCTGGGGGCGTGGGGGGTGCTCCTGGCAGCCCCGAGCACCCCTGGCTCACAGCCTCCTCCAGGCAGGTCCCCAGGCTCCTGCTTGCAGCCGGCTGGGGGTGTAAGGGGGGCGTTTGTGCCCCCGGGGGCCGCGTTGCTGCCGCCTGCCCCTTCCCGGGCCTGAGGCTGGGCAGGGAGGGCGAGTGGCAGGCTGGTCCTGAGCAGCTCGAGCCCCTTTGCCCGCAGCTCTGCAAACCCTCCAGCAGCCCGGGGCTGGGGGTCCGTTGGCAGGGTGGTTTCCATCTGAGCACCTTCCTCCCCTGCGCGACGGAGCGGTGCCGCTCCCTCCTCGGCGCGGTGATGGAGCCGGCTCCTGGGGAGGCTGGGAGGGAGCGGAGACAATGGCAAATTCCTGAAACAATGCCCTGAGCAAGCCGCGCTCCCCGGGCCTGCTTCGGTGCCGCTTCCCCTCGCGAGCTACCGTAGCACAGAGGCTGCTCCCGTCCTTGTTGCTGCCTGCACGCGCTTCGCTGCTGCTTTGCTTGGGATGCTCCGGGGAGCACTAACTTCGTTTCGCGGCGCACCGTGCGCCGTGCCAGGGAGGTTCCTGCCCCTTCCATCCCCTCGCACTGCCACCCCCCCCGCTCTTTTCTGCCCCACGGTAGGGGCAGGATGGGCGCGAGCCCCAGGATGGGTGCGAGCCCGGCCATTGTGTGCTGGGAGAGCCGGGGAGGGAGAGGACGGGGCTCGCAGGGCCGCTGGCTGCTGAGCCCCCCGCAGCAGCCCCAGGGCCCCGCGGGTGATTGCCGGGGCCTGGCCATGCCGGGGCCGTGCCATGCTCGGGGTTTGGCTCCCGCTCGTGTCGGCCGCGGCTCCTGCCTGCTGCGCCGCGGAGGCTCTTAAGCCAATTAAAGCGGGAACTCGGCACCGACCCTCCAGGACGTGCCGGGTGCAGGCTGCAGCTGAGGCTCTTCCTAATCTCGGGATTGGGGATTTGCTCGGGTGACCAGCGAAATGCAGTTTGCTAAACCCATTAGTGGGGTTGGACGCGGTGCAGGTGGATGTGACAGTTTAAGAAGTGCTGAATTATAACCGAATAAATACTGCATGCGCAGGGAAGGCTTTTCCCTGGCCAGGGCGCCGGGGCCCGGCTGAGCCCCTTGCCAAACACCTCCCCCTTCCCTGATTTATCTGCGCGGCCCTGGCCTGGGCAGCCTCGATTCCCTGGGCAGCTCTCACCCTACAGGATCGATCGCTGCGCAGCGCCGGCCCCAGCTGCGCTCCAGCCCCAGCTCACACAATTGCGGCAGCTTCCCGGGGGGAACGGGCGTGCTAGCTCCGAGCCCCGACCTCGAGACCGTCCCGGATTTAAAGCTGGAATTCCTGGAAGGCAGCTGTAACCAGCGCCTTCACAATGCACGTGTCAACGTGCTGCCGTGGGTGCCCTCTGGAGACGTGTGTCGGTGGCAGGAACGTGTGCTCGCAGCCAGCGGGACAGCAGGGTGCTCCCCACGGGTGCCGGCCGGGGGCAGGGGGCTGCTGCTGCTCCCAGCCCCGCGGGACGGAGCCTCCCCGTGCGCCCGCTGGGGTTTGGCAGCTCAGGATCTCTCGCCCGCTCTGTTCACAGGTCAGCAGCTTTTTCGCCACACCGAGGGGAAGGGAGGTCCGCGGGGACCTGGTCTCCCTCGCGGTGACACCACCGGGAGCGGGCGAGGGGCTGGTCCCCGCATCGCCCCGCGGGCTGGCAGCCGGGGGTGTGCGGGGAAGGGGGGACAGGGGGGACATCCTCATGTGTTGGCGTGACGTCCGTGTCACACGGGGCTCTCCCCGACCCGTGTTTGCGGGGTGTGCGGTGCATTAGGATGGCTGCAGCAGGAGAGCAACCCTCTCCTTGCTTAAATAAAGGAGTGCGGGATGGCACCCCAAATTACCTGTCAGGTAATTTGCACTCCGATGACACCCCAAATTACCTTCCAGGAAAATTCCACTCTGTATTGCGCTGGGCCTGCCGGCTCCCTCCGGCTCCTTCACCCGAGGACGATGACTGGTGGCACGGGTTGTGCCAGGGCCTGGCTTTGCTCCTCGCACCTCTTTTCCCCCAGCGCTTGGGGTCCGGAGGCAGCCGCAGGGATGGGGTCGGGGCAGCGCTGCCTGGCAGAGCGGCCGTGGGCATTTCCCGGGGTGATCCCGAGCGCTGGGCACCAGGTCGGGGACGGGGGGCGCGGGGGTGACCGATGGCTGGAGCTGTGCCCCCAGGACCCGTGTTGCGCTGCGGGGCTGGGGGCGAGCAAACGGTGCTGCTGCCCTGCCCCAGCCCTCGGTGGGGATTTTGGTTAGATTGGGCTTTTTTTTTTAATACAAAGGAGGCGGTAATTAGCCCGAAGAGCTCTCTCTGTTGGTTTCTGCCTCATCATCAGTTTTTTGAAAATTAAATGATTTTTTTTTTCTTTTTTAAAGTAATTGATTCTGGATTTCTCGTGCAGCTGCTGCTGCGCTCAGTTCATAAACCCCTGGCGGTGCTCCGTCAGTGCACACGGGGATATTTTCCTGGGCTGAAACACAAACCCTGTGACCGAGCGCGTCACAAATAACCACCAACATTTCGTTCTGGCAACCTGACGGGAGACGAAAGCTCATTTTAATGAGACCTACGGAGCTGACAGCGAGACGGGAGAATAATTGAGCCCCGCCAAAAGCAGGGGAGGCCGAGGGTCACCTGGTGAGTGCCGAGGAGCCGGGGACCACGCACGCAGGAGATGTGCACGGTCGTGGCTCCCGCTTTTACGTTAAGGCAAAGCAAAAAGAAGGGAGCAGGAGCCTGCGGGGTCATGGGCCAGCACCTGGCAGCGGTTGGCACGCCGTGAAATTGGGCTGGAAGTACTAAAATCACGTCGTTTGCTGACAGGGATGTCTTTGTGTGGCTGCCAGTGCTCGGACAGGTCTTTGCGAGGCTCTCCGGGAGGGATGGATGGGGCAGGTGGTGCCGGGCTGCCGGGGGCTCCTCCAGCCTCGCTGGGGACATCGTGTGGGAAAGTGTCTTTGGTCCTTGCCAGGGTGCTCCCCCGGCGTGCATCCGTGCTTTTCCAGCCTCACCACGCCGGGATGTGGCTCTGCTGTCCCCTGCACGCTGAGCAGAGAGGGTTTTGGTGGCACCGCGGGCTGCTGGGGCACACGGTGCTGCTGGTGACACCGGCCGTGTCCCCGAGCTGCTGGTGGAGCCTGGCTTCTTTACCCCCCGGCCTCCCTCTGTCCCCGCTGCCCTGCTTGGCCACCCGAGCCCCCTCCAGCACCGACTCGCGGCACAGCCCAGCAGGATGCGGCCGCTGCTGCCCAGCGCTGGGCTCCCCTCCAGAGGAAGGAGGCTGCAGAAGGAGCCATACGGAGCAGGGCTGCAGAGAGGGGGGAGGCCAGATGGGAAGCCTGAAATCAGCCCGGCTGAGCCCCGGCCTCACCAGGGCCCTTGGGCTGCCCCGGCTTCGTGTGATCCGGGCAGGAGGACGCTGGGGGCAGCCCTGCAGGGTGCTGGAGCCGATGCCCCGCGGATGCCCGGTGCCCCCTCTCTGCCGAGCGGCACCGGGAGCCCCGTGGGGTCACCGGGTGCTGCCCTCCCCTCCTGCCCGCTGCGGCTGTGAGCGGGGCTGCCTGGGGCAGGAGCAGATGGCAGCGGCAGCGGGGCGGCTGGGGGGGCCGCGGTGGTGCCAGCTGATGGCCCCCACCACGTCTCCGGGCTTTGTGGCCCCCAGCCCCACACCGGCCGCAGGAGGGGCTCAGGAGCTCGGGTGCAGGAGGCCCCGGGACGTCCCCGGGAGCTGGGCCGGCTCCTGCCTCCTCTCTGCTGCTGGATGAGCCCAAAGTGCTGGGGTCAGGGCTTCTCCCGGCACTCACGAGCTAATGGAGTCGGCTGACAGCGTTTTATGGATCTGATGTAAAGGCCATCAGTTTGCGTGACAGTTTTACTAGGCTGGGAGGAAGCTTTACGGCCTGGCTTCCTTTTCCTTAATCCTTCTGCTTTCCTCGTCATCCGTCTCCCTCCTCTCCCCCCAAACCTCTGCGCGGTCGGCACGGAGCGGCCGGCGGAGGTGGCTCTGCCCGGGCACGGCAGCTCGGGGACACCCCGCACGCCCGGCCCCGTGTCCCCTCCTTAGGACAAGGAGCATTTCCCTGCGCCCCGTGGCTGCTGGAGCTGGCCCAGTGCCGCGGGAAGGGGTCCCCGGTGACTCAGCCGTGCGTGCGTCGGTGCCACGCGCAGCTCCGCTGACCCCCGGCCGCTGACCAGATGGCCGGGGCCGGTGCGTGCCCGTGCCTGCGGCCGTGCCAAGAGCCGAGGCAGCACCGGCACAGTCGGATGGGGGGCTCCCCGCGGGCACCCCGCACGACCAGCTGGTCCCTCCTGCTCCCTCCTTCCTCTGCCAGCGCCCGCCTGGGGCAGGGGGAGGCATGGGGGGGGCTGCGCGCCGGCCAGGATGAAAATATCCCCTTTGAGGCACGGCCGGAGGGCACCTGAAATGCTCCTGGGGATGAAGAGCGGGGCCGTGGGCTGAGGTCCCCGAATAGGGGCAAGGAACCGGACCCTGCAGGGGGAGAGAGGGCGCAGGGGAGCGGGCGCTGAGCTGGCTTGGCACGAGCTGCCCTTCCCCGGCCTCTCGGGGCCCCCCGCGGAGCCTCCTGGGGCAGCACGGGGACGTGCACAGCACCCTGCTGCCCTGCGCCTCTGTGGCAGGAGGCTTTCCCCGGCCTCGGATGGGAGGGGAAATGCCGTGCTGGGGCAGGGTGCTGGCAGCCCCGGGGTGTGCGTGGCAGGGGCCGTCCTCACGCCCCTGCCCTCCCTCGCGCAGGTACCTCCGCACGCTGTACCTGGGGCTGCAGAGCCGGTGGCAGGCCGAGCACCGCCGCCGCCACTTCTACTGGCGGATGATGTTTGAGAGCGCGGACATCAGCATGCTGCGCCTGCTGGAGACCTTCCTGAAGAGCGCGCCCCAGCTCGTGCTGCAGCTCAGCATCATGGTGCAGCAGAACAGCATCGAGCCGCTGCAAGGTAGGGACAGCGCCCTCCGACACGGCCCCCACGGCTGGGGAAGGGGCTGGAGGGACCCGGGGTGCTGGGGCCCCACCAGCAATGGCCACGTCAGCCCCCCTCGGCCCCAGTCCCGTGTCCCCCTGCCGGCCTCGACCCCGCTCTCACCGCCCCCTCCGCGCTCTGTGCCCGCAGGGCTCTCGGCCTCGGCCTCGCTCGTCTCCCTGGCGTGGATGATCGCCTCGTACCAGAAGGTGCTGCGGGACTCGCGGGAGGACAAGATGCCCATGTCCTACAAGGGGGCCATCGTGCAGATCCTGTGGCACCTCTTCACCATCGCCGCCCGCGCCATCGCCTTCGCCCTCTTCGCCTCCGTGTTCCAGCTCTACTTCGGCATCTTCATCGTCACCCACTGGTGCATCATGACCTTCTGGATCATCCAGGGCGAGACGGACTTCTGCATGTCCAAGTGGGAGGAGATCATCTACAACATGGTGGTGGGCATCATCTACATCTTCTGCTGGTTCAACGTCAAGGAGGGACGGAGCCGCTACCGCATGTGCATCTACTACGTCATCACGCTGTCCGAGAACGCTGCCCTCACCGTCCTCTGGTTCCTCTACTACAACCGCGAGACCACGTCCGACTTCCACGCCTTAATCCTCGTCTGCGTGGTCAGCTCCAGCTTCGCCCTCGGCATCTTCTTCATGTTCATCTACTACTGCCTCTTGCACCCCAACGGCCCCATGTTCGGCCCCCACGCCGGGGGCTGCATTTTCCGGCAGCAGCCGGCACCGGCGCCGGGGTCCCCCGCGGACGCCGTCACCAGCCCCCCGCGCTCGCTGCCGCGGACTACAGGGGGGGGAACGGGAAGGGGCGCCGGGGGACCGGGACAGCTGCGTGCCCGTCTTTCAGGTGCGGCCCTGCGCCCCGCCGCCGCCGGCCGCCCGCGCCCCGCGGACAGAGGGCCCCGTCATCCGCATAGACCTGCCCAGGAAGAAGTACCCGGCCTGGGACGCCCACTTCATCGACCGGCGCCTGCGGAAGACCATCCTGGCGCTGGAGTACGCCTCCCCGACCACCCCCCGCCTGCAGTACCGCACCGCCGGCGTTTCCCAGGAGCTCCTGGAGTACGAGACCACCGTGTAGGGCGGGCGCGGGGCCGCCGTGGCGCCTCCCCGGCCGGGCTGTCCCATCTCTTCGCAGCGTTTTGCCTTTCTTTTCGGTTCACCGGCGCCGAGGGGTGACCGCGCCGAGCGCCCCGCGGGCAGGGGCCGGTGAGGTCCCTTGGTGCTATCCTCCCCCTCGCACCCCCACGCCGCCCTCCTGCCACCCAGCTCCTCGTCCCACCCGGCTCCGTGCGGGGGGCTTGTCCTTGCCAAAATACCTCACCTGTGCCTGAGCCCCGCAGCGCCCGGCTCCCGGCCGGGCTGGCCAGGTCGGCGGCGCAGGGTGGGGACCGCGGGGCGCCCCGGGGCTCGGGGGTGGGGGGTGCCCCGCTCCGGTGAGGGGCTTTGGGCACGGTGAGGCACGGCACAGGGGATGTGCAGGGGACACGGGCGGTGGGACAGGGCCGTGGGGATGCTGGAGAGGGGCTGTACCGGGGTGTGGGGGGCTCCTGTCACCCCCCAGGGAGCGGGTGGTGGTGAGGAGTGAGCAGGGGACAGCCGGGGTCTGGCCACCCCCCCGATGTCTCCTGCTTCCCCCCAGGTCCCGGGATCTCCCTTCATCTCAGCCCTCGGTTCCCCCCGGTGTGGGCTCCGGCCGTGCCTGCCCCCCCAGGGGGCTTCTGCTCCTTGTGGGAGGCAGCCCCGAGCCTGGCCCCCCCCTCCGGATGGTGTGTGCGGGGGTGGCTGCACCCCACCATCCCCTCCCACCCTTCTGGGAACCACTTCATCACATCGTGTTTGTTTTCACCTGGTAGGTGACATTTGTGTGACATTTTCTACCTCCGCTGACGCTGGTGGGGCAGGGCCTGGCTGGCACTGGGGGGGGGCATTGCAGGGTGGTGGCATCGCTCCCGGGGGGCTCCCCAAGGCCGGATTCACCCCCCAGTCATTCTCTCTCCCCTTTCCCAGCTGGGAGCATTTCCATCCACACCCCCATCAGCATCAGCCCCCCCAGCTCAGAGGTGTGAACCCGAGCCAGGATCCTGCCCCTCGCCCCCGGCGCCCCCCAGCCCCTGCCGCGGAGCGGGGCTGCCCTGGGCTCCGGGTCTGAATGTGCGCCCTGCTCCCGTGGGGCCGGGGTCCCCGGGCCCCTGCCTGAAGGGCTGTGCTGAATGTACCCCCCCGTACCCCCCCCGTGTCCGTGTGTCCGTCCTCCGTGTTTGCAGCTGGGTCCGCAGGGCAGAGCTGCCGGCCTCCCCAGGCCGCGCACCGCTCGCAGCACGTGCAGAGCCCCCCGGCACGCACCCACAGCCCCCCCATGCCTTCCTCCAGCCACGGTGCCCCCCCGGTCCCCAAGCTGTGACGGCCCCGTGGTGCTGAGCTGTGCCCCGGGCTGGGAGCCCTGCCCCAGCCCTGCTGCACCCCTGAGGGCCGGGCTGGTTTGGGGTCCCCAAGGCGCAGCGGGGTGCGCGGTGCCCCCTTGCTTTTGTTTCCCATTTCTCCGTAGCTCGAAGGCCCCGGATGACTGCGGGCTGGGATGGGCCGGGCTGGGGGTCACTGGTGCTAACTGGTGCTAACTGCAAGCCTCGGAAATCCTTTTGGAGGAGGGCACAGAGCATCGCTGGGTCTGGGCAGCGGGCTGGCCCCCCCCGGGACCCGCACTCCTCCTCTCCCACCAGTAACGGGCAAAAAAATCCCCCATCCAGCCGAGCTCCGGGGGCAGCCCCGTGCCCAGCCGGGCTCTCAGCGGAGGAGGCTTCTGTTATCCTCAGGGAAGTGCGACGGGAAGATGGGACCCGGGGGGGGGGGTTTGGGGTGCGGGGGCAGCCAGGAGCCCCACGGCCCTGGGAGCCATCGAGCGGTGCCGCTGCAGCCACCGCGCGGTGCCGTGCCGGTTCCTGCACCCTCTGCCCATGACCCCCGGGGTTCGGAGCCACGCAGCCAGGGGTGATCTGTGCCCCCCAACCCCGTGTGCTCTTTCCCCGGGGGGGCGCGGGTCGGAGGGACACTTTTCTATGCACTCAAGCCACGGTACCCTCAGCCCCGGGCTGCTCCCGTGTCGGGGTCAGGGCAGCGGGTGCAGGAGCTGGAGCTGGCTGTGGTGCGGCAGGGGGCTGCACGTGGTGCTGGGCCCCCTCCCCACACGCAGCTCCCCCCGCACCGTGCTTGCAGCCCCCGTGCCTGGCTGAGCCCCGAGCCAAGGGGGCTGAACAGCCAGCGCCGAGGGGGGGCCAACCCGGCTGGTGGTGGTGACCGTGGTGGTGCCAGGCCATCAGCACCCGCTGGCAAGGGAGCGCCGAGGGGGCTCGACCCGGGGCTGAGCTGGGCGCTGCGGGGCAGCTCCGGGGCTGCTCCAGCTCCCCCTGGGGAAGGGGGTCCTGGTCCCGGGGGGGGGGCAGCATGGGGCAGGCAGCGGGGCTGCCCTGGGTTCAGGGAATGGGGAGGGGGGACGTGGTTCGGGTCGGGGCTGAGCTCTGCTGCTCTTGGCTGGGGCTGTTTTCTCCCCGGAGGGGGCAGCTGGGGGCTGCGTCCCGGCGGGTCTCAGCCACATCCCCATGGTGCTCGGGACCGGGAGCCCGGCTGTCACGTACTGTAAATACTCTGTGTGCCACCTTCTTCTCTGGGACCCTCGGCGCGGGCAGGGGGTGAGCGGGAGACCGGGGTCTGACCGAGACTTTTTTGTATACCACAAACTTTTTGTATATTTTTAATTTTGCTGCAACATGAGATATTAAATTCATTTCAATAAGCCCTGCCTGCCGGAGCTTTCCCTTGCTGGCACCTCCAGCTCTCCCCGGTCTGCACCGGTGGCTCCAGGTCACGGCTCTGCAGGGGAGCAGGGCTCTGCGTGGCCGTGCCGGGGTGCTGGGGGGCTCTGTCCTGGGGTGCTGGGGGGCTCTGTCCTGGGGTGCTGGGGACATCAAGGACAGGGCAGGATGGCTGCGGAGGTGCCGGGTGTCCAAGGCTCAGGGCCCCCGCTGGCACTGCCCTGGCGCAGCAGCCGGCAGGGAAGGGGTGCGCGGGCAGGATGCGGTGTGCCGGGGAGGAAACTGCCGGACACGGCCCCGGCCCAGCTCTCCCAGGCCGAATTCCTCCCTGCTGGAGGCCCTGGTCCCCACCCAGCCCCCAGACCCACGGTGGGTCTCGAGCCCCATGGGCAGCTGCGGGGTCGGGGTGCTTGAGGGGCTCCTGCGTGGGCTCCAATTGGAGCCTTCCCCCGTGGCAGGGCAGCACAGGGGCAGCGAGGGGCAGGGAGCCCCCGAGTGAAGCCACGGGGAGGGGGCTGATGTGGGGCCAAGGGAGCCGTGGGGCAGCGAGGGGCAGGGGCTGCTCTGCTGCCTGGTCCTGGGGCACCCCCAGCCCCAGTCCTGGTCCCATCCCAGTCCTAGCTCTGTCCCAGTGCCAGCGCCAGTCCCAGTGCCAGTCTCGTCCCAGTTCCACCGCAGTCCCCGTCCCAGTCTGAGCCCAGTTCCAGTCCCAGTCCTGTCCCAGTCCCGTCGCAGCCCAGCCCAGCACCCCCGGCGGGGCAGGAACTCACATCAGAGCCGTCCTGGTGGAGTTTCCGACACAGGAAAACAACAAAGGCGTTGGACGGGGAGGACGGCGGCAGCGCCATGGACTGCGAGGCCAAGAGGGGGAAGAAGGTGAGCGCGTTTCGGGGGCTGCGGGGCGGGCGGGAGCAGCTCTGCAGCACCCGTGGTGCCTGGGACGAGGGGTGGGGAGATGGGGGGGGTCCCCACCTGCTGTCCCCTGGGGCCGAGCCCCCCTAAGTGGCGCAGATTTTTGAGACCCCAGCGAGGAGGAGCTGTGCAGTGCCAGGGCTGTGTCCCCCCCCACCCCGTGGTGACGTGCCCCCGCACCCCGCTGTCCCTCGCAGGGCTTCGTGTCGCCCATCAAGCGGCTGGTGTTCCCCAAGGCCGCTCGCAAGCCGGCGCTCCGCAGCAGCGTCTACCGGCGGCCGCTGCACTCGGTGCCCCTCTACCCCCCCGACTACCTGATAGACCCCCAGATCCTGCTGCACGACTACGTGGAGAAGGAGGTGAAGGTAACGGGCTTTGGGGGGACCAGGGACACCACGGACCCCACCTGCCGTGTGTTAGGCCACCACCCACGGTGGCCAGCAGGGTCCTGGCCCCCTCCTGTCCTGGACGAACCCCCAAGGAGGGGGGGGGAGCAGGCTGGGGGTGCGGGCAGGCTCCCCACCACCCCACCCCAGGGAGGTGCAGGCTGCCCGTGGGGCTGTGGCGGTGGGAGGACGCAGCGCCCCCGCCCCAGTGCCCCCCAGGGCTGGGCTTCCTCCCACAGGGCTCCCCCTTGCCCTCCCCAAAACCCCTTGGGGCTTTGTCCCCCCCCAGTTTTTAGGGCACCTGACCTGGGTGACAGCCTCCCTGAACCCCTCCAGCCGGGATGAGGTGCTGCAGCTGCTGGACACCGCCAGGGTAAGAGGGTGCCGGGCACCCCCCCGGGGACGTCCCCGCGGTGCCACCGGTTCCCCCCACGACCCGGCACTCGCTCTGCCCCACAGCAGCTGAAGGAGCTGCCCCTGCAGACGACGCCAGAGCAGGACAGCATCCTCAGCCTGTCCGCACGCTGCCTCCTGCTCACCTGGCGCGACGACGAGGAGCTGATCCTGCGCATCCCCACGCACGAGATCGCCGCAGCCTCCTACCTGCGCGACGACGCCCTGCACCTCCTCATCCTCAAAACGGGTGCGGGCGCCCTGCTGGGGTCCCAGCGCGATGCCCTGACCCCGAGCACCCCGTGTGCCCTCCCGGGGCGGCAGCCTTGCTCCCAGCACCGGCTGCGTTTAATGGTGGTGGGAAAGGATGCTGGAAGTGTGTGTCCCCCCCCCTCGTGTACATCCAGATGGGCGCACAGGGGCTCCGGTGCTTTGATCACCAACCCTGTGCTCAGCCACCAGTCACAGCTGCACCCTAATCTCCCTGCTCCCACCCCACCGCAGCCCCCACCACCCAGCCCCACCGCCCCCAGCTCACTGAGCCTCCCATATCCCCCCGCCACCCCCCGCCCCTCTGCTTCCCACCCGGTAGGGAGCCAGGGCTGAACAGGGGGGCCGGGTGGGCTGGGGATCACAGCCCCCACCCTGACACCCCGTCCCTCCTCGCTGCCCCCAGGCCTGGGAGTGGACCCGGTCCCTGCCGGAGCACACCCCGAGGCGGCCCCAGTCGGCGTGCCGGAGGCAGCCCCCGCTGAGAAGTGTCCGGGGGGGCGCGTGGCCAGAGCCGGGGCGTCTGGGGGGCCCGATGGAGCGGCGGCACACCATCTGCAGCCTGGACTGGCGGGCGGCGCGGGGCGGGCAGGAGGGCCGGCAGGGCGGCAGCCTGGAGCGGCGGCGGGGCGGCAGCTGGGAGCGGCGGCAGCGCGGGCGGCCCTCGGGGAGCTGGGAGCGGCGGCAGCCCTGCGGAGGCAGCTGGGAGCGGCGTCGAGCCGGCACGGCCGGCGGCAGCTGGGAGCGCGGCACCGGCTTCGGCAGCTGGGAGCGGCGGCACGCCGGCAGCAACCCCTTGGACCCCCAGGAGCCCTGCCCCGACGCCTACTCCAACCTCGTCATCCTCGCCGTGCCCAACAGGGTGAGCGGCCCCGGCATGCGCCCACCCTTCTGGCACACGCCCACAACCCCTGGCACGCGCCCACCTTCCCTTCTCCCCCCCCTTCCTGCTGCAGGATGCCGCCGAGGAGTCCTGCGCGCTCATCTGCCAGGTCTTCCAGATCATCTACGGGGACCAGAGCATCGAGTGCGTGGACCGCGCCGGGTACCACTACACCTCCACGCCCACGCGGCCCTGGCTCTCCAGCAGGAGTGAGTGTGGCTGGGGGGGGTTGCAGGATGCCGCGTGGGACTGCAGGGGGCTGGGGGGCTTGGGCACAGCACGGGGGGGGGACCTGCCCTGGCTCTCAGAGCTCGGCTCTCCCTCCCCAGGTGAGAGCTGCCGCACGGACGGGACGTACGGCTACGATGCCGACTTCAGCTCCTTGTGAGTCTGGCTTCCCCGGGGTGCCCCCGTGGTGGGTGCCCGTCCCAGCTGCAGATCCCCCCCCCCCTGCCCTGCCCAACGGACCCGCTGACCCCACGCCCCTGCCCTCCCACAGCAACGGCTCCGAGACGTTCGAGGCGTATTACAGCGGGGCCTCCTCGCCCTCCTTCCACCAGTCCCACCACAGCCTGGCCACCGCCTGCAGCGGCAGCGACCAGAGCAGCGCGGGGCTGGAGCAGCTGCAGGACTACATGGTGACGGTGAGGGTGCGGGGGGGGACCCCGCTCCTCTCCGGGTGCCGGGGAGCAGCCGGCCGGGTGCGGGGTGTTGGGGTTGGGGCCGTGCGTTGCCCCCCAGCCCCGAGCCGTCCCCGTGTCCCCGCAGCTGCGCAACAAGCTGTCACCCCAGGAGATCCAGCAGTTCGCCCTGATGCTCCGCGAGTACCGGCTGGGCACGCCGGTGCAGGAGTACTGCGCCGACCTCCTGCGCCTCTACGGGGACCGGAGGAAGTTCCTGCTGCTGGGTGAGTGCAGGGGCACCCGCCCCAGCTGCTGGGGTGTCCGAGCAGCCCCCGCAATGTGTTACTGTGTCGTGTTGGCCGTGTCCGTGTGTCTTTTGGGGACGAGGAGCTGGCCCTGGGTGTGCACCGGGGGGGTGTTGGGCCCCCGCTGCTTTGCGAATGCCTCTGCCCGGGCTGGCTGGCACCCCCCGGGCACGGTCACCCCGAGCCTCACGGCGCCTGTCGCAGGAATGAGGCCCTTCATCCCCGACCAAGACATCGGGTACTTCGAGACCTTCCTGGAGAGCATCGGCATCCGCGAGGGCGGCATCCTCACCGACAGCTTCGGCCGCATCAAGCGCAGCATGAGCAACACGTCGGCCTCGGCCGTGCGGAGCTACGACAGCTGGTCCCTGCGCTCCGAGTCCGAGTCCTTCAACCGCATGATCACGGACATCACCCACGACATCGAGGCGCTGGCGCGGGACGAAGAGGAGGAGGAGGAGGAGGAGGACAACTATCTGTGAGGGGCTGCTGCAAGCCGGCGGACCCCTCGCTGCTCTCCAGCGCGGTGCTGGAGCTCCACGCCTGGAGGGGCAGGGTGCCGGCTGCCTGGCACTGTCCCCACTTTGTCCCCACGGGAGGGGACAAGGCTCTGCGCTGCCCTGGCAGCTCTCGGCTGGGCTGGTGGCGAGGCAGGGCAGCCCCCCCCCAGCCTTCCCCAGCAGCGCCCCGTGCTGTAATTTTGGCAGATCGCAATTAAACGCCCGGGCTGGGAGCAGCCGCCGTGCTGATGTCCCGGGGCAGTGCCTCGGGGACCCCCCCCCGGCAGGACCGGGATGGGGCAGGGGGGAGCAGGGCGGGCAGGGGCCGTGCTGCCCGCAGAGCTGTCCCCTAACGGCGCTGTACCCAAATCCTGGACGGCAGCGGGGCGGCGGGGGCTGCTCGGTGCCACGGGGGTGCCACCCGGCTGCCGTCGCCCCCAGCCCACTCGGGGGCGCTCGGGGTGACGGAGCCGAGCCGGGGCCGGGGGACGGGCGCCCCGGGGACACCGGGGCCAGGAGAGGAGCGGCACGGTCCGAAGGGGGGGGGGGGGAACCGGTTGTCCCCGTCCCCGTTCCCCAGGGGCGCAGCGTGCGGGGTCCCCCTCCGGCCGCCTGCACCCCGGACGGGAGGGGGGCGTTACCGGGAGGGCCGGGGGCGTTACCGGGAGGGGCGGGGCCACACCGTGAGGGGCGGGGCCTCGACGGGGCGGGGCGCGGAGAGCCCCCGAGCTGAGCGCGGAGGCGGCAGCCCCGGCTCCGGGAGCGGGAGCGGGACGTGCCCCGGGTCGTGCCCCGGGAAGTGCCCCGGGAAGTGCCCCCGGACGGCGGCCGAGGTGAGAGCGGAGTCCCGGGGGGCGCGGCGGGGCGCACGGAGCTCCCGGTACCGGTACCGGGCTGCCCGGCCGGCCGGTCGCTGCCCGGGACAGCCGGTGCTGCCGGGGTCCTGCACCGCACTGGCACGGGTCTGGCACCGTCCTGTCCCCGGGTGGTCCGGGGGGGGTCCGGGGGAGGGGGTGCGACCTCCGGAGAGGTGGGAAAGTGACACCGGGGTGCGGGAAGGGGAGGGTCGGGGTGGTGCTGGGGTGCCCCGGGCACACCCCATGGAGGTGCCGCCCGATGCGGGGCTCGCGGGGGGCTGCCGGGGCCCCGCCGCCCCCGTCCCAGCAGCGAGGACACGGGGCCGCGGGTGGCTGCACTGCGGTGTGCCCACGCCTTCACACCTCCGCCACTTCCCGTCCCGTCCCCAGCGCTCGGGGACGGCCAGGCCAGCTGCGGGACCCGGGACGTGCCAGGGAACGGCTCCCAACGCCGGTGCTCCCGGTGCCACCGGAGCCTGCGGGGAAGCCCTCGGCACCGGGTTGCGGTGTGTGATGGTGACCCGGGATGCTGCAGGGCTTGGGGCCGCGGGATGCTCGGCTCCCCAGGGGCCTGATGCTGCCCTGCTCAGCGCTGGACCCTTGGGTTTCGCTGGGAGCTGGTCCCGATGTCCGAGTCCAGGGTGTCCTCTGGGAGAGGGAAGTGCTCCCTGCCCCTGCAGGGCTGCTGCTGCCACCCTGACGAGGGGTCTGGCGGAGGCTTTGGGACGCTAGAAAGGACGAGGAGTGACGGTGGCTTGGTTGGGAGGTGACAGCGGTGGTCCCTCGAGGGCTGTGGGACCAAGGCAGTGCTGTGCACATCCCCTGCAATGCAGGGGCCGTTTGCTTCCTCCTTCGCTGTCACCGCCTGCACCCTTCTCCTTTCCCTGTGCTGAGGTCTCCACCGGACAAAGGGAAGTGCCCTTTCTGGGGGGTTTTCCCCAGCACTTGCTGCTTCTGGCAGCAGGTTTTCCTGCTGACGTTTCTTTGGGGGAGCTGGGGAAATCTGAACACTTGGATTCATCCTGGGCTGAAGGCAGCTTCACCCTGCAGGGTGCATCTGGGGGCCTGTGCCGGGGGGTGCCAGCCCACACCAACACCCAGGGCTCCTCTTGCCTTCTCCCCGGCCTCCCTGGGCTTCCACCCCATGGGCTCAGTGCCCGGATGGGCTCCCCAGGTTCCTGCTGGCCCTGGCCACCCTTCTATAGCCATCCCCAGGTCTTGGCAGGGCCTTGCCCACAGCACAGCCATTGTCTTGGATGTGGTCGTGTCCTGGGCTGAACCACTTTTCATTTCCCTTCTTTAAAAGAAAAAAAAGAATAACAGTGCCAAAACCATGCTGGGGTGGTGAGCTCCGAGCACCAGGAGACACCGGAGCGGCGCTTCCCTGCTGCAGAGCTCAGCCCCGGCACCCCGGGCAGGGAAAGCTTTTTTGGGGAGCAGCTGTGGAGCTGCGTCCTGGCACCCTGCCTGTCCCAAACTCACCTCCTGCCACGTTTTTCTCTACACCACAAGATCCCTTTTCCTTCTCGCCCCTGCCGGGCTGCCCACGGCTCCGACCATCCGGGCTGGGTGCCGGTGCTGTGCGCGGTGCTGGGGGAGCGGAGCCCAAGAGCGGGGCCGGGGCGGGAGGTGCAGGCGCGAGGCTTTCTGCTCTGTCGCAACGGCTCCACTTCCCCTGCCCCCCTTCACAGGATGGGTTGCGTGAAGTCGAAGGAAGCTGACATCCCAGACAAGGTGATAAAAACGGATCTCGGCCCCGGCCTGCAGCTGGGCCGCTACGTGAAGGACCCCACGGCTGACAACAAGCACGTGAGTGGGAGCCGCCATGCCCCCGCTTGGGGGGCGCACAGCCCTGGAGCCACCCGTGTGGGCTCTGCCCGTGGCCTCGCTGGAGCTGCGTGAGCACCGAGCCTGGGATGGCGCTGGGATGGGAGCACAGGGCCTGCCCAGCCCAGGCTGGGGCAAGGCACAGGGCGAACCCGGTGGAAATAAAGGAATTACGGAGAAAGAGAGAGAAAAAATGAGGGTTTCGGGCAGGGAGACAGGGAGATGCAGTGGCCGAGAGCCCCGCGGTGCACCGGTCTCTGCCACCTGTGACTTCCCTCTGTTTGTTGTCCTGCTTTCCAGAACAATGCCTGCAGCGCCGTGCCCGTGCCGGTGGATGGTGAGTACGCGTGGTCCTGTGGGCGCGTGGGGGTCCTCAGCCCAGCATCGAGCCCAGCTGGACCTGGACCTGGCAGCTCTGGGTTCCCTCCGAGCGCAGTGCGGCCGTGGCGCGGGGTGGCAGGGACCTGGTCCCACCGCAGGGACGGGTGCCCAGGACCACCTCTTGCCACAGGCCCGGGGGACAGCGTGGTGCTGGCGCTCTATGACTACGAGGCGATGCACCGTGGGGACCTGAGCTTCAAGAAGGGAGAGCGGCTGAAGGTCCTGGAGGAGTAAGTGTCCCCCGCCGCAGGGTGTCCTGAAGGCTCGTGTGGCCCTGCTTGCTGTTTTTCTGGACTTTGCCTGTTTGCTCTGTGCCGGTGACCGCCCACCGTCAGCTCGCTCACGGCTGTGCCCAGCGCTGCCACGCGCCCACGAAGGAGCTGGTGGTGCCCAGCACTGACCCGCTGCCGTCTTTATCCTCAGGAAGGGGGAGTGGTGGCAGGCACGGTCGCTGGTGACAGGGCACGAGGGCTTCATCCCCAGCAACTACGTGGCCCGAGCCGACTCGTTGGAGACAGAAGAGTGAGCGTCCCCCCGGGGCCAGCCCCTCCTGTGTGCTCCCCGCGAGCTCCTGCGTTGCCCAGTGTGGCCATCCCCCCTCCTGCCCCGTATCCCCCCTGTGGCAGGGGCTGACGCCCCCCAGCCCACACCGCCTTGGCTTTCTGGTCCCCGACGGAGGTCGCCGTGTGCTCTGTTCCTGCCGCAGGTGGTTTTTTAAGGGCATCAGCAGGAAGGATGCGGAGCGGCTGCTGCTTGGCCCTGGGAACGTGATCGGATCCTTCATGATACGGGACAGCGAGACCACCAAAGGTACCGAGGGACCCCACAGGGTGAGGGAGAGCTCCCCTCGTGCAGATCTGCCTGGGTGAGGGGCTCAGGACCCTCCAGGGAGCTCTGCTTTCCTGCTGGGCAGGAGCTGGGCTCTGCTCCCTCTGCCAGCACCCCTACGAGAGCCGCAGCACTGCCGTGTGCCTGAGCCCTGCAGGGTCCAGGGATGCTCGGCCCCTCCGAGGCTGCCTTTGATGTTTGGGGCTCTGCTGGCCTTGTTCTGGGGCTGAGGGGGTGGTGGTGGCAAGGAGGGGACAGTGCTGAGCTGGTGGCTCGGCCGGGCGGTGCTGGGACCCACAGGGGTGTCCGGGAGCCGATGGGGCACTGCCCCATGCTGCAGCTCGCCCTTCCCCGAGCAGGCTGCTACTCCTTGTCGGTGCGGGACGGGGACGGGCTGCAGGGAGGCGGCGTGAAGCATTACAAGATCCGGACGCTGGATAGCGGCGGCTTCTACATCTCCCCACGCAGCAGCTTCGACACGCTGCAGGAGCTGGTCGAGCACTACAAGGGTGAGCCCCGGGGCATCGCTCCAGCGTGGTCCTGCCCGGTGCCGGGCTCTGTGCGGCCGCTCGGCTTCCACTCGTGGTCCCAAATGCCTGCAGTGCCCAGGACTGCCCATCCCCAGGCCGCTGCCCTGGCTGTGCCGTGTCCCTCCTGCGGTGCTGGTGTCTGACACCGGGTCGTGTCCTGCACCCACGGGGGCTGTCGTGGGCTCTGCGCTTCGTGGCACGAAGCCCGGCTGATGGCACTGGCCGCTCCCCGGCAGGGCAAAGCGACGGGCTGTGCCAGAAGCTCACCTACCCCTGCTGCATGCCCAAACCCCAGAAGCCCTGGGAGAAAGATGCGTGGGAAATCCCTCGGGAGTCTCTGCAGCTGGAGAGGAAGCTGGGAGCCGGGCAGTTCGGAGAAGTGTGGATGGGTGAGAGAGGGGGGGAGGCGGCTGGGAGGAGGAGGAAGGCGATGGTGAAGGAGGAAGGGCGAGGGGTGGGAGAGGAGGTGGAGGGGTGGCAGGGGGTTGGGGGGGTGCCCTGCGAGCAGACAGTGAGGAAGCAACTGGTGGGGGGAGAGAGGGACACTGGGAAGTAGTGGTGGCCCTGTCCTTCCCGCGGGGACAGCCAGGGACTGCGCGTGGTCTCCAGCCGTCACGCAGCAGCTCTGCCTGCGGGAGTGGGGGTTTGGCTGCAAAGCCCAGTGCTCCCAGCGTGGGGTGCCTGGGGAAGGCTGGGCACCCTGGGGAACGGCCTGCGTCCCCCCCAGCTACCTACAACAAGCACACCAAGGTGGCGGTGAAGACCATGAAGCCCGGCAGCATGTCCGTGAGCGCCTTCCTGGAGGAGGCCAACCTCATGAAGACCCTGCAGCACGACAAGCTGGTGAAGCTGCACGCCGTCGTGACCAAGGAGGAGCCCATCTACATCATCACCGAGTTCATGGAGAAAGGTGCCGACCGCGTCCTTACGGTGCAGGACCGGCTCCCCCCCATCCCCGGGGGAGACGTGGGCTCTTGGGGGACGTGGGGACGGCCCTGGGAGAGGAGGGATGGGGACAGATGGAGGAGGATGGGACCTGTGCTGTCTGCGGGTGGGTTTGGGAGCTAGAGAGCTCCAGAGGGTCCTGGAGCAGCATCAAGTCCTGAGCCCAGCACCCTGCCTGCCCGCAGGGAGCTTGCTGGATTTCCTGAAGAGCGAGGAGGGGAACAAGCAGCCGCTGCCGAAGCTGATCGACTTCTCCGCCCAGGTGAGGAGGGGACAGACCTTTCTTGGCTCCCCGCTCCAGCTCCTGAGACATGGGGCTGGCTGCTGGGACCCTGGGGTTTGCAAAGCTGAGCTTGAGCCCCTCAGATCCCCCTGCAAGCTCATCTCCTGGCGTTTGAGAGGCAGCCTGCGAGCAGCCTGCCCGCAGCTCGGGCAGGAAGGGCCTGCAGAGCCCCCCGGGGACAGGCTCATGGGCTGGGAAATGTGGGGAAGGGGCTGGTGAGGGTCGCGGTGCCATGCGAGGCAGCCTGCTGCGTGCTCCTAGCGTGGGAGCAGGTGTGCAGGAAAGGAGAAGTGGTTGCTTCCTCCCCGTTAACCCAGTAGCTGCAGCCAGCGCCGGGCTGTGCCCCGCACCCCGAAGCAGAGCAGACCCTGTCAGAAGCCGGGAAGGCTCCTCTGCTGGGGCCGAGGGTCTCAGCCCTGCAGGTCACAGCCCTGGGGGTCCACGGCACAGTTCTGTGTTTTGGAAGCCACGGGGTGAAGGGCCGGAGCTGGTTCTCACCTTTGCACGGTCCTGTCTCCAGGACACCCCGGATCTGGCTGGCGTGGTCCCCCTACAGAGCTGTGTCCATCGCTGCTGATGTGACAGTTACCTGAAAGCAGTGCCCAGGGGACAGTCCTCACGAGAGCACTGCAAGGAACATAACGTGCTATTTCACCCCACGGCAGTGCCTATGGGAGCTTTATGGCAGTGACTGCACTTAAAATCACCTTCCAGCCACGGGCTGGAGGAAGGCATCTGGAGAGGAAGGGGTACTCAGTGAAAACAGCGTCGGGGTTATTTTCAGGAGCTGACTTTGGGTACAGCTGAGTGTGCTCTTACACACAGAGCAAGCATGTGCAATCATTTGTGCAACCACGGTCTTGTCGCTGCTGCTTCTGCAGTGCTCACAGCCGGCGGCCACAGCCAGCAACCACTGAGCTGAGCCTGGGGCCTCCGTGAAATAATTCATGGAGGAACCTGAGCAACAGCAGGGCCCAGGCGCAGGAGGGTTAGAGCAGGTCTCCGGCTCCTCGAGCCGGCTGTGGCCGTGCCTGCATGAGGGCAGCAGCCAGTGAGGTCGGGCTGGGGCTGAGTCACTGCGAGCAAAACCGCCCGTGGCCCTGGAAATGATCCTTCCCCTCTTGTGGTGCTGGTTTACTTCTGTATTTTGTGGGTCTCTGCACCTTGCCCCCGGTCTGGCCTTGCGGCTGCAATGGCGGGGCTGACTTCGTGGGCTGCTCTCGAAGCCCTCAGGCAACTCCCTGTCCTCGCCCGGGGACCATCGTGGGTTTTCTCTGTCCACCCCAGAGAGGCTCTGTCCTGCTGACGGATTCTGACTGCAGCAGTTCAAGTCCACTTGTTGTCCCCTCGGCAGAGCGTGGTTTGCCCAGCTGTTACACCTCGACCCGTGGACATCCACAGACACGAGCACGTCAGCTGCCCGGACACCAGCTCTTGCTGCTTTTTTCACGTGTGGCCTTTGTGCTGGCCTGGCCGCCCAAGCCCCTCATTTCTTTCACCAGGGGCTCCCTGTGCTGGGGGTGGTTCCCATGCAGCAGTCGAACGCGTTTCCACTGCTGCTGTCCCGTGCTCTGCCACGGCTCAGCCGCCTTTGGCCCTGCTGCTCTTGTACTCCCCAGAAGCAATGAAGCTCTTTTCCATTCCTAGCAACAGCCGCTTTTTAGGGGTTTTGTGTTATTTCAGACAGCCCCCTTGCCTTTTTCTCTTTCTGCTTTTTGCAGATTGCAGAAGGAATGGCTTTTATTGAGAAGAGGAACTACATCCACAGAGACTTGAGGGCTGCCAATATTCTAGTGTCAGCAATACTGGTGTGCAAGATCGCCGACTTCGGCCTGGCCAGGATCATTGAAGACGACGAGTACACGGCCCGGGAAGGTAGGAGAGCTGCTGTGGGAGCCTGGCCGCTTTCTGAGATGGTGAAGGGTTGTGGGATTCCCTTAAAGCCACTTAAAATATGCAGCTTTGGCAGCAAGGGCCCAGGGAGGGACACACTGCGTAAATGGACAGATGAGTGGAAGCTCCTCTCATTTGCATTGCTTCACATCTTCCTGTTTGCTTCTTGTTCCCCATATTTCACTACGAGCTTCTCAGCATTTGGGTTATAGCTCATGCTTCTCACTGGATCTCTTTGTCCAGGTGCCAAGTTTCCCATTAAATGGACTGCACCAGAAGCCATCAATTACGGATCTTTCACTATAAAATCAGATGTCTGGTCCTTTGGGATCCTCCTGACCGAGATCATTACCTACGGGCGCATCCCATACCCAGGTACGGAGCTGAAATGCCTCCTCTAATCTGCTTCCAAAAGATGTGCTCCGTGTTCTGGGCCCCGTCTATGGGATCTGCTTCTCCATGAAGTCAGGTCTCTGAAAAATGGGGCAATGGCAGGAAATTTGAGCCTCACACTGGGAGCTGAGCTGGAAGGTCTCTGGCCAGCACACAGATTTCTGTGCACGCCACTAACCCATGCTCTTCTGCTTCCTGCAGATTAAGCGTGTCTGGAAGTAGCACAGGAGTTCAGGGCTGATAGCTGGGCCAGATGTTTTAGGGAAGGCTCAAACAATCTGCAAATTGTCATCGTTAGGAGCCACCCTGTACTGTATACTCATTGTTTCTCTGGTGCCTTTTTTTCAATGGAAAATGGTTCTGCACAAGGTCATTGCCACAAGAGGTCCGTGAAGGCTGTGCAGTGGCTTGAAGGGCTGTGAGGGAAGGACCAGCTCTGCCATCGGCACTAACTTATTTTTACCAGTGACGCTAGAAGGAATGGCTCATTAGAAACTCAGCAGATGGAGAAATGCTGCCTTTATTTTGGGGGGAATTTATACAAAACAATTAACAATTCCCATCTGATCTGCTCAAACGGGGTACAAAGCAATAGGTGATACACCAGCCCAGTTGTTCGCACGTTTCCCTGAACAGGAGCTCCCCTTCCCCTGCTCCTCCAACCTGTCCCTTTTCTCCCCAGTGACAGTGTCCAAAGGGTGACTGTTGGGTTTTATTTCTTCGTTGCCTTTTCAATAAATCAGTGACCAACTGTGAAACATTCACCCATTCTGCTCCATTCCTCCAGGGATGTCGAGCGTGGAGGTGATCCGGGCCCTGGAGCGCGGCTACCGCATGCCCCGCACGGAGAACTGCCCCGAGGAGCTGTACGACATTATGCTGAGGTGCTGGAAGACCAGACCAGAGGATCGCCCCACCTTCGAGTACACGCAGAGTATTTTGGAGGATTTCTTTACTGCGACAGAGGGCCAGTATCAGCAGCAGCCATAACGCAGAAAGTTCGGTGGACACGGCGGACTGCCCTGCACTGTGCGCGCCGTGTTAGCAGCAGCGAGCACATGCACCCTGCGCTCCCCTGTCCCGCTCTCGATCTGTCCACACCTTCCTCGTCTGCTGGCCTGGCCCAGAAACCAAAGACTTCCCAAGGAGGCTTGGTTAGGAGCAAGGGCACGACGAAGCAGCTCTCCGGCCACCCCTGGGGCTGCCAGACCGGGGATAAGCGAGGCAGGGCTCTGCCTTGTGCCTTCTGCACGTGCCAGACCGCGGGGCAGCAGCAGCCCCGGGCCGTGCCTGCTGGTGGGTGCCCAGCTGCCGTGGGAGCACCACGCAAGCAGGGCTGGGGCCACGGCTGCTTTGGCTACCGGGGAAAAAAGAAATAGTTTTTTTTTTTTTTTTTGATCCGTCTGAGATCTTATCATGCCATTTTGCAGAAGTCGGTGCTTGTGCTGCAGGGTGCTCGCTGAGAAGCCGTTCTGCCCTGGGCGTGCTGTGCAGTGCCCACCGCCCGCACAGCCCGGCCCCTCGCGCCCACGCGTTGGTGAAATCCCCATGGATTGCCACGGGGCACCGCACGGCAGCACCTCAGCTCATCTGTGCCTCAGGGACCTCGGTTTGAAGCGTTACTGAAACGAGTCTCTCCCAAAGCCCTGCTGGATGTGTTTTTTTTTAATTATTATTATTTTTGGTTGTTTGTTTTACTTTTTTGGGGGTACTTTTTTGGGGGGTACTGCGTCTGTTGAGTGCAAGTTTTGGTGAGCCCACTTCAGCACGGAGGGCAGCACGTGCTTCAGGGACTGGATATGCAATTACCGAGCTTTTTAGCGATGGGACAGGTCTAAGCCCCCCGACCTGCCCTCGTACGACCTCCTCCAGCCCTCGCTGGAGCCTGGCCCCTGCTTCAGCTGCAGCTGCTGCAGCGCTCCCAGGGCTGCTCCCCTCGGCTCCAACACCCCCGCTTTGCCCACGGCTGTCGTTTACCTCGTACCCTCTGATTTGCATTACCAGCAATGAACCGTGCGCTCCTTCCCCGCTCATGTTATGGTTCTGATCATTTTTAGTATGTCATGGCAGGTTGTTTCGGGAAGAGGAATAGGGGAAGTCGTGCTTTTAGGGGGTGCTCTTTACTTCTTCCAACAACGAACTTCCACGACTGATTATTTTTTCCTCATAGAGAGACAAACACCGTTTTTGTATGCTTTTATTATCAGCTTTGAGAAGCTTTTTTTTTTTTTTTTTTTTTTTACAGTCAATAAACTATTTAAACAGCCCCAGCGTTGCAGCGCTCCCTGGGGCGACCCGGTGGCAGCGGGCCCGGAGCTCGCCAAACGCTCCCGAGGCGCCTCCTCTCGGCTGCCCCCGGTGCAGACGGAGCCTCAGCCCCCGGGGCCTTGCCAAGGCCTCCCCGAGGTTGCTGCCGCCCGGGGCCGGCCCGCGGCGCCGTGTACCGGGAGGGCCGGAGCCTGGCAGGCCTCGATGCCTGCGCTCGGGGCGCTGCCCTCAGTAAAGATGGCGGCGCGGGCCTCGCCTCACGCCCAGCGCCGCCCCGGGCCCCGTCGCCTCCCCCCCTGCCCTCCCGGTCCCGTTAGCGCCGGGCCGGGCCCCGCGCGGCCGCTGTTGGCGGCTCCGGGCCGGGCCGGGCCGGGCCCGCCGTGGCCGCTGTCGCCATGGCAACCGGCTCCGCAGCCAACCGCTCGCCGCTTCCGCTGACGTCAGCGCCGACACGTGGATCCAAGATGGCGGCGGCGATGGTGAGCGCGGCGGCGGGCACGGAGCGGGGCCGGGCCGGGACCGGAGGGGGGGCGGCACCGGCACCGGACGGGCTGAGACGGGCCGGGAGGGACGAGACGGGGACGCGGCGCCAGCTGCAGCCCCGCCGGCTCCCCCGCGGCCGGGCGCGGCGCCTTCGGTGGGGCCGAGGCCTCGCAGCCTCCCGGGGCGGCCCCGTCCCGGCCCCGTCCCTCCCGGGCAGCGCCGGCGGCGAGGCGGCGGCCGGCCCCAGGCGCCGCGGGGCGAGGCTGTCCCGGCCGGCTGCGGCTTTTCAGCAGGGCTGGGCCGGAGCCCGTCGCTGCCCCCGGTACCGAGCCGTGCCCCGGGGCTGTTCCCGGTGGGAATCCCTTGAGGCCCCGGCTGGTGCTGGTGAGCGGCCCGCAGCCTCCCGGTGGAGCGGCGAGCGTGCCCCCGGGCTCTCGGGGAAGGCTTTCGAGGATGAGGCGCTGCAGGAGCAGGGTTACGGTAAACGGAGGGCGCTGCTGGCCGGCAGCAGGGCGCGGGGAATCCCGCAGCGGGAACCGGACGGGGATCGGGGAGTGGAGCTGCCCTGGCTGGTCGGCGTGAGGCGGCGTTCCGTGCTGCTGGCTCCCTCCCCGGCAGGGAGGAGGCAGGGCCCGAGCTGGTGGTGAGAGCTGAAGACGGTTCTGCGGGGAATCTCCCGATAGCCTCCTCTTTTACGACGGGCAGAGACTGCTGGCAGCCCTCCTGGTGTCAGGGGGGCTCTCGGAGGCCGGCGTGAATGCAGCACTCGTCTCCTTTCCGAAGCCTTTCAGTGACTCCTCTGAGCGCGAGCGTAAGCCGGGCAGACCGGCAATAAAGCTGCTGATGGTTGGGGGCCACCCGAGGAGGCGAGCGGGGAGGTGGCAGGCTGGCACCTGGCAGGGGCGAGCAGCGGGAGCTGGCTGCGCCCTGCCAAACTCCCGACCAGCGAGCAGAGGTCGATCGGACGTGGCAGGGAGCTTGGGGTGCTCCCGTGTCTGCTGGCCTCTGTTTCCTGCCACGTGGGAATGGGTGATGCCCGTCTTCCCTTTCTGACCTGATATCAACAAGTCTTGGCAATTGGAGCAGGTCCTCAGAGCTTTGTGCATCTGCCTGGACCAGCGGCCGCGCACGGGTCGTCTTCCCCGGTTTTCCTCAAAACCGAAAGTCAGAAGCCCTCAGTTACTGCTGCTCGTACCTTTTGCCCTTCTCCGTGTGAGAGCTAACGCTGCATCTCTCTTATCTCGTCCATGGGCTATCCATTGCTGTCGTTTCCTGCTTCCTTTTCTTCCCTTTAAGCAAACGCTTCGTGGTGTTCTCACCTTCCTGGGTGAATTATCAACCAGGAAGCGATGCCCGGCGTGTCCCCGGGCTGCAGGGAGCTGCAAGTCGCTGCTGCTTGCAGGCTTCTTCGTGTTGGCAGCCTCTGGAAAACGCCTGCCGGCGGCCGAGCAGGGACATCCCGGGCCCGGCTGCACTGGGCGATGCTGAAGCGCATTGGGCAGAGTGCCTCGGGCTCCTGTTTGCCACTTCCCATGAATAAACTTTGGAAATTTTGGAGTTCAGACTCCGGCACCAGCAGCTTCCGAGCCTGCAAACTGCGTGCGTGCACGTGTGTGCTCCCGGAAAGCTGTCCTGGGGTCTCCTCCTGCTGGGTCAGGCCGGGGCGTAGCCCCACTTTTTTGGCAGTGAGTGGTAAGGCTCGGTGAGTCTTCAGAAGAAAAAAAGGCAATGTTTTTAAATCTTTCTAAATGAGATAAATCAAAGAAACCGCCCTGGAACTGTTTGCAAATGCTAAGCCTCGCGATCATTAGTGAGCAGCGGCTTCGTGGAGGGGTTTCTGCGCGAGCTCCTGCTGGTGCCTGTGCAAGAAACGCGCTGTGAGAATGGCCGCGAGGAGGGCTTGAGTCTGCTCCTGGCGCTAGGCGCTTCCTTCCAAAGCTCATCCCAGGGACGGATTTCTCAGAGGTTGCCTGCTACATTTGCAGAACTGATGGAGGTCCCCAGGCCTCGGGCGGGCTGACGTGCCCGCGATGGGGAGAGGCAGCTCGGGTCGCTGCCAAGGGTGGCCTGGTGCTCGTGCAGCAGCGCCGGCCCTGCCGCAGGTGTCCTGGGGGGATGTGCCGGCTGCTCTCCCGGCCGTTTCCCTGGGGTAAGTTCCCAGGCCTGGAGCTGTGCGTGCCTGCCGCGCTGCCTGTTGCTTCGTTGCACATTCCCCGGCACCTCAGAATAAAAACCGTCACCTGAGGGATTTTTCACGCAGGCTTTTTGAAGCGTACACACTCGGGGAAGGCCACAGAGGCGGTCCCCTGCCTCCTGAAGTCTGTGCCTCCTCGCCAGGGCTCTGGGACTCACCTAAAGCAGGGCTGCAACGCGTCACGTTTGGATCTTGCGCAGGAGGTGATCTGCCCTGCGGGCATCTGAAACGAACGGGGTGCCGGGCCAGGCCCAGGAGCTGGGCGGGTGTTTGGGCACGTGGCCGCAGCGCGTCCCTGGGTGTGGAAGCACAGATCCTGCTGTGGGGAAGGCTCCAAGCTTCTCCTGGCATGCGCTCTGCCAGGCAGAGCTGGCTGCCGAGGAACCCGCGTTGGAAATTGCCCTTCAAATTTCACTTTCGAAACTCAGCCCCACCTGTCGCGTAGCAGCGTTCCCGTTTCTTGTCACCCAGTGTTTTTCCTCGGCAGCGCCTTCCACAGCCCCTCTCCTGCTTTTCCTGGTGCTTGGTACTGCCTGAGTCATCGGCACCTGCGTGCAGAGAGCCCGATTTCTGCCAGAGGGGTCGTCGCAGGCTTCATCGTCCGCATGCCCGCGCGTCTCGAAGCGCCTTCCAAAGCTCTGCCCTTACTTCTGTCATCCTGCAAGCTCCGCTTTCCCTGATGCTGAGCTGTGGTGTGGGCCCAGAGGGGCAGGGGGAACAGAATGGGCTGGAAGGAGAGGTGACGTGCCCAGCCGCTGCCGAGCCACCCTGTGCTGATTGCCCAGGCTGCGGTGTGGGGGCAGCTCCTGGGGGGGCAGCTCCTGGGGGCAGGGTGATCCGGTGCCGGTGCCCAGCTCTCCGGTAACCCCCGGGGTTGTGCCGTTCCCCCAGGCGCGGTGGGTGGGTGGGAGCAGAGACGTCAGATGCCAGCCTGCTAGCTGAAACGTTCCAGATAAAGGCGTCTTCCCTGCGGCTCAGCAAAGCCAGCGCGTTCCTGAGAGCAGGTGAAGAAGCAGAGCGGGAAGTGACCCGATGAGAGTCACAAGCCGAGGTTAAGGAAGTTTTCCTGAATCTGTGCATCGTCCCTTGACCTTGCAGATTTTGTAACGTCTGGGACTGATGCTTTCGGTGTTCTTGCCCATATCTAACGTTGCTCTGGTGTTTATTTTACTATTTTAATATTAAATATATATTTATATTTTAGTGCCAACATTGAATATAAACGTGTGTTCATTTTTCTTCTCCTGCCTGCAGGAAAGGCTACGATGTTTGCTGGTCTTGCTGTTGTGGCTTCGTGCTACGGATTCTTTCTACGTGCCCGGTGTGGCTCCTATCAACTTCCATCGGAACGATCCCGTAGAAATAAAGGTGGGAGGAACGTGGAGCTGGTTGGATGTTTTTGTTTCTTTGTGTGTAGTTTTTAATTCCTTGTTTATATCAGCGGAACTCCGTGGGACAGGCGAGTCAAACTTTAAGATCCTGTTACTAAATTTTTGGTGCGGCTTTATTTCTCTTTACTACCTTCGTGTAGGGGGTTGGGGATAAGCAGCCCGCCAGTGGCCTCTGATGTCACCTCACCCTGCAATTCCCAGCATGATTCTTTCTTCTTTCTGATTTCTTCTACGAAATCCCTTCAGCAATTGCACCGAAGTCCTCCAGCTGTTGCTCTGTGTGCCCAAGGAGCGCACTCTTTCTGCAGTTTTGAAGTGAATTTAACCTGTGGTTTTTTTTCTGGCACCGTGCTGACTCCCAAAGCACTTATGGAGGATGAGCCTGAGGATGGTAGGATAAAGCAGGAGTCAAGTCAGACTTTTTCAGTGTTCTCTTCTGCCCCGTTTGCACACAGAACGTCTTCAAGTCAAGTGAAATCCATGCCCAGCCCTTTCCAGAAGCAGGCGTTTGTCCTTGAGTGTTGGGACCTTGCAGCCCAGGCTTGCTGCAGAGCTCTTCTCTTACAGCGTTGCTGGGAGCGAGCGATGGAAGCGCTTCTCCTCTGCAGGAGGAAGCCAGGCCTCGCTTCCAGACATCAGCAATTTATAGCCCTTTTCATTTATTTTTTCTAAAGCCGTGGCCTCTGTCTCAGCAAAATCCAGCACCCCTGGGGCTGCTGAGGTTTGATGCTCCCACGTGAAGCCCAACACAACTTGCTCGGTGGCTGCAGGCTGCCAGACCTTGGCTATTTTTAAGCAAATGTGATTTGCCTGTGGCTACAGTGAGCTTCCTGGAAGGGGGGTATTGGAGTGGCTGGTCTCAGAGGGATTTCATCAGCCAGATGCTCCTTCAAGTGATAAGGCAAGTCAGCGTGTTTGCCAGCGCTCTTCCAATAAAGGAGCTTGGCCACGTTACAAAACACTCCTGTTTTTCTGAGCAACTGCGGCCTTGGCTGTGGTGCTGTATGTCTGTGCTTCCCCTGTGCCGTGTGATTTGTGGGAACTCTCCAGAAATGTTTGGGTTTTGTTGCTGCCCTTTGTCTTCCCAGTCCGGTGGCTCTCTGGTTTTTCTTCTAGCGACAAAAATTGCTCAACTCTTCATGTAGCTGGAGGCCAGACCTCCAGGGCTGGTGTGATGTGATTTTTTTTTTTAATATTTTTTTAGGAAATAACTGCAGCCTCATATGAAATCTGATTCTTGAATCTCTTTCAAGCTCTTTGTTGTTTTGTGGGACTTCACCAAGTCATAAACTTGTAAAAATACAAAATTTTAAAAATCTGCCATGCTTCTTCCTTCAAGGGTTTCTCTGTTTGTGACTGAAGTGCTACGAAGCCGTAGGGTAGAGAACGTAGGACGAGGAACTGCGCAAAAGGAATACCTGTCTCCTTCCTTACCAAAGTGATCTTAGCAGGAAACTGAGTTCTGTCATGGGGATAATCCTTCCTTTCTTCCTCCAGGCCGTGAAGCTCACCAGCTCACGAACCCAGTTACCGTATGAGTACTACTCGCTGCCCTTCTGCCAGCCCACCAAGATAACCTACAAGGCGGAGAATCTCGGTACGTACCCGCTGAACAGCGTGCTCCCAGCAGTGAGCGGGCTGAGTGAGCTCAGTGAGAGTACGTGCAAAGGAGGAAAATGATTGCGAGTCTCCTCTCTAATAAGCGGTTTGTGGAGAGCCCGCTCCCTCTATTTATGTGCTGGCAGTTTGCAAGCTAGCATGTCTGCATGCTGGAAAAAGGAAACAACTTAGTTGGAGAGAGCACGCAACCAGTCATGCCTCGTGCTTGGTGCTTCCAACAAAGTCAGCTACCCTGGAATTTTTTCTTTGCATCTGCGGTAACGGAGGAGGCTGGCTGTCAGCACCCCAGCTGTACGGCGCTCTGCAAACCGGGCAGCAGCATCAGTGGCAAGAAGCCTGGAAGTCTTAAACCCTGCTCTTGTTCTCCTGTTTTCCAGGTGAGGTTCTCCGGGGGGATCGAATTGTAAATACACCTTTCCAGGTTTCCATGAACGTGGAGAAGAAATGTGAAGTTCTTTGCAACTTTCCCAACAAGCCGGTCACTCTGACCGTGGAGCAGAGCAAGCTGATCGCTGAGCGGATCAGGGAAGATTACTATGTCCACCTGTGAGTCACCTGGAGCGTGGGTTCGTGTCGGTGGGGATTCTGTCTTGCGGACAAATTTGATCTGAAATCTGTGCTTTCAGCATTGCTGATAACCTCCCTGTGGCAACACGGCTGGAGTTCTATTCCAATCGTGAGGAAGAGGAAAAGAAGAAGGAGAAGGATGTGCAGTTCGAGCATGGATACAGGCTTGGGTTTATGGACGGTAACAAGGTAGAGAATCGGGGTGCTGCCTGAGGGGCGCGTAGAGGAGCGGTGGGAGCCTCTGAGTGTTGGAAATCCACCTGAGAGCGCCAGGGCTAGGAATGCAACTGATGTTTTTATACAGAATAGAAATACAAGAGGTCTTCTAACGGAAGAGAGTGAGGGCAGGTGCTGGAATACCGGGACGACAGCCAAAGCTCCTAGCATGGACTTGCCGTAAGGCTTTGGACGTACCTGAGGAGTGGTTTCCCCTCGGTAGACCAGAGGTGGTGTACCCCAAAGGCTGGCTGATCTGTAGCAGTCTTGGAGCATCTTGTATTTAAACAAAACAGCTGCAGTGTTTACTAGTATTTATTCTAATATTTAGTATTTATTCTAATATTTAGTATTTATTCTGGCAAAAAAAAAATAATAATAAAAAAATCCCTTTTTGTAACTGTCTAGAAGAAGCTTCTTAAGCTCACAAAAGGAAATTCAGCATGTGTATTCCTGCAGATATTTTAATTGTGTGCCTTAAAGATCAGCTGCACTTGACTTAACCGATGTATCTTTTTAGCACAGTCAAGTTCAGTTGCACCCACGGCTCTGATTGCTCGAGGACAGGTTCTTACGGGTGAATGACCTTTCTGTGCCTGCAGAGAGAGCTGCTGCACTTTGTTCCTGCCGTAGGTGATGTAAGAGCTTTTTGAAAGTACGAGCTTAGGACAGCTGTGAGCAGCAGCAGGCTGATTAATGTTTATCTGTCAGAAGAAGCAAGCAGGAAACTCGAGGCTGTAGCTACTGAGGTCCTTCCGACATAAATCCTGTGGTTCTTTTGCCGCTGAAGTCTCCCCTGAGTGCATGGTAGAGATGTATCTCGATGCAATGTGTTGTCTGGGCCAGAAATAGGCTGGAACCTCGTCACTGATGCTTGGAGTGTTTGAGGTGTCACCTCTTCGATCCCCGTGTTCTCTCTTGTTCTTTTAAACTTGGCAGTGTTAGCTAGAGCTCGCCCTATAGCACAGCGTATGTGGGAACAGTAGGAGGCTTCACTTCTCTGCACTGAAACTGCTTTCTGCAGTTGCTTCTACACTTTGCTTGTTCCTCTCTCGGGTGGCTAACATATTGAATGTCAATCTGTTTTAGTTCTACCTGCACAACCACCTCTCCTTCATCCTTTACTACCACAGAGAGGATGTGGAAGAAAACCAGGAGCCCACCTACAGGGTTGTGCGCTTTGAAGTGATTCCCCAGAGCATTAAACAAGAAGGTGAGTGACTTGTAGGGAGGGGAGCAAGGGAGAAGAATCTCTTGCAGGCCAAGTGTTGAACGCACACGGATCTACCAGTGCCAGTTGTCACTTCCTTGTCTCAGGGCACAGAAAGGAGGGAGTGAATTATAAGAACAGTATTAGCTGTAACAATAATATCTTCCCTTAAAATTTGTTTATGCTCTTCACTGCTGATGGAAAGAATGGTTTTGCAAACTGCAGAGCAACTGGGAAAGGAATGAATGTTTTCCATGCTGTATTTGGAGTAGTAGTGGCACAGGGCCTTGAATTTGGGGCCAGGCTGACCAGCGGGAGAGGTGGTGCCTCAGGGAAGGTCTGACCTAGTGTGTGCCTTGTTTTCTGCTACAGACTTGAAGGCTGATGAGAAGGGGATGTGCACCCTACCTGAAGCCACAGGCTCAGCCCCTCAGGAAATCGATCCGTCTAAGGAGAACCAGATGCTCTTCACGTACTCTGTGCACTGGGAGGTGAGGGAGTAGTGGGAACGTGGCTGGCAGCTAACTGCCCCTGCCTGGCATGGCCTGGCAGTTCGTGCTCCAGGTGTTTGTCACAGGGGTGTTGTGGAAGACATTGGGAAGGTGCTGGTGTGAGAAGACACGGGGCAATGATAGCTGCTGGGGTGTCCGGAGGGCTTCTGGTCACACCGTGCTGTTCTTTCAGGAAAGCGACATTAAATGGGCTTCCCGCTGGGACACCTACCTGACCATGAGCGATGTGCAGATTCACTGGTTTTCCATCATCAACTCCGTTGTGGTCGTCTTTTTCCTTTCGGGTGAGTGAGATGTGTGGGCTGAAGAAGGCTTTACCGTACGTGCAGGGAATTGGCTTTAAGCCTCGCTTCTCTGTAGCTCAAGGAGGAAGCGGCCGTGTCTGAACCTGCTTGGAAGGGGCAGGAAATGAGCACTGGCACGTGGAAAACCTCCTGGTGTGGGCACGGGTCAGGCTGCTACCCGCTTTTGTGCTCTGACTGGGGTAGTTGAGGGAGTGGAATCGTTAATGTGTTTGTTTGTTTTTATTTAAAAAAAAAATGAAAGAAAAACAGGATGCCACAGTGCCCTGTTCATGTTGGAATTCTGCCTTCCCTGCTCCCTGGGGCTTTGTTTCTGTTTTTGCTGTAGGCTAGGGGGGAAGAGTAATGATTCAGGGCGGCCTCTCCTAGCCAGCACCGTGTATGTTGGTGGGATCAGTGTGGTTGCACAGCACAAGAGCAGCAGGGCCACGCAGGAGCCCCTGAGCTAACCTGTACTTGTTTTCAGGTATTCTCAGCATGATCATCATCCGCACCCTCCGGAAGGACATCGCCAACTACAACAAAGAAGATGACATTGTATGAAGCGTTTGTTCTTGGGGCTGGGGTCACAGAGGGAGGGAAGCACAGATGAGGAGGGATTTGGTTTGAAGATGTCTGTAGTGCCCCTTCCCACCTTGCCTCCCATTTTTCGTTGAACCCTGAAGACTGGGGAGGCGGTTCCGTCATGTGCTCCCAGGACACTTCCCACCACTGGAAGTATTCAAAGTCGGACGGGATGGGACACTGAGGAACCTGATCTAACAAAGGATGGCCCTGCCCGTGGTAGGGGGTTTGAGGTAGCTGATCCTTAAAGGTCCTCCCAGACTGTTCCATGATGTGATTCTCTGACGCCTTTGGCACTCTGTATGCGCTAATGACCAGTACAGATGTCTTCATACCTAGGTGGTGACTGCTGACAGTTCCATAAATGCGTGTCCTGGCTCTGGCAGTTCAGGTCTTAACTGCCTTAAGTGCAAGAGGAAAGAAGTTTGTTAACTAGAGCGATACGAATCTGTACTAGTACAAGGAAACGAGCCTCTTAGGGTGGCTGTGATAGGACCGTTATTTCCACTGCTAAACTGCATTTAAATACCTTATTTTCTTGTTGCTGCAGGAAGATACCATGGAGGAATCTGGTTGGAAACTTGTGCACGGAGATGTCTTCAGGCCTCCACAGTATCCCATGATCCTCAGTTCTCTCCTGGGTTCTGGAATTCAGCTCTTCTGTATGATCCTGATCGTCATCTGTACGTGGCACGTGTTGCATGGAGTGGCCGTAACAAGAGGAACAATGCTCAAGGGTGTTTGCAGCTCCAAACTGCAACTTCCAGCTAGGCTCACCTTAGCTCGAGTGCAGTCACATGAGTTTGCTTCCTGAAGGAGGCGGAGGCCTGTGCTCAGCATTTCTGAGTTTGTGGATAGATGCCTTCAGCTGAAAGATGCTCTTTGAGTTTGTGTTTTCTGTAAGCAAGCCAGGAGAGGCAGGGATTGTGCAGAAACAAGCACCGGGTGGTCATGGGCTGAGGGACATTAGCACACGTGTGCTTTGCCTTCTGAGCTGCACCTGCTCAAATCTCTGGGCTAAAGCATGATCTATAGCTTGAGAGCAAAGCTCTGACTTTCTCTCTGGCCAGTGCTGGAGGCTGTGGGTGCGTTATGCTTTAAAGGAACTGAGGTCTGTGCAGGAGGCGGCGATCCCAGGCAACTCCATTCAGCTTGTGGGATGGCTCCTGGCCTCCGGGTGCGGGCTGACACGTGTGCATCAGAGCCATCGTGCTTTGTCCTGGTTTTCCTCCGCAGTTGTTGCCATGCTGGGGATGCTGTCACCTTCTAGCCGGGGTGCACTGATGACTACTGCCTGCTTCCTCTTCATGTTCATGGGGTAGGTGTCCACTGCCTTCCACACCTGAACTGTCCTGCCTACACCTGCCCTCCCTTTCCCCAGCTGTGGAAGCTCATTTTCTTTGTCTTGGCTTGCTTCTGTCCAGGGTGTTTGGTGGATTCTTCGCGGGCCGCTTGTACCGGACTCTGAAAGGACATCGGTGGAAGAAGGGAGCCTTTTGTGTGAGTCTCTTGGTGTTCTGTGCTGCTTATCCAGGCTGATGATGACAAGGTCTGGGCTTAGTTCCACATGCATCTGTGGGTGGCTGGATGCACGCTGGCTGGACATGCAGAGATTTGGTGTTGAGTCCTCGTAGCTTTACATGAAAGGGGAAACACCAGAGCATGTACTGCTGCAAAGCAAGAGGGGTGTCTGAGATCCTCCCCACTGCCCATCTGCTGTGGGAGCAGAAGGGATGCTTCCTCCACGTGTGCTTTGTCCCAGCAATGGACTCATTAAAAGAAGCATCTGGTTAATTAGTCAAGTGTTGTCTCTTAATCTGCATTTGCTCTTGCAGACAGCTACCTTGTATCCGGGTGTCGTTTTCGGTATCTGCTTTGTCCTGAACTGTTTCATCTGGGGAAAACACTCCTCTGGAGCGGTAGGTACCTCCTTCACCCTGGGAGCCTGCTGCAGTGGGAGGCGGGGGACTGGGCTGCTGGGGAGTTGCCTACTTTCACAGCACCTTTCTCACGTGGGTGCCAGTGCAGTGGCTGACTGAAGTCACTGGCCAGACCAACTCTCCAGTCTCCAGGGCAGAGGGACTCGCTTGTTTTTATGACTCTGTGTGATTCCAGGTGCCTTTCCCTACCATGGTGGCCTTGCTCTGCATGTGGTTCGGGATCTCACTGCCCTTGGTCTACCTGGGGTACTACTTTGGATTTCGCAAGCAGCCGTATGACAATCCCGTGCGGACCAACCAGATTCCCAGGCAGATCCCGGAGCAGAGGTGGTATATGAATAAATTTGTCGGGTGAGTGTCTAGGAAATGTGGTGAGTTAAGCCCCATGCCCTCAGCTCTCTTAGGCTGCTGACCGTCACCTTTCTGCTGGTGTCTGGACACAGCCAGGTCACAGAGGTGTTTTCTTGAGTGATGCGGTATCAGAGGCTTAATGTTGACATGTTTAATGTCCCCAACAACAGGAGCAGCCGTGTCATTTACTGCATGAAACTTATTCTAGCAATCTGGAGCTGTAGAGCTTCTGCTCGGGGTGCTCTGGGTGGTTACAGGGAGCTGCTAATGGCCAGACAGTTATGTTGTGCTGCTTAACACTTTCTCTTTCTCGCCCTACAGGATTCTCATGGCTGGTATTCTGCCTTTTGGAGCTATGTTCATTGAACTGTTCTTCATTTTCAGTGTAAGCATTTAACCCACTTCATTCTTGAATAGGATTCCTCTCGTGCCAAAGCCAGTATGTCTCTGTAAGGGAGGGAGCACCCACCTGGGGCAATTTCATACTCCTGTACTTACTGGAGGGGCTGGCACGTTTCCTCCGGGTCTTTCAGTGTTGTTCCTAGAGAGAGCTGGGCTGTGGGTCTCTGCAGGCTGTCTTCTTGCTGAAAACACCTGGAGATGTCTGCAGAAACCTTCTGAAGGGTGATTTGAAGGATGGTGGTGAAGATAAAGCTTGCTGTAACGTTATGTCAAGGAGGGGACCCAACCTTAAGGTGTTCAGCTGCTGCTTGTTTCTCACCCTTCTGTGGACAAGGAGGAATTTGCTGTTCCATTGCTAGGAAGATGAAGGGGAGCGAGCAAGCTACCTCGTAGCTGCCTTTGGGTATCTTCTTGCAACTCAGTCCTTTTGGGAAATGCGCTTGAACTGATGCCTCATCTCTATAGGGCTGAGGGTCCCTGTTTTTTCTCTTGTTTTAGCTGGAAAAAGTTAGTCTCACATTTGCTGATTGCTTACAGAAGCATGGAAACAATTTGATGCTGTGTCTTTGTTGCAGGCAATCTGGGAGAACCAGTTCTATTACCTTTTTGGCTTTCTCTTCCTGGTGTTTATAATCCTGGTGGTATCCTGCTCACAAATCAGCATTGTCATGGTGTACTTCCAGCTTTGTGCTGAGGTGAGATTTCCCCGGTCGTAGTTTCAGCAGCTCAGGGTGCACGCTCGTTCCTGGCAAAGCACGAGTCACGTTCCTGCTGCTGCTTAGCAAAAATCGAGCACGGCCCAGATTCGTGGGTGTGCTTGTTCTTTACACCTCTAGACCTTAAGGAGAGTTGAAGCTACTTGACATCTAGGCTGGGAGCTGTGGTTTTGTACAGGCAATTCTGCCGGGGGCAGGGTATTTCAAGCTGACATCTCTTCCCAAAGAAACCATTTAATTCCATCCACGTCTGAAGAGAAATGCAGGGCCAAAAGCTGAGCCGTGTTGTCCGGTAGCAAGTGCTGTGCTGCTGACCTGGCATGTTTCACTGCCAGCTTTTCATCCTTTGGAAATACTCTGTGACAAAATAGCTCCCCATGCCCAAACTGTGGTTTTCCTTTGAAGGCAAATGGGTAGCGTTCTGCCTGTCCCAAAAAGTTCACAGCTCCCCTGAGCCAGTGGAGCTGCTGACACAGAAAGGAAGCCTGTGGAATAATGCTGAGGCTTTTTACCCTGTCAGGATTACCGCTGGTGGTGGAGGACCTTCTTGGTGTCTGGAGGATCTGCCTTCTACGTGCTCATCTATGCCATCTTCTACTTTGTGAACAAGGTATGGTCACCCCTCTTGTGCGGAAGTGCCGCTTTCTAGGAGAGCTTGTTGGATCTGGGGAAGGAAGTGGTGGGGCTGCCTCGTCCCAGTCCCTCCCTGTGCTAGCACAAAGCAGCCAGCTGAGCTGATGGCATTTCCTAAGCAGGGAGGAGGATTTAATACCCGAGGCCCCTGCCCGGGATACCTGCGTGGAGTGATCAGTTGCCAGCAGTGGTCCCCAGCCCCTCTCTTGAAGGGGACATCTCAGCTGAACCACAACGCGCTGAGCAGAGGGTGGCTTCTGCTTTGAATGCCCCTTGTAGAGGGCGTTGGCTGGCGTGGGAGCTGATTCGTGCTACCTCTGAACACGATTTTACTTATTTTTAACTCCTCTTCTGTTTTAGCTGGATATTGTTGAGTTCATTCCCTCCTTACTGTACTTCGGCTACACCGCCCTTATGGTCTTGTCCTTCTGGCTCCTCACTGGCACCATTGGCTTCTATGCAGCCTACATGTTTGTCCGGAAGATCTACGCCGCGGTGAAAATAGACTGAAGATGCACTGAGCCAGCAGAAAGCAGACACCTCTGGATACCTGTCCTCCTGGGAGCGAAGGAGACATCTTCTCCCCATTCTTTTAAGGAAACAAAATCCAACGGGAGAGCGACAAGAGAAATAAATAACTCCTCATTTTGGAATGTAACTTTTGGCACAGTGTACATGGATTCTGGGCTACTTCTGGGGGGAAAAGGGGCCTGTAGATACCTTACATTTTAACTTTATTATCCTGTTCCAGATTTGAGGGAGTTTTTTAGCAGAGAAATATCCCTCTGTATAAGTAAACCCCTTTTTGCTAATTCATTTCTTTTTATGTTGATGATGAATGGATTTAAGACAGCAGTGGAAACACTTGTGAAAACATTTTCTTCCAGCCCCTAGGGTGCTCTAGGATTCAGGGAGACTCTTCAGACAAGTATCAGACTGGATTTCTTTCCTGCCTTCGTGTCTGCACGGAAGAGGGAACTTGACTGTGGCAAAACAAAAGGATCCTAAAGGCTCACCCAGCATGGGTCTGGCGTGCTCTCGCTGCAGAAGTCCTGGCATCAGCTTGTTTACAGTTTGATGGAGGTGCCATTCGGAGCCTACGAAGTGCAATTTCACCGTGACAGAGCTGGAGAACTGCAACCCTCAGCATCATTCCTCCCAGCTTCTGGCCTTGGACAGCATGGGAGGGTGGGGTTTCCTCTTTCGGAAGGTGCAGCGGGACGCAGCGTTCTGGTGGGAGTGTGTGATTGTGCTGGTGCTAGAACACGCCACTGGAAGGGAGGAAACGGCCAGGGTTTGTGGTGTGCATAGCTCTGCTCCAGCCGGGTGAGGAAACGGGGGCCGGCTTCCTTCCTGGGAACCCCACGGTTCTGGGAAGCCTGAAGTTGGCGCCGCCGTTGCGTTAGTGCCAAGCAATCTGATGCAGTGTTGGGCCTCAGCTGCGGCGAGACGTGCGCCGGCCGTGCAGAAGAGGCTGGGGACGAGGAGTGGCCCCAAGGAGTTCTCCCATTGCCAGAAGCGGGCTGCCTCACTGCCTGCCCTGTTCCCCAGCTGCTCTTGCTGCTCTCTTCTCCTCTCTTAGATTCTCTACCTCCAGGGAACAGAAGTTCACACCCCCTCAGCTGTATTTTGTTCTCCACAAAACGGTCCAAGTCCTCTGGGCAGCCAGTGTGGGCTCTTCTGCAGCAGGCTCCTCTTTTTTTGTGGCTTGATGTCTGAATAAGCCCCTGGGAAGATCTTTTTAAACGAGGTTTGAAGTTTCATGTTGGTCATTTCTGATGTTTACCAGTAAAAAAACTTCCACGTTGCAGTGAAGGCTGCCTCCGTCCCCAGAGTGGCTGGATTCAGTCAGGGCTACAGGGGAGAGATGTGGTTTGTGAGATCTATTAACAATTTTGGTTTTGCTTCTTCCTGTAGTAAGAAATGAGGTCTCCAGGTGTCCGGCTGTCCCAGCTGACACCATTCCAACACAACTGTCCCAGGCCCTCCCCGTTACCAGCACTGATGCATGCACTTGAGGGGTTTGAGGCTATTTTAATCCAAATTGCCGTAAGAGTTGCCACGAGGTCCACACAAGGACCCGTGCCTCGTACTGATGGCCTTGCTCCCTGCAGGGAGCTGGCTCTACAGCTGGTTTGTTTCCTCAGCCCCAAGTCTTTCTGGCCTTGCCTAGTAACTTCCTCAGCCATGCGCCATGCCAAAGTCTGATCAGCCAGGAATCAAGGGTGGAAAAAAGAGAGCAGGGGATGCACGAGCCAGCTGTGCTGTGGGGTACCGCCTCGGTTCTGATTTAAGATCTTTGTTTTTTTTTTGTTTGTTTGTTTTTTTTTGCTATCCCCACCTGTGGAGAGGCTCAGCCAGCATTGATTTCTCTCCTTTCCCCCAGAGTGTTTTCTCTGTATTCTTTGTAATTTTTAATTAATGTATGTATTCTTTGTGCCCTACTGTAAATAAATCTGCCATTGTCCTGTTCTGGGTTCTCCCAAGCCACCTCTTTGATTTTCTTCTCGTAACATTTAGCCTGTTCTGGCACCTGTGTGGTCTTTGACGTGTGGCTTCAGTCAGAAGCAGAGCCTGGAGTACATTCCGGTTTCTTCCCTGATATTTTTCTCCTGGTGAACTTGACGGAGCACTGAAGCTTCTCCCGGTGTGGCATGTCCTGTGTACTGCTGTGTGTTGTGATTAAAACGCCGCCAGTCAAGGCATTTTGATTTGTTCTCGCTGTCGTGCGCTGTGCGGGAAGAAGGCTTTAAGCAGCTCGGGTCTCAGCGTGAAATGCAGCGCTCGGGGCTGGAGCTCCGCGGCTCTGGGTGGCTGGAGCACCACGAGGGGGTTGTTGATGGCCGGCGCCGTGCGTGGCAGCTCCGCGGTGCTTTGGAGCAGGGTGGCTGTGAGCCTACGGCTGAGGGAGCCGCGTTCCCTCCTCCTCCCGTGCTGGAGCTGTGCCGGCGCTGTCGGAAGGTGCCCCTTCACTGTTAGCTTTCAGCTCGGTGTCTTTAGCAGCACTTGTGCCTTTTTGCTGTGTCTGGGCAAAGCCTCCTTCAGAGGGGGTGAGTGCAGGAGGGTTACCGAGCTCCCTCGTCGTGTTCTGCCCAGCAGAGCAGTGGGATGTGAGCAGCACCGGCTGGTGACGCGTTACGGAGCGGCCAGCGGCTGCTGCATGCCTGTGACGCTGACCAGCTGCCAAGGCCAGTGGGGAAACAGTTTAAATGTTTTAATCAAAAATCACTGGAGCAGTCAATGCTACCCTTAAAAAGGGTGAAGGAAGACTTCAGCTCCACCACCAGGACGATCTGTGCTGAGCTCGTTTTTCACTTGTAAGCAGACGGTAAGTGTGCCGTTTCCTCCTGTGCCGAGACTGAACACAACCAAGGCAGCAGCGCTTTTCCAATCTGTATTAGGAACAAAAACGAGATCGTACCCAGAAAAGCATGCGAGCAGTGAAAATGATTGTCAGCTTTTAAACCATGCCCTGAAAAGGGATTTCTGAGAGGGCAGAGTCCTTTTTTGTCTCTGTCAAAACGCCTCTGCAGCTGGTGTCAGCAAGGCGGTCATGGCTTAAGCTCTGAGTTTTGGTTCTGGGTCCCTTCGTGCAGGGCCCGGTGCTGGGGAGCTGAATGCTTCTGGGTTACTGGGGAGGGAGGGGGCGGTGCTCCTCCAGAATGCTTCCCCAGGGGCTGGTAGGTTTAGTGGAACCAGATCACCAAAGTTCCTGTCTGACAAACGTTTTGCTCCTTGACACAAGGTCATGGCACCGGCTGTTGCTACGTCCCAGGCAGGCTGCCCTGTCCTTGGTGCTCATTCCCTGCTTGGAAGAAATTTAAAGTCTGTGTGGATTCACGTGGGAAGGTGGGTCTCTGACTTGCTTTATGATTCTGTCTTTGCTTTAAAACAGGCCAACCACGACCCCCATTCCCCTCCAAAACGACACTCAGGCTGAGTAATTCAAATGCTTTTAATAAACACCTTCCTTATTAAAAAAACTTCCCATGTGAAGTTCGTTTTGTAAGACAAGGAAAGAGCTAATTTTAGTCGTGAGCTGTACATTTCCTAATGGCACTTCGTATTTTTACAGTTTAAAAACCTTGTTTATAGCCCCCAAAATACTCCATTAAAAGAGGTTATTCAACGTGTGTAAAAGTGCTAGAAAGTTTCTTTTTAGAAAACCACTCAAGCTTTAACGAGGGAAGCTCTGGCTCTGAAGCTGTAGCTGCAGGAGGAGGTTGGGCACTGGTCTGACACGGCCTGCAGCTGCAGTGGAAGATGCCGAACCCCTGCCACCAGCTCCCAGGGCTGAGAAATCCCAAACCCTCTGCCTCAGTGGGACCTCCGCAGGCTCCGGACCGGGTGCTGCCCCCTGCACCTGCAGCCTCCAACAGGAGCCCAACAGGAGCAGGACTGGTGCTGCCCTTTCGGGCCGGGATTCTCAGCAGGACCCAGCTCTGAAGGCCCCGCAGCAGCTTCTCCTCCAGCAGCGGTTTGGGTGTGTGGCAGCTTCCCGCGGTGAATCCTCGTGGCTTCCACAGGTTCCCTCTCATGACTGCTTCGAAGGCAGACATCTCGACTTTTTTGTTCAATATCTTCGTTCAAGTAAAATGCCAGTACAAGTATTACAAAACAAGCTTTCTAAAAATAGTCTCTAGGTATTAGGGAACACTAGCACAAGAAAAAGTCAAGGCGTAGGCACTCAGTAGGGCAAGGAGGAGTCAGGAACCCAGGGCAGGCTTCCAGCAGCAGTACCTGCAGCTGCCCGGGGCCAGCTCTGCCCGCAGGCGACGGCGTCTGCACGGGAAGCAGCAGCTCAGGCGTTGCCTTTGAGCGCAGGACGGTTACCTCTGAGCTGCAGAGGAAAAGGGGAAGCTGGGCAGGTGCCTGCATGGGAGCTTTTCACCTGGGCCCACGTGCTGAGTGACACGCGGCAGCTATTCCTGTCCTGGGGAGCTTTCCTTTTGTCTCAGTACGTCATCCATCGCACCCGGCTGTCCGCTTGCATAGTAGTTTCAAAGACACAGACACGGTATGTGAGACAGAGGTGGGAGTGAAGGGGAGGCTGACGGGATGGGAGGCTGGGGTGTTGCTAACAAGATGTTTTCATATTGAGGATTGTTCCCCTAACTGAAAATGACGAGCTAACCGCTTTAATAGCAATAAAAAAAATGGATTCTAAATTCCCTGTTCTTTCTTTTGCAGTGTCTTTAACTTCCCTTGTCACAGTGAGCACCGGCTACACAGAAGGTACCTCCCTCAAGTTCTTTGTGTGTTTAGGCCCTGCTGGAGAGGACTGGAGCCCGAGCTTCAGCTGTGAGCAGCCGACGCAGAAGGCTACCTGTACGCACAGAAACAAATCACGCTCTCAGTGGGAAAGCAAAGCTAATTCCAGGTGTCATTCGTGAAAAGCCAAAAACGAGCTATTTGGCCATCGCAAAATCCGACCCAGGAAGAATTCTGCCCCACCTGCTCCCGAGGTCCGAAGCGCTCAGTGCTGTGTGGTCTGTGCGAGCGCGTGGCGCTGGGTGCAGATCACGCGGGAGTCTGCTGAGGAAACGCTCTGGGAGAAAACTTTTTCTACCTGAAGCTACAAAACACCTGAAACGCGTGGGAGGGCTCCCGAAGGCTCCCGGCTGCCCACCAGAATGAAGCGATTCCACTGCGGGGCTGGGGCAACAGCACAGAGGGGAGCTGACCCCCAGCACCCGCTGACAGTGCAGGCCGAACAGCGGGACCTGAATTTACTGACAGCAGCGAGAAGGGGGAGGCAGGGAACGGGTAACGGGAACGAGAGGTCCTGCAGGAAAGCCTCAGCAGTACCGGCGTGCTCCAGGGCGCAGCTTCCAGCAGCTGCCTTACGCCGGAGGCTTTGCTGTTGCTGTGACCTGGCACGGGGAAAGGAGCACAGAAGGGCCGCGAGATGCCTGGGTCGGTGGTTCCAGAGAAAGAGCGGTTCCTGAGCCCCAGCCTGGCCGCCCATCGGCCCGACCAGGCGGCCCCCTGCACGTGCAGGGCTTCAGCCGGCGCTTCCCATCTCTGAGAACGGGGAAAAGCAAAATTTAAAAAGGTAATGAAAAAGAAATTTTGGAAGAAGATGGAAACCCACGAAGTTTTAACGAAGCGGTTCTGTTTGAGCCGTTCTGCTCGGAGCCGTGCACTCGCTGTCTGGTGGCAGCGTCTGCTGGGCTCCGGCAAGCAATTACCTGAAAAAGAGGCACCCAAGGGCGAATGCAGTGAGCCCGGGCAGCCAGGATTAGAGGGGATGAGCAGGAAGGTAGGGTGATGGGGAGAGCATCTCTGAAGATTGCTTTGTAAAAATTTTAATTGCAGGCGGTAGCAAATGCCTCCGCGGGATTATTCCTTCCAGATAGCAAAAGTGATGCAATGCCAGAGAAAGGAAATGGGGATTTTTAACAGCGAGCTGCAGGAAATCTTCCAAGCAGCTGCTATTTACCTGTCAGCAAGGAAGGAATTAAAGAACAAAGAGCTGAGCTCCCAACAAAAGTACTGAAATCATCAATCTACCAGAGGGAAAAAAGGGATTCCCATTGAAGTGACAACATTTTTCAACACGGAGGCTAAAGAGCAGGCACTATTGTGAGACAGCTGAACAGGATCTGTCAAAACGCCGTACGTGGACGTTCTGTCAAGTGAAATTCAGTGGAAACAAATGCAAGTTAACATGTTGTTCCTTCATACAAATGGATTTTGAGCAAGCTGTAATCCCATGGGGAAAAAGATCTTCAGACTTTCACACAGCTCCAGAAATCCGAGCCCGGGCAGGGCTGGCTAGGTGAGTTAACCCTGCGCTGCCCCAGACGTGGCTTGTCCTGCGTCTTTGCTAATGAACGAGCTGGAATTGGCCTTATTTTCAGTGGGACACCGCGTCCCTGCCTTTTTGATAGCTGAGGGACATTCTGATTTGTAACTGCTGGCGTGTTGGTGTCATGCCCTGTCCTTTCACAGCCTCGTGCTCTCAGGCATCTGCACAGTTCCTGCAGGTCTTGAGCCCTCAAGTCAGCCGCGCTTCAGAATGTTTCTTTACTTAACTAAACCCTTCTGGCCGCTTCTTTGCTGTGGTTGCCCCTCTCGGGCTCACTCTGTTGACGCCTTTCTGACACAGACGTGCCTGGAATAAAGGCGGCACAAGGGGGGGAGCCCAGGGGCGCTCCCCTGAAGTCCACTTCGTATTTAAAATGCTCGGCATCTCTGGAGTCTGGCTGGTACCCTGGGCTAGGAGAATGAGAAGTCTGCTGGCACAGCGTTTATTGCAGACAAGTCTCATCAGTTCTCAGTTTTGCTCTCCTACAACTGGTGCTTAGTGTCTCCAACCCTGACGTGTCCCCGCTGCCCTATTTCAGCCCGAGACCCAGTCTAACTTGCCGTCTCCTACATTCATTTAGCCTCTTTGAAAACACTGCTTTAAAAACTCCTCTCTTCTACCCGAGTATTTTGTGCCTCTCCAGATGCCTTAATTCGGATTTGTGCCCTGTGACTTGCAGAGGCGTCCAGCAGCTGCAGCCCCGTGCTCGTGGTCCTCAGCGGTGTGCCGCAGGAGGCAGGTCTGTACCGTAAGGCCTGGCGCTGTGCTCGCTGACACCGGTGCGCGGGGTCTCTGGTGAAGGAACGCGTTCACGTTCACCATTTGTTCCCTGCGGCCTCCCCCTCCCCGTTAATCACGACGTTACGGTGTCGCATGTTGACTGAAACCTCCCTAAACCTTGCCTTAAAAGAAAAAAAACCTTTCTGGGCTGAAACTCTTTACCTTCCTGTAACTCGTACCGGGTGCTGCTCCCTCGTGCACGAGTATCCCGGGCACAACCACAGCAACTGGCCGGGCTGTGCCGCACCAAGCGTCCTCACGGGGCAAGCGCGACGCCGCATTTCACCTGCAAACAGCGCTAGCAAGAGCTTGTCTAAGCTGACTTCTGCTGCTTTTCCTAATCGCTCAGTACACGCCTCCTAAGGAATTTGGATGTAAGTGGCATAGCTTAGATTGTCGTAGTCTTTTGTTACAGCTAAAAGATGTTCACTGATCGGCTTCAGAAAAGGATTCCTTCTGCGTACGTTCAGTGTTCAGGTGGAAGCAGACGCTGCAGTTCTGGACTGGCCGAGCAACTCCTTGCAGGTGCTAAGCTCTGCTGAGGAACACAAACTTTGGCTCCAGTTTCCAGTGTCAGTAGCTGGTATCAGCTTGCACGCGCTGTCTGCGAACACGCTCCCCTTGCTGGTTTAACCTTCCATTTAATTAACAAATGTTACTGCAAGTCCGATCGTTAGAGCAGCTGCGGAAAGCAAATCACACATGCAAATAACAGTGAAATGAATTCCATTTATTCTTTGACAGACTACTGGTAGGAAAAAGATGCCTGGCTCTAAGTTCAGCTACCGCTGCTAAAGGAACTCCAGTGATGACATCTGTTGAGAGTACAATGCAGGCAAAAAGCAAGGAAGGCGAATGTTCGGAAGGGGAAGGTGTGCGATGGCATTGCCTAACTCTGCTGATCCTCACTTGCAGGAAGTGATCGGTCCTGGCCATTTATTTCTAAAAAATAAAAATACAAATCTCAGCTGAAGACCAGGGGAAGGCTTTTGCATATCACTGGTAACGGTGAGACACTCTTCAGTTTGCCAAGAGGAGAGCAGGAGGAGACGGGACTGAGGTATTCAGTGGTGGTAAACAGAAGACTCGCTGCAATGCCCTATTTACCTTTTCTGTGTTAGGGAACAAGAAGGCACTCGTTGAACTTTGAAAGGCAACGTTTTACAGTGGAGAAAGGGAAGCACTGCGCTCAACTCGGGGAGATCATTGCCACGGGTATTGCTGAGGTAAATAACTCTTATGTTACATCTTGATACAAAGGTATTATTGCAGCATCGCTGGCTAACCTAAAACAAATGCTCTATGTTTTGGAGAATCAACGGCTCACTAAACAGTCCTTCTGGGAGGAATCACTAAACTAAATTAAAATAACGTTTGTGAGTAAAATGGAACGGGGACAAGCCCGTAAGACACGAGGCACGGCTGCTGTCAGGCTGTGGGAACGGTGGCTCAGCAGAAGGAAACGTCCTGACTGAAGCGGGTGCGCGCCGGGGAGATGGGCAGCGGCAGCATCTGGCTTCACGGAAGGAGCTGAGATAACAGAATAGAGGTAGATTTTGCATTTTCGGGATTTACAGAGAACGATATGGACAGGTTTCCTGGTTGATATCGGCCTACAGCAGTTCCTGCGTGCTGAGGTACAAGGGTCTGCACGTCTGTAATCAGGAACTCGTACTGCGGTACGGTGAGTGACCTCCACGTGTCCCTGCTTCATACAAGTGCCCAGGAAAAGGAGAGCAGGAGACGAGGCGGTGCTAAAGGACACCCACAGCTCGCTGCCACTTAGCAGGGTAACCCTCCTGCCCTCGGGAGGGAGACAGGCCGGGGAAGAACTTAAGAGGTGGGGCAGGGAGCAAGGGAAGCAGAACTTCAAGAGGCGAGGTTCAAAAAAAAAGGGGAGAGCAAAAAGGGCAGGGGAACCAAACCCTAAGGGTGACTGCAGGCCCAAGCTCTCAGCATTGGTTGCAACTCTTAGTGTTGGGAAAAATGCTTCAGATACAGTAACAGAGTGTAAATGAAGCTGGGACCAATTTTTCCTCCCAATTCCTTGCTGTTATCACCCTACAACAGAGGTTTTTTTTTAAAAAAAAAATCTCTCTTGAGACTGCTTCGTAGATAAGCCAAAAGGGTACTGACCTCACCGAACTGCTGTGGTTAAAACAAAACAAAACAAAAAAAAAAACAAACAACAAACCAAACACTAGAAATTCGTACTCCGTTCCTCATCCCAAGGGAACCCGTGGAGCAGGGGCCTGAAGCTCGCTCCCACCCGTGCCTGGTGGGACGGTGCCTGGTGCTGCTGCCCCCCTCACCTAGCTTCTTCACATGCTTTGGTTTCCAGAACAGACGCACGATGTTTGCCTGTGGGAGATACTTAAAAGGGCTTTATCCATATACACCACGAAAACAAGCTAAGTTCTGCGAGCTGCTCCATCCCCTTGACACGTGGATAGTCAGAGAAAATACACGGGAAGCTGCTGCCTGCAGGGGCAGGGGCTGAAATGGTCCGAAGAAGCAGTGTATTTCCCCATGGGGGAAGAATGTGATAAGTGAAGAGAAATCAGTGCAACCTGACTTCCTCGTGTAAACAGTGTTCTAGCTACACCAGATATAAAGCCAGTGTATCCTGGTGCCTCCTATGTTTGTAACGGTGGGAACAGATTTGCATTGTGTAAACAAAGGTCACTGTCATGAGTTTAACCTAACGGCTCCGCGAAGAACGAGGTGACGTAGCTGGATTCGCTATGTAAACGGTCTCGGTGCTTAACACTGATGTGGAGTAAGCTGTATTCGGAGGAGTAAGCGGCGTGAGGTGATGAGAGGTAGTGGGGAAGGACAGCCTCCTCCCCGTCGGCTTCATACACAGCGGGTGTCCTGACTTCTCCTTCGTGTGAAGGTTTTGGCTGTTCTGCCAGAATTGCAGTGTCGTAACGTGAAATGGAAGCTGGACTCTTCAAAAGTTTAGCCCCGGATGAAAGAGTCTCAACTCCTTCTCAGGGACGATCCCTTCCCAAAGAGGAACATCGCTCCGGGATCTCAGGGAAGGTCAGTGCTAAGTGTGGCTCCTGATTCACAGATTAAGAATTAGATAAAATATATCCAGTCTATTAGCTGAAAACTTTTTGCTGTACAGGACTGGGACTCGCGTGGGGATCTCTGCTGTTCCAGTCCACAAGTGCTCCCTCCAGAGATCTGAAACACCGTCTGAAACGGCTTTGCAAAGCTTTCGCACCCCAAAGGGAAGTAAGAGTTGTGCGTTTTTAAGGCTCTCCACAGAAGGGTGACCGAAAGCTCTGTTCCCCAGTGCTGTTTCCAGCTTATTGGAACGCCTGGTGGAAACGTGGCAGCGTGGTTGTGCTCAGGCTGGAGGTGAAGACGGGGGGCAATGAATGAAGGGGCCCAAAGTTCAGGGAGGCCCCGGCTCCAGAAGATTCTTGAGGTTGATGTTGCAAAGTGGTAAGCAGTGGCTGCGTCTCCCCCTGTGAGTAGCCCATGACCAATCCCCCTGAAGACACGGGTGGATTGCAAGGAGGAAGATTTAGGGGGAGGAAGCCAAGAAGATGAGAAAAGTCCATGTTAGCAGCACAGAGAGCCTCTGAAAGGTTAGCAGGGCTCTTGGAAAGCAAAGCCTCATCCAGAGGGGGTGGCTGAGGCGAAGAGGACTGAGGCTCACCAGATGAGAGAGACAGGCTGCCAGGGAAGTCTGACAAAAAGCTGTCCACCTCTACTTTGGGTAGTTTCTCAGGCAAATATGAGGTAGATCCAAGCTGATACTTTGGAGGAGGTTGCGGTGGGGAGGAGATGGGAGAAGAAGGCTCCAGAGGGTAACTCATTCCCATGGGAAGAGAATTAGGAACCAAAGAGTGGGGCATTCCTGAGCTCGGCATGGTTTGGAGATGCGTGCTGTACATGCCCACGGGCAGCATGCCGGGGAAGCTCTTAGCACCTATCATGTCTCTGGATGCCATGCACAGGACGGGACTCAGCTCTTCTTTTACTGCTACAGATGAGCTGCAGCTGAGGAGACCCAGCATGTCAACGGGCTCCGTCTTAATCTTCAGCAGTTCCTGGGAGTGGCTTTTCTTCATGTGCCTGGTCAGATGATCCTTCCGCCCGAACCTCTGAGCACAGTACTGGCACAGGAAATCCTTCCGCCCCGTGTGCACCACCAAGTGTCTCCGCACGTCTTTCCGGGTGTAGAAGCGCCTGTCACAGTGGTCACACGGATGCTTCTTTTCCTTCGCCCCGCCAGAAGCCCGCCGAGAATGAGCTTTGAGGTGCTCCAGCAGGACTTGGGTGCTTTCGAACGTCTGGAGGCAAACCTTGCAGCTGAGGTCACCGCTGGCAGCCGCGTGCATGGCCAGGTGCCGCCTGAAACCCAGCTTGGTGTTGTAGTTCTTGCCGCACTCGGGACAGTGGAGGGCCTCCTTGTTGGGGTCGTGGGTCTGCAGGTGGTTGCGAAGGTGATCTTTCCGGTGAAACATCTTCTCGCAGTACATGCACTGATGAGGCTTCTGAGCAGAGTGAGTGGCCATATGCCTTTTGGGAGAAAAGCAGGAAAGTTTAGCCTAGCGTCCAACCCCTAGGAGAACACACGCTACTTTGTCAAAACGTTCCTTGCGTCCTACACTGTATGCCACAGAAATCCCAGAGGGCATTTTAACGCCACGGAGCGCTGCTGAACCGACAGCCTGGGCGGCAGCGACTCTCCAGGCACACAAGGACATTTCGAGCCGTGGTCAGGGTCTGTCTCAGCAGCTCCTGTCCCGCCTAGAACGCAGCACCTCTGCAGACGGGTACTTCAGTCACCTACTCGGCTCCCGCTCTCTGTGGCGGCTATCAAAGGGGGAAATGACAAAGTCGTAGCAGTTTAGGGCAAGCGATGCTCGTCCGCTGATGAGATGGCTTCATTTCATCAGGAAGCATCGGACGGTGGCAATGTCTGCTGACAGCCACTGTGCAGTGATTTTACCTTGGTATCTGACACTCTGACACCGTTCATCTAGTCTTCGAGTTCCTAACGACCGTACCGCTTAATTATCCTACTCTACATTTCAGTACGTAAATAGGAGCTCTACTTCTTCGCGCTAGAGCAATGGTGCCACAGAAATGTTTCTGTGATTAAAGTCACAGAGGTAGGGCTTACGAAATGTGAACGCTATTCTTGCTTTTCTTTTTGGTTTTTAATCTGTGAGCTTCACTTTCTGCTTCAATTTCCTCCTTAGTAAAACAGAAAACGTCTTGAGCTCAGGACAAAGTATTATCTGAGGTTCTCTGGAAGGTGCTTAAAGAGATGCCAAGTATGGTCATGTCTGGGACCCAACTGCTCCGCAAGGTAACAAGGGCATTCCCCCTCCTCCACCTTCTCAGAAATTCAATCAAAAAAAACATGACGGAGGGGTTTTCCCCTCTCTTCTGGCAGAGGAGCATTGTTCTGCGAGGCACGCAGCAGTTACCTACCTATACAGCTTGTACTTAGAAGCAAAGGCTTTGCCACAGTGCAGCTGGGGGCAGTTGTACGGTCTCTGCTCAGTATGAGAGAGCGTGTGAGTTCTCAGCTTGTCCACATTAGGGAAGGCGGTCTCAGATATTTCACATTGGCATTTTCCCTGACTCGCGGTCTCTTCACCTCTTGGCCTGGGAGCTAATTTCCAGCCTGTCTCTTCCTCCTCCTGCTTTGCATCTTGCATCCAGTTGGGAACACTGGGAAAAAATGCCGTCATGGCAGGCCTAGTGGAACACGGCCATGTCAAGCAGAACTCGAGCCTGCAGGCGTCTTGCCCGTCCCGCCGTGATGTTGTCTGGGCGCAGTTTCAGCTGGAGCCCTCTGTGACCAAACTGCTTTAACAGCAAAGCGCCGTCATCTGGAATCACAGAAGAGTTGGTGTTAACCCACTGCACCTTCCACCTGAGCACCCAAACGCGGCTGAGCACCAGCGAGCGCTACCGACGTGCGAAGGTGCTCGTGCTGCACGTTCACAGCCACGGGAAATCCCCAGCTCCAGAGCACGCCTGGCTCTTTCCTCTCCTAACCCCTGTTCCGTCTCCCTGAATAAAATGATGTTAAGCTTCTTTGAACAACGTTTGTGCAATGACTAAGAGCCAGCGTTACCTGCGGCGTGCGTTTTCCCCTGAACCAGGTGCCTTTGTCTCTGGAGCTCTAAATACCTCGCCTTTCCCAGCACCTTTTGCAGACCGTTCCTCATCCTCCTCATCCCCTTTTTTCACGCTCTTCGTGTCTACTCCCCCTTGCTCTTGATCTTTGCTTCCCTGGACCAGAAATTTACGGTATTTATTATTTCTTTTTTCGTCCAGTCTCCCAGCACCACGCTGCGCTAACAAGACCGTCTCCTAGCAAAGCAGTCAGCGTTACCACACGCGGGCGACCGGGGCTGTGGAAGAAAGCGTGGTGCTACCAGCACCGTCACGCAGCTCCCTCTGCCAGGAAGGCAGCAGGTGCTACTGCTCTCGAGGGCCTGATAAGTCACTGTATTTTCTCTTTTCTTCTGTGGGGCAAGTTCTGCCTGCCTGCATTCCACGTTTTCTACAGTAATAAACATATTTTTTACACTTTATCCGTTGCTGTGGAACCTCAGCCTGGCACCCACCCAGCCCAACGCACGTCCCGCATCCCCGCAATCTGTGGCGATTCTCTGCTGGCTTTTATGTAGAGGGAAATCTCTACTGATCTCCGCTGGCAGGTTGTTACTGAGTCCGAGCAAAGATCCAAGTCTCGTTGGCAGAGCACTGCCTTTCTGTCAGGTTCTACCAGCACTTACACCAGAACCTGGTGAGGTGGGATAAAAACCTCAGCAAAGCTCTCTCGCTGAATTTAGCTACCTAAGAAACTCTTCCTAAAATAGCATCAAACCCTCAAGCTCTTTCTCACTCCATGATTGCTTCAGAGGGAGGAACTTCCTGCCTGCACATCAACAAGAGTGCCAGTTGTGGGCAGGATGTGCAACTACGAGGGAGCTAACCACCCCCCATTAAGAAAGCGCAGCGCCGAGCGTTATAAATAGCTGAGCTAACAATAACGGCGCTACACGGGCAGCCACGACACCGCCAGCCGTTCCCTCGGGGTGCACAACCCCGGGAAACGGGATGGCTCCAAGACAATGTGTCACTGCGTGGGTGTGGAGACGTCCGTTAGGAGCAGAATCAGGTTTGGGCAGGCAGAGCACAGCAACAAGGGGCCGGGATCGCTGAGCGCCACGGTGGTACAACTCGGCGCGGTGTGGCGGCTGCTCCTACCCTTTAGGCTGCAGGAGTCCCGTGTCTCGGGGCGGTCTGTCTTTGCTGGCGTGTAGGACCGTGAGTACTTCACCTCCACGAGATGGGTGCCAGGAATGCTCAGTGTTCTCTGCGTCCTGCTTCAGGGCTGCGTACACGTTCCAGGTCTCCCCACCGCTCCCTCCAGGTATTTGCTTATTCCCCTCCGAACAAGCTCAGCCATCTGGGCCAGTTTCAAAGCTACCTGGAAGGAGACAACATTTCAACTTTGCTGTCTTTAACAGCAAGGCGCACAAACCTCCTGTCGCCTTCCGAGCAAAGATCCAAATATGAATAAGTTAAGGCATGAGCATTTCCGTGTTTGATTACCGTTCAGTGTCATGAACCTGCCTGAGGAGCTGTAAGAGTCTCCCAAGGACTGCCACCGAGTCTGCTTCTAATTCTAAAGGCACGTGGCAGGACGCTGACAGCTGCGGAGCGAGAAAGAAAAAACCCCCACAAGGTGAGGGCCTGGCTTAGCAGCAAGGAAAACTCTTCAGCCACTTGGTTCACCTGCAAGTGACAGCATAAGCAGGGTGACGGGGATCTTTGGGAGGTGAACACAACTCACACGTGGCTAGAGAACTCTGCTCTACGCTCCTCTTTGTAACAGCTTTCTTAGCACTTCCCTAAACGCTGCAGCCACCAGAGACAGTCAGCGCTGCGGGGAAACACTTGGCCTGTGCTGGATCACAGCGGTGGTGCCAGCACCAGGAGCCTGTTCGTCTTGGAGGTCTGCTCTAGGCCTTGAAAAACACTTCCAGCCTGTGAAGCTCCAGAAATCTCAGATAAGATGGTTACAGAGAACTCCCGTCAGATGAATGTTCCTCCCTTTCAGTCCTACAGAGGCTGTCAGAGTGAACAAGCTGGGAAAAAATGCCATCCACCTGAGGGCTGGGTTCCCGCTGGCTGCCAACGGACACGAAATATTTCCCTGCTGTGTAGTTTGTGCAAAAAGCCGACGGACCGTGTGTGATCCCAGCCCGCTGTCCTGGTACAGAAGGCAGGGAGAGATGCCCCAGTTAGCGGGATGTACAAAAAGCTCTCGGGGCCCACGGCCGGTCCCTGCCGTAGAGCCCCCCACCCGCTCTGACAGCTTCTTCCAGGGGCTAAACCTCCTCCAGGCACGGTTGGTTACCAGGTGCCTGCCCGTAGGGAGCCCTGCGGTCACAGAGCCGTGCTGGGAACCGTGTCGGGGAGCTGCCCCAGGTCACAGAGCGCTGGGCAACACCAAGCGGAGCCTGGGGCGGTTCTGTGACCTGGGCAACTGCAGAGCTGCGCCGCTCGCTGCAGCGGGGCTGGGGGCACAGCGGGCCTGGCTGACGGGTCCCCACACCTCGCAGCTGCAGCTTCTCTTTTCTAAAGGGCATCTCTGGTGCGCACTTTGAAGTTCTCCATCCTTGGCTTTTGCCTGCTGCTAAGGAGCCCCTTCGCTAAGGAGCCGCTCCAGCGCTGCCCCTTTTCCCCCCGCACGCAGGCGGCTGCGCTCACGCTCACGGTGGGACCGGCGAGCTCAGCATCAGGACTCCTAATTCCCTTCGTTGCCCCCTTCCTTCTGCACTGCCCTGGCCCATCTGTTCTACAGCCCCACAGCAGCGTGCCCGAGGGGCTCGCCCTGCTGAAAAGCCGCTTATTTTTTTAATTTTCCCTCCCCCAGGCAGATGAGCCCCCCAGGTCAGGTTTGCTGAGCCGTCCTACGTCGTTAAAGCTTCGAGGCGCTCAAGCAGAAACAGGCAGCGGCCCGGCGGGGCTGGGGGCCGCAGCTGGAGGGAGCCCAGCACCAGGCAGGGCCCCGGCCCCCGGCAGCCGCCGCCCGGCCCGGCCCGGGCAGGAGCTCCGCAGCGCATCCCGACAGACCCCTGACTTCTCCCCGCCGTGCCCCGATCCGCTTCTGCCCCGATTTGCTTCCAGCCCCCGAGTCCTCGCTGCCGCCCCCCCCGCCCTTTCCCGCTAATTTATTATTAATTGCGTTTAAAAGGACACCGGAGCCAGACGCAGCCCCCGGGCACCTGCTCTCCCAAGGCCGCCCCGCACCGCTCCCCTCCCTCCCCACGCCCCCGGTGCTCCTCCTGCCGGCCCCCCCCCCCGGCCCGGTGCCTCCCGGTGCGCCCCCACAGCGGCTGCCTCCCGCCGCCCCCGCCCCACGCTCGGGGTTGGGCGCTCGGCCCGAGGCCTCCCCGGTGGCCCCCGGTCCCCACGGGCGGGCGGCGGCAGCCCGGGACCGGCGGTGAGGGGGGGAAACGGGGGAGAAGGGGGGGGGCGGGGCCGTGCTCCCGGGGCGCTGCCGGTACCGGGGGCCCTCAGGTGCCGCCCCCCGGTGCCCGCGGGCAGCCCCGGGAGGATGAGGAGGAGGAGGGGGGGGGAAGGAAGAAGCCGGTGAAGGATGGGGGGGGGGAAGAGGGAACGGGGCCCGGGGCCCCCCCCGCCCCCCCGCCCGCCCCCCCCCCCCCCGCACTCACCCCGCTCCCCCGGGCCCCGCCAGGCGCGGCTCCGGCGCAGGCCGCGGCGGCCCCATTGTGCGGGGCCTTGTGGGAGTGACGTCGGGGCCCGCCGCCGCCTCGATGGTGCCCGCGCCCCGCTAGAGCGGCCGGGCCGCGGGGCCGCGGGGCACGACGGGAAGGGGGCGGCCTCCCGCCGACCTCCCGCCTCCCGGTCCCCGCCGCCATGGCGCCGCCGCTCGCCGTTCTCCTCCTCTCCCTCCTCCTCCCGCTGCCGGCAGCCGGTGGCTGGGACGCGGCCGGGTACCTGCTGTACTGCCCCTGCATGGGTGAGGCCCTCCCGCCGCCGCCGCTGCCGCCCCCCTTGCCCCCCCGCCGCCGGGGCCCGGTGGGGCGGAGGCTGAGGCCCGTTCCCCCCCCCCCCTCAGGCCGCTTCGGGAACCAGGCCGAGCACCTGCTGGGCGCCCTCGCCTTCGCCCGAGCCCTCAACCGCACGCTGGCCGTGCCGCCGTGGATCGAGTACCGGCACCACCGGCCGCCCTACACCAACGTGAGCACCGGGGGGGATCGGGGGGAGCACCGGGGGGAACCTTGGGGAGCACTGGGGGGGAATTGGGGAGCACCGCGGAGAGGACTGGGGGGAGCACCGGGGGAGAACTGGGGAGCACTGGGAGGAATCATGGGGAGCACCGGGGGGAGGACTGGGGAGAACCGAGGGGAGCACCAGGAGGGACCATGGGGAGCATTGGGGGGAGCACCGGGGGGGGTCTGGGGGGCAGAGCCGGGGCCTGGCCTCGGGGTACCGGGGGCTCGGCTGGAGGCCGTCCCCGCGGTGAGGCCGTGCGTGCCGCCCGCAGCTGCACGTGCCCTACGAGCAGTACTTCAGGCTGCAGCCGCTGCTGCGCTACCACCGCGTGCTCAGCCTCGAGGAGTTCATGGCGGAGCTGGCGCCGCGGCACTGGCCGCCCGGGGAGCGCGTGGCCTACTGCTTCGAGGCGGCGGCGCAGAGGAGCGCGGACAGGAGCAGCTGCCCCATGAAGGTGAGGGCCGCCCGCCTGCCCCCTGCAGCGCGGTGCTGGGGGTGTTCGGGGGGGGGCCGGCTCAGCCGTTTGCAAACACGGCCCCAAAGGGCCACGAGCGCCGTTCCTGTTGCTGCCTGTCTGCGTGCCGTGCTCCTGCCTGGCAGTTCTTCCGAAGAGTTGCCAGGGTTCGGGACGGCTGCTTGTGCAGGGAGCTCTTCCCTCTTCACACCTGAGTGTGGCTGTAAGGAAAACAAGCCTGGAAGGAAAAACGCCCGCTGGTCCCCGCCTGGTTCCTGTCTGTGGTGTAATTGTCCACCTGGTTTTGGAGTAACCTTTAAAGCATTGAATGACTGTGGAGGGGTTATTCTTTTAAAGCAGCCTTTGAATCGTTCTCAATTAACTCTCTAATGTTTCACTCTTCCTGCTGTGGAACTGATGAGGGGCACACGGGCTGTCAGGCTCCCTCTGTGCTCTTGCTGTAACGGAGGAGCTCTTTGGCTCTGCAGCCCAGGGTCCCGTTAGCTCCCCCTCAGACCCCGCGTGTGCACTGAGTCAGCGCTTGTCTCTCCCTTGCAGGATGGAAATCCGTTTGGTCCCTTCTGGGACCAGTTCAAAGTGGATTTTGATAAGTCTGAACTCTTCAAGGGAATCTCCTTCAGTCCTGCGTACAAGGACCAGTGGATCCAAAGGTAGCAAGGAGCAGGGGGACTGTGGGCATGATGCCGCCCCAGGCATTCAGAGTAACTCAGGAAAACAAAGCCACGAGTGCCTTGAGTCACGTGGATGTGTTTGGGTGACAGCTGCTCTAGCCTGGGATGCAAACCTGAGCTGTCACTGCTAGGTAGCTCCTTGTTGTGCGTATCGGGTTCTTACCTGCTTGTCTGTCAAAGAATTCACTGGTTACTGGGGGGAGGTAAAATGAGCTATCGGAGTTCTGCTCCGCTGTTCTGTTCCCACAGCAAAGCAGATCGGACCTGTCTGGTGTAAATCCGGAGCAATGGTGCTGCGTGTTGCAGGCTGTTCGTAGTTTCCAGTCTTACCTTCCCCAAACCTGTACTCAGCAGTCCTCGTGCAAGATGATGCGTGCAAGGCTGTTATGCTCCCATCTGCCTGATGTTTTGTTTCCCCCCCGCCCCGCTCAGGTTTCCCCCATCCGAGCACCCCGTACTCGCCTTACCTGGGGCTCCAGCCCAGTTCCCGGTCCTGGAGGAGCACCGCCCCCTGCAGAAGTACATCGTGTGGTCCGACGAAATGGTGCAGAAAGGAGACGCCTACATTCACTCCCTGCTGGTTAGGCCGTACGTGGGAATTCACCTGAGGATCGGCTCGGACTGGGTACGGCTCGCGGCGGGGCTGGTGGCTGTAGGCGGGCGGCTCACAGCGTGGAAAAGCTGTCGGAGCAGAAGCTGCCCTTCTGGGACGGACGCCCGAGCCCTGCTGGCATGCAGCAACTCTCTGCGTTCCGTGCTAGAGATGCTGTTGGGATTCCTCCTTCGGACAGAGCGTAACGCTGCTAGGGGGGGGGGCTTGGTAGCGTGTTCTTGCGCTGTTTCCTTTCAGACGCGGTATTTTCTCTTCTTCCAACAGAAAAACGCGTGCAACATGTTAAAGGACGGCACAGCCGGGTCTCACTTCATGGCTTCGCCGCAGTGCGTGGGCTATGACCGAAGCGCTGCTGTGCCCCTCACCATGGACATGTGCCTGCCGGACCTCAAAGAGATCAAACGTGCCCTCAAGCTCTGGGTGAGGAAGACAGAAGCGCGATCTGTTTACATCGCGACCGATTCCGAGCCCTACACGAAGGAAATACAGCAGTTCTTCCAAGGCAAGGTAAAGCTTCTGGAAACCGGGTCCGGCAGGAGTGCTGTAATAAAAGCTGCTATCATGCCGAGACGCCTGTAGCAGCAGCTGCCTGGGTTAACTCACTTGCCTTGCTTTCCTCTGCAGGTGAAAGTGGTAAGCCTGCAGCCGGAGGTGGCTCAGATCGATCTGTATATTCTTGGCCAGTCCGATCACTTCATCGGGAACTGCGTCTCGTCCTTTACTGCCTTTGTAAAAAGAGAGCGTGACGTGCATGGAAAACCCTCTTCGTTTTTTGGCATGGACCACCCGCCGAGGTTACGGGATGAGTTCTGACCGAGAGAGGAACGGGCTCGATGGTTCTCAGAGCTCTGAGCGTGGTTCCTCGCCGAGGGACCGCGCGGGTGCTAGCGGTGTTCTCCGCTGTGCGGAGCACGCTGCCGGGCTGCGGCAGGGCTGCTTCCAGCTCCTGGGTACTCCTCACGGTCACTCTTCTGTCTGACCTCGCTTCTGTGTTCCTAGGGCAAAACCAGACAGAAAAGAACTTTTAAATCCTGAAGTTTATAGGGAACTGTGACCTATATGCACACAGTTGTTACGCTGTAGTTCGTGTATCTCTCCATCCTCGTTTTTGGGGGTTTGCCAACAATTACAGAGAAGCTGCTCGGATTTCCTCTCTTTTACCATTGGCAATTTTATCTGGAGCTGTTGAGAAGCTTCTCGTTGTCCCAAACTGACCGTAAGCCCTTGTAAAGTGCACATGTTTGTCAGAAATAGCATGGTCCTGAAAAGTGGTGCAAGATAAAGCTCAGGATAGGAAGTAAGATCTGGGTTTTATCGCGTGCGGTTACTGCCTTACTGGACCCACATCACCTCGGTGCCTCGCTTTCCATTCCACTCCTGCCTCGCAGTGCTGGCAGAGAGCTGGGGAGCAGCGGCTGGGGAGCAGCTCCCTGATCTCTCCGGCGGTGCTAGAGAAGCCTGGTGGTGGTGGTGTGTTTACTCGTTACAGTTCTGTGTTCGGACGTTCTTTGTGTTGAACTGGGGAAAGGTTTTTTGGAGGGATGTGGATGGAAGATCTTTTGTAGTGGATTTGGAGACTTAGGGTTTTGTAGCTGTTGATGTAAGGTCTGTAGAAATGTAATTGTAAGCTGAAACTCCTGACGTAGCTGTAGCGTGGGTTGGTGCACGTTTTCCCTAGGTCCCTGTTAACGGTTTCTGTTGTTTTTATTTCTGTACTCTGTAAGAATGACCCCTCTGACAGCAGCATTCCTGGCGGTGGGGCTGGTTCCCAGCACAGCTCACCGAAAAGCGTTGGCTAATGGCGAAACAGCAAAACAAACCAAAAGCCTCAGTGTGCCCCCGTGCAGCTTACCGCCGGCACCACACCGGGCTGCTCAGCACAAAGCCTCGGTTCTGCCGCCGCCTCTTGGTACTCCTGTCCCCTTTTTTGAATACAGACCCCAGAACTTGGGTTAGTTCCTAGCAGTGCCGCTCGTGAGGCTGTGGCAGCGGGGTGGCCGCCTCTGCTGCGGCCCTAATGGGTCCCTGGGGGTTAATCCTGGAGTTTTTGGTGTTTTGCTGTCACTTTCTGCCCCCCCCGCTCCTTGTGCAGGAGGCCGGTGGCTCGCTGCACCCTGCCTCGGCCCCCGGGTGCTGCCCGGGGGTGGCGGGCGGAGCGGGAGAAAAAAACGATTATTATTATTTTTTTTTTTAGGAAAAAAACCGTATTTTTCTAACAATAAAGAGCTTTTGTAGGCAATGCCGTTGCTCTGCTCATCCTTTGGGGGG
>CM021750.1:14943269-14956356 GCA_011075105.1 Heteronetta atricapilla
CTCCCGGCGGCCCCGGGCTGCTGCTGCCGGGCCGGGCCGGGCCGGGCCGCGGGGCTCGGCTCGGGGCGGCGGCCCGCGGGGTGCTGCCTGCAGCCGGGGGGGGGGGCGGGGATGAGCCCCAGCCTCCCGCCGGGCCGGGGGATCCCGGGCGGTGCCCGGCAGCGGGGGCCGGGGGTGGCCGCCACGGTCGGTGGCCGCGGGGAGGTCGGGGGGCGGCGGGGCCGGCGGGGGGCTGAGGAAGGGCTGAGAGGCGCGGGGGGCTGAGCCAGGGCATCGTCGGCCCTCGGTATCGGAAAGGTTTGGAGCATAAGCGAGCGGTGGGGGGGGGGGGTTTAGGTGGTACCTGGGGTGGTGCCAGTGAGATGGGAGGCCGGGATTTCGGCTCCGGTCCTAGAACTTCCCCAGGAGATCTTTCCGCTGATCCCTGCACCTGATGCGGGGAAGCCTCGTGAGGCCCGAGGCAGCGGGGTCAGCCAGGTGTGCCCGGGTGTGCCACGTCCTCGCTGCCAAATGTTCCCGACCAGCAGAGCCCACCTCAGCCCACAGCCAGCCCGTGGCAGTGCCCGTTTCCTCAGGAGCTGTCTCCTGTCATAGAAAAGAACTCAAATGCTCCGTTTGCTCCCCACCTGGGTTACACAGGGCCCATCTTCCAATGCATTCCTTCAACCCTGAGACCCAACGGGACGCTCAGGGGACTGACCCGGGTCACTCGAGACCTCCCTGGTGGCGTGAAGGAGTCCCCTGGCAGAGGAGCACCTGGTGCTGCAGCCTGCGCCGCGTCTCGCTGCCGGGCTCCTCCGGCCGGGCCCTGTCCAGCCGCTCCCTGTGAACACAAACACCACAAACTGGTTCTGCTTTTGGTCACACAGCTGGGTGAGTCTGGGCACAAACAGAATTTGATGTGCTGTGCTTTCAGAGAGCTTCACAGCAGCAGCTGAAATAAGTGGGGATGGTTCGTGAGGGGTTGTTACGAGAACAGCCCACATCAAGGGTCAGAGAAATGATCTGGGTCTGTGAAAAGAGGCTTGGAAGTGAAACGGGGGAACGTGTCAAAAGTTTTGGAAGCTCGTGTTGATGAGATACACCCAGAGGAGCAGCAAATATGCAACATTTTTTTTGTTAAAAGTATGCATTGCCAAATCTTAAAAGGACACGAGCTGGACATTTCACTTTTAACTCCCAGGTGAGTACGTGCACAGCAATGTATGCTCTTGAGAAACAAAGCAGCCAATGTGAAGATTAACTCAGTCCTCATCATTTAATCCTAGTCAGCATCTCTTTCACCGGCTGCCCTTCTCATCAACATTATATTTTGGATGTTAATTGTATAAAGTGAGACTCCTCTTGTCAGAGTTCGTGCCTAATTTGAGTATTTGCCAGTATGTAATGCAGATAAATGAGGCGTCGCTTGTTTGGTGAGCTGGTCTCTTGTGAACTTGAGCTATAGGAATATCTCCGGTAGGTAGGGAAGGAGAAGCATCACAGAATCACAGCGTGTGTTTGTATACATAATTACTCATGATGAGCAGAGAGAGAGTTGCTTTTTCTGCTTCTGCAAGACTTGTCCCCATTTCAAGTGCTCTTTCCTATTGGTATACCAAAATACATGTTCCCTGTGGGCCAGAAAATAAGGTCATCTTTATTTGGAGTTCTCAGCTAGGAAGGAAACGTCTTTCTTCAGTTGCAAGCCAAAATTCTTATCGTGGTTCCAGTTCAGATGCGGGTTGTTGAGCGCTTCTGGATGCTTGTCCAGCCTGGGCAGCTCCACGCACGTTCCTCGTGTTCCTGCTTTCATGGGAGTGACGAGGGAGCGAGGCGCTTCCCTGCACAACAGCAAGGAAATTCTGAAGGTCGTGCTGAGGTTTCCATACAATGCTTCAACATGTTTGTTTGTTCCTCTTGTGCTATTCTTTGTAGTGCAGATCTGCAGCCTGGAGGCTGAGATAGGAACGCTCTGCTTCCTTCTTCAGTCCTCTAGCTCGGCTCTTGAAGTTCTCTGTCACCTTCCTTGGGAAGCTCTCTGGAAACATGCAGTTACTGAGTAAAAAAAGTTAAGATGGAATCCTTGGGCTGCTGCAGATCCAGCTGGTAGAAAGATGCATTTGGAAAAAAAAAAAACCAAGCTCATTAGAAATCCCACTGCATTTCACAAGCTGTACCCGCGAGGTCTTCAGCGCAAGGCTGGCGCTTTAGCAGTAACGCAGTCTTTCTTCTGTTTTAAATGGCAGCTCCTTGTGCCAGCTGCTGGGAAAGGCAGCAGCACGTGTCAGAGTCATCAGCGGCGTGGATCCGTGAACTGGACGCGTGCACCGTGCCTTCAGGCTGGCGGCGAGCCTGGTGAGCCCGCTGGTCCCCGCTCAGCGGTGCAGCAGAGCAGGAGCGTGGCGTGCGGGCCGCGCGGTTGGCGTGCGTGAGCAGAGCTGGCTTTTAGGGAAAATCCCCATAAAAGTGTCTTGGTGAAAGAAAAACAACAGCATAGGTCTGTGCGGACAGTTGTGCTTGAAGGCTCTCGGGCACACGTGGTTGTTTTGTGTTTCCTAGGAAAGCAGACGCACGAGCTCCAGCTGAGGACGTTTGTTTGCAGAATCCTTTCCCAGAGGGCAATCACGTTAGAGGAAGACGAGGGTGGCCTCAGAGGACTGAGCGCTGTATGAAATGTTTATAAGTGATACAGACGGAGCTTAAACTCACCTTCAGAAGGCTGAGAAGGGCAAATCCTGGCAGGTGTCCACTTCACGCCCTAATGTCCTCTGATTGCTTGAGCATCAGGCGAGGCATAGCGTGGATCATTCTGCCTTTAGAGCTCTCCCTTCTACTCTCTGCTGGAGACAGGCTGGAAATGCTCCTCTTAGCTGCCGACGGATTTTGGAGTCCAGCTCACTGGGGTGATTTAGTCCCCTGGTTTGGGTTACAATACCTGCAGGCCTTGGAGCGCTGCTACACGTGGCTGCCTTAACGCTCTACTTTGTAGGCAGCTCGATTGTGAGATGTGGAAAAACTGTAGGGTAACAATTCTTTTCCTTCACTTGATTCTTGACAGAAAAGTAAAAGTAACATCAGTTTTCCCAGGTGTGGAAACGGAACGTTCAGGGATGGGATGCCTGGAAATGGACAAACTATTTCATGGTTTCATCTTGAATCCCCACAGCTGTTGCAGCCCAATTAAAGATCTATTATGCTGCAGGTAGGCTTTAGGAAGTGACTTTAAAAGTTGTAATGCACAAGACATAAAAGCATTTGGGCAGCATTCCAGGGAACTGCTGCCACTTAAGAAAAACCAGGCATAGGTTTTATGCCTTTTGAGTCAGGATGGTCCTGACGAGGCATCACATCACATCACATCACGTGTGAAAAGACTGTAATATAAAGGCGGTCTCATAAGAGTGAGATGTTTTTGTCAATACATAGGAGGCATAAAAAGAGGCAACTCTGAAAATACTACATTCATGCTTTGTAATCTCTTGAATGTTGGTAGGTGGCTGAGACACAGGTGAGTCACCGACTGCTTTCTTTTCACGAGCCTGCAGCTGTGTTCTGAGCAATATGGACAGAGCAGGTCTGGACTGGACTTTCAAAGCACAAGATTTAAAACAAAAAGCTAAGCTGCAAAGGGAATCAGTGGCAAGGAGTTACATCATTTTTATAAATAGTTTAAAAAGTGTTATGATTAATTTTAAAGGTCAAGAAAAGGATCTCTGCCAACTGCAAAGGTGAGAGTTGATGAAGATTCCTTGCAGCAGAGCCTGTACAAATGATACTGACGGGCTTTGGTAAAATCATACTGTCTTGGCTCAGGCTTTTTTTTTTTTTAGCTTTTATGTTGTCCTTAATTGTTGTTCTTCAAAATGACTCAGAACACAACACAAAATTCTGCTTGAATAGATGAGTCGAACATTGGCTCTGTGCAGAAAACTGCCTCATAGATGCCTTCTCTGTTTCTAGGTTTCTAGCACTGGATCAGCCATCGATCAGAACACGCCAGCCACAGACCTGCTGTCATGTCTAAGCTAAAGAGCTCTGAGTCTGTTCGGGTGGTGGTACGATGCCGGCCCATGAACAGCAAAGAGAAGGTAGCTTCGTATGAAAAAGTCGTTAACGTGGATGTCAAATTAGGGCAGGTCTCAGTGAAGAATCCGCGGGGAACATCTCATGAACTGCCTAAAACTTTCACCTTTGATGCTGTGTACGACTGGAATTCCAAGCAGGTTGAACTCTACGATGAGACCTTCAGACCTCTCGTGGACTCTGTTCTGCAAGGTTTTAACGGGACAATCTTTGCGTATGGGCAGACTGGAACGGGGAAGACATACACGATGGAGGGGGTGCGTGGTGATCCTGAGAAAAGAGGGGTCATCCCTAATTCGTTTGATCACATCTTCACCCACATCTCTCGGTCCCAAAATCAGCAATACCTAGTTAGAGCTTCTTATTTGGAAATATACCAAGAAGAAATCAGAGACTTGTTATCAAAGGATCAATCCAAACGGCTGGAGTTAAAAGAGAGGCCGGATACGGGTGTATATGTTAAGGATTTGTCCTCCTTTGTTACAAAAAGTGTCAAAGAGATAGAGCACGTCATGAACGTGGGAAACCAAAATCGCTCAGTTGGCGCCACCAACATGAACGAACACAGCTCTCGATCTCATGCCATTTTTGTGATCACCATTGAATGCAGCGAGCTGGGACTCGATGGAGAGAATCACATCCGTGTCGGAAAACTCAACCTGGTAGACCTGGCGGGCAGTGAGCGCCAAGCGAAGACTGGAGCACAGGGGGAAAGGTTAAAGGAAGCTACTAAAATCAATCTCTCTCTTTCAGCTTTGGGCAATGTTATATCCGCCCTAGTAGATGGCAAAAGCACACACATTCCGTACCGGGACTCAAAGCTAACTAGGTTACTTCAAGACTCATTAGGTGGCAATGCCAAGACCGTGATGGTGGCCAATATAGGCCCAGCCTCTTACAACGTAGAGGAGACTCTTACGACGCTAAGGTATGCCAATCGTGCCAAAAACATCAAGAACAAGCCGAGGGTGAATGAGGATCCTAAGGATGCTCTGCTACGCGAATTCCAGGAAGAAATTGCTCGACTCAAGGCACAGTTGGAAAAACGGTCTATTGGCAAAAGAAAGAGGAGGGAAAGGAGAAGAGAGGGTGGGGAAGAGGAGGAGGATACTGAAGAGGGTGAGGATGAAGGAGATGACAAAGATGACTATTGGAGGGAGCAACAAGAAAAGCTGGAGATTGAAAAGAAAGCTATTGTTGAGGATCACAGCTTGGTAGCAGAAGAAAAGATGAGACTGCTGAAAGAGAAGGAAAAGAAAATGGAGGACCTGCGACGAGAGAAGGAAGCAACAGAAATGTTGAGTGCTAAAATCAAGGTAGAGTTCTTCCTTGTCATACTTTCATACTTTTTTTTAAGTGATTTATTTAGGCTGTGGGGAGAGTAGCAGGTTTCACAGTTAGGAAAGGTATTTCAAAAGAAGTTTCCGGAATGGTGATTTGTGTTTAATCGGATTTTAAAATAAATTGTTTCCAGACAGAAGTTGAAATTCCCTTCGTTTCCGCCATTAATTAGAAACTTCAATATTCATGAGTTGCTGCATTGTTCTTTTATGCTGATCTTGTAAGATTTTAAGCAATCATCACAACAAAACGTGATGATGCATCTTTTCACAAGCTGTAGCACAAAAAAAAAGCTTCATTCTGTAACAAATCATTAACAAGATTTTACACGAGAGTACACATTTTAGTTCTTCAGATTGGCCACGTTGCAGCAATGTGTAATTCTAAGCAAATTAGCATTTCATTTATCCCCCAGGTTTATACGAATTTTTAGAAATAGTGATTCTCACAGCAGGTAACTTAAGAGAGCTGCCCTCGTGAAGTTGTATGTAAAGGAGAGAAAGTCACATCCCGTGGAAAAGGCTTGTTAGCTGGTCACTGAGAGGGAAACTCATGACCGTGTTTTCTTTCAGGCAATGGAAAGCAAACTTCTGGTGGGAGGAAAAAATATTGTGGATCATACAAATGAACAGCAGAAAATCCTGGAACAGAAACGACAGGAAATTGCGGAACAGGTACAAGGAAGAACATTTGTTATTTCTGTATAAAAAGCCTTGCTGTGGAACTTCTGTAAAACATTGTATCAGGAGAAAGGTAAGAAAGTTTGCACAGAGTTAACCCAGAAACGGATTTAATGGCAATCATAAATCTCAAAAGAAGGAGCAAGGGCTTGTGTCCTATTTAGTGTTGTATGAAGTACGTAGATAAGGTTTATAATACTTTTCTTCCAGCTTTTCCCATTAAAGATTTACATTCCATCTTAATTGGATATGTCTGTAAGAGAAGAAATAATTACAAGGCCTCAGAGAGTGACAATTCAGCTGTTAACTCGAGGGAAGGGGTGTGTACTGTGTGACAGGAGTTTATTTTCTATTACACATTTTCTGATGGTAATTCATTAAGTGCAATGATTAGTATGACTTGATTAAAAAAAATCTAACCACAACATTTCATTCCTTTAATTGAAACCTGAGCACTTACTCACCCTATCTGATTCCAATAGACCCTTCACCAAAATAAAGACAAAGAAGAGCTAATGCTTCTGGTATTTCTAAGGCAAGAGATAGGAAGAACTAGAAGCTAAAGCAAAAGCCCTGGAACCCAGGGAAGTAAAAACATCCTAAGTGTTGGTTTCATGTATGTCAGCCTGGAGGTGGCAATGCAATTGTGGTCCCTAATATTGTACATCACATTCTGCAGAAACGTCGGGAGCGAGAAATCCAGCAGCAGATGGAAAGTCGGGACGAGGAAACACTAGAGCTGAAGGAGACCTATAGTTCTCTTCAGCAAGAGGTGGACATAAAGACCAAAAAACTCAAAAAGGTAAAAAGAAAATTCTTTCACATCCACTGGGTTATGAATAAAATCAACCTGTGTGTGAAACTGAGAGGAACACTGGAACATTCACCTCTTGTTGTCTGTTCCAGTTATTTTCCAAGCTGCAAGCCGTGAAGGCAGAGATCCATGACCTCCAAGAAGAGCACATCAAGGAGCGCCAGGAACTGGAGCAGACCCAGAACGAACTTACCAGGGAACTAAAGCTAAAGTAAGTCCCATCACTTCGTTTCCTGTCAGTTAACTTTAGCAGAGATGGTTTCTTACGGGGGGAGTGAAAGCAAGGACTGTTCTGCACATGCTTGTGGAACAAGATTTCAACAAGAGAAAGCCAAAACATTCCTCCTTTTCCACGCCTGGATTAAGTCAGTGCGAGAGGAGCAGTAGAGAAAATGGTCTGCTGATTGTGCTTCTTGTGTGTTTCCCATTGTTGTGGTTTTCTGTAGGCACTTGATTATTGAAAATTTTATTCCTTTGGAAGAAAAGAATAAGATCATGAACAGATCATTCTTTGATGAAGAGGAAGACCAGTGGAAACTGCATCCCATAACCCGGCTGGAGTGAGTATACTTCTCGTCTTTTACATAGGATCCAGTTACAGGTCACATAAAACCCCCTAGTTGCTAAAAACATGGTACCCCAACAGAGGGATCGAACTGGGGATATGAAACAGCCCTCCAAGTTCTTAGCTTCTTGTTGAGTTATAAAACAACGATATTATTCATCTGAGTAGGTTGAATAAAACAGGAATGCACAATTGGGAAAATTCTTGGAAAATTAAGATTTTTCTTCTAGATGAGCCCAGCAATTTTATGTAGAATATAGGTAACTCTGCACGCACCACTGAAATAGCAGCAAATTCCTATTGTATTTGTTTCCTAGATTAGTTAGAAAAGCTCTCAAGACTTATTATGCGAGAGCTGTGGGTGTATCCTGAATCTCTGCAGAGGAAGTTCTCTCAAGCAAATTTGGTGAGCAGGAAGCAACCAAGTGCATCTGTGGTCTGTATGATAAAAAACAAGCATAGAGATACCTGCTTTGTGCAGGGAAGGGACAACAAGGGGTAACTGTTTTATCTTGTTGACTCTGACTGCTGCGAGCTGTTCTTGGAAATGCAGTCTAGGTTGTTTCTGCTCTCTTGAAACATATTTCCACGTGGAATTTGCGGATGTTGTAGCTCATAAATTCCAAGAAGGGTTTTTGGTTCTGGTGTGTGACTGAGTATCTGTGTTTCTCTAGTAACCAGCAAATGATGAAAAGACCGGTGTCTGCTGTGGGATACAAAAGGCCGCTAAGCCAGCACGCCAGGACGTCCATGATGATTCGTCCAGAAGCTCGGTACAGGGTAAGCCCAGATGTGGTTACAACTTTCAAATTTTCGCCTTCCTGCTCAGGGGAATGTGAATTTCAGAGGATTGCTGGTTCTTCTATGGGACGTACACTTTTACAGTGTCCTGCATTGATTTATAAAGTACTTCAGAATAAGCTTCTGGGGGGAAAAGAAACTATTTGTATGAAAACATGCAGGCTTTGATTTTGCTTCTACTTTCTCAGGCAGAGAATATTGTATTACTGGAACTTGACATGCCCAGCCGAACAACAAGAGACTACGAAGGACCAGCCATTGCTCCCAAAGTTCAGGCTGCTCTAGAAGCAGCTCTGCAGGATGAAGATGAGATACAGGTGGATGCTTCGACCTTTGAGAGCACTTCAAATAAAAAACCAAAAGCCAGGTGAGCTGAATTTTTAGTAAGCAGACTAGCCAGCAGCAAAGGGACAAATATAATTGCTGTCTGCAGTTCTCATCAGTAAAGGTATGGCTAACTTGGCTGCAAAGCAGAGAGAGAGAGAAAGGGACGCAGGACAGTAGAGGGAGATGAGACTGATTTGAGTATAAATCCAGTAAAAAAAATGGAAGATTAATTTTGATGAGTAACAGTTGACATTGTTGGGCCTTTTTTGTTTATTTTTTTTTTCATTTTTACTTCTTCAGGCCTAAAACTGGAAGGAAATCAGGGGGATCCTCTTCAGCAGGCACCCATAGTTCTCAGCTCTACCCACAGTCCCGAGGGCTGGTTCCAAAGTAAAACCAGCAATTCCTCTCCAGGGCGTGAACAGCCTTTGTCTTCTGAGAGCAGAGACAAGTAAAAACCTGCAGAGAGACCTCCCAGCCAGACTCCAACCCCTTTCCCTGGAGGTGGCCTCTTTGCTGTTTAACTGACTTGTGCCAGTCCAGGTGCACTGAGCCACAGGAAGATACGTGCTTGCAATTCAGCATTTGGCCTCTGTGGGAAACAGATTTTAGTTAGGAAATCAGAAATGCATGAGGTACGTTACAGTGTATTAGAAGCAACGGGAAGCATGGGGATCACCTCGCAGCATCACCGTCTCTCCTTCTGCACTAGCCCTTTTGCTGCACTGGGCTTTTTGCTGTTGGGCAATAAGAAGACAGAGTTGAAAGTCATCTCAACAGAACCACCGCTCCAGAGCTTCGTAGTGAAAACCAAATGAGGTTAAAGAGCAAAGGATTTATCCAACCTTGACTAGGTGCGCAGATTTTCCTCTTCCTGCTTGAAAGGCTGGCGTCATCCTTCGGGGTTAAGAAGTTGGTCTGACCAGGCAGAACGGCAGCTGTCAGCATGTATTCACCACCAGGCAGCCGTGCCTCCCTGTAGAACTGTAGGACAAGAAGGGGTCTTGAAAGCAACTTTGTACTCTGTAGAAAGGAAGCAATAGAAGTTGAAGTCCTTTGCTTGTTTACAGGCAGAAGTAAGAGCTCCTCTAAACTGACCTCCTGCAGACCTCACCCCTGCTAACAGGAACCACCTTGTCAAAGAATTCATCTGCATACCAGTGCCAGCTCCACAGCTTTCTTCCTCTCTGTTGCCTCCATCCTTACCCCTGGCATTTGAAACCAGTCTCCACGCCGAGCCTGAACGGGGGGGGGCGGCGCACGGCCATTTCCTCAGATCTCCCGGTGCTCACAGGACACGTAGCGCTGGCACGGAGCTAACTGCCGAGCAGGCGCAAAGGGCTGACTCTGCTCTCCCCCGGGAGCTGGGTGGAAAGTAGAGCACCTTAATGAGAAGCTTCTGGGCGCACTGTTCCTGGAAGTACGGCCCCTTGGAAGTGTCTGAGGAGGTTCGGCACACGGTACCCCTTGTGCCTCACCTGTGTCACGTTAGAAGCTTTTCCTTTGCACCTCCTGGTCCATGCGGGGCCCGGTGGGAGCGGGAGCAGATATAACCGAGCCTGGGTAATGGAATCTGGTATTAAATCCAGGGGTTGCATTTTGAAAACAAGGGAGGAAGAACTGCTTTTGACGGTCTCTCTGCAAGCTGCCCTATGACTAAAGCAGGCTGCTGTAACGCTGCAGGCTTGTGTGGCAGGGTTGAGGGAGATGGAACTGCTGTGTTGAAGACAGTAAGGTGTCCCTGTCTAGTGTCTCGCAGCTCATTCGTAAGTTTTAGTTCATTGTATATTGAGACTTGGGATGTTATTTTTTCTGGTTGCTGTTGGCTGTCACCCTATGAATGTTTTTACCTATTTCCTCTCCTTCACTGATGACTTTCTCCAGACTGACATGTGTATGAGGACTTGCCTGGTTTTAGAAATGCTCTGGTACATGGACTCTGCCTTGTGTGCTCGTTACCTGTCTGCTGAGTGACTTCATCCAGGCTGGAGAACTCCGTTGTATCTGACCCCCCGTGAGCAGAAGGAACGGCACACTCAGCACAGCTCACCTCTGCATCTTGCGGGCATGGTGCCTCGGTGAGCCAGCTGCCCAGGTGGGCCCCGTCAAACTCCAAGTCAGCTGCTTTGGTTCCTGGAGTGCTTTTCTGGATCATAAGATCAACATGCGCACACAAATTTTAGTTTTGGTGGAGGATGGAGGAGTTTGGCCATAACTGGGAGAGCAATCACCAGACAAATTTCAAGCAGAAGATGGAAAGCCGCTATAATCTTCCTTTTTATAAAGCACTGTTTGTGTACAGAGAGCCTTTTACTTAGCTCTTGTTGTATAATGTAGCGCCAACTTCTCTTCCCTCTCCTCTGTCTCTCCCTAGCACATAATATTCTGTACCTTGCCATTTTAAAAGATGATTGTATGCTGTAAGTGCTCAGAGAACTGAAGTGAAACAAGGGGGTTCCACCACCTGTAACAGCAACGTAACATACACAGGCGTCTGTGTACGTGCCTACGTGTACGTATGTTTCATGGGAAGATGCATCCACAGCCACATGTGTTTGCACATGCGCACACTGCCTCAGTTCCTTCTGTTCCACAGGGAATCCTCTATTAAACTCGTCTGCTGGCAACTCCCCTTGTGGCAGGACTGGTGCAGCGGCAATCACAGTGCAAACCCAAACCGTTCTCATTTTCGTACTGATAAGCTAGCTGTGTGTCAGAAAGGCTCTGCTTTTAATTCTGTAGAAATTCATTAGCAAGGCAAAAGAAACTCAGTGAGGTGGAAAAAGAATAAAATTGCATATTTAGTCATTGTATTTAAATCGGGGCAGTGGTTAGAGATTTGGTTAGTGTTCACGGGCAATCCCAGATTGTTACAGAAGCTGTTAGATTCTCATTTTGATGGACGTACCCTTGACCAGGTACTCAGTGGCACTGGTATTAAGATAAAATACATTGTCTTAAGCTCTACAAAACGTACTGAACTCTGTGTTGAAGTTTTTAAGAAACATTCCTGCCAAGTTTGCGTGCCTCTGGCTGTTATCTGAACCATCTGGGCTTCCTGCAGGTTAACAGCCAAAGACAGGAAATCCAGCAGACTCCTGGAAGAGGCCCTTGGACCTGGTGCGCAGTCACAGCTTTTTCATGGGAATGTTTTACATCCTTCTCGTGGGGTCAAAAAAAAAAAAAAAAACAAAGTGACCAGCAGCAAAAGCAGCCCGTTGGCACCAGCAGCAAGCACCACCTGACACTGAAGTGTAGGAGTTAAAGCACGTTCTTAAAATCCTTAACATAGAGCTAGCGCCCTTTTAAAAATATTTGCATGCTGCTGGAATCTTCTAAAACTGACGCATACCTCTGTGAGAGCATCTTGGATCACACGGATGCATTATACAGACCTGATCAAACTTCTCATTTTTTTAGCTGTAGTAAATCTGCCTTCCCTGAACGTGGAGTGCTTGCCAAGTTTCAGAGGTACCTGTAAAGGCGGATCTATCCTCTCTTCTACCTGCAACGTCTAAAATGCGCTGGGTTTGAAACTAACTGGGTTTCAAAAGGTTGTTTCTGTTCTGTTAAAGCACAGCTTGGAAACGTTAACCTGCAAAAGCCGTGCGTGGAGGCTGCGATGGAACTGCAGTGAGCGCGCTGGTCCCGGCTGCTCACGGTGGGTTAACTCTCAGCGCTCCAGGCCCTTACTGCCTTCTTCAGTTCCCCGTTTCTTTCTGAACCCGGTGCCCGAGGTTCTCCTCGCAGGCCCGGCGGTGTCACAGAGCTCCCGGAGAGCTCCCAGAGCACTCGGGGCTCCTTGGAGCCGCGCTGAGCCCGGCCGCCCCTCGGGAGATCCGCAGGCAAAACCCCTGTCAGTGGCCCTGTCCGTAGGGCTTGTATGTATTTGTGGCACCTCTTTGGCCTAGGAATGCGGGGTGACCCCAAACACGAGTAACGAAGCCGGGTCGGTTTATGGCATCGCAGCGCGCCCGTTATCACCGCTAAGCTGGGGGGGGGGCGGCCGGGCGCGGGGACTTCGGGCTTTACAGAAGCCTCGGGGCGAGCCGCGGGGCCGTCGGGGGCGGAGACAAACGCACCCGAGCCGCGGCGGTGCCCCCAGGGTGCCGGGCCCGGGCCCTCAGGGACCCTCAGCCACCAGGCGAGGCCCGCGGCCCGCCCGCCATGCCGCGCAGCGCGCGCGGCGCCCGCTGGGAGCTGTAGTCCGCCGTCCGACCCCGCCCCTCCGCGGCACCAGCGGCGGGGACTACAACTCCCGGCAGCCCTCGCGGTTTGTTTTCCTTCAAACGGCTCCCAGGCCCGCCGCGCGGCCCCGCCCCTCGGGTGGCGGCGCGCGGGGCCCGCCGTGTCCCGGCGCGGCCACCGTCGCCGAGCCCCGCCCCCCCCCCGCGCCGAGCCCTTTGACCCCGTTGTTATGCCGGGCCCGAGCCGCCGCCGCCGCCGCCGCCTCCTCCCGTAGCGCCCGGAGCCGCCCCCGCCGCCCCGCCCGCC
>CM021750.1:14956756-14975579 GCA_011075105.1 Heteronetta atricapilla
AACGGTCCGCGCCGCCCGGCCGCGCGGGAGGGAGGAGGAGGAGGAGGAGGAGGAGGATGAAGGAGATGAAGCAGCGGAGGAAGAAGGAGCGCACGTGGGCCGAGGCCGCCCGCCTGGTGAGGGGGGGGCGCCGCGAGACCGGGCCGGGAGAGCGGGAGGGGGGCGGGGGAGCGGGGCCGGCACCCCCGGAGCGCCTCCAGCCGCCCCCCCCCGGGCCCACCGGGACGGCCCCTCCCGGCCCGGGGCTGAGGGGACTGCGGGGGGGGGCTGCCCCGACAGCGGGGGTGCCCCGGGCCCGGTGCCGCCTCCAGGCCGCGGCGCTCGGTGGGGGGCTCCCGGGGTGGGCCCCGTGCTCGGGGGGTACCCGGGGTCCCCCATGCCCGCAGCCCGAGGGGCCTGGATCCGCCCCGCGCTGGGGGCCGGCCGCTGGGGGCCTCCTCCCGGCCGCTTCGGGCTCGGTGGAGGACCCGCAGCCCCCCGGGGAGAGGCCGGGGGGAAGCCCGAGGGTGCTGCCGCCTGGTCCCGGTGCCGAGGCTGGGTCTGGGCTGTCCGTGCCAGTGGCCGCGCTGAGCCACGGGGCTGGCATCAGTGGGACTGGAGCTGCTCTGTCCCCGGGGTCAGGAGGTGCAGCCGTGTGCGCCCCCAGCTCTGCACTCCGGGGACGTCTGTGGAGCCCTCAGACTTGCAGAGCGGTGCCTGCGCCCGTGGGGCGGCTCCTTGCCGCCGTCTGCCCGCCACAACTTCTCCCCGTGAGGCGCGTAAGCCACGTCCGTCCTGAACCCGATTTGTGAACGAGGGAACGTAACAAACCCAGCCTGGGCACCTCACAGGTAGCGAAGGCGAACGAACGGGTGAGCTCGCCTTGTCCTGATGCACTGAGGGGCTGATGGCCACCCCGGCCTGGGACCACCCCAGCCTGGGACCACCCCAGCTCGCTCCCTGGGCAGCAGCCCCTCTCCCCAGGGTGCCCTGAGGAGGATCTCTGCAGATCCCGGGTGCTGGTGCGAGGATCGAGCGGTGAGGATCGAGCGGTGAGGATCGAGCGGTGACCCCACTGCACGGGTGCGAGCGGGTTGCTGCCGTTAGCTCCGTCAGCGGTACTCGGCCTGGTCCGTGAGCATACGGGCATGCTCGCTATGGAGGAATGGATTTATAGGGCTTGAGAGCGTTCTCCCTGCTTATTTTGTTTGTCTGGGGTTTGTCGTTGTGATGTTTTAACCCGGCGAGGTTACGTCGTGGAGTGCACAGCCGTCAGAAGGGGACAGCGTGGGCGAGTGCAGCCGAGGCTCACCTCTCACGACGTGGTCGTGGCGCTCCTGTGCGAGACCGGTTTGGATATCCGAGCGTGTTCTCGCTGCTTGCCAGGGAGAAACCTAATCAGACAGGCATCTGTCTTCCAGCAACTTGCATAATCTTTTGTGTGAAAATGATAATGGTTTTGACCCACGTGACGTCGCTTGAAAAACTGGAAAAGGGTGCAAGCTGGCCTCCGCAGGACTTGGGTGCGTGAATCCGGCGCTCCTGGGGGGTCCTGGCTCTGGGGGGGTGCTTGGCTGCGGGCAGTGACCTCGTGGTTGCAGCAGCACTGGGTGATCTGGTACAAAATCCCCTCTCGTTCAAACGTCCTGAGCTCTGAAGGATGAAAAAATTTGTATTTCTGGGCTGCCCAGAACCCCACGTGTGGCTGAAGAAGCCGTTCCCTGACTGCCCCCCCTGGCCTCATCGAGCGGCGGGGAAGGAATCTCTTGGAACAGCTCTTCTCACTGCTCTTCTGGCTAGAGCCTCGGGCACGTCCCAGTAGGTGCGTGAGATGCCTAAGCCTCAGCAGCATCTTAGAGCCACCAAAGAACCAGAAATAGAACCATCTCCTCCTAGATTATCTACTTAGAGAGACCTGCGGTTGCAGAGCCGCACCCCCAGCTTGCGGGACTGATTGTAAATCCACTAAAAATAGATCTTTATTTAACACCAGGCTTACACGTGCTCCCTGTCAAAATGCTTTTAATTTTCCTTTCTGACGCAGGCTGTTGGATTCTGCGTTCCTCTCAACGTTTCCGAGAATCACGGGCAAAAGTGCGTCTTCGTGCTGCTGCTCCTGCAGAGCTCGTACCGCGCACGTTCCACAAAATAAACCTTTAAGGGTTCGCTCGGGCACCCAGAGCCCTGGGACCGGTGGACAAGTGCTGTCGGTGCCAACCACCTCCACCACTGATGCTTTCACGGGGGCAGCGATGTGAGCCCCCATCGTGAGGGGCGGAGGAGCCCTTGGCTCTCAGTACCACAGGTCGGGGAGGGGGAAATCCGCAGGGGTTGGCTACGGCGTGGCTCCTGCTGAAGGATTAAGGTGGCACGGGGCAGGTTCGGGTCGGGGTATGGCTGCTGGAGGCCGGGCTCTGCTGGCTAACGATGCAGGATCTTCTCCCAGTGCTTCCGTTAAGTAGTCTGCACGCTTAATGTAGCTGTTGATTGGAAATTGTTCCCCCGAGCGCAGATCCTTTTATCTTTATGTAAATGCTCATTCATGCTCAGTTTTAGGCTGCGCTGGGTCTGACACTTGAGAGAGGTTTTGGAAGCTGTGAAGAATTTCCTTGTTGTTTTTTTTTTTTTTCAGAGCAGGCATCTTCCCTTTTGCGGATCTCGCATCTGCCCCCGGAGCGATGAGCTTCCCCCTGTCAGCCTGTCCCCGCGCAGTGACGGGCACTGACGGGGCACGAGGGAGGCACGGAGGAATGGTGACCCGCAGGGGTTTTCTGGTTAGCGAGGGAGAAAGGGTGATGGAGCTATATTGACAGGGAAATAACATTGTTTACTCTTTGAATATAGCTTATCGCTTTCTTTGTCTTTAAGCTCCTTGTTTTCACTGTGTGTCGGGGTTTGTGGTTCTCCCCTTCCAGGTTAGCATCACTTATTCGTGCAATCTTCAAGCACCTGAAAAATCCGTGTAGGGTGGATGTCACTTAACAAACTCCTTAATCAGAACCCATGGCTGAGCTCTACAGTCACTGAGGTTGTTTTCCTTATTTCCAGAGGTTGGGAGATAGTATGGGGATCCGAGTGGTCCCCTGCATGGCGTTTTTTGGGAGTGTCCCATTCACACAGCCCCACGAGGCGGGCAGCAGTCCCTGTGCCTTGCCACGTTGCTGCAGGGACTCGGCTCTAGATGCTGCCGATACAATCGGGGCATTTGGGCTCCTCTGCTGCTTCTCACACAAGTCAAACTGAAAGCCAGCATCGTCTTGTGGAGTCCCCTAAAGCCTGGTGACAAACACAGCCAGGGTTGTGCCTCACCGTAGCCATTACGTGTGGGGAATTTAGGTCGTGATTATGATCACAAAGTCCCAGGCCGAATACCCACTGCCACTTCTCGTGCCCGATCAGACCCAGAGGTGTCTCCTGCGTTCGGGGAGCAGCCCTGTCTGCTTCCACGGGAGGCAGAGGGTGCCGGGCACTTGTAGGGTTGTCTGCTTCCAAAGAAACGTGGTGGTTTACATCTACTGCAGCTTTCTTCTGTCATTGTTTCCTGACTCTGTGGATAATCTTCTTATCACAGAAATGTCCGGTCCCCTTCTTGTGTCACTGCAATTCCTATTTCTAGATCCTTTGGAGCAATGAGTTCCACAGGCTTTAAAAAAAATGAATAGCCTCTTTAATCCTTCACGTGTAAGTGGCAATCCTGCTCTTCCCATGATGTATGAAAGGATGAGATGTTATTTTATTGCCTTTTTAATACCTGACTTTGCTCGTTTGCTTTCAAAGGCAAGCAGTCCAAATCTTCTTAGTGTCTACCCATATTTTTTTCCGTATCCTTTACTGTTATGTTTCAGTTATTGGGGACCAGGTGAAGGTAAGCCTGTTGTAATGCTTGCCGTCACCTTGAGGCAGCCTGTGATTTTTAGCACTTGTCTTTTGTAGATAAATGAAGTTCTAAGTGGCCTGGCGTTGTCTCTGAGCCCCAGCCTAGGGAGCAGTTCCCTGAATACAGAAGTTCTGTGGTGACACCCGGTGTTTCTGTCTCTTTAGGTGCTGGAGAACTACTCGGATGCTCCCATGACCCCAAAACAGATTCTGCAGGTCATAGAGGCTGAAGGACTAAAGGAAATGAGGTGAGTATTGGTGATCTCGTTTAAAGCAGTGTGTGTGTGGAGGGTGAGGAGGCCTCATACAAAGCCTTGGCTTGTTTCTTGTGATTCTGCCTCATCTCTAGCCCACATTTCTTGCTTTTTTTTTTTTCTTTCCAGCATGGTAATTTCAGATTACGTTACAGACATCTATATACTTTTTTCTTTGACAATAACTGGAAGCTTTGCTTGGGTTTTTTGATAACAAACAGAGCCCCCTTCATCCACCTATTGTGAAAGAAGTGCCCCTTGCAGATCTGATTCCTGTGTTGGGTTGTATTTGCCACTCATATGTTTCTCTCATAAGTAGCTCCTGGTACTTTCTACTACTGTGGCTCTAGTTTAGTAAGTTTAAGTTCTGTCTGCTTTGATGCTTCGTTTCTAGAGCAGACGCTATATAGCAGGAGGCTCAGAAAAGTCTCCTTTGTTTTATATCACTGTCCTGGCTTCTGCTCAGGTTTTTGAGCGCTGTAGTAGTGCTGCTCACACTGTTGTGGCTCTGGACATGATGCAGAGGATGTGTCCCTTTCAGTCTGGAAAAAAAACTGATGTGGAACTTAGGAAGCTACGGGAGTGGGAGATTATTTTCTTCAGTTAAGGTGCTGTGAACCTCTATTTCTGTGAGCCAGTATAAAATAAGTATTGTCCTGCACATCAAAGAAAGTAAGTGGCCGTGACAGTCCAAGTGCCTCCGTTAGTGCTGTGTGGCCCCCCACCAAAAAGAAAAAAAGAAAGGATGAGGGTTTGAGGTTCTGCCTCGGTTCTGCCACTGAGGACCAGTGGCAGAAAAAGCAGTCCTTTCCATCCGCAGCCTCTTGACTGGCTTCTGCAGTAGTGCAGACTTCTTCTAGTCATGCTTACCTCCTCGCCTTGATTCTGCGGGCTGTGTCCCACCCCTGGGTTTGCATTTTTTGGACCTTTGCTCTAACCAGCTACAGAAGGGAAACTAATTGCTTCTGGGACCCCACAACTCCAAGTGTTGGCTTGTTTCTGCTCCGTCTTTGTATGTGAAGTCAGGAAACAGCTGGGATGGTTTGAATAGTGAAAAACTTTGACGCACGTGGAGGTTGTGCGTGGGAGGCGCCGTTGTTTGGCGAGGAGCTGTGCCACCGTGTTGCTGCATCAGTACCGGAGCTGTTGGAACACCCAGCTTGTGGCCTGGGATCCTTACCAAGCAGATCTCCCGTGGTTTGGATGCAGGTGGCTGTTTCACAGCCTTGAGGTAGGCTTTTAATGAAAAGCGCCATCTATCTTTGCTTTAATCGGTACGGTGCACCTTCCTTAGATCAGCCCCGTTGCTTAAGCAGGTGGATAGTCGAAGCCCTTTGTGCATAGGCTGTCCTGTGCTACAGGTAAGAGCAGATGTTTTCTCAGACATAGTTATTGTGATGTTCTCCTGGTTTTGACAAGCGACCTGCCACAGCAGGTAGCTAAGGACTGAACTTTACAGCATGCATCACGCTAAACCCCACCGAGCTACATCATTTGTTTAGAGGCTGGTGGTTTTCCTTTGGGATGTCTGTTTTCTTTCCGTTACTAATTCTCTGCTTTAAGCAAAGACTGTTTTCTTCGCAGCATAATTGTTCAAAGAATACGGGCAGTGATCCTGTCTAGCTAAATATGCGGCAGGCTTTCCTGGTCCTTGAATAAAAGGCCTTCCTGAAACTCCATTTCCTGAAGGAAATGGCTTAGCAACTCAAGATGTGATTTTTCCCTTTGAATCAGTTTTAAGCCAGTGTTGTCCTGGTCCGGGGTAACGCCAGCCCGTCAGAAGGGCCCTGGCCCTTAGCTGTGCTTTGTGCCCTGTGCACAAGCTGGGACATTGGCATCCAGCACCAGAGCTGGGTTCTGCCTCCTGGGAAAGTTCTAACTGTTTCTTTCTTCTTTGGGGGAGAAAGCTTTGGGCTTTTTTTTGTTGTTGTTGTTATTTTGGGGGGTTTTGATATTTTTTTGCCATTCTAAGAAAATGTGTCTGTGTCTGGTTGGCTCGCTGGGTGTTCCGTTAAATGCAGAAGGGAAAGCGCTGCCTAACAGGCCAGAAGGCTGGCAATTTTTTTTCATAGCATCTAAAAATGATCGAGGGTAATTTCCTCTGCCGCCGAGGCTTGTGAATAAACACCCAAAAACCAAATGCATTGAGGGTGGAAACAGAAATTGTTCTAAGTGCTGTTTTCAATTTGAGAATGATTTTCTTTGAAATGTTTTGTCTCAATCCAATTTTCAGTTTCACTTTTAATAATTTGGAAATCAATAGTGCTTTAATGTCTTTTCCAGGCAACTTTCTGCATGCACATGTGTGACTTATTGGAAAACATGAGATTCACATGCACAGAAGTTCCATCAGTGTGAGCGTAGGCTGCTCTTATCACAAATGGCAAAGCCAGGCTGGTACATGGGACTTGACAAATGAGCTCATCAGACCTTTTCTATCTAACTCTGCCAGTGCAGTTCTGTCTATTAGGAAAGACATTTCCGAAATGTGTACAATTTTTGCTGACTTTGTGTTTTTCTGCTGCTGAGTAAACCTGATTTTTTTTTTTTAGTAAAATCAATCCAATTCTGAAAATTTGAAGCAAAAAAGGAAGGCAAACGAATAATACAAGTTAGAAATGGCTAGAGAATGACCAGGAGTGACTTCAAAATTAGCACGACGTTTCCTGTTTTCTGCGGATTGCCTTAGTGTGATGTGTTGAGGCTAGTTTACAGGTCAAACAGGAAAGCAGTAATACTATTCTGACTGAAGAGCCAGAACCATAAGGTTCTTGTTCCCCGAAGTCAGATAAATGATGCTAATTTAAACAGATCTTTCAGGCTGTTTTCTTGATCAACACCCCCCCCCCCCCCTTTTTTTTTAAGTTACTCTCTGAGTCTCTTTCCTGCCTTCCTCTTTTTCAGCGGCACTTCTCCCCTGGCCTGCCTCAATGCCATGCTCCATTCCAATTCAAGGGGAGGTGACGGACTCTTTTACAAACTGCCGGGACGGATCAGCCTGTTCACACTCAAGGTAAATGTTGAGTTTCTACTCTCAGTTGAAGGCCAAGGTGCAAGTTCTGCGTGTTATGCGTAGCTGCGAGTTAAACTGTTACCGAGCATCATATGAGCTGAATGTGCTGCGTGTGAGATCATCCTGTGGAAGTGTGTCTGGAATTCGTTATTTCACTTTGGTTTGTACCTCTCAGCTATATTCAGCCATAGGTGATAAATTGATTTTAAACCCCCTTATTTCTTGAATTGCACAAGCAAGATAAATTCTTCTTCCAGTATTTGGAGTTCAGCTCAGGTGGCTGATTATCAAAATAGTCCTGTTTCACTGCTCCAACAGCCACAAGGGAATGCGGCCAACCAATAAATTACATTGGTCTGAGAACTTGTAGCTCCAAGTAAAATCTCAATTGGAAAATGTATTTTCATTTTCTATTTTCATTTTCTCTGGTTGGTGTTTCACTGCATTCTGTGTACAGTTAGCATCACCATCTTCCTCACATCTCAAGGTCTCTCTGAAATGTTTTTTAGTTTACTCTATTGTCCCAGTAATCATAAATGTTGAAAGTATTTCGGGTCTCAGGCTGTTCCTCTGCCTTGTTTTGTACTGTTGGATTCGATGGTAAATATCAGCCTAATAGGCGCTGGTATTTTGGCTATTTCATTTGCATCCTTTTTTTCCTGCTTTCAGAAAATTTTGTTAGTTTGTCATACTTTACTGAAAACAGATGGAATTGAAATGGCTTTGATTATACAAGTAGTAAATGCATCTACTAAGCTTGCTGCCTTAGTAGTTGGCATCTCTGGTGATACCTGTTCATTTAGCAGTAAGAATGAGGTATTTCTCTTCGTTGGAAACTGCTTGCTTGTTTCTCGCAGAAAAGCGTGATATAATAACCTTACATATTTTGGAGATCTTTGAGTTATCCATCTAGGAAGTGTCTGTGAAGTGTGCTGATAGCTAGGATGACTTCTTTCCATTAGGAGCCTAAACGTGCTTAAAACTATCTTTCTGCATCAAAAGGATTAAAATAGGGAAGATAAAAAAATCTAACCTAAAAGCTATATCCACTAAACCATCTGTTGCCGTTGGCCTAAGCGGTAGTTGTTGGGAGGAAGGACTGTAGTCACCTGAGCTTTGTTTGCCCGTTTAGAAGGATGCTCTTCAGTGGTCTCGGAATCTGTCTGTGCCAGAAGGGGATGAGCTGGAGGATACAGCAGACGCAGAAAGTTGTGAGTCCAATGAAGCAAGCACTGTGAGTGGCGATAACGATGGTAAGTGTCTGACAGCGTTAATCCTAAGTTACAAGCATCTACTTCTGTGTCTGACTGAGTGCCCATCTATTTCAGTGTCTCTTGATGAAACCTCCTCTAATGCCTCCTGTTCCACTGAATCTCAGAGCAAGGCATCCTCTACTACCAGGGAGAGCAACAGAACAGCCTCACAGGTGGGAAAATGTGGGACTAACGGAAACACAAAGCCTCGGAAGGGGAGCTTTCATTGCTGCGTGCTGTTGGGATTAGCATGATGACAGGGACTAGGCGTGCACAGGCGCCTCAGGGAGAGTTACGGGCATGTCTCCTTAGGTGAGGAGTTCCTATGACATGGAGGGGTCATGTACAAGGAGGTAATTTTGAATACTCTATTTGTAAATGTAATTAATGACTGACACATGAAGATTTACCTAGGAGCTGGGTGGTTCTTTGGGAAATATGCTACGTGGAAGTTTAACCTTTCTGTAATGTCTTTATTTCTTTGTTTTGTTCTTGTTTTCTTTCTGGACCACAGACAACCAAACAAAAGAAAAAGACCGGTGTAATGCTGCCACGTGTTGTTTTAACACCCCTGAAAGTAAATGGGGCGCACATGGAGTCTGCATCTGGTGAGCATTGCTTTTGGTTTGGTGATTCTTGCGATTACTATGTAGTTAGCTTTTCATCAGTAGTCCCTAATTGTAAGTTTGTCTTAGTGCTTCTTTACCACTTGCTGATTATGCATGTGAGTGAGTTGTGCTGTTGAGTATGTGTTTATCTCCATCAAAATAGCTGGTAACTGGACAAAACCTTGTAATAGTGGAACTGTTGTTCTTAGCAGGTAATTTATGTATGCTAAAACCACCCTGCAAATTGGGCTTCTGCTATTCTTTGCACATTTTTGTGAAATTGTTTTGCTTTTAGGCTTCACAGGAAGACATGCTGATGGGGAGAGCAGTAGCACATCCAGCAGTAGCAGCAGCTCTTTGGCCCTGTGCAATGCCACCTTGCGCAGTAGAACGGAAATAAACAGGGATCCGCCACAGCTACTGAGAGGTATCCGAAAGCCCACAGCTGGTAAGTGCTTCTGATTAAAGTTAGGAGAAAATCATTCATAAAAGAAACGTATATTCCGAGAAAAGAACACCAGGGTGCTCTTCCTTTAGCGGGCATATGATAATCTTAAGGCTCTTCATCTGGACCTTCCTCTCTGAACCATAGTGAGCCAGTTGTTGAGAAGTTTGCCTAGTCTGAAAAGCAGTATCAAGAACTGTCCCTGAATATGACAAAAATATGACATACCAAAACTCTACATGCATGCTTACTGCTAATTAGCGTGGATGAGAGAGCCGTTCTTCACACTTGAATACTACAGTCTTTATGCACTTTACTGCAATGGTTTATGATGGGGGGTTTTGCCCATAATGCTGAAATATTTTTGTACAATAATGTTTATCTTATTTGCTTCTTCTTAAACTACAGGACAAATGAAACGAAACAGGGGTGAGGATATTGACTTTGAAACACCTGGTTCCATTCTTGTCAATACAAACCTGCGAGCTCTGATAAACTCCAGAACATTTAATGCACTCCCATCACACTTCCAGCAGCAGCTTCTTTACCTCCTTCCAGAAGTTGACAGACAGGTACGAAGGTGCAGCAGCACTTGGGTGTTTTCCACTCGCCATGTAGCCTCTTGTGGAACATCTGAAGCAAATGTTTTCTCTCTGACCTGTTTTTTGTCCTCCTAGGTTGGGGCTGATGGGCTGATGCGTCTCAGTGGCAGTGCTCTGAATAACGAATTTTTCACCCACGCTGCCCAGAGCTGGAGAGAACGACTAGCTGATGGTGAGTAGGTTTCCTTTCTTCTGTGGTTGGAGAATGGGTACGCATCTTATGGGCTTTCTTGTTTTTCACTTACAGTTAGCGAAAGGAAATTAAGTCCAGCTTGTCTGTATATCTAGCTGTATTGCCCCCAGTTTTTATCTCTTTTTTGTTAGAATCAAAGATATGTTTTCCTTAGGTGCCATGGGACCTTCAGAACGGAATGGTGGTGGTGTAAAGTAATGTTAGACTTACCTTCCGTTAAATGGTGACCTACATCTGGTAAAACAGAATTTGTTTTGTTTTGTTTTTCTTTCAGATTTGCTTGAGGCTGCATGACTGTGGTCCTTAAGTAGTTGCAGGCAGCTTGTAGATCCATAGCAGGGTGGAGAGCAGCATGATAACAGAAGATCTGTCCCTCAGAGAGAGAGAGAGTGCTACTGTACTATACTATTAAAACAAAAAAAGGTTACATTTGCAAACTTGATTTTGTTTGGAACTGAATTTCATTGTCTTGCTTTCATGTAGGTGAATTCACGCATGAAATGCAAGTTCGAATTCGGCAGGAGATGGAAAAGGAGAAGAGAGTGGAACAATGGAAGGAGAAGTTCTTTGAGGACTACTATGGGCAAAGGTAAGAAAATTTGCTTCATCTGTCCTGTTTTATCTATGCTTATGAAGGTGGCAGAGCGTTTCTGCTTGTGGTTACCTGAGAAGATGCGGCACAAACTCCTTATAAAAATATAGTTGTGGAGTGAATCATTCAGGCTGTTGCTTCGGGGGAATCCTTAAGTGGAATTGGCTTGGTCAGAGCACAGTTTTTATAGCCTATTTATTTTGTTTTCAAGACAAGTGACTACTATTTGTTTTCCATCACAGATCTTTATATTTTCTTATTTTCATCATTCCCTGTGACAGTAACGTGGGATAGCAGATGTACAGGTTATCTCATTGCAGACTGACTTAATGAGGTTTTATGAGTCTCTGCTTTGTAATGTGTATGTTACTATGTATAGTGGTGACAGTACAGCTATAAATAATAGATGAAATGCTTAAATTAGGATGGGCTTTAGCTTTTAACTAGTTTTTATGTTTGTCTTATAGGTTGGGCTTGACCCAAGAAGAATCCCAGGAGCAGAATTTGGTGCAAGAAGATGCTGAGAACAGGACAGGACTGTCTGTTAAAGGAGAAACAAGATTGCCACGTGGTCCTACTACACGGCAGAGAGATGGGCACTTCAAGAAACGCTCCCGAGCCGACCTGCGATGCAGAGCTAGGAGGAGCCTGTACAAATTACGTGAATCTGAGCAAAAGGAGGCTTCCAAAGAGACTGCCTCTGGGGGACCAGATTCCTCTCTTCGTAAAGAGACCAAACCTGAGATGGACCTGAAGAAAGAGGATCCGACGAGCGCTTCTACTGCAGTACTGAATCCAGAGAGTTCAGAATTGCATCTCTCTCCAGAGACTTCCAAGTCACACAGTAAATCAGAAGATCCGTCATTGGCAGCTGCAAGCAGAATTCCTAGTTTGCCCCAGGAGAACTCGGCTCGGGAGTCAAAGGACCAGAAGAGGAAATGCTTTGAGGAGGCTGCCTCTGCATCCTTCCCCGAAAAGAAGCCCCGGCTTGAAGATCGTCAGTCCTTTCGTAACACAATTGAAAGTGTTCACCCAGAAAAGCCACAGCCTACTAAAGAGGAGCCAAAAGTCCCACCCATCCGGGTAGGAAAGAGAATTAGAGCTGCTTGGTGTCTCAGGGCTGTCATGCTTATTAGCATCAAAACATTATTGAAATGTCAAGTGTTGCATCTTAGCAGTAGAGAAAGGGTTTTATTGGCAGAGCTGGCTGAGTACCTCAGATTGCCACAGGTTACTATCTTGTTTAGAAGGGCAAAGAATGGAAAATCATTCCAAGGTCTTTGCAGAAGAGCACAGGGTAACCTTGACTTACTCTGTTAGTTTGCATTTCTGCGGATACAGAAATCACTTTTCCTGAAACTAGCTGACTTATTGCAAAAGAGACCTTCAATTCATGGTCTTTATCCTGTGTAGTTTCCCAACTCATTTCCTTCGGGGGCAGAAAAGTATTCCTTCTGACTTTTGCTGTTTTAACTAGAGGCATCCATCTTGCTAGCTTCAGAGTAGTCATCCTGATGTAAAGGAGACCATTTTGACTTCTAAAGTTCTGAAAGCAAACCACCCGTTTCGTATTTATCTGCTGGCTCTGGTAAAGCAGTGTTAATGCTAAGTGAGCTTTACGTATCGCGTGACAGAGCGCATAAGCAGAGGTTCTGGGAACCATGCTACTTCTCTGCCAAAGTTTGTTTTTAAGTTGGAATTTTAACTCTTTATACTGAATTCTCATAACAAGAATTACGATGAGCAGATGTTAATAAAATGCATTTTGCCGTCTGGAAATAGTCGAGCAGTAGAACTAAGTGCTTTTCTCTTTCTTTCAGATTCAACTTTCACGTATTAAACCACCCTGGGTGGTTAAAGGTCAGCCAGCTTACCAAATATGCCCCAGGATCATCCCCAACACGGAGCCCTCCAGCCGGGGCAGGAGCGGGGCCCGAACACTCGCAGACATTAAAGCCCGTGCTCTGCAGGCCCGAGCCCAGCGAGAAGCTGCTACAGCTGCCATCGGAGGTGGGGGAGGCCCAGGCGGAGGGAGAAGCACTGACGAAGGAGGTGGCGGGGGAGAATCCAACAGCCACACAGAGCACAGGAGATCAAAGAGAACTCATGGAAAGCGTTCGTCAGATCTACAACGAACACAATTACTGTCGTCTCTCCGTCTAAATGGAGAAAAGGCTGACTCTGAGACGGCTGCTCAGGCAGCTAACGCGGATTCCTTTGCCTCTTCAACACAAGACTCCTTTTCTTCAAAGAGTGAGGGAAGCGGCATTGCGGAACGCACTGCAGGCACTAGCTCAGGGGAAGCTCAGCCCGCGGATGGCTCACCTAGAAGGCAGTTCTGTGATGCTGTGACTGGGTCATCGTCTGACAGTGCAGCTTCGGAGAGGCGGGAGGAGAGCCCTGAACAGCTCCTCTGTGATGCCAGGACTGAAACCCCAGCTTGTGTTGCATCAGAGGAGAGGCAAAGTACAAAGCTGAAACGCCTGGTTCCTCCAGTAAACGGTCTGTCTTGTTCTCAGGTACAGGGAGCTGTGATCAGTCCTCCAGGAGATGGGATTCTGTCAGAACTCAAAGATGGTAGCTCTCCCCCAGTACAGATGGATTATCATCATGACGTAAAGGAAAATTCCTCCAGTTGTCCTACTCTTCTGCCAGAGTTGTCATCAGGTGGTAAAGATTGCCATCAGCCAGAATGCCATGAGCCAGAAGTGATATCTAGGTTTAGATGTAATGGCTCTGAAACATTTGTGGAACAGTGTACGAGAAATGACAGTGATAACTCCAGAACAGGGACTACTGGAGTGGAGAAAGTAATGCCTGCACGGTATCAGTTCACACATCTGCAGGCAGAGAAAGAGAGAGGTGGCAAAACAAGTAATGAAGAACAGAACACAGAGTCTCTGGTGAAATCCTCTTTATGTGAGGACTTCATTTCTCAGAATAGCATAGATAACTCTGAAAAACTGGTGCAGCTGAGAGAGAGGTGTCCCAGAACAGAATCAGAAGATGTGTGTCAGCCACTGAGAGAGCCTCAAGAGTTCAAGCTGAACGGAGACGATGAAATACAGAGTACACACAGTGAGACAACAGATACTGCTTCGGATTTTGAAGCTGACATAGCTGATGAGAACGTGGAGATGGATGTTTGTTTCAGAAGCGTCAACTGCAGGGAGGTAGCCAGGAAAGACTCCTGTCAGAGTAACACTGAGAGATGTGATAGAGGTAGATCGAAGTTACCTGTGGAAACAGACAGTCTGGCCTATGTTGTGGACTTCCCTTCAGTCGCAGTGATGAGCACTGCCCCTCCACCTCAGAGATGGGGGCCGCATGCACCACTGCCCCCAAAATCTGAGAGGCTGTCAGGTTCTGCTCGGCCCGTACCCTCTGAAACCAACAGCCCTTTGGTGGTGCAGCTGCTGAAGGGGAACCATCCACTGGAAGAAGTCATCCCAGGATCTCAAGCCAGTGTCAAGCTGGAAGTCACACAACCACCTGCAGACAAGCAGTCAGAAAGCCTCTCCGTGCAAGTGGAGAGAGGTGGCAGTCGCTATTTTGGCAAAGAATCTTCTCCAGATGTACAAGGAAAGACAAGTGCCCTAAGCAGGAGTGATGACTTCCACTCAGTGCGATCTTCTGTAGATCCCCAGGAAAAGAAGCGGGGACCAGGGGCAGCGTTGCCTGGAGCAGAGGATACGGAGAATCAGTCTATTCCAGAAAAACATTCCAAAATTGACTCAGCTTTAAGCTGCCGAGACCAACTAGCAAATGTGGCAAGTGCCTCTCAGAAGCATGAAGAGATGAGCCCGCAGGAGAGAACGTTTTCTTCCTGTAGCTTTGAAGAGCAAAAGGAAGTGTCCAAGATCCATCGGGTGCAGCAGCGCAACCCACTAACAAATGTGACCACAAATAGAAGTCCAGAGAAGTTGAACCCATCTCCAGAGCCTCCGTTTTTATCTCCAAATGTGAATTCTCTTGGTCCAAATCAGACAGGGAGTACACCGGCCAATAAGAATTACGTTGGAGTTCAAGGCAAAAAGCTCTTTGGTTCTGGTTTTCCTTGCAACACCAGTGTCAGACTGCATCACGCGAGGGCTTCAGATCAAGTTTCAGACATGGGGACCTTGGCCCCCGGCAAACAGATTCCTCCGACCAAGAGCTGTGCATCTGGAGAAGGAATGCCGGGTGTAAGGGAAGAATGGACTTCAAAGCAGCACGTGAACACGATGGGAGAAATAAGAAATGAGAATGTGTTGGCGTGTGACAGCCCAACCAAGAACAGCGGAGAGAAGCAGAAGGACGCAGCACAAAGCCCTGCGGAGCTAAGTGAGCATTTGCAAAGCGTTCCGCTGGTTATGGACCTGCCGTTTCTTAAGTTTTCAAGGGAACCAGGGAAAAGACACAATCACCCTTTGGAGCCTTCTTCCATACCTTCTCAGTTCAATATCAAACAAGCATTTTATGGGAAGCTTTCTAAGCTGCAGCTTAATTCCACCAGCTTTAATTATTCATCTAACGCTCCAGCTTTTCCCAGAAGTCTTGCTGGAAGCATGATGCAGCTAACCCACAAAGCGAACTTTGCTGCAAACCATAATACGTCCCTTTCTGTGCAGATGTTTGCTGATAGCAGCAGTGTTGAAGAAATATCGTTCAAGTGTTCGTGCAGCCTTAAAGCCATGATCATGTGTAAAGGCTGTGGGGCATTTTGTCATGACGACTGTATAGGACCCTCTAAGCTTTGTGTATTGTGCCTTGTGGTGAGATAATAAATTATGGCCATGGGACAAATTGTATATTCAGTGTGTGTATTTTGATAATGACTGATCCTAAAACCTGTACACAAAATGCTATTCTGTTTATAGTAGAAATGCTGTTACACTTTGTTTTGGTGAGGAAAGTTGACTTGCCTTCCCACTGAAATCTACAGTGCAAAACCCTTTCTTGCTCACAACGACTCCGATGTCCGTGGGCTGCGCCCCATGGAGCGATCCTTCTGCTTAACGCTATCGTGGAAATACTGGTTGTGCTCTGGTACACATGCTGAGGCTAACACCTGGCCGGGAGGCAGTTCGCTGTGGCAATCCGTGGACCCTCTGTGGAGGAAATCTTTACATCCAAAGGAACTGGAACAGGGTGTTTTCTATTTCAGGGCTGCGCTAGGTTAGCCCCTACAGTCTTCCACTCTCCCCTTCTGCCATCTCCATTCTCGGTTTGTGTGGAAAGCACCACCATACAGCGAGGGCAAAGCAGCAAGCTGCTCTGCAGGTGACGGTTCCGTACGGGCTCTGGATGCTGCAGGTGGACGCAGGGACCAGTGGAGCACTCTGCAGGCGGAGCCACGTGCAGCTCACCAGGTACTGGATGGAGCCAATTGAGAGGATGCGAGGAGAAAATGGGTGGCACGTGCCAGCTGAATGCCTTCTGCTGGTCTGCAGGAAGAGGCGTGGGCCATGGGACTGCGTGCCTGGCTGAACTCTTGGACCAGCTGCTGTGACTGCCTCTTTTGGCTGGCTGTTGCTACAAGTTAGTGGGGAAAGTCAAAGGTTCCCAGAAGCTCGTTTAGGTGGCCAGCGATCTCTGTATTGTAGCTCTGCAACGAGGACCTTAACGTGACAGCATCTGACCACTTGCAAGTGTCTAGCTGTGCATCTGTGTGACGATCATCTAACATTTAAAGCAGTATTTTTTTTCCTTTTTTAAAAAATATTTTCATTCTTGGATGTATAAAGTGAATTATTTGGCTCCTGTAAGTATCCTCTATGCATCTGTTTGATCATGTATTTATATGTTGTACACAGTACTGGCCAACTCTGTAAATGGATGTAATGTACATAGAACATAAAGGGTTCTTTTTTTCCTTGGATTTTCGGGCTCTACAGCAGTATTGCATTAAAGTGGTGTTAGTTATTAATCTGCATCTGTAGTCAGAGCCACTGTATTCTGTCTTACCTAGCGTGAGGCTCAACATGCGAAGGTGACTCTCGGTTCTGACAGCCTCCTCCTCTGCCCAGGGCTCCGTGCTGTGTTGTGCAGGTAGACTGTGATGCAGAAGCTCGAGGATGACCCGAGGGGCTTTGCTGAGCTGGGTGTGCTTTACTGGTCACTCCCAGCTCGCTGCCAGCTGTCGCTGTAACCGCATCTCCTGGCGCTCGGCTGGAGCTGCGCTGCAAAAAGGTGAAGGGCCTCGTGCAGCCGTGGAGGGGCAGAGAGCAGAAACTCGCCTCCCTTCCTCTTCGGAGCAATTACTTACCAAAAGTGAATTGCTTCAGCAGGGGCAAAAGTCGGCTGTTCTTTAAGCACACAGTAGCAAGAATTGTGGGGAGGGTTATTTTTATTTTTTGTTATCTTTTCTAGCTCTATCCTACCTCCCTTCACCGTGCACTTTTTTTTTTAACTGAGATGCAAGCCCGAGGGATGCAACACGTTCAGTGTCTGGAAGGGTTTATCCTTAATGCATCTGACAGTCTCACATTGTGGAAGGAGAGAGAGAACCAACTCCTGCGCGCACACGCGCACCCTGGGATGAGCTGAAACGCAGTGTTAGTGAGGTGGGAGCGGAGGTGTGAAACCTGCTTACCAAAGATCGGGAGCAGAGCTGGGCTTCTCTGGCTCTGTCTCCTTTGGGGCCACTGTAGTGTACAGATTGAACCGGTCCGGTTTGCAGAGCCCTCCGGGGGGGCCTGCTCATGTATGTCCCTTGTGGTATTGGAAAAATAAACACTCTGTAAAACCTCCATTTGTGGTTTCAATCCTCTTTTTCTGAAATCATCCGCTGCGCTCTTTAAGGCAACATTGCTTTTTCTTTCTTTCTTTTTTTTTTAATCTGGGCGTGCTCCAGAGCTTCTCGGCTCAGATGATTCCAAAGGGGGTGCGTTGTTGTCACAGCCTCGTCACATCATTTTTTTATACGCTTGCAGATAACTGAAGACCGTGCGCCTGCTGCAAGCACCGCGTGGCTCTTGGGAAGCAGATGCTGGAGGGGCTCACGCAGAAGCCGCGTGCGAGTGGGACGCTGCTGGAGCGAGCTTTGCCCGAGCCCCTCCGCAGGGACGGCGACCCCACCACCTGCCTCCCCCTGGCACCGCGCTGCAGGCGATGTGCTGGGGCTTCCCCAGTGGCACGGGGCAGAGCCTCTGCTCCTGCTGTTGTACGGCTCGGGTGCTGGGGTCCTGCCTTACCAAGTTGTTGAGTAAATGGATCTGGAAGTGTTTGCAAAAGCATAACAACGTGATACCAATTATACTGGGGGTTTGGGGTGTGTTTTTTTGTTTGTTTGTTTGTTTGAAATTACCTGTACACTTACTTTATTGATACGTTCTCTTTTTTTTTTTTTTTTCTAGGCAGGAAGCATTTTTAAAAGACCAGCATGGAGGAGCCCGTTACGTGCCTCGCTTCTGGGCTCACGGCGTGGACCTTCCCCAAGGCAGGTGGCGATCTCATGCAGCGCGCGGTGGGGCTGCCGGGAGTGCTCGGACCCGCGCGGCCGTGCGACGCGTACCGTGGGGGCTGTAGTGCTGCAGCACGGCCGTGGCAGTGCTCTGCTCTCTGAGCTCCACCACGTAATTAACGCCGGGCTGTCTGCGTGCACAAGCGTGGCAGTAACGGAGCCCACGTTCCTTGGTCTGCCGGCTTTAAAAATAGCTGTAAGACGGGAAGGGGGGGAGCAAAAGCTGAATGTTTGCTCCATTTGAGTGCAAAGGGAAGCTCTGTCCCAAGCACAGGAGAATGTTAAAGCTCTGAATCCTTCGTGTTTGGAGCTGAGATTTGTCTCCACGTAGCCATCAGTTCTAGCTGCAGTCCTGTGGCAGAGGCAGCTGGCTCATCAGAAACCCACCAACCTCAGTTGCTGCTGCTCCAGGGGTCCTGTCCGTGAGGGGAGCCATGGGCTGGGGCAGTGACTGCTCTGGCACCAGCTTGGGAGGGAGAAAGGGGGCTTGGGAGGGAGAAAAGGGGGCTTGGGAGGGAGAAATGGGGGCTTGGGAGGGAGAAATGGGGGCTTGGGAGGGAGAAA
>CM021750.1:14975589-15002275 GCA_011075105.1 Heteronetta atricapilla
AGAAATGGGGGCTTGGGAGGGAGAAATGGGGGCTTGGGAGGGAGAAAAGGGGCTTGGGAGGGAGAAATGGGGCTTGGGAGGGAGAAATGGGGCTTGGGAGGGAGAAATGGGGGCTGCGGTTTGGGGACGTGCATGGTGTTCTGACTGGCAGCCTGTGTCTGCAAACACGAGTGTCCTTAAAGATACCCACGTAATTTAAGTAAGCTAAAAGAAAAAAAAAAAGGAATGCAAAAACTAAATTGTTACTTAAGTGAGCTTTAAAACTCTTAAATAATTGAAATCAGCAGTTATCTTTTATTGGCGTGGTGAGTGGTGATGTCAGGATTAGTTACCTGCAGAACAGAGGAGCTCGGAGGCTTCAAAGTTAAACTGTTACTAATGCCTGAATTTCACACAGGATAAATATAAATATTTTTTTTCCTCCGTGATACTTATCAGGTAAATAACCGATTTTCTCTCTCAAGGGCAGTCTCCTGCCCGCTGTTTGCATCCAGCTTTGCAGCGCTGCGGAGCAGCACAGCCCAGCCGAGGCTCTCCGTGGCGGAGCTGCAGAAGCAGCAGGAATTTCCAGAGGTAGGGGAAAGCTCTGCCCGGCCACGCGACTGCGGCTGCTGCTGTCCGTGACTCGCAGCAGCACCTCCCTCGGTTTACAACTTGGGAACAGAGCTCCCCAGGGGCTTAACGTGTGTCAAACCTGAGTCGTGTTCTGGGAACGCTGGGCCATGCGTTACCTGCGGTAGCTCTGTGTGCACACAGACACACGTGTGTTAACAGCAGTTAACGTGCAAAGCCCGTTCTGTCCCAGCTGCCTGCTGACAAGTGCAGATGTTCGGGGCACCCTTGGGTGCTCGCTCAAGGCTTCGGCCGCAAATCCCTGGGGAGGTCCTGCCCCCGTTCTGCATCACAGGTAAGTGCGTGCGCGTCAAAATGGGATGTTTCCACCAAAGCTGTGACCGGATCTGACTCATCTTTCCTCGGTCCTCCTGGCCCAGCCCGTCGCTGGTCCCAGTCAGGAGATTTTTATCTACACAGTGCGTTGAGATAGACAGTTCATGGATGCAAAGATTTATTATATTTAATGAATAAAGCTGATAACGAAAAATCAGTATTTTCCATGAGGAGAGGGAGAACTTTCCACAAACTTCAATGAAAACTCCATATTTCCACAAAAAACAGACACTTCACAAAATTAATTTTGTCAAAATATAAATTAAGCATTAACCCGTGACTATCCCCACCTGTGAGTGCTAACGCCGCTCTCTACGGTAACTGCAGCTGTCTGTTAAGGAATGGAAAGCACAGCTCGTGTCAAAACGATTGCGTGGTAATTTATTTTTTTAAAAAGACCTGAATTTGGAAGCCGTTTTGGTGGCGAATGACGCTGACCTCTGGCGCGCTGCGGGGCTGGGGCTGGGCTGCGCCGGGCGAGCAGACGCGGCTGGCGATGGCGCGGGGCGCAGCGGGGGGCGAGCAGCCCCCGCTGGGTGTGATAGCGGAGGAGAGAGCCCTTTTTGTTATACAGTGTTTATTAAGTAGATTCAGTCTTATATATGATATACAGATTCAAAAGAAAAAAAAAAAAAAAAAGGATTCCACATACTTATGAAATCAGTGCATTTAGCAAGTAATACCATGGAGATAACAGCTTGATTAACAGCTCATTGGTCTTTGTTAAGTGAGGGGAACAGGGAGTTGGCCTGTGCTAATCATTCCACAAACAGAACAGAATTAAGTTGCATCACATATATAATAGACACACATTCTAAGAATTAAAATATTAAGCCACATTTACTGGAAAAATCCACAGTATATAACACAAATAACTCTTATCAAGCTCGTTGAGGAGGAAGTGCTCATCTGCTTAAGAGCCACATTAAGTTGCATAGGTGCCTATCTGCAAAAATATCATTTTGAAATGAATCAATTGATTAAGCAATAAAGTGTCACCTTAAAAGCTGGATTAAGTGCCATATGCCTTCTCTCTGGCCACTCTGGAAAGCGCTGACTTTCCGAAGAGCCATCTTCTGCTTCGTTTTGGAGGCCCTCCGTCTCCCGAGGGAGCGCTCTCCTACCATTTTAATCTGACATTATCATCTTGGGCGATTTAACCATGTTAGTTAAAGTACGTTTCCAATTACGCTGATGAGTGTTTCCCCCCCCCCCGCTTCCTCACAAGCCCCCAGTTGGCTCGATTGCTCTTCTCCATTGTTTGGACCCTAACCTGAGCTGGGCAGCTCTCACCTTTGTGCCTCCGATGTCGGAAGGAAGATGGTGAAATAGCAGGACGGTGCCATTTGTGTTTGGAGGTCTGGTTACTTAGGGAACTGAACTTCGGATTAACTCTCGTTTTGCAGCCAATCTTACAACTGGCCACTGGAAAAAAAAATAGTGATAATATCTTGTGCAAAACCCAAAGCTGTTTAAAGGGCGTTTCGATTCTGTGGGGTCTTCCTTAAGGTAGGGACGGGTGTCAATGAGGGTGAGTGAGTCTGTGGCTTTGTTAAGCAGACGAACCGGGTGAGGTGCACCTTCCTCTTCAACAGCAGGTCTTGCAGAACACACAGGGGCCGGGAGTTCTGTACATGTAAACAGTACACTTTCACTGAGTCCAAAATTAGGAGCAAAAATACAAAGGTTCACATTGGTCTTAGGTAGATACAGGCGAAGAACTGAGCTGTACAGCTCTGAAACAACCAAACAAAAGTTTCTAAAGCACCACTAAATTATATAAAAATCAGACCATGGACGGATTGTAGTTGGTATTCTGGTGAAATACTATGCTACCTTGTAAAAAGTTTTACAAAAAATTACAAATCAAAAGTATATTAACCCTCTGAGTTCAAAGCAGCATTTTTGTAATGAACTGGTACTAAATCCGACAGCCACCCGCGGGAGGGAAGTGGCCCTTTGGATCGGGGAGGTACGAGTTACATCTGCTCGGGATCCCGGGAACGCTCTCCCATGTAGAAACACCGTCATGGGAACCGCACATCCAGGGCAGGATGGTTGGATTAAAATTAAAAAAACACCAAAAAAAAAATCTGTGTTCTCGATCCGCGATTAGCTTTTCTTAAACAAACAAAAAAAACATCCAGACCATTTGCTAACCCAGCATTCTCCTTTCACCTCTCAGAAAATCTGGAAAGCTGTTGTATTCTGCTCCTGCTCGCTCCTTGGCGAGAACCTAGACTAGATCCTGACCCCCTCTGCCTGGGGAGAGCACAGGAACGTGGCTGTCAAACAGTCCTGGCCCGCAGAGGAGCCACAGCTGGGTGCAGATCAGGTGAAGAGCACGGAGATGTTTGGAGCTTGCTCCAAAGAAACCGTAAAGCTGTGGCTCACAAAAAGAAAAATAAAATAAAAAAATCCCTGACAAGAGAAATTCGTAGTCAATCTCGTTTGTTTCATAACTTGTCACAGATGTGGCTGTCACCAGGGCTTTGGAAATCTGAGTCTGTACCATTCAGCTGCAAGTTATGAACATCAGTTGTTGTGACAGGGTAGACTGTTTAACATCCTTCCTATGCAACCACGAGTCTCGTCTGTGTTCTACCAGCAGTTTAAAAAAGTGTAAGAGCTACTAAACTTTAATACATGCTAAGACAAGTTCAAAGGTGATCTGGTCAAGACAGCTAAAACTGGTATAAATAAAACTCGAAACAAACTGTAGCTGATGTCGATCTGTTCGTAAGCCCCTGGGTAACCTCTTTTTTCGGGGAACTGGATGGCAAATCTATGGCTAAACGTTCTTCAGGGCCTCTTACGGGAGCGGAGGCACCAGTGGGGTTATAATCGTAGAGAGAGAGAATTCTGGGACAGCGATTGTCTCTGCCTCTCTTTCTTTAACATTAAGACTTTCACAAATGGCTGCGGTTACATATTTTGTAAAAGGTTTGTTACTTCATGGTATTCACACAAAAATAAATATTTACATAAATTCCAGGTATGGGAGGATGCAGTGGGCAAACCAAGCAGGCTTGTGAAGTGCTGGGGAAAGCGTTGAGTCTGGAACCTGGCTCGCGTGCGGCCACCGGGGCCGGGGTCCTGCTGCGGACCCCAGCCCCGCTCCCCTGCCTGCCGGGCCGGGGGGAGCCCGGCCCCAAGCCGGGGTGCTCCGAGCGGGCGCGATGCTCCCCGTCCCCACACCAGCACGGCGCCGGCAGGCCTCCACCTTACCTCTGCAGGGACGCTCGGACTGCGCGGGACGGCCGGGAGCTCCGTCCCTTTTCTCCAAATGTTCGGGGAAGTTTAAGGATTGGGGAAAACAGTCAATGCAACGGCTCGTCCCTTCTGATGCCGGGCCAGGCAAGCCTGTCCTCAAAAGCCGGTGGCTCTTTCTGTACTGAAACTAAGAACTGGGTCTAGGTTTTGTTTTTCTTCCAGTGTGTTGGGCGTTCAGTTGGCCACGAAGGCTACTGAACGAGCTGCCCGGGTCCACTCCTGGTGGGGGACCGGCCTCTGCTACCTGTACCAGCCCCGGGCCGCGCCAGCAGGGCTCTCTGCAGCTCCTGCCCGCGCGGCGCTCGCCCTCCGCAGAGCAGCAGCCCTCATCCTCAGGCTCAAAGCGGCCTAAAAAGAGAGGAGAAAAAGAGAAAAAAAAAAAAAAAAAGAAAAAGCTGGCTCCAAGGGGAGAGAGTATCTCTGGTCAAAATGAGCTATATATGGTTTTGTACTTATCAAATCGATCTGGTGGTGACAACTCCTGCCCTTGAGCAGGGCCGGGAGGAGCCAGGCCAGCACTGGGAGGGAGGCGGCGAGAAGAATTGGCGGTGTCAGGCAGCACTTCTTGCTGCTCTATATGGCTACAGAGCGCCTTGCATTGCTTGGCTCTGCTCGGCATCTTAGTGCCTGAGCGAAGTCCCTGGTTTTAGCAGCACTGGTAGTAGGTATTGCACTGAGCAAAACGAAGTGCATTGTTGGGGGAGAGGGACGGTAACGGGGCAGGATGGTGACCAGACTACGTTTTGTGTTTTTTTTTTTCCACACTTTGGGAATTGTGGGCTTGTTCCAGGACTGTGGCCAGGGAGGGGGGAGGATCCTGGGCCCTGGAGGGCTTTTTTTTGTCAGGTCTGCTGCTGAGCGGTGCCCGAACGTCTTCTGGGAAGGAGCGAGCCGCTCGCTGGCGGAGCTTGCTTTCACGCAGAGAGTCCGCGTTAGCCTTTATTACACCCGTGCGTGGTTTCTAAATAGTTTATTCTCTTGTTGCAACCCCCAGTGTCGGTTTCACACAGACTTTTGAGCACAGCCTCCCTCGCCGAGGAGCGCGGCGCGAGCGTGGTCAGCGCGCGCTGGGCCAGCGGCGGCGCCCCGGAGGGACGGAGCGCGGCGCCGTCGGTCCTTGGCTGCTGGTTTGGTCCCAGGCTCCTCCGTGCTGTCCTGTCCGCTCGTCTGCCACGCTTACAGTCACAGAGCCAGCTCGGGAGTCCTGGAAAAAGCCCACAATGGAGTGTGAGGTAGAATACAGATGGTGAACGCGAGACAGTGTTTCTCAGGTGCTTCCTTCCTTCCTTCTCTGATCTGCAGTGACTTAAAGGAGCGTGAGACGTCCTTCTAGCCGTTCTGCTGAGCTTGCCGAGTCTCTGCAGGAGATTGAGCCCCCGCTGCTGCTGCTACACGGGGCTGCTTAGCGCAAAGGTCTAAGCAGGACGCTCCCTCCGTTGGTCAGCTTCCACCTGCGCTTACCGGGGGCTGAGCAACCTACAAGCGCGAGGGCTGGAGGGCAAACTCGCACCCTGTGGGACAAGGGCTCCCCAGAGAAACAGGCATAGCTGCCTGGAAATTAGTAGTGTAGTGATATGGAATGTGTTATTTCACAGGAATAAATTCCTTCCGATCAGACAGACAAAAAAACTGGCAATCTGTACAAACTCAAAAGAATCCATTTTCAGAAAAATAAATTACTAAGGGGAGAGGAGGGTCCATTTCTCAATAAATATGTGATTCAGCTCACCTAAGACTTGGAAATTATCTGGGGACAGGATTCTAACATTTGGGTCCACAAAGGTTATTCTAAATACATCTGCAGCCCCAAACCTCCCCAGGCTCCCTTCTGCCCTTGAAAGTCCCACATCCTTCCAAGCCGCAGGTTTGGCTTCTGGTCAGCTGGACGCACGTGTGGTGGTACGGTTCAAAAATGTGTCCTTGTGCCTGAAGTCCCAGGTGCTTGGAGTGTAAAAGAAAACGGGTCTTTTGGATTCCACCTTCTAAAACTACATGTACCCACTGCTTCACGGGAGGACGATGGTGGTCCTGAGCAGGACACTGCTGGGAGCCTCTTTCTAGCAGGTATAAATTGTCTTCTTGACAGAGGAGCGACGCAGACAGGAGTCAGTTCTGCTGTAAAATGAGGTTTTCCAGTTCATCTGCAGATCGGAGCAGAAATGCCGCGGACTCCCGGTAGCCGGCGATCAGCTGCCGCACCGCGCTGATCTCCGTGGGGCTGAGCTGGGCAGCCTGCATTCCCCTGCTGGTGCTGTTGGACGGGGCTGTGCTGGAGGCCCCCCCTTTCATGCTGAGATCAGTCGGACCTGCCAAGGAGAAGCGAGAGGGAAGCTCAGGACGAGGCAGCAGGTCCCCAGCCGGACCCCGCAGCAAGACCCCGTGCCACAGGGCTGCACTCGGAGCACAGCGAAGCGGCTGCCTCGCCACCAGCCTCGAGGAAAGGGACTTTTGAGTCAACATTACAAAAATTACTGCCTCATCTGCTGTGCCGAAAGGGAGGGTTCGTGACCGCCGCCTGCCAGCCCCGAGCTGCCAGGCACTGAACCTGCGCTGCCCGCCAGGGCCGTCCCTGCCCCTGCCCAAACGGATCCTCCAGTCTCTGGATTTTCCCCTGCACGTGACAAGTCACATCCTGCCCAGGGTGCGTTTCCCTGTTTTATTGTTGGGTGACTGCAGCCTGTTGGAGCCCAGGGGCGCTGGCCAAGAGGAGCCGCTGTGCAGGCTGCTGGCTCGGGCTGCCTGGACGCGGCGTGGGGAGGGCTGGATGTGCTCGCTGGGCTGTACGTGTCCCTGGCTTGGTCCATAAATGAAATGGAGTCCTGCGAAACACGGTCTGCTTCATGGGCAGGGTAATTTTTTATCCGAAGCGTTTCTCTGCTCTACCTCTGGCGTGTGAGTGGCTTCCAAACACGCGGGCTTCTGCCTGCGGGGGGGGACGGGACGCTCCCGCCGGCCCCAGCTGCAGAACCGCCCCCGCACCCCGGACCTTCAGCCTGCACAGAGCCACACCACGACCGAGCTCACCAAGACCTGGGCAACATGTTCCAGTCGCTGCTTCAGCTGTGTGCACGTCGGTGTGCACAAACACACACGCGTGCAGTTTTGTAGCTGCACCGGGAAGGCTTTGGCAGCAAAGCTGGCGCACAGCCCGAGGAGCAAGACGCCCAGGTGAAAGCAAGGGGGAAGCCGCGTTTCTTTCTGCGTTGGACTGGGAGAGTCCAAACGAGGTGCAAGAACCACAGCATCGGCCAAACACTGAGGGAGCGGGGGAAAGGGGCGTCCTACACATGCGGCTGCAGTCGGGGCGAGGAAGAAGGCAAAGCTGGAGCCTGGGGGTAAGGAGAGGGCCCCAAACTCATCCCCCAGTGTGAGCCGGAGCTGCTGGAGCGGTTGGAGCTGCCGCAGAAAGGCTTTAGGAGAACCAAGCTCCAGCTGCACGGACCACAGCAGTGTGCAGAGGGGCGCAGGAGGAGCTGGGGGCACCAGAAGGGCCCCGGGGGGGAGCAGCAGCAGGAGGTGAGCACCAGGAAAAGCAGCGCGGGAGCAGCAAGAGGCGAGGGAGGAGCAGAGCAGGCGGAGGCCTTCCACAGCGGGCTCAGCAGTGCTGAGAGGGGAGCGCGGGTGAAGGGGAGGAGGCTGCCAGGCGAAAGCAATCTCACTGGACAGAAAAGGCAGCAGGAAAACGAGCCCGTGACACCCCCCCCAGCTCACCAAGGAGGAAGGCGCTGGAGGGGGGGAAGTGGGTTTGAGCAAGAATCGCCTTCGGTGGGGGATGGAGGGAGGAGGCAGCCCGGGGGCAGCAGCCCCCTGCGGGCTCCATCCTGCCCCGTGCGAGGGCAGCGTGCTCGCACGGCGCTTGAGCAAAGGGAAAAAAAATTGGGAAGCAGAGGTTTAAAAATCCATTAAAAAGAAGCAAATTTGCTGATGTCTGCTATAAACGGAGCCTGTTTGCTCCCGCTGGGGCTCTCGGCGGGACGTGGCTGCAGCTGTTTGCTGTCTCCTGTCCAGGGACCGCTCGGTGTCCGTGCCCAGCAGGAGGAGGGCGGCGGGGCCGGGGCTGTGCGTGCTGGGCTGGAGGGGGCCCGTAGCTGCCTCCACGGCAGCCGCAAGGATTAGGTCTCAGCAGCTGGAGGCCAGGGTGGGATCTTTATTCAGGGTTAAGAAGCATTAGGAAGGGATGATAAGAGTTAATCCCAGACAGGCATCTCTCAGGCCTCCGGAAATCACATCCCTTCAAATCCTCCCTCCACCAGGGAGGGCAGGGACAGGAACCGGGGTGCACGGGGCGGGTGAAGGCAGAGCAGGGCTGCGAGGGACCAAGGTGGCCAGAGGGGCTGCTCGTGGCAATGGGGCCACATGGCAGGCCGAGGGGCGAGCAAAGCCAAAGGGGTGCTGCCCAGGGAGCTTCTTGTTGCCCGTTCCCATTCCCATCGTGCTTCCCCACGTGCCCTGCTCCAGCCCAGGCTGCTCCGCTCTGCTCACTTGCTTATGGCTAAGCTGGCCCTACATGCCTCGCCTGCTTTCTCCTACAGCTTTCTCGCCTTGCAGCAGCCATTCTGTTTCCCCAGCTGCTTTTGCCACACAGCCCCTGAGCTGTGCCCCCAAACTGCACCAACCCCGTCCCCATCCCTGAGAGCAGGCGATGAAGGCTGGGGAGGGAACGGCTCATACCAGCCATGAGATCAGGGCGGTGATAGGCACTCGCTCTGTTAATTATTAATAGCTGGTGCAGATTCTCTTTTTTTTTAAGTGACACTCCTTCACTCCACCAGTTCCACCTAGACTGTCCTTCCAAGTTCAGGTCAACAATTAACCGCTTGCTAACGAGGTGAGCTGAACCGTGGGGCAGAGCCCTCCACGGGGTGCCGAGGCAGAGGGGCTTTTTGGAGAGGCTCTGCGGGAGCAGGGCTGGGTGCTGGGGGGCCGGGGGCCACTCACCGTTACTGTGGTTCCCTGTCTGGAGCGGCGCGGGAGGCTGCAGGCTGCCTCCCAGGGACCCGTAGCCACGGTAGCTGTAGTTCAGGCTTCCATTGATGTAGACGGGGTCTTGGGAGTAGGACGAGGCTGGCAGTGAATAGGAGGAGTGGGTGATGGCTGTGGAGTCTCTGGAGTGCTGCTTGTCTAGAGCGATCGGCTCATCCTGCACAGGGAAGCAGAGGCTGGCTGCAGCAGGAGGCCGCGAGGGCTGACGCGTGGCCAGGACACAGCGGGGCTCCCGGCCCCAGCACACGCAGCAGCCCCGTGACTTCGAGGAAGGCTTCTGAAAACACTTGGCCAACTCGCTCCACGTCCTCCCGCTCTCCCCTCCTGCCCCGTCTCGCCCCCTCCTGCCGCGCGCATGGTACCTGCGAGGTCTGGTAGATCTCCAGCCGCATCCTCTTGGCTGCTTTCCGCGTCTCGCTCTCGCAGGCGGCGGCCAGGATGTTCTCGGCCATGGCTGAGGTCAGGTGCGGAGGCGTGGGCCGGGTCTGCGGAGACACAAGGGGAGAGCCGTGCTCAGGCCCCGCCGCCAGCCCCCCGGGGCAAGGGGGGACGCGGGGCGGCCGCTCACCATCTCCATGCCATTCTTCTTCATGCGGCGGCAGGACTTGAGGTATGTGCGGATGCGCTTGCGAGCCCGCTCCTGGAACTCTGGGAACTGCCTGCTGCAGGACTCGATGATGGCCTGGATCTTCTCCTTGGGCTGCTTGGAGATGGGAACCATCCGGTCCAGGTTCTCGTCCACGAAAAGGCGCACGAACATCTGCGGAGCACAAAGACGCGAGGTGGGGACGCTGACCCAGCGCAAGGCGGGCTCACCGTCCCCGCGGTGCCGTCCTTACGTTGAAGGCCTTTAGCCTCTCCGGGTCCATCCCCTCCGAGTCATTTATCTTATCGTTGTCCTCGTGGTCATCATGGTCATCGTCATCTTCATCAGCCGTGGGGGCCCTGCCGACGGTCAGGTCCTCGGGGCAGCCGCTGACTTCGGTCTTGATGGAGTCGTAGCTGCCGGAGCTGTACGGCGGGGACTGAGAGGAGACGGGGGTTACCGTGGGCATCCCGCACCACCCCGCGGGCACAGCCATGGGACTGGCAGCTCAAAAGCCTTTTCCTTGGCTCGCCGTTGCTGTTCCCCTTCCTCACGTCCCAGCCTCCCCCATGGAACCCAGCCCGCTCGCTCCCCGCGCGAGGGATCGGGACGGCGCAGCCCAGCCCAGCCCCGTACCTCTGCCGTGGTCTTCACCGCGTACTTGACCCTGCTGCGCAGCCCATCGGTGCTGCAGCTGTCCGACTGGTAGGAGGGGGTGACGTGGGCAGGCGTCAGCTTGTCGCAGAGGTTGATGGGCTGGTCGTCGGCTGAGGTGGTGAAGTCCATGGGGGCCGCGGTGCCATTGCCGTTCATTTCGGGGAAGGCGCTGTCGCCCTGCGTGCTGCTGGAGGTGGAGGGGTTCAGGGTGGAGGAGCCATTCCCGCTGCAGCTCTCTGATGAGGAGTCATCTGCAAGGAGAGATGCACGGTCACCCCGGGAACGTCCCGGGGCCACGGCCCCGAGGTGGCAGCCCCGGCCCCCCACCACGTTCCCCCCCAGCCCGGCTGGACGTACAGCACGGCCGCGGTGCTGCTCGGAAAGGCCTGGCCTGGCGGCGAGGTGCTCCGGGACAGACGGCAGAGCCAGCCCTGGACTCTTGCAGGCAGCAGCTGGAGGCTGTAGGGCCATCGTGTTACAGCTCCGCTGCCTCCTTCCTTAAAGCCACCAGACATGGCCGCTCCCCGCACCCTCTGCACCACGGCCAGCTGTCCCCCTGTCCCCCTGTCCCTCTGGAGGTGACAGTCCCACTGTCTGCACCTCTGCCCGGGGCCGTGGCGCCCAGGCTTGAATAAGAACTTTGGAATTTGGTCCTTTTAGGTTTCTGTTTGCATTGCAGGGAGGAGAAAGGGGCATTTCCTCTCCCCGCCTGGGTCCCTCGCCTCCGAAGGCTTTCACAAGGGGTGCACCTGGCACGGTTTGGGACCCGGAGCGGGAGGGAGGAGATGAACTCCAGCACCCAGGGAGCCGCAGCGAGGACCTGCCCCTCGTGTGAGCACAGGCTCACGTGGGGAGGAAGAAGTGGGCTCGTGCAGCCTTGGAAGCTTTGGGAGCTTTGTGAACAGCCTGCAGACCCCTTGGCAAGGCTCCTCGGGCATGCTGCTGGAGGAAGGGGGCCAGGGGCTTGCACACACGGTCTGCTGGTCCCCCCCCCAGCTCAATACCCCACTGACCTCGACCACGCGATGTGGAAGATCTCCTTCCCTGCCCACGTCCCCGTGCCCCAGTACCAATGACACACCGACCGCAGCCCCCTTTGGGGCTCTCTCGTCCCCCTGTGCCGTGCCCCTCCTGGGCTCAGCCCCCCCCCAGAGCCACCAACGGGGCCGCTCCCGTCCCTCCCGTCCCTCCCTTTTCCTGCTGCTGCTTTTCCAAATGCAAAGCTCTGCTGGCAGCCGCGGCCTCCCCACAGTGCCCCATTGCCCATGCAAAAATCGCCCTCGCCGCACCCCGCGGGCCCAGCCCTGGCGGCACCATGCACCCTCCCCTGCCCCAGCCCCGCTTTCTCTTTTCTCTGTTCGCTCACACACCCGGGTCTTTGGCTGTCCGCAGCCTCCCATGTTTGTGCTGCTCTGCCTGGCTGCAGCAGAGCCCGTCCCCGTCCCCGTCCCCGTCCCTGTCCCCCGTGCTGCCAGCAGCCCCACGCCCAGCAAGGAGCCCGACCCCAGGCCAGGGACGACATCTTCAGACCCCGCTCAGCCCCTGCCCCTGCCCTCCCCCTCGCTGCAGTAAATCCTTTATTTCATTAGGTGCCTCCGCGAGAGGGAAAGGGCGAAGCACGTGGGGAGCCGCTTCCTGTGCAAGTGTGCGCCGAGCTGCGAACAAAGAAGCTGCAGCCGGTGACAAGCAGATGGCGGTCCCTCGGCCCTGGTCCCCGGTCCCCGGTCCCTGGTCCCCAGTCCCTGATCCCCAGCCCCAGGGTCAGGCTGTGGGGTGGCCCCGGCCCCGTGCCGCCAGCTGCCGGCACATGGGCTCAGAGTCCAAAGGTGTGCGGGCGCGGGGCAGAGGGACGGTGCCCGGCTGCTGCCACCCTCCTCCTCCTCCTCCTCGCTCCCCCCCGCGGCCAGCATCTGCAGGGAACTTTAACGAGAGGCTGCAGCGAACTTTCCTGTGGCCCCTGCGGAGGCTGCAGCAGCGCAGGACTTTGTATCCCTTAAAATAAACAGACTTGAGGACGCTCAGGCATCCGAACAGACCGTGGGGGCTGGCCAGGGCCAGGCGTGTCCCGAACCGCCCCAGCACAGGAACGAGCGCTCCCTCGAATTAAAGCCCCTGAATTAAAGCTCGAGTTCCCCTTCCCTTCCCTCTCCCTGCCCCAGTTATAGGCTGGGAGCAGGCAGCAGCCCTGGCTCCCGGCCGAGGCGAGCGCAGGCTCCACACCCCGGGCACCCTCCACGGCCCTGACCCCGCTGGGTGCTGCAGCCCGGCCCATGGCACGATGCCGGAGGTGCTGCCTGCAGGGCTCCAGGGGCACGGAAGACGCCCTCAGGCTTTGCTCCGCAGCCAGCAGCAGGGCTGCCGGCCCCAGCTTAGCTCCCCAACACGCTCCCGGCTGCTCCGCACCCGAGTGCCGCAGGGGCAGGCACGTGGGCTCGTGGCCAAACCCAGCACGGACTCCGTGTCCTCGACCGGCCGCGGCTCTGCCTCCCCCGTCCCGTCCAGCTGGGGCTGGGCACTGCAGCCGGCGTGGGTGCAGGACCCGTGCCAGCTCGGGGCAGGTGGCCGGGGCACAGGGGGCTGCTGGAGGCTCGTCCCTCCCCCCTGCTCTGCTCCCAGCCCAGACAGGGCTCAGAGGGAGGCTCCGGCCTCATCCTGCGATGCCTCTCGGGGGGATTAAGGAGCATTAGTGCTGTGTGTGGAGGCACGAGCCGCACACCAGGCCCCATCGCCAGCCTGGGCACAGCCACAGCAACCACATGGCCGATCAGTGCCCACGGCAGGGACCTCCCGTCAGCCCCCGGCACGGCACCTGGCACAGAGACCCCCGCCGGGCAGGGGGCACAGAGGGAGGCGGCACCTGGGAGAAGGGTTTGCAGTGCTCTGCACATCCCCACTGCGATGCCAGCATCCCTGCCCCGGGCACCCTCAGGCTGCCCTGCTCACCCCTCCAGCCTCCCCGGGGCCCCCAGCTCAGCCCCGCTGCCATCAGCGTCCTGCGCCGGCGGCTCACACCGGGCAGGGTGCAGGGGGAGGCACGGCCCTCCCGGCTTCCAGCGTCTCGGGGTTGCCTTTGTGTTGCACGGAACACGCACAGCAGCTGCAGACCAGGTTTCCAGCCAGTCCCACCGCGTTTACGAACCTTGGCTTTGCTACAGACAGAAAATATTGAAAACAAACACGAAGGGGTGTTACGGAGCCTGTTCAGGTGGAATACGGAAATGAAGTGGGAAGCGAACGTAAGGGACCAGCACCTACTGCAAGAGCAACTTTGTTTAAACCCAGGGTGAATGGACGTAAATAGCGAGGTCTGTAAAGCCACCAGCTACAGATAATTTTCTTAATTCTTCACTTTTACGGGTTGTGCTCTCCCAGAAGCTCTGTTTGTAGAGCGGTGGATTAATCTCTGTCTTGTGGGCAGAGACCCGGCTGCAAATCCAGATTGCCGAGGACCTTGGATCAGAACGGGAACGGCTTCAGCCAGCTTAAACACGGGGAAGCCCTCGGGAGGGAGCGCCGGGGCAGCTCCGGCCCACGGCCAGCAGCGAGCGGTGCCTTGGGGGGCCAGATCCGGACCCCCCCTCCCCGGCATGGGTGCTGGGACCAGACTTGGGTGCTGGACCCAGGGCTCGCTTGGGACACAGCGGATGCTGTTGGAGAACCCGGCCCCACGCTGGGCCCCACGCACCCTCCACCGGGGACGTGGCATCTGCGGGACCGCGAGCAGGGGTGAGGGAGGGCCGCGCTCCCGGACGGGCACACCAAACTTCAGCGATTCGGGAGCTTTTCTGCAAACTCCCAGAGCGCGCCCAAAATACCCAGATAAATAGCAGGGCTCCGCGAGCAGCAGGAGAGCAAAGCCAGGCTGTGCAGCCATGAATATATTCATTATCAACCAGCACGAGTCTCGTGAGCTCTCTGCTCGCGGCTGGAGTTTGGCTGAGCGAGGAGCCCCTCTAATGAGGATAATTGGAAGCCCCTCCGCTCCACCCCCACGACCTAATTGAAGCAGATGGAACTGTAAAAACAATGTCACTTCGGGCTGGTTTGATCTTCCAGTCGGGAAGCGAAATATTCCATTCCCCCCATCGAACCTCCGGAGCCGGGGCTCCGCGGGCAAGGGGGCTGGAGGCGGAGGAGCCCCTGAAAGCCGGGCGCGTGGACGGGCGCAGGGGCAGGGGTGGAAGCAGCCTCGGCACGGGATCCCCGCTCCCTCCAGCCGCGGCCACGCCAGCGCCAGCACCGCGAGGGGCGAGGGCGAGCGGCGGCTGCGGAGCGGGGAGGCAGCGCCGGGTCTATTGTGGCCTCCGTCCCTCCCCGGCTGCGCCAATCCCAGGGAAGCGGAGAAGCAAAATGGCTTCTTGGGTAGTGGTGATGGGGGAGGAGGGGATCAGTCACTTATTAAATGAATTAATCAGGGCTCAGCGTTTTCATTTTGAAGAGGCTTCTGGATTATCCTTGATTTCTGTGACACTGGATTTGCAGAGATCAGGAGGGGAAGGGGAGATTTCCAACACCTGCTCCCCGGGAGATTTTACGGCAGGGAAGTGGTTGGGTTTAACGTCTATGTCAGCGAGGGCCACCGCGCCGCTGTCCAAAGGCAGAATTAAAGATGAATGGGGCAAATTGTTCCTCCTCCTGTCACATCTCCAGAGCGAAGACAAAACCTCTTTTGACTTGGAAAACAATGAGCTTATGTAAGAGCCAGCGGCCCACGGAAACCTCGCCGCAGCCCCGCACCGCCACGGCGGGGCAGGGGCCACCGAGCCCCAGGCCGGGACCGGGACTGGGACAGGGGGCTCAGCCCCTGCCCGCCCACCCATGGCCGGCACTGGGAGCACTGGGGTCCCAGTGAGCCCCCTGCTCCCCGCACTGTCCCGGCTGTGCCCACCCATGCCCATGGTGGTGGCAGAGGTGGCCGTGCCCAGCGCCGTGTCACCCGCACGGGCTGGAGCTTCGCATCCAGCCTGCAAACGACTGTCAGAAGTGTTCAAAGCATCCCACAGACGTCTGACTGTAACAACAGCCAGGAAGATGAAAAGTGCCATAAATTATTCACTCACAAAAGAGACGAGAAGGGGGAAGGAGGGGAGGAGGAAAGCCTGCGAGGAAGGGATACTTAATACAAATTAGAGAGACGGAGTGGGAAAGGGGGCCTCGCGGGGGGCCACTGCTGGGCAGGAGCACGGCTTTCATCAGGCACAAGCGGGCGGCGTTCCAGGGCCTCGGCACCCAAGAGCAGGGTGCTGAGCGGCCGGAGGGGACGTCTGCTTTTCTCCAGGCCCTGCCCGGCCGATTTCCTCCAAGACACGAAAAAAAAAAAAAAAAAAAAAAAAAAAAGAACCATCGCTGGGAGATGCGGAGAAGTGGGGCTGGCCAGCATCCAGCTGAGACACTGTATTTCCTGTCTTCCTCCGTTAATGCAAACCTCGTTAGGTCCCAGACGAAACCTCCATCCTCCGCCCGCCCTCCCCGAGCCCCCGGCGAGCCGGACACCTGGCACGGCTGGGCACGGAGCGCGGCCGCAGGCGGGCCCGGCCGGACAAGGCAGCGCTGTGTGGCCGCTGCCCCTCCCCGGCACCCCCCGGTGCCCCCCGGTGCCGTCTCCCGCGGCCAGAGGGGATGGCCACAGGGCGCGGGGCCTCGCGACCGACATCTTCCCTCGCGCCGCAGCTGCAGGAGGCCTCGTGGCTTGGCTTTCCCTTGTCCCTGCCGCCGGGAAGGTGGCAGCGGGTAAGGGGGTTCAGAGCACCCTGCTTAGCCGAGGCATGTTCTGAGGGGTCACCCCGCTGCCCCCGCTTGCTGCTCAGATTCGGGGATGGAGGTGGGGGCACAAGGATCAGGGGTGCCCAGCTCAGCGCTGCTGGGTTTGCACCCAGGATAAAGGAAACGATGGGGCAGAGCTGGAGGGAGGCACAGGGAGCCTGGTGCCCGGTTCAGCTCCAAGGGTGGGTGAAGCTGGGGTCCCTCAGCACCAGCGCTGCATTCCTCAGGCTCCAGAAGCGGCTGGAACGAGGGTGCCTGCTGTTGGAGAGGGTCTCTGATCCCCTCCGATCAACAGAGGTGCCCTGGGGAGAGGTGAGGGCACAGCGAGCCACCAGTCCCATGCGGCCCAGGCAGGGCAGAGGAGGGAGGACAGCCCCGAGCTGGGGTCTCCAAGAGGGCGAAGTCCCACATGGGTGCACGGAGCCCTGAAAAGAGAGAATTTGGCTTTGGGAAAAGCACAGACAGATTCGGTCAGGGGCCTGCAGAATCCTTGCAGCGAGATGTGGCCGAGGCGTCAGCCGTCGGGGTGGCCGGACGGCACGGCTGCGGCACGGGGCAGGCCGAGCTCAGCGTGCAGGCACCGCCTGGCTTCTGGCGAGCGTTTTTCCAGAGGCTCACTCCTCTCCTCAGAAATGTCCCCGCTGTGTCAGTACCGCAGGGAGCCTGGAGATGTGCAGAGAGTCAGAGGCACCTTGGGAAATGACGGTGCTGCGACCAGGAGCCACACACGGCACGTGTGCGGTGCCAGAAGAAGTGGGACAATGCGGTGCTGCCCCTGCCATTCCCCAGGTGTCCTGAGGAGCTGCAAACCCCCCCATTCCCTGGGACAGCATCTAGAAATAACGCCCGCATGCACATCCCCGTGGCTCGTCCTCAGAGCGCTCCCAGGGGATGTCCCCAGCACCCAGGAGCCTTCCCAAGGGATGCCCTGCCGAGCGTGCGCCTTCGCAGCTAAGCAGGTTAAGAAAGTCCTTTCTCCAAGGTCTGGATTAGTGCCTGCTGCTCCAGGCAGCCCAGGCTCAGCAGGGACAACGCCAAGCACAAAGGACGGCGCGCAGGGACCTCACCCAGAGCCATCTGTGCCAGAGCAGTGCCACGGAGCAGCCCCGTGCCCGCAGGGAGGCAGTCCCATTGCTGGGGAGCCACCCTGCCTGCTCAGAAGGACGGGGGCGAGGGGCAGCCCCTGCCCCTGGCTTCCCAACCCCAGCTGCCCATGCCTGAAGCCAGCTCAGGCAGGGCAGTGTCCGACACCGGGCACTTTGGGAGGGTGATGGGTGTGGGGTCAGCACAACGCCGCCGCTTTCGGGGGCGTTTTGCTCCCAGCATGTGCTGGCTCCCACGGCCGCGTCCCTCCAGGATGTCCTGCACAATGGCTCAGCTCCAGCAGCAAAAAGTTGATGTTGATCTTGCTTCTGCTCTGGGTATCCACCGGCTTCCTGCGGGGCACGTACGCTGTGAGTAACATCCTACGGGGAAGGGATGTTGCAGGGAGCTTCACGTTTTCCGTGCTGGGGCCCGCAGGATGAGTAACAAAGGAAAATGGAAGGAGCAAGTGTGCGCCTGTGCCGGCGTCGCTGTCTGACCCCACGTCCCACCGTGTCCCTGCATCCTGCCGTGCGTCTCCGCGTCCCTGTGTTCTTGCGCCCTGCGGTGTGTCCCTACGTCCACACGTCCCAACACCAGCCCCACCTCTGCTGCTGCTGCTCCCCCGACAGTGTCTTCTGCTATCCCTCACCTCCCAAAGCCATTAGCTCCTATTTGTCCTCCCCGCTGTTCCGAAGGCTGACGCTGTTTGCCGCGCGGTTATACCGGGCCAAGGTTTCTGGGCACGCAGACAAAAGGAGGCGTTGGATTCTGTCCGAGCTGCTTTTGAGCTCTCTGAAGATTTAGCAGATACCTGTGTATCAAAGCGTGGGACAACCGTTTCCTGCTCTCACGCCTTTCTGGATTTCATGCGGCTGTGCTTGTGTCATATGAGAGTACGCTCTTTGCAGCCCTCCAGAAGACCTGAAGTTGGTGCTTCAGTACTCCAAACAAGGCTTTTTTTAAACAAGCGTGTCAGATGATACTGCTGTCCAAACAGGCAGCTCTTCATTAAAAGTCTATGCTTTAGGAAGCCTTTCACAGAAAACACACTCCAGGCGCCCTTCCCGTTGAACGACGGCAGACGGGAGCAGCTCAGAACCTGAGAAGGATTTTCAGGGGAAGGAGACCAGGCACAAAGCACTCTGAACAGAGCCTTGTGCCACCACGGCATGTGCCCTCCGTGCGGTGCCTCTTGGACAGTTTACAAGTGCTGGTTGCTGACACTGGTTTCCCTGGGAGTCTTGCACGTGGACAGCCCAAATAAGCCAGTATGAACAAGGGGAAACACGTTTGCTTCTCTAAAAAGACTTCTCATGGGCCATGAGAAGAGGAAACTGAAGAGTGCTCAAGATTTTAATTCATATACATTCACTTCCTCGCGCCAGTTATTCGCCTTTCCCTTCCCAACATGATGCCCCCTCTCCCCCTGCTCCTCCAGCCCGGTGCCCTCCAGGTCCCCCCTTGGCGCTTCCCTTGCCTGGGCCACGGCGTCGCCTTCGCAGCCTCTCGTGGGCTGCAGCCCCCTGGGAGCAGCGTTTTGGGACAGGGGCCGATCCAGGCCTTCCACCCCAGCAGCACTGGGCTGAATTTTACAGCTCCAGCACTGGACGCCAGCCACGGATCCTCACCGCCGTGACAAACCCGGGCTCCCCTCATTCAGTCCCACACACCCCTGAAGGAGGACAGTCTGATGGAAAACCCAGTGCTGGGCTTCTACTGGAAGGGTCTCATTAGTAACGCCGGGCTCAGCTTGCTTACCCTGAGTCCACCACTTCTGACACGCTGGGTCTACCTGTTTTAGCCTTTTTCCAGTTCACTTCCACTCCTCACAAAAGGAAGGAGCTATTTGTCCTTCTTCACTCACAACTGAACCTTACAAGAGAAACTAGAGGAGCCAAGAAGGGCCCCACAGAGTACACCCGCTTTTGAAGAAAAATCACAGGGCATGAAGAATTGGACGCATTTCCTAAGAGGGCAGAGAAAGGATTTAGCTTGAGTGCGAATATCTTGATTTGCCTAAATACGTGAGCCCCTTATTAAATTACTGTCCCGGTGAATAATAGCGTTGGGCAGAGGGTTCAAAACCGTGTCATTCTAGAGTGTAAATGAGACTTGGGAATACAGCGGTGAGGGATAAGCCGCAAGACTGAAACGTCCTGGCAGGAGAACAGCAAAGTTCAGGGGACGTGGAGAGCCCTGGCAAGGCCACGGGTAAGAGAGGCCACGGTGCTCGAGGCTCTGCCATGGAGCCCTGCATGCAGCCTGGCCCCGGAGCACCCGGAGCACCCCCGTCACCCTGCCTCTGGCCACACAGAGGCACCCCAGGGAGATCTGCGGGTACAAAAGCCCTTTCCTTCCTGAGGGTTCCCAGTCCCCTTTTGTAGAGCTCCCCCCCACAGCCTGGGCTGCCCCCCAGTCCCTTCCTGCCCTCCCAGCTGCATCTGAGCCGCGGGGGATGAATCCAATAAGGGGTTCAACCTCCTGAGCACAGGCTGAGGAGCAGTCCAAGCACCGAACCCGTGCAAGCATCACGGAGATGAACTCTGACCTGAACTCGTACTTCTACCGCTTATTTACTCCGGCGTTTCTTTAAACCAGCTCGCTTCACAAGTAACACAACACAGCTTCGTCCCACCCACCCCACGTGCAGCACCTCCAGCCCCTTCCAACCGCCTGCCCAAGGCAAGGAGATGTAGCCAGCTCCTGCAGAGGACACATTTCTTGCCTGGGGACCACACATGCTGCCCACAGAGCAACTTCCCAGGCATGGGAACCCACGGCCAGTACCACAAAGGGCTGGTCTCCTCCCTGCGGCTGGCCGAGGACTAAGGGGGTCTCCTCGTCACGCCTGGGGAGCCCCAGCACCCAGCGCAGGACGAGCTGGGGCCGGGTCCCCGCACAGGGACCCTCAGCTGGGAGCTGGGGAGGGCCCCGGCTGGCAGCAACCAGGAGGTGAACGGGAAGGCTTCGAAGCCTGTGCTGATATGAAATCCATCCTCCAGGTGGGACACCTGATCAGAAAGGCCTGGTTAATGTTTAATAAGTCACAAAAACATCCTGAGCGAGAGACGCCGAGCTCTTCCCGCCCGCCGCGGGCACTCACCGTCCTCCTGGTGCAGGTTCTGCGGGCTGCGCATGCTCTCGTCCTGGCTGGGGCTCAGGCTGGAGTTCAGGTGCTGGTCAGCTGAGATCCATGTGGAGTCGTTCATATCAAAGTCCTCGCTGCTCACCGATGTCTCATCCTAGGGGCAAGCAGGAAAGGGTTAAGGCGCCGAGCTGTTTTCTTCCCTCCGTTCCCCAGCTCTAGCATCTCCTGGCCGCACGCCCTCCTAAAAGCCATTCGGCCCGCAGCTCCTGCGCCCCACGGAAAACTTGCCGGCCCCGAGCCCTGGCGAGCAGCCCCGGGGTAGGTGGTTTTCCCAGCGGAGAACGCCCCAGCCCTGCTTCCTGCCTGAAGACGTGCCTGAGCAATGGCACTGTCTCTAATTGAGGACAATTAGAAAGAGCTCGCATCCTGTAGGAGCGGATGGCTGAGCCCTGGAGTTTACCCTTTAATCTCCATCCACACCAGCATGTTTCTGGCAAGCCAGCGGCATCTGGGAGCCGGGGCCAGGCCGCAGCTCCACTAAAACGGCTCCGTAAAGCACCGCAGGCTTTCCCGAGACCAAATCATCTGCTGCAGGGGAGCGTCCGGAGGGGTAGCCGGGGATGGTGCCATCGGTCCCCACGGCCCCCAACCGCCTGATGCTGCAGAAAAGGCCCCTGGAGGGAAGGGGGTTGTGTTAGCAAAGGGAGCACCCCGAGGCTGGGTGGCTGAGGCTTGTCCAGGCTGGATGCTGGAGCCTGGTGCTGGCAGAGGGGCTGTGGTGACCCCTGCCCATCCCGGGAGGCACCGCCTGGGGCAGGAGAGCCCTGCCAGCCCCGGCAGCGGCTTCCCGGCGGCATAGATTACATTCCTCTCTCCCACTCCTGCTGCTGAAAGGACATTTTCTCTCTCCCTTCTGGCTAACCTTTACAGTACTTCGAGACACAGCCCTTGGATCGCTTCCAGAGCCGGAAAGGTCAGCCGCAGGATTTCAAAACCATCACCATCCAGGCAGCGCCGAGATCCTGAATGAGAGGAGGGGCCGGGGGAGCTCCCCGAGCCGAGCCCTCCGAGCCGAGCACGCTTCGCAGGAAGCAGATGCGCGTCCCCGTATCCACACGGCCCCGCCGGCAATTCCTTTATCTGCCTTCCTCTCCCCAGCCGCCCTCCCAAAATAACGGACGGAGACCGCATCCAGGGCTGCGGGGTGGAGGGGAACACCAAAAATGTTTCCAGAAGCGCTTTCAACCGCGCTTTCCTTTGATTGAAGTATTTCAAAGGCTTGTAAACGCTCAGCTCCTTTTCTTTCCTTCCCCTCGTCCTGAGATAACACACGCCACCCGCTCCCTTTCCGTGTAAGAAGCAATTGGCAAGGACCCCTCCAACGTAAGGCTGCGCCTCATAAAAACTGCCCTGTCTGGCTGCCTCTGGCTGACAGTTTTTATTGTGAACAAATAAATGTCTTCAGAGACAGGTTTGTGCTTTTCCTCCCGCTCCCTGTCCCTGCAGACACATCTGCTGGCCCGAGGCAGGAGCTGCGGGCGCTGGCTCGCGCCACCCCCAGCCTCCCGGGGAGTTTCCTGGAATTTACGGCTCAGCTGCCCGCTGCCCCGGGACCGGGGTGCCCGCACACACCGCACCCACATGCAAGGGGCCCCCGGTGCAGAGCCCGCACTTGTACAAGGCTCGAGCAGGGCAGGTGGTGCTGGGAGGGCACCGGGACACGCTGGAAGGGCACTGGGAAGCACTGGGAGGCGCTGGGAGGCAGTGGGAGGCACTGGGAGGCGCTGGGAGGCAGTGGGAGGCACGCTGCTGCTGGCACCCTGAGCTGCTGCCCCAGCCGTGGAAGCAATCCTGCCTCTCCACAAACTCCATCTTGCAAGTACAGGAGAGGGGCACGGGGGTCTCCCTGCTGCGCGCTTCCCGTGGTCCCGTTACTGCGCACACTTACAGGGAGCCAGCCACCCCACTATCTGGCCTTCTGCACAAGGCTTACCCGAGATTACTGCCGGAGCTTAAGAGACAAACGCAAATGCCAAGGTCCTTGCTGCCCACAGCCTAACACCTGGCAGCTGGAGGGTGAGGAGCCTGGGGAGGGACCAGAAGGTTTTCGGACAGTGCCTGGCTCAGGCGTAACGTCCGCAGGGCTCGCGCTGCAGAGGACAGAATCACAGAATCACAGAATTTCTAGGTTGGAAGAGACCTCAAGATCATCGAGTCCAACCTCTGACATCGAGTCCAACCTCTGACCTAGGACGCCCAGGCTCAGCACCCGAACGTAGCCCAGGAGGCACCACACTCCGCGTGCGCTCACACGAGTCAGAAATACCGAGCCACGAAGATGCCCTGCGCGCACACCCTATGGAAAGCGCTGTACAAATGTGTACAATTCTCTCGAGGTGCAATAACATCGGCCTATTATTAGAAATACCCTGGGTATCAAACCAGAAACTGATAAGCTATAAATGACTCAAGACAAACAAGGCCGCCGCACGTTCTCAGGTCCACGCTCCAGCCAGCAGCAGGGAGCATGGGGCTGATGCGGGACCCTGCCCGGCCATCCCATCCCCGTGTCCCCGCTGTCACCCTCTGCTTTCAGCCAAGGCCGCCTGCTTTCAGCTCTAATACCCTCATCCAAAACACTGATGGGATAAACCTCCCCCGAGCGCACGGGTCCGGGAGCAGACCCCAAGCAGCGCTCAGCTAACGCCGCCGGTGATGCTGCGGCCAACACCTCGATGGGATCCCAGCTGCGAGCAGCCCAAGCCCGGGCCGTGAGCTGCAGGAGGAGCCCCTCTGCTTGGCACCGAGCGATGCTGCCCTGGGAGCTCCTTGGGCCTCCGTGCCTCTTCCCTGAACAGAGCGGGGCTGCAGCCCGGGGAGCTGCTCTGCTGAGCGCCCCGGCAGCTCCAGCTGTGGCTCCGGCAACCTCCATGCCCCTGTGCCCACCTTGTTGCTGCCAGCGGGACCACCGGCAGCCCCCGGCACGATCCCTCCTCACAGCACCCATCAGGGCTGGATGGCCGAGCTTTGCAACCTCCTCCGCTGCCCATCCACGCCAGCAGTGACTCCTGGCACTGCCCTGCAGCCGCCAGCCGGACCCCGGGGCCGCGGCACGGCTTCCCGGCACCAAAGCACCCTGCCGTGGGATGAAAACACCTGGCTGGGTGGGCAGCTCCAGATTTTCTCCAAAGGCCAGTAACCTGGCTGAGCACAGACTCACAGCGGGCTCCGCTGTCCAGGCAAACAAGGAAGCGTTTCTGAACAGTAGCAACAGCTACAACTCGGAGCAATACGGTAAATCTAATCTACCCTTCCACCCTCTTTTGGCTTGCGAGTCAGGCAACTCATTCTTTTTCCTCTCTGGGTTCTCAGGAGAATTCCCTCTGCTAATTTCTTCTTTCCTGTAAACAAACTTCAAATGAAACTTTCATTAGAAAACAGAACACAATCCATTACCAGCGCTTGTCTCAGGACCGGCCGCCTCGTCCCCAGCTCCACGCCACTCGTGGCACAGAGGGGAGCGATAGCGCCTGCCCTGCTCCGCCGGCCCGCAGTCCCTCCTCAAACCCAAGCCCTGTGGCCGCTGCCCTCCTCCTTCCTGCTTTGCCCAGCTCCCCGGAGAGATCCTCTCACCCCGCAGTAAAGTCCCATCGCTTTGTTTCCAGCGTTCAAGGGACCGAGCGATCAAGGGTCAGGCAGTGTGCGTGCAGCTCCTCTTTTGAAAGGGGAAGTCGGATCCTGCTGGTGCGTTCACAAGCCACACCCAAACATCGGAGCAGGACTCCAGGCACCGCGCAGGGTTTGGAAAAACAACATCCCTGCTCCTCTCCTTATCTACAGTCCAATATTCACAGCTGCTTTACAGACACTCGCAGCCAATGTTTTCCAACTGGCAAAGGCAGACGCTCGCATGTGCAGAACGAGCGCTCGGCGTTTCTGTCCCACTTTTCATTCACGAATCTTCAGGCACCGTGTGCGCACTCATCTGCTGAGGCTCTCAACTTTCCTCCGCCTTGGGAAAGTATTCCTCCCGTCACCGAGCCGAAAGCCCGCGGTCCCGACGGCTGCACCGGCTGGTGCAAGAAGGCAGCAGGCTGGTGGCAGGTCCGGGAGCAGGAGCGAGACCTCCGGACTGTGACGCTTTAATCGCTAGACAACGTTTCTCCACCAGCAGCTCTCCTTCTTGGAGAACAACCTCCCGTAGCGCGGGCTGAACAGGGCAGGGGGGAGCTGCTCTTCTAACCGTATCTCGTAAATAAATGCAAGGCTATCGGTAACCTGCTTATTTTACAGCCTGGCTCAGTTTCTCGGGGACTGCCCTGCAAGCGTCTCTCCAGTCCTTTACACGCCGTGCCTTACGCTAAACATCCCAGGCTCCGGTTCTGAGGACGGTTTATTTTCTCTTTTCGAGGCCTTTCATTTTAAAACGCGTCCTTCCAAGCCGCAGCCTCCTGTCCCGGTCGGATTTCCTTCCGTGGAGCAGGAACCGAGGCCGTGCGCCACGCAACCCCTCGGCGGGCAGCCACGCTCAGCTTCCCACCCGCGGCAGTGGTGGTTTTAGAAGCAACAAAAGGCGACGCGTGAGCGCCGGGCCTGTCACCGCCGCATCTCGGTGCCAGCCGCGACCCGCCGGGGCACGCAGCTCCCACCGCCAGCCCAGGCGGCAGCGTGGCGCTCGGCAAGGAGCTATCAGGAAGGTGGCCTCATCTCCGTCTCAGCAACTGTTTAAACCCGGCCCTCCGAGCATGCCAAGAAGGTATTGAACCAGATTTGACCCTAACTTAACCAGTTCAGCGCGGAGAAAGGCTTACTAATGGAAGATAAACCACTCCGGGTCAAAGATTGGTACTGCAGCCACAAACGCCGTAGTGGTCGTGGCTTCGGGGAGCCCGAGGAGCCCCGAGGCGCAGCCGAGCGCGCTCGGCCGTGGCGGCAGCGATCCGTGACCGCGCTGCCCACTCGTGTGCGCGACCCACGCGCCAAACAAAATATCCCGGGCGCTCTTTGTCAGGTTACGTGCGTCCTCCCCGAGGGCAATTTCTGCTGATTGGTGCGGGACACGGCAACAATGAGTGTTTGTCACTTCCCAAAAACGGGTGAACGGGTGAACAACAAATGGAAGGGGAAGGGAGGATCGCCACCTCCCCCCCCTCCCCCTTCCGAGTCCTCTTCTGGGAAAATCACCCCGAGGAGAGGCCCCGCGGCCAGCAAGCGGCAGGATGCCGCCCGGGCAGGGGGCGAGGGCTGCGGCTGCCCCTTCCCCGGCTGCCGCCCGCGGGCCGGGCCGGGCCGTGCCGCGCTCCTGCTGTTCAGCGGGGAGGTGCTGAACGCCGGGGTCGGTGCGCGGGGACGGAGCCGGGCACGGCGGCGGCTCTGCCCCTGTCCTGCCCCTGCCCCTGCCCTGCCCCTGCCCCTGCCCCTGCCCCTGCCCCTGCCCCTGCCCCTGCCCTGCCCCTGGCAGCCGTCGCCCGGCGCGGGGGTCCCGGCGCTCGCCCCACCGGACGCGCCCCGCTCCTGCGCGCAAGGCGGGGACCCCGCGGCGCTGCCTCCTCGCCAGGACCCTGCCGGGAACGAAAGGGCACCGGTGTCCCCCGCGCAGCCCCGGGCAGCCCCGGCCGGAGCCCGGCGGGGGCGGGGGACGCCGAGGGGCTCGGAGCCGCCGTCGGGACCCGAGCTCCTCGCTCCCGGCCCGGCCTCGCCCGGGCCCCGCGGGGAAGCGGGGACGGATCGCGGCGCAAAGCCGCCGGCAGCCGGGGCTCGGCGTGCGGCGGGGATTGACACGTAAGTAGGGCTTTACCTCGAGGGAGGAGGAGGCTATTTCCAGCACAATCCCCGCCCGGGGCCGGGGCCGGGGCCGGGGGAGCGGCGCGGCGATGGCGGCGGCGGCGCGGGGCCGGTGCCCGGGAATTAATGGGGCCGGAGCGCTCCCGCCGCCGCCTCCTCCCACTTTCTTCTGGGCTTTTGTGCTCTTCCGGGGAAGGGGGAGCGCGGGGAAGGACGCGCTAACCTTAACCCTTCCTCGCAGCCCCGCCGAGCCGCAACTTCCCGGGGAAGCGGGGCGGCGCGGCCGCTCCCCCCGGCCTCCTTCTCCTCCTCCTCCTCCTCCTCCTCCTCCTCCCGGCCCCGGAGTTGGGGAACGGCCCCGCCGCCGGGCCCCCGCCCCCGCCCCGCCCGCCCCCCGCCGCCGCCGCCGCCGCCGCCGCCCGCAGCCCCCGCGCCTCCCCCGGGGGAGAGGGGGGGGTCCGCGGAGGGGGTGGGGGGGGGGGTTCGGAGGTTGGGGGGGCGCCTACCTGGAGCGGGGC
>CM021750.1:15002675-15034385 GCA_011075105.1 Heteronetta atricapilla
GGAGCGGAGGTCCTCGCGGGACCGAGGCGGCTGCGTCGTCGTGCAAAGGAGCACAAAATAGCGAGGGTGCGAGTTTAAAGCCCAGTCACCATTCCGTGCTGCCTCCCCATGTGGACACTCTTATTTTATACTAAGTGCCTTTGTGTGGGCTAGGTTAATCCACTTTGGAAATGGATTAACCTAAATTTCACATCGGCAAACTTAGTGCCGAGCAGACGCGTCCACACAGGGAGCGAGGGTGGAAACGCAGTTCCGCGAGAGCTGCTGGGCAGGAGCCTTTCCCCATGCAGGCTGGAGGTCCTGACCCCAAATGGGGTCACCGCCGCTACAAGTGGGGTCATGAGCCCGACAGAAATGCGATTGTTTGTGCCAGCACTCGGGGTCACGAGGCTGGCAGAAGTGGGGCTCACCGGCGGAAGCGGGGCTGCCTCCAGGAGGGGCTGGGGGTGCTCTGGAGGGTGGCGTGTGGAGTTGCCTGCTGGTGGGCATTTTTCAGATTCAAACTATCTAGGGGGAAATAACTGGCAATTAGATATAGAATCGGTAATAATAATTTATCAAGTTGTCAAGAACAGGGGTAAGTGCCTTACGGGATTAAGTTTAAAAAAAAAAAAAACAACATAATAAACCAGTACTACTGTTATTATATTATATATATAATACACATCAAATATATTATTTATAAGTCGCTTCCTTCCCTCTCTGTGTGTTCATTACTTCTGATCCCTGCAAACCCTTTCTCATGGACACGGACCTACCCATGCGGAAAACTTGGGCTCCCTGTCAGGCAGCGCTTGCCCAGGCAGGTCACTGCCAATGCCACCACAGAGTGAGCTCGAGGGCTTGACAAGAACCATGCCCCGAGTCCCTAAGCGCCCACGCATCGCGCAGCTTATCCCAATATCAGATAATAATGCCTTCAGGTGCTAATCTGCCATCTTTTCCCAAGGCAAGGCTCCACAGACAGCACCGGGGCCGCTGCCAAAGCCGGGAGTAAACTACCTTTCGAAAACTTTGTAGGAGCTTACTGGAAGTTACGCTGCTGATCGCTGTGGGCACAGGGATCTAGTGGTGAGAGCAAGGACTGCACGATGCAGGATCCGGCTATCATGCCAGAGGAGTCACTGACTCATGGGCGACCTTGTGCAAGTCACTTGATGTTCTTATGCCTCTGGAAAGTATGTTAAATAACAAACGGGACCTCCTGCGTTTGATGCTCCGTGAGCATCACACACTAACAGAGCATCACACACTAATAAGCATCAAAAATGCAAATGTGCCACGAGTGAGGCCCGTAAGGAGAGCGGGGCAAGAGGGGCAGCGCTGTAAAAGCAGAGAGCAGCTGAAGGAGGGCCACGGCCACGTGGCAGGAGGAGATGCAACTTTTATCAAGGCTGTATTTTAAGTTATCTGGCACCCAGAGCAGAGTCGGGAAAAAAAAAAGGAGAGTAAAGATTTGGGACTTTATTACAGACCAGATTTGTTGTGGGCTGAGGGCTGTATTCCCACTTCTTCTTGGTCGCTCCTTCTGTAGAAGTAACAGTTGTTAGCATCTGGCATATGCATGAATAAAACTGCCTTTTTCTTTTTCCTCAGGAGCCAAGAGATGGAGAGGAAATACAGCATGCTTCAGGGGGTACACCAGTCACTGCCAAATAAAGAGGCAAGAAAGGAGCAGTTTCTGTGGATGGAATTTGCTTTCCCTGGAGAACAGGAACTGGGCGTTTGAAGGGCCGGGGTACCAGCAACCAAGCGTGATCCAATCTCCCCTAACACTGTCTGTCAAAGCATTAACACACGGCACCAGCAGGGACGTCTGCATTGTGTTAAAAATTGAGACCGACCCTCAGAGCTTACCTCTTAGACACCCCAACCAGATCTGAGTCGACTGAAACATAACCAACGCTAACCATGCTTCGCCATCCCCGAGCCATGCTGCTTTTTCAGCATCCATCTTTGTGAGTCCTCTGGCTCCTCAGAGATGCACACGCTCATTTTGTGCAGGCAAGCCTCGTGATGGGGGACTTCAGAGCCTGTGCAACCAAGCAAGGTGCAAGCCTGCCTGTGCAGGTTTAACAGGAGCAGGAACACAAGCAAGTGCATGATTCAAGGTTACAAACCTGAACCACACAGCTTCATCTTCTATAATAACGGAAATCATTAATAATAGTTCACGCTCTCCAAGTAGTTGCCATCCGAGCTCTCGAAGAGCTTTATTAGCGAGCAAGACCTCAGAAGTCTCTCTAAGGTATTAGCCCCCTTTTAAAGGGAGAAGGCAATTAAGAAGCAGCCATTTGTGTGACTCGATCAAAGTCAACACGCAGCACGTCAGCAACCGGCTTTGTGAGGCGACGCAGAGCCCCCGCTGCGACCGCTCACGGCTGTGGGAAACCCAAAGCACGGCCGTGGGACTGCCACGGGTGCTCCGTCAGGGAGCACAGACACTGAACGCTCTCGTAACCCTGCGTGGCCTTGCCACGGTGCCCCCGTGGAAATGCCTCAGAGCCCCCTTGGCGGGATCCGAACCGAAACCTGGTGTCCAGTTCTGCTGGAGGAAGCTGCCCGTGATGCTCGTCACCGCACAGGGAGTGGGCAGCATCTCTGCTCAAAATACGGGACGGACTCGGAAGAAATGGTGAATTCAAGAAAAAGGATGCGATTTCTGGCCCTATTGGCTCAGTATTCCCAGAAACAGGCTACGGCAACGAGGCTGCCGCAGGCTGCGCGGTCAGGGGGGCCCAGGCCATGGCCAGGCCTGGTGCAGAGGCAGGGAACTGGTGGGGACACCGGGGGGACCAGGCAGCCCCGGAGCCGCATGGCCGAGGGCCCGGCACCGCTCCTCCAGCACACAACTGCCAGCAAGGGAAGGGGAGCAGCAGCACGCAGCCGCTAAACACGCCCGGGCAGTGCAGGAGGACAAACCGTGGCGAGCCTCGCCAGAATCTGGCAGTGCTGCTTGATTTAACACCTCCGTTCTTACAGAAAATTACGTGATTTTCCTCCGAACTGCCAGGAGCCAGGGCCTTGGCGTCACACCTCGTGTGGAAGATGGAAGCTGCGGTGGCAGTATTTACCCCAGCCAGCCCAGGGGCTGCTCTCAAACTGTATTGCATCAAGCGTCGCGCTGAGCACGTACGAAGCTTACCTGCCACGCAGCTACACCGGGGAAAAATACTGTAAAATCCACACAGCTGGAAATAAACGTCACATGCTTTTACCAGCTGGGAACCTCATGGTTAATTCCAATAACAAAAATGAGCTGACCTTCACTGAAAGCAAGCCATTCACAGAAGTTTGTAACCAGGCTAAATGGTTTGATCATCTGACCTCCCGCATCTCATGAGCCATTAAGGCCAAGGATAAAAGTTTTGCTAAACTGTCTTTGTCAGCTAAGAGGGTGAAGGGAAGCAGCAGATGTACGGAACGCTGTTAGGATGGGTGGGCCCGCCTCCCCTGCTTCTGCCTGGACAAAGTCTGTCATTTAGGGCAAAATTTAAATTTATTGGCCAAAGCCCACTCCTGCCAGCAGAAGCTGCATCTCCACTAGAGGGCTTTTTTGCTGATGCAGATCTAGGAGCAAGCCTTTATTGCATAAATTAAATCTGTATTTCAGAGAGCCATGTCTATACTGAACTCGGTAATTTGCATCTAGCAAAACAGTGTCTTCCAGAAGGGTAAGGCGTTTGGATTGGGAGGTACAAATCTGGAGAGCCCATCTCTTCCCTGGGAGCTTGTTTCAGTGAATGTTTGCTCTCCCTGTGCTAAAAATGTGCCCTTTATTTTAGAGTTTTCCTAAGTTCAGCCCTTAAGCCTTTTTCCTTGTTATGTCTACGTTATTTCCTTATTAAGTTTGTTTGACTTCAAGGTACTCAGAGCCTGCAATCAAATTACCCCTGAAGCTCCTTGCCTGGTCAGGCAGACGCAGCTCCAGCAGCCCCTCGCTGCCGGCCCAGCCGCGGGCAGCCCTGGTGCCACTTCGCTCCCTCGGCAGCTTCTCAATGGCCTCTCAAAAACAGCCCCTTGGCCTGGATGTGGCATCGCAGTCTTGGTCTCAGCAAGCCCAGCCGGGGTGACGCAGCCTCCTCTTGCTGTCCCCGTCCTTGTCTGTTCACCCAGGGGTCACGGAAAGCTCTCCCACCGCAGCTCTCCCGTCCTTCCCAGGGTCACCGCTGGTCCTGGTGCCACGCTCCGTGTAGGGCCAATATGCCCATTTCTCCAAGGGAAAATCTAAGTGGGTTTTGCTAGTGCTCCAAAGTGTCTTAAAAATGAATGTCAGGAAACACCGATCTTCCCAAGCTGAGGAAAGGACTCTTGAATGCAAGTTATCTTGTCATGTTGATTTAGAGATATTTATTCCTGGAGATGTTTAACACCCTCTCTAATCGCTAATGGACTAGGAAGTACCTTATCATTCTCATGTGATGCAAACACATCATCCCGCTTCCTTCCAAGCACCGAGCAGGAACACTTACTGCACGCTTCTGCTTTCTCCACACATCAACGAACACACAGCATTTCTCCAGGAACTGTTCACAGCGCACCCAGACAGCTAAATCCCGGTACCTGGACCTCGCACAGATCTGCCAGACCTGGCTGTGGTCTTCTGGATCACGTGAAAAGGGATGTCTACGATTCTCACTAATGAACTGACAGACTCAGACCTGCGCTAATCGCCGTAATGCTGTCAGATTTCGGAAATCTGCCCCAGGACATTTTCTGGACCAGCTCTGCACCGGTCATAGGACGGCCCTGAGCCGTGGCTGGCCAGCACCATCAGGCAGCCGTGAGCCCTCTGCTCCAGCCGTGTGCTCCTCCCTGCCCCAGCTGCCTCCCGCGAGCCCATTCTGCATCCCCAGCATTAGCATGGAGATGGACCTGAAGCAGCAAGGAAGCAAGCACGGTGCCAGGGCAAGATGCATCTCAGCTGTTCTGGTAATACCGGAGCCTTCTGAGACACCCAAGTGAGCAAGCACAATAGCGGCACACCAGGGAGAAAGCAGAGTGGAAGGCGAAGGGCCTCACACTGCTGACAGCCTCCCCGGCCACGAGGCTCCACCATCTCCCAGGTCCTGCAGCGAGGCTGGACCCTAACCACCGTGACACCACGTCAGCTCCCTGTGCATCGGGGGGAGCTGAGCCCTCTGCCCCCCTTTTGCTTTGGTTAAAATATTTCTTGAAACCGAGTTCTTATTTTGCAAAGCACTTCACATCCTTGCACCGTCACCCCTGGCTCACCGTGCGATTAATGGGCAGGGGGAGTGTGTGAGGGTGCAGGACAAGGCCCTCTCCCTCTCAAGCACTTACAAGTCCGTGTAGCAAAGCCATAGCAACAAGAAAAAAGCTTGTGTTATTTCTCATCCAGGAGCAGCTCCTGCCATTCACTGATTGTGTGACCTTCTGTCAGCAGTCATTGAAGCAACCTTTGAAAATGTTTCTGTATCGTTTAAACCTGGTTACTCAGCCCAGACCGAATCTGCCGAGGTAGCAGCAGCATCTCCGAGCAGAGGGAGCTTGGCATTTCAGTGCTGGGGTTTGTTCTTCTACAGCGGTCGTATTCCACCAGCCACTGTGCATGAGGCCTCAGTGGAAATCACGCTGAAAAGCGTGGCGTGAAAAATAAATCCAAGGATGAGTTTGAATAAGATAGAAAAGATTGTCTGGAAAATGACTGCAATAAACTCAAATAAGCAATCATTTTAAAATGCTAATATTTATCGTTTGAAAATGAGGTGGAAGGATCATTATAGATAAATATCAAATATCCTCTTTTCATTCCTTTTCGCTGATAGACTGAAAAGGTCAGAAGTTCAGAGGATGCTTCAATACCTCAGCAGATACCCTGAAACATGGCTAATTCTGTGCTATGTGGCAAGGGTAAGGGGCCCGATTTTTCTCACACAGGAGAATTGCCATAACATTGGAATGAAGGAAGGCGCACAGCCCAGAAGCTCCTGCATGTTCTACTGAACCCAATATAAGCTGCGTGGGTCAGGCATGCCAGAATAAATGTACTGACTCAAAATATATTGATCTTCACCGATGTGAGAAAATTATTAGACTTTTGTTCTCTGAATACTTCCACACAGGATGGTGATTTGCCTTCTTGTTCTGCAAATTCTGCAGGAACTCCTCATTGTATGAATGACCATGGGAAGAGCTCCTTACTTTACTGTTTGTTTTTTTTTTTAATGTTGTCTTTTTTTGTCCCTAAGCACAGATAAAACGCTTTCTCTAAGGTTCTTCTGGCTGTGCTTCCTTGTGGAGACACTGTTGCCCTAATACTGATGTGCTTAACGGCAGTAATAAATTACAGTTACATGCACATTTTTTTTCCTGAATAATGAAGTTAAAAGGCCACTTTGGCATAAATTCATTCATTGTTACCCCTAGTGAAGCAAGTTCCTCCTGGTGCTGCTGCATACAAATAATTGCTTTTGGCAAAAGCCAAGTAGAACACAAGTCAGTTGCTTAATTTATTTCTATTAATACCATCAAATGTTAGCGTAGTGCAAGGCAGCAAGGTGGCAAGGCAGCAAAGCTGAGATAGAGGAACCAGTATCTTTTTTGTAAATTCCGTGACATAAAAACCATGCCGTGTATATTGGTGTAGTGCAAACAAACTTCAAAAGCAGGGAGCATTTTCTCCTTGGTTTTACATTGGTAGCCACGTCAAAGTAACTTCTGCCCTTAGAGGACTTCTGCAGTTTGTAAACACCCGAAGCCACTGCAGCTGCAGCTCCCTAGCCCAAAAGCTGCCTTGCTGGGAAGAGGGGGGCAGCAGCCTTGTTAGCAGCACATTATGTCTGTCTGCGTAGTGATAGAGCCAGTGCAAATTCCTACAGCAAAATGCAGGGCGCACACTTCCCAAAACTCTGAGTTACCAACCCGAAGTTCTCGAAACACATCCCTAAACTTGCAGCTTCAAAACTCAGGATTCTGTACTGCCGTCTGCTAGCTTCCAGGAGATTTCCTGTTACAGAAATCAGGTCGAACTACAAGTCCTGCTTCCTACCCATAGAAACTGGCACAGGGGTTTAGTTTAGCTTCACAACACGCTTCTCTTGAACAGCGCTTCGGAGCCAAGAGGAATTGCCCTATCAGTGGAAAACTGAGTGGTAAATAAACAAACCTCTCAGACTGTCCTCTACGTATACGTCAAGCTTAACTTGAAAGAACCACCTCAAATGCTGAAAAGCACAGTTAGCCTTCACAGCCCACTAAGTCCTTAACCTTGGTGAAGAAAAGGTTGGTCGTTAATGGCACGTGCATCGGCGGGGGCTGTAGTCACACCGCTCTGCTAGGATTTGCACCAAGACCCAGCAACCGCTCTGCACGAGCCGAAGGAAATGGCAGCTTTCCATCCCGGCTGGCCAAACGGGGCCCTGCAGCGGCACGTCCCACAGGCTGTCCCCCATCCTGCAGCCTGCGTCCTGCATCCCACAGCCCTGTCCCTCGTCCTGCATCCCAAACCCCGCAGCCCCGTCCCGCAGCCCGGGCTGGAGCTGTCCAGAGTTCTGCCTCTGGCCCGGCTCCGCGCAGCTCCGCCGTGCAGCTCAGCCTGCTGCAAACAAAGCCCTCGACCCGCTTGGGCGTCCAGCACGTGCGAAGGAAAAATTCTGACACACCGCAGTGCTTCCTGTCAGACCTGTCCTGTTTGTTCTCAGGCAAGAAGGTTTTGCTGCTGAAATGATGGAGGAGCTCTGCGTCTGTCCCTTCAGCTCCCGACAGCAAACCCACGTCTGGCATTTCACACCCTGGCACTGGATTCTCTTACCAGTGTCCCCTTAGGTTGCTATTAGATAAACAAATACCCACAGGGCACAACTTCACGGTTCGAGCTATCAGCAATGATTCCTTCCCGTGCACAATGCAAACTCTTTCATTACTGCAAACTGGCGGTGATGCAGAGATCAGATTTAGGTTTCAGTGTGCTGGAAAGAAGATCCAGCACTGGCTTCCAGTGCCGATTTGTGGGGAGCGAGTAAAACATGCTTTTCTTTTTATAGACTGTTTCCATGGTGCACAGAGGTTCCCATAGCTAATTCTGCAGCTGCAGAACTTCAGAAAATCGCATAGCCTGGGTATAATCCTGTGGCATTCTGCCCCATCCGGTCCCAAATCAAAATCCAGTGGCCTAATACTCTCATCAACCAACTGAGCCCTCTCCCACCGCGACACAAGAGCGGAGTGGCTGCAGTTGAGCCTCACCAAGCTGCTGACCAGAGCGACTGAAGCATTGGCAAGGCTTCAGAGCCCATCTGCTAAAGCTCCCAGGCAAATAGGAAGGGGTAAAGAAACAAATTCCTATGTGCTATATTTATTTTTAAGACAACTTTTTGGAAGAACCGTAAGTCTAAAGATCAAGCAGACTGATATAAACAATAACTGCACCAAGTACATCTCAGCTCCTCTCCGCTGACAGGACTGATGCAGCTGTTTGCTATTTCACAGCCAAAAGCTTCAAGGCACGCTGCCCTCCCTGCTGCCACGCAGCAACACTTGCTGTACCTCGTCAAAGCCTGGACAAACTGGACGTATCCAAAAGCATCCTCCAAAAATCCCCCAAAAAGCATCAGCCGCCCCTCCGCGTGGGCAGAAACCCGCCGTGCACCGCGCTGCTCTGTGGCAGGAGGGGAACTCACCTGTTCCTGCGAATTCATCACCCGCAGCTTCATTTGCTTCAGATAAGTAGAGGTGAGCGGCATGTTGTAGTCAATGATCCCAGAAACCAAAGAGGAAGGTGGTTCGCTCTCTGAGAAACAGAGGAAAAAAAATCAGTTTAGATACGGGGATGTGGGAGCGCATACCTGCGATGCGTTCTCATAATCATTAAACATATGGATTTGAAGCACTCAGAATCCCTAACTAGAGCTGGTGCCCGCTGAGCTAAGGTTCCGATAAGAACACGACCCCACCAAGAGGATAATTACAGAACAGATGTTGTTTTGGAAAAAAAAAAAAAAGCATTGCTGTCACCTGTGGAAAAAGACTACACACAATATATATAATTTTTCAGCCTACCAAACTAAAATGTAACAGAGGAAGAAACTGAGTCTTGCTGAAGGTCTCAGAAGCACTTCCATGCAAATGGGATTTATGCAGAGGTTGATGAACACGAATATATTTGCAGCTTGCTTTAGCGCTGCAAAGTCTTGCCAATTTTGCTGGGATTCCCTCAGGTAGGAGTTAACATTAAGGCAACTTATTAAGTATCGCTATCTGGTGATGAAGATTATTTTTAACACCCTCATTAAAATACAAACTTAATTTTAAAAAAAATCTTCAACTTAAATTGTTCCTGTTGATTCCTCTGGCTGCATCGTGCTGAGCTCTAGAGATCACTCTTGGTTCAGACTGCTCCTGCAGATCGCTTCTTCCAGCCAGACTGGGCAAGTCCCAGTAAAGCAAATCCTCAATGATTTTCCTGAATTCACAAAGATTTGTCAGCTCTGTCGTCATCACTGTGGATTTCCCTGCACAGGACTTGGAGACCGCTACAATTATTTATTCTACCACTGAATTTACATGCTCGTGCAGTGTGTTTGTTCAAAGAGGAAAGTTGCCATTTCCCACAGGAAAGGCTGCTGGCAAAAAGGAAGATTTCTTTGCCTTCAGCACAGGGATATGCAAGCGTGGAGAACTGACCCAGCCGTCCAGGGCACTCAGAAGGGATGTGCAGCCATCCACGGGAAAGCGAGCTGAAGCAACAACGAAGAAGGATTTCCAGGAGCTGAAGGTGAAGCGATGGTGGGAGGTTTCCATTCCCGTCTCTGAATCCCACTGCCTGGCTTGCATTTTCTGGGGTCACCAGTTTCACAGGCCCCTTTGACACAGCCCCTTTAACAAACGGCCTTCACAAAATGTTTTACAGCAGCTTAGAAAATCCATCAGCCCAAATGTAATGGGCCTGCTTCTCAGAAATGCTGAATATCGCAAAATCCCCCGGGGAACTCAGTGGACCTGAAGATGCTTCACACCTCTGGAAATACCAGGTCTATCGTGACTGACTAAGAAATTACCTGACCCCCAAACACACTGTCTGTTACTGAGTTAAGCGTTGCAAGGTTTTTGCAAATCTTCCACATCCGGAGCCCAGGCGAGGCCCGTGGAAATGCGATGTTTTGTTGTTTTTTTTTTTCCAGGTCCTGCTAATTCAGTCCTGGGCATCTGAAGCGTCCTTGCCTCGGCACCCAGGACAGATGGCCGCAGTTCCTCAGGCCATCGCTCGCTCGCAGATGAAGGTGCAAAGCTTTTAGGAATGTTGTAAACTTGGGGGTCTTGTAAACTAACTCCTCTCCTCTTTTCTCAGGGCTGTATATCACCGCTCTCTGTCATGCTTCGACCTATAGATTAATGAGGAGCAGTTCTATGTATACATTAAGCGTGCAAAAGAAGCCATTTCTCTACTGTGCAAGGACGTTATCTTGTGATAAAAAGACGCTACGTCCCAGCACGAGGGGTGCTTCCCGCAGGCTGGTTCTGCAGTAAAAGCGAAAAAAAGCTCCCAGGAACAAAACCTGCCTCCTACACAGCTGGGCTGGGGTCACCGGGACGAGCTTAGGAAAGCTTTGCTAAGAATAACACAGATGGGGCTGCTCTCTCCTCGAAGCCCAGGCCTGAAAGCGGCGAGGCCAGCACACCGCTCTCCTGCCTCTTGCCCGGTGCGACCCTGGAATCATCCCATCAGCAGCAACAAATGTCCTGTAATTTGGGCAACTGCAACAGGAAGAGCTGGAGCCTAAAAAAACTTTATTTGTTTATTTTTTTTTTAAAGCTAACTGGAAATAAAGAAAACCTTTGTTTTAAAGGGCCTGGAGGACTCCACAGGAACAATCCTCATAGCCTATGTCATAAAAGAGGTCTACAGGAATCGCTTAGCTCCTTTGGTGAAAGTTAACTACATCACATGCCCCACGTGTTGGAAATACAGATGAAACAGGCAGAACGGTTTAAAGTAAAATGGTTTCAATCCTAATTCTGGACTCGTATAATTCCACTGGAATCAGCCCTAATTTAATAACAGTGTAAAAGTACAGAGTTGTTCAAAGCTTCCCGTGAGCAAGATAATTTTCCTTTTATGAATTATGTGGGTGCCCTGCAGGGTTCAATGTTAGATATGTTTAATTAGGGATTTTTCTGATTACAAATGAAGTGTGCAGAGGCTTGTTTAATGGACAAGAGACGTACAAATAGATAGGAATGACTCCACTGTTTCCATCTTACTGAGCTAGAGTGTACGTATGTATTTCTGTATGTGCTTATGCATGTGAACACACCTAAACATTTTTTTTGTTGGTGAATTGCTCCAGATGAATTGTTGAACATGCATTAGTGAAATTAGACACTCTTCCCCAGTAGAAGTTACCTTATCTAACCTACTCCATGTGTTTTCACAGGTACTCAGTCACTACGTAGGTACTACTCAGAGCAGAAAGGTATTTCTGTCCTTCCAGAACGATGCGGTGCGGCCGGTGAAAAGGTCGGGCTTGCACCCACAGAGGCCAAAGGCCACAATTTCTCCTGACCTGATCTGAAGGAGGGATCGGGCCCTCGGCAGGCAGGATGGGCAGGGGCTGCAGTGATGGAGCCGAGGCTAATAAATGTCACGTAGGATTGTTTGCGAGAGTTTCTAAAAAATATAGCAAGCACAAAGCACTTCAGTAACTAGCTACGGATAACTGGCACACATAATCCACTTAAACGGAACCTCCTGGCTGTCTGTAGGTCTGTTCCTAGCAGTAAACAGTTGGAAATTGGTATTTAGTACTAGAAAGTTTCGATGGTTGGATCCTGTGTTCATTTAACTCTGCTCGTCTGCTTGATAGGAGCTGCCAAATGATTCTACTTGCCTTAAGAGTTTGGGAATATTCTGATTCTCCGCAGTTTGCTTATATTTTTATAGGAGTCATTTTGTTGGATGAAACCTCTCAGAGTCAGTTAGATGCTTTGCACTTGATGAGGAAAACAAGTTCACAATTAGAAAAAAAAAAAATCAGCTTTAACCATTTACTCCAGAAGAAAACTTGGTCCCATCTTACGCACTGCTCATAGCTTTTAGGCCTCGGAGCTGCAGATTGGCTCAGTTTACAAAAGAACTGTAATGAGCTAACTACCACAGTTGCCATGCTAATTGGTTGTATACACAGGCATAATGTAACTTTGATTACCAAAACACTTTCTGTTATCCAAAATGGGATCATGACGTGCATATCTATTAATTACTGCAAATTCCTTCTTTATCAGAAACTTCAGTTATTCAGACACATTCAGCGTCTTCCATTACCAAATTAATAGCTTAAAGGAAAAGCTTTAGCTCAGGTTTTCTCAGAGATCTACACTTCCCCCCCACATACTGTCCTGAGCTGATTGCAGACCTCTCTGCAAAGGCTTTGACCTGAGCTTTGTACAGTTGTCCTGGGGAAGGTGGACACAGAAGGGGAATTGCCTGTTGAGAAGGAAAGCGGGGCTGAGCAGCCCCTTCCCACTCCCTCTGCTGAAAACAGTGCATGAACGGTGAGGGACAACACGAGTTTCAAACAATTCTTTAGGCTTTGCTGCAAAAGCGCACCGAAAATAGCGCATGGTGGGAAGACCATTCGGTTCGGCTGCATCCTACAAGTGGAGCAGCCACCGACAGCTCTCCAGTGATGTCTGGTACGGGATGCTGCCCGCTCTGCTAGCACAGTCCCATGGCCTTTACCTTTGGGCTCCAGTCCGTTGGAGTTGAAATGCATCCTCTTCTGGCACTCGGTGCAGCTCATCAGGAACCTGGTCACAGCTTCTCTTGGGAGAAAGGCATAGGTCTCCGCAATCTGGAGGAACAAAGACAGGGCTGCATGGCCTGCCTGAGAGCCCGAGGGCCGGGGTACGGCCGGCACCGTCCCCCCTCACCGTGCACAGCCCAGCGAGCTGGGGTAGGGGCAGCAGCGGGGGGGCTGCTCCCAGCCCTGCCCTGCCCCGAGCAGCTCCTGCCCTGCGAACGCGCTTTGGGGGGCAGCCGAGCAAAAAGGGCCAGGTTCAGCCCTCCCACCCCAAAACTCCTCTCCGCTCCTCCTTGGAGGCTGAGAAGAGGGAAGCTACGAATGCCTAAGAATCAAATGAGAAAGTAAGGCCTCCTCAGCTCTGTTTGCATTGTTAATTACCATCGCACCAGTAACCTGAAGAATCCATTAATCTTTCGTAAGGGCAGGTCACTTTTTCCCACAATGACAATCAATTACTGTTAATAATACTTTGCACTTTTGTGACATATTTTACCTAGGGAATTGAAAACATTTTTACAAATAGCAATGAATTAAATCTCCTGAACCTTTGGGGGAAATGTGTATTTTACAGATGAGGAAGAGCTAAGGGTAATTTTTTTAAACTCGGATACCTGAAGTTAAACCCTACATACAGGACTCAGCACCCACAGAAGGTACCTGGCTGTTGTGAGCTCCCACTATTTCAGTTAGTCCCTGCCAGCAGCAATCTTACAGTGTTTCTAAAGACCACATTTGGGTTATTTGGAGAAAAGAGGAGGCAATTTCAATTTTAATGTAAAGATTTCTGTAAGGCCATAAGAGACCACAGAGTCTGACCTGTATAGCACCAGGCAGGGAGCTTCACCCAGGTTCTCCTGCAGCCCAGCAGCCTGCGCCTTGCCTAAAACATCTTCCAGGAAGACATCTGGTCTTAATTGGGAGACATTAAGAGGGTGGAGAGTCCACCTCTTACGTTGGGGTTGGTTCCTCCAGCTAATCACCCATCCTGTTTGGTCTAAGTGACTTGTCCCAGTGCAGCGGTTCCCAAACCAGGGCCATGACCCCAGCAGGGGTCACGGCACTTACAAGTGGGGTCATAAAGCAGACAGAAATTCAATTGTTCGGGCCCCTCCTCGGGGCGGCGAGCCCAGCAGAAGCGGGGCTCACACGGGAAGGGGGGCTGCAACCAGACACCCAGGAACAGAGGCAGGCAGCCCGGACCCCTGCACCCTCCTCCGGCCAGGGGGGGGGCTTCAGCCTCCCAGCTCACTTCGTAACCAAAATTAAAGGTGCATGAATTCCAAGCATATTTTTTTTTTCTATCCTACGGGAAGGGGTGACGTTTAAGCTTCCGAAATGGATGGAAAATACGTTATGGAGGAAGCCTGCTGGGGCAGGGGGGGTTGCGTGGTGATGGCGAATTAGCTGGGACCTGGCGCTGCGGTGGGAGGGAGAGACATCCATCTCCACTGAGCGGCAGCAGAGCCCAGTGTTTTACATGCATGCTAATGCCAGATGGGTAGAAAGTTCAGGCAGGGACCTCGTCCCAGCGATCCAAATGGAGGATGCAGCGCCTTGGTCCTCATGGGGATTCTCCTTCTATTTAGGCACGGCCCCATCGAGCTCTGCTCTGGCTGCGCGGATGCCCGGCTCAGCCCCTGCCTCTGCGCGATATTTATCCGTGCTCGAGCACCGGGAGCTCCCACAGAAACGCTGACATTCAAGGGCCTGAAAATTGCTGCTGGCAAATGTGGAACCGTGGCGTATGCAGAGAGCTGTCCCCTCCGCCTCGCCCGCGGGACCCAGCCTGGTGTCCCTGTCGCTTTTGCTCTAGCAGGCCCTCAGCTCCTGCTGCAAATGTTCAGCTAATTTTAGTGATACAGTTGTTATTTCTCAGCTGATTTGATGCTCTGCAGAGCAGACAGCTTCCCTGATGAGTTATCTCCCATCCAAACTCCCTTTCTGATTGCCTCCCTCTGGAGGTCAGGGACAAGGGCAAACTCTCCAGTGCCTCTCTAATCAGAAATGCTGGGGAGAGGGGGAGGCAGCTGGGGGCAGCCGAGCTCCGGGAGCCGACCGGACAGAGCTGCAGCCCCAGGCCCAGCGGGATGCACGGTGCTGCAGGGGGAGCTCGGCCCGGGAGGGAGCCCGAGGGGAGAGCAAGGAGCCCCGGGCAAAGAGCAGGACCCCGCTGCTCCCCTGGGCTGCCCAGGCACAGCCTCGTCTTTTAAGAGATGAACTGAAGGGATTAGGGAAGGGCTGTCGTGGTCCATGGGGCAGGAGGGTGCACACAGTGCATTGCAGTGCCAGCAGCGGGGACGCAGGGTAGGGCTGCACCATCCCAAACTGTGGGACACACACGGACAGCCCCCAGCCCCGTGGGGGCTCTGACCCCACACCAAGCCCCGCACAACCCCAGGCACCACCGTGGAGAACAGGGTGGCCCGGGCAGAGCTCTCCGAGCTGATGCACGCACCCGAAACGCCAGCTGCTGCCAGCCACTTCTGTCTCCAGGCGACTCGGTCCTTAGGGCTGTGGGATTCAGGAGAGCAGCTCGGATTTGGACAGTAAATTCAGCTCTTCTTTTAACAGGAGAGCCCAAATATTTGCATCGAAGGGCTGTGCAGAGTCAGGAGAAACAGGGGGCTCCCTGGAGAAGCACACTTCAAGCTAAATTATTCCTGACCTAACTAGAATGGCTGCAGGATGGATAGATCTGGTTCTCGCCATCCGGGGAGCACCTGAGGAGACCCAGCTCGGGAACGGCCTCCATTTTCCAGAGGAGGGAGCTGAGCCCTGGGCTGCTGAGGCCAATGCCCCCGGCGTGGCGCAGAGCGGGGCCGGGCTCTGTCCCCCCTCCTGGCTGCTGCTGCCCTTTGAGGCCCAGGCCTGACATTTCCCTGGGGAGAAGCTGGCACAGGGGAGGCAGATGGCACCGAGCAGAGCGCAGGGGACTGGGTAAACATCCCCTCGCACATCAGCGATGCCGAGCGTTTCTCTTTTTTTTTTTTTTTCCCCAGACATGTACAGTTGCCTTTGTATGATTCATTCGGTCTTTCCTCCCTAAGCAGCCGCGCTGTTGTGCTGCCGCTGCGGCCCCGCTTCCCGTCTCCCGAGCGCGGCAGCTGCTGCGCCTTTAAACCACTCTTTTCTCACGCCTCCTCGCACAGGCAAGCGGCCTCCGTCGCCTCCAGCCTCCCCCTGCTCCGCTGCGGCCGTCCCGCGGGAAGCGCAGCCCACTGCCCTGCGCGCACCCAGAGGGGTCTCACCGCTCGGTAGGTTTTCTTCTGCCCGGCATGTTTGGGTGCTTTGCCCGGCTCCGACGAGCTCTCCACATGCATGGAGTATATGATGTCAAAGAAATCTTCCACCACAGCCACGCGTTTCAGAGAGATGCCCTCGGGCTCCGACAGTCCATCTGCCCCCTACAACAGTGCAGGCAAGTCGAGTTAGTGTCAGCGGTGGGTGACAGGGGTGACGAGATGGGCCCGGGGCTAATGTGGTTGGAGGGGGCAGAGTCGCAGAGCGCCAGCCCCGAGCCGCCTGGGGCGCAGGGGAGGTGGGGGATAAATTAAACAGTGCTCCGGGGAGGAGGGTGCTGTAGCCAGGGCAGTGGCGGCTGCTGCTGTTCTGCTGCTAAAGCTGCCAGTGAAATTGGGCCAGGAACAAAAACGAGGGAAGAGTCCAGAGCGGAGCCACAACCAATCGAGAAATTCAATTTTCATAATGTGGAATGATTTTGCTAGGCGGGGAGTAGGCAGAGGAAGCTCTGTGGACCTGCAGCGGTGCTAAGCCACCCTGGGAACCCCTGAGACGTGCGTGCCCGTGCGTGGGGCACCCCAGCTGGACGCCGTCCCCATGAACACGATCAATAAGCGGGACAAGATTTCACCGCGGTGCCAGGATACGGCCCCTGAAGGAACGAGCCAGAATCGCCCTCCTTCCCTGCGCTGACCTTTCCGAGGCACCCTCCCTCCCTCACATACGCAGAGCAGCTGAGCGCTGGCAGCAGCAGCACAGCTCTTTGTGTTCAGATGTGCCGAGGAGCAGGAGGCTGTAATTCTGCCACACGGCAGTGGTGACAGACTGGTGGGAGTGGGAAGTGTGGTGAGCAGTGTTCCTCCGAGCCGACTGGCAAGAACGGTGTCAGCTCACGCTGGCAGGGAGCGCCGGGGAGGGGAGGCAGCTTTTGGTAGCCGGCAGCTGCTGGCGGCGCTCGGGCACAAAGCCCCGGCACGGGGAGCAGCGATGGAGGCGGTCGGTGCCTGCCCTGACGGCAGGGGGTACCGGGAAGGGCCAGGCTTCTGCAGGTCACTCTGCCTCTGCTTGAAAAAATGCCATTGCTGCGTATGTGTATATAAATACATGCTACACGCACATATACACAACGCTTCCCTCTGAGGCCTGCCTTCCGACAATAAACGCACAGATGCAGCCCAGTTTGTACACAGCAGGCTGGTGAGCAGCAACCTGCACATCTAAATGACCTGCAAACTATCTTCATGTGCATTCAAACCTGCGAGTGCGAGCAGAGGGCTGCGTGCAAAGGAAATATCCCATCTTCCAAGCTGTCTTTTTTTTTGCCGTAATTGCTGCTTGGGCTGTATATACTCACACGGACTACGGATTGAATAAATGCTGTTCTTAAGCCTCCGGTCAAGGGAATCTCAAAAATCAATCATTTAGAGGGATGGACTTCTGCTAAAGACTACCCAACGCACTGGGCAGGCAGTCGTTTACCGTGCAGCGCTGCCTGTTGAAGCTGCTCACCCCGATTTCAGAGCAGAGGCCACGGCCGCAGCGGGACGGGTGGGCGTGCTGGCTCTGGAAACGGGCAGGGGGCTTTTCCTGCACAAACCACCTCTCCCCCTCCCTCGGGAGCCCTGAGCCGTACATAAAGGTGGCTGTAACAAAGAGAATATTGAGAACGAACACAAGGGGCACGGTGGCAGGGCTGATGTGGTGGGGGTCGGGAAACTTCGCCTGAGGGAGGGTTTCTGAGGAATATAGATCTAATTTCTTCTGTCACTGTTCGGGGAGTTTCACTTTAATCCAGGGCACGGGTATTCCCTTGCCAAGGAGGAATGGGCATTAGGAGGCTTCCTACTGACCAATAATCCTCAGAGCAGGGTTGAAATGAGGATAATTAGAGAAACAGGACAAAGGAAACTGCATCAGGAGAAAAGCACAGTCAGTCGCAACAAGCAGGGCCCTCAAAATTAAGGTTGCAACCAACCCCGCACGCAAATCACTATTTCCAGGGCCATCCCAACCAGCAAATACCCTCATGCCTGCAAGGCCGGTGGTTGTCTGTCTCCTCCTTGGTTTTATGACTGCAGCTAGGAGAACCTCGGGGTCTGGCATCACTACAGCCTCTCTGCTCATCAGTGCTGGCTTCCTCGCCAGCCCGTCCGGATGCCGGGTGCCAGAGCTGCCTCCTCGCCAGCCCGTGCCCTGCTGCAGCCCTCCCGACTCCTCGGCCTTTCCAGCCCCTTGTCTCTCCCCACGATGACTATTTAGCTTTGGGAAGCAGGTGAGATGCAAGCAGCATCAAAGCCACTGGATATAAGAAGCGGTACCAAGCTGGTGATTCTGGGATTACGAAGGTTTATCAGTGGCAATATAACCAAATGTTGACCTAGGATTTAAGAGGACATATGTGCTATAGGTTACCTCTCAAAGGGCCTACGCCCCTCTCCTTCTTCCTTCCACACCCTGTATTGCTCACGAGTATTCAAGGCATGAGTCAGAGCCCGTAATATCTCAGAATGGCTTAAAAGCCATTAAGTTTAAAAAGCAATAAAAATTCAGTTGGGAAGAAGGATGAGCATAAGGGATGCTTTTGCCCCCTGCTGGTGTTGGGGCTTTATTGGGAGCTGCCAGCCCCCAAAATGCACACGGGATTGCAGGAGTCGGCCTTGAGACAGGTGCTTGGGAAGCCGGCGGCACCTCAGGTGCTTGGCAGAGGGAGCCCCTTTGCCGTGCTCAGGCATCCCACCTCCTCCCACATTTGCCCAGTGTCAGCTGGGCTCTCCTCCTTCCCTTTCTCACCCATCTCCTCCCCTCCTGTCCCTGGTCTGTCCCCGTGTTATTCCTGCAGCGTTTTGCTCCCCTTTCTCCCACCTTCCCAGCCACCTTCGGTGCTCTCCGCCTCTTGTCAGTTTCTCCCCCTCACTTCCCACCTGTCTCCATTCTCCCCACATCCCTTTGTCTCCTCCTCTCCTCTGCCCCCCTTTCCTCCCGTGCCCCCCCCTCACCCTTCACAGGCCCCTTGCAGCCCCCCTGTCCCATGCCAGCCTCCCGCAGCCACCCCATGCCCCCCAACCTCTCCTCGCTGCCCCTGGCCGAACCCCTGCTGGGACCGGGGCTCTGCTTGGGGCAGGGGGCCGTGTTGGGTCAGGGTCACCTCGCCCCCACGGCACCGGAGCCCCCCTCGCCCCTCGGCAGCCAGAGGAGGGGAGAGCCCCGCGCCAAGCACCCCGGGCTCGGGGAGATGGCGGCGGGCCTCGGGCTGCCCTCACGGGGCTCTCCCGCGTCCCCTCCCCGCATCTTTGTTCTCCCGCAGCCGCCCTCCCCGGCTGCCGCACGACGCCGGCCCCCGCCGAGGCGGCCCCTGCTCGTCCCCGTTCCCCCGGGGCCCAGCGGCTCGGGCGCGGCCGTGCCCTTTCCCCCCCTCCCTTTTTCCCTTCCCTCCCCGCCGGCCGCCCCCGCGCTGCCCCGGGCCGTGCAGCTCCGCGGGGGCCGCCCCGGGGCCGCCCGGTGACATCTGCCGCGGCGGCGGGGGGGGGAAGAAGGGGCCGCCCCCCCCCTCCCCTCCGCCCGGCCCGGGCTGAGGCCCCGGCGGCAGGTAGCGGCGTCGCCATGGCAACCGGCGGGGCCGCGCTGCCGGCGGTAATCCGCTCCCCCGGGCCGGGCCGGGCCGGGGCCGGCCGGGCGGCTCCTCGCGGCGGGGAGGCACCGGCTGGCGGGGGCGGCCCCGGTGGGGACCCCGTTTCCCGGCTCGGCCCGGCTCGGCATGCACCGAGCGGCCGCTGGGCACGGCCCCGGGGCGGCTTTCCCAGGCCACTGCCCGGCCCCAGGTCCCGGTGGGCAGCGGCTGCCCCGAGCGGCCCCGGCCGCCGTTCCCTGCTCCCGGCTGCCCGCTGGGCCTCTGCAGGCCCCCGCGGCCATTTCTCGGCTGCCTGGGGTGTGAAAATGGTCACGGGCGGGGGTCCGTGGCTGAGCACAGCGGCGAGGGCTTCACCCCCTGCAAGGCAGCGAGACCCCCGCGCTGACCTCCGTCCCGGCCCCCACATGCAGCCTCCTTGTGCAATGCCAGACCCAAACGTGCGAGGAGCGGCCTCGGGCAAGAGCTGCCCGTCCCCACGAGCCCTTCCCTGCCTCTGCCGCTCTGATTTGAGAGAAGCTGGGAGAGGATTCCACCCGAACGCCCAGGGACGCGGCTCTCCGCAGCCTGCACGCTGCTGGTCGCCTGGTGGGGTCACTGCTGGAGGGTGCGGCACAGGCCCAGGAGGAGCTCGGGAGCCTGGGGGTCCTGGGGCTGTGCTCCGTCATGGGGGGCAATATCTGCCTCCTCCAGAGGGGCCGGCGGCTTTCCTGGGCGCAGCAAGCCGTGCCCTGCACCGCTCCGCAGGAAAGCGGCTGTTTTCAGAGGGGGGTCACGCGAGGGCCATGGGGCAGGGGTGCTGGAAAAGGAGCGGGACAGGAGGGAGTGCCGGCTGCTTCCCCATCTGCTGCGCTCAACGGCAGATAAAACGCTCCCCTGGCCTTTACGCAAGGGGCTGATAGCAGCCGAATTCAGCTTCCTGCGAGCAAAAAGCCACTTCCTGCCGGCAGAGCCCTGCTGATTATGGCTGCACGCTGCCTGCTGTCCGAGGAGCAGACCCTCAGCCCTCCCCCGGCCTCGCACATCCCACATGAGAGCGCTTGGCTCTGTCTCAGCCACAGCATCTCCCCCCCCGGCTCAGTGCAGCCTCTCTCAGCACGTTAAACTCCTGCTTCCCATGGCTACCTGGAAGGGCCGCTGTCACGCTCATCCCTGGGACACCCGAATGGGAGCTTTGGGGCTGGTTGCATCGAGCGGCCCCTCAAGGTCACCTCCCATGCAGGCAGGAAAGAGGCAGCGCCGTCCCCTCTGCCTGCAGTGCTGCAGGGCAGGAGCAGGGCTCCCCATCCCGTGCCCAGCCGAGGGTTCACGCCTGGCAGTGCCATCTCTGCGGCCATCAGCAATCCCTGCTCAACCTCGGTGCCCCTCTGCTACGTGCACAGAGGCGCTGTCAGGTTGCTGCTTTGAGATTCACAACCTTGGTGTCGTGCCTTTCTAATTTCCTGTAGGTTGTGCTTTGTTCTAAGGAAATTTTGGTTCTGCAGAAAAAAATGGTCAGCGGTGACCAGGAGCGGACATGCACAGGAAGAAGCAGTGGGTACCTACAGGGGGACAGCAACTGCAATATACAGCAAGGGGCGAAATTCTGTCGTGCTGCCAGAAAAATTCCTGTCGGTGCTTCAGTGACTCGCACCTTGCATCCATCCACCTCACCAGGCCGCAGCCTCCCGCCTGCCTCCTGCGCCTGGCGCTGCGGGTACCACGAGGCGGACGGAGCCGGCACGCGAGGAGCACGAGCCCACCTCTACAATTACTCCTTCTGCACAGGCTTCGGTACCGAGACAGACGCTTTATTTCAATATGGACTCTTACAACTTTTGATCAAGAAACTGTTCTTGGTACTTCTCATCTCTGGGAAGTCAGTCCTTGATTGGCTTCTATATTTAGACTTCTCCAGGGCTTTAGGAAGTTCACTCCTCATGGTATTTAGGTGTAGGATGAAAGCAGCTTTTGCGGGGGATATGTTAAACCACAGCAGGCTCCCTCTGCTAATGCTGCGAGGAGAAAGAAGAGCTCGATTCCTAGAACTTCCCTCTTCCTCTTGTCCCTCACAGCACAGGCACAGTGCATGCCTTAGGAATAGGCCCCGGGGAAATGCTAGACTGAGGACAATATCAGCTGTCCGGCTAATAATAAAAAGAACCCATCAGAATAACATGGGAAATGCTTTAACTCACAGATTTTGCTCCTTTTTCTCCTAAGGTATTTTTTCTGGGATTTTTTTCTGAACCTATCTGGTTGAAAAATTGGGAAAAAACAGTAGCTAAAATGTTGATGACATTTCTCTGTGCTAAGCATTTATCCATCACTTCGCACAAACTACCAGGCAGACACGAAGCCCAATCCAGCTGTTACAGCCACAGTCCTCACTGCAGTAAAACCAGCCCCGGCTCTGCTGATCAACTGATCTTCACCACGGCCCAGGAGAGGTAATTTCTCCAGGGGGAACCAAGGCAGACAGAAGAAGTAATTTCTCCAAGGCTACCCGCTGACTCTGGCCGGGGGCTGGTGGAGCAGCATACCCGAGTCCCCGACTGCCAGCCTCGTGCTCGCTGCATTCGCATTGTTTCTCTAGCCGGCACGGTACACAATACTTTTTTTCCAAGGTAAATACTTCCTTGTGAGGGGGAGCCAGGCGCATTATTTTTAGACGGCAAACAAAGCTGAGGTGTATGTCTTTCACCAGGGACAGGCACCTCTTACCGCGAGCTGCTCTTTCAGCAGCCACAGCTGAGCCGTCTCCATGAGCCCAGGCCTTTGCTCTGACCTCAGCTTATTTCTCTGCCGGCTCCCAGGGCTCTGCATGAAAACACGGCAGCCTGGGAGGGGCGAGCCTGGAAATGGCAGCCCTGCCTCCGGCTGCGGGGAGGGCCCAGGTGGGCTGCGGGGGGCTGCGGGTGGGGGGGTGGGCGCCGATGCCCCGTGCCGCTGGGGCACGAGGGCGGCGGGCGCAGCAGCGGCGGCGGGCAGAGGCTTGGTTGCGTGCCTGCCGTGCCCTGCAGGCAGAGGACATTTTGCACGGCGCAGGAGAGCAGAGCTGCCTCCCCGCGAGCACCGGCCGCCCACCGCGGGGAAGCCGCAGGAGCAGCTGCGCGGGGCACGCAGGGAGGTGAGTGCACGCTGCCGGGCGAACGTGACCCCATGGCCGGGCACAGCCGGGAGCCAGCGCTGCCCGCCGTGGGCGAGCGGGCTGCGTCGAAGGGAACAAACCGCTGGGTGCGTCGGGGCAGGCCGAGCTGCCTCAGGGCTCCGTCTCTGACAGTTTAGGGTGGAAACACGGGTGCAGCCTCGTGAGCACAGCGCCCGACTGCAGACAGCTCTGGCCTGCCCGGGGAATCGCCCCAGCTGCAGCCTCCGGACCGCGCCGCGCTGCTCCGCCGAGCCGGGGAGGTGTGGTGGGGCGGCTCGCTAGTGGGCAGGTGTCACGGGCATTGTCCTCTGGTGGCTGCCGTGCTGCTGTATTTTTTATTATTTTGAACAATTAGGTAGAGCTAAAATTCAAGCTTGATGTTGTTTATTTTTTTTAATAAAGCTGTAATGATGGGTAGCGATTTCTTAACGACATTTAGATCTTTTTAGGTGATATGGAGGGGCATGCCAGGGGTTTGGGAAGAAACTGAATGTATAGAGCATTTATATTAAATAGCATTCTGAAGCAAGTCTATGCATGTTGAAAATTATATATTGAATATTGGAATAATATTGGAAATATATAGCTGCAACACAAAGTACGTGTTTAGACGTGGTTCTTCCCTACAGTAACTTATCACGGTAAACAATCTTCCCAGCTCTGAGGCAGGAATCTAATAAAGATCACTACCAAAGCAAAATCTTTCAAGCTGGAGGAGGAGACGCCGCTGTACCGAGTGACGAGGTCACCCTTCGCCGCAAGGTTACCCCTCGTTCTGCCTGGGAACAGACCCAGCAGCGTCAGGGCAGCCGTGCAACATCATCGAACCTACCGTGAGGACACGGTGATGTCAAAATGAAACTAAGTAGGAGGAGGCAGAGTGCAGCAGCAGCAGCTCAGCTCGTTAGGGGCAAGCAAAATTATGTAAAATAAGTTACAAATGATGCTCCAGTGAATCAAGGTCAGGCGGGCCGAGGCTGAGCCCCGAACGCATGGCATCCTGGTGTCAGCTCATTGTTCCCTGGCAATGCAGAGGATGTGGGCCAGAGTCAGAGACTCCCGCAGGCACTGCAAGATGTGCCTCTAGGAAAGCACTGACGACTCAGCAGCCCTTCGAGGGGGCTCAAGCTCCCTCCCAGAACCGAGCCTCCGTGCCAGGTAAGGGCACTGAGGACATGAGCTGCGCTGTGCTGCTGAGCCTTTTTTCCTGCCCTCACCCCAAAAGCTGACGGTGCTGAGCCATAAGGGTTATGCAGGACTCCACCACCCCCTTCCCTGACACCTGAACCAAGCAAAACACACGGCACCTACCACTGGTGACAGCAGGCTCCTACCGCAGTGTTTATTTACTCTGGGCTGCACGCACGGACCTGAAATGGTGGGGGGGGGGTCCCACACAGGGAGCTGGGAGGGGGCAGAAGTTGACTGAATTCTGCTAGGTCTGTCAGGTAACCCTCCTCTGAATTCTGGCTTGTTTCCACTGTAACCACGCAGGGTGGGCCCCAACTCTTCCAAAACCTGACTTGTAAATCATCCCCAGGGATTCCCGATTAACCTGGGCCTGCCAAATGGATTTTATTTATTTTTTTTTTTTGGAGCTCTCAACTGCAACTACGTGTAGGGGGATCAGAAATCAAGCGTGCCGTTTAACACTGACGGCTCCATCCCGGCAATCCGTCCACAGGGCCCCCTCTCCCGGGGCTGACACCTCCAGCAGCATCCCACCACGGCTGGCCCGGCAGCCTCATTGCTGCAGGCTGGGCACATCAGAAAAGCCACGCTGCCTCGCCGCTGGGTTCCCCTGCCTCGTGTGAGCCTGTGTCTTGAAACAGGGATGCTGCGGTGAGCAGAAGAAAGGGAGGGCGAACCAAGCAGGGCAGGGAAGACGGACAATTAATATAACCTGCCCTCTGCATGAGGAGTAAATTGGCAGCTGACAGGTTATAATCTGTGCAAGCAGGATCTTCACAGGAGAGGTGAAGGCTCCACTGGGGGCCAATTGGATGGTTAATTAGGAGGACAAAGCAGAGGATTTGTGAAAATGTTTATGAAACAGCTCTTTGCAAGGAAGCCTTTGAGAAATGCTCACCAGAGAGGAGTCGCGTTTGGTTAGGAGGAGGAAACACGAGGGTGAAGTAGCAGAACCAAGCACCGAGACAGAAAATAGCAATGCAAATGTCCCTAGGAGGGCTGGGGGATTCCCAAGTGCAGTGCAGAGGAGTTCAGGGAAGGACCCTGTGACATCTAATTTTTCTAGAAATACATGGGCCGTGTCCTCCCTCCTCCCCGCCCGGCCCCCACCCTGCCACCAAAACGCAGGGGCAGCGCGGAGCTGCTCCCTGGTAGCTGGCAGGCAGCCCCTGCAGGCAGCCAATGGGCGACGTGTTCGCCCTGCAGAGACAGGGCACGGGGAAAGCAATTAAACCGAAGCTTTGATTAGGGCTCACAGCTGACTGCTCGTGTTAGAAACGCCCGAGCTTCTCTGAGCATCGGGGCTGTGGCTGGAGCGGGCCGGACCCCCCGGTCCCCTCCTCGGCACGTTGCTGCTGCAGCAGGAGCGTGACTGATGCTCTCTGTCCCACACAGCTCCGAGAGCTCAGAGGTAGGAACCAGTTGCTAAGAGACAGGACCGTACTTCCCAGCCCACATCCAGACCTTTGTCACCAGCTCAAGGGCTTGTGCTGGATCACAAGGCCCGAGGCAGGTGAGCGAGGGCAGGCAGGCCTCCTCCCCGCCGCCACAGCCCCAGGGGTACCAGGGGTACCCGCGGTACCCGGCGCCCGAACTGGCAGTGGGAACAATGACCCGAAAGCATCGCCCAGGGAGGAGCTGCCCCGGCTGGGTGCTGCCACAGGGCCCCTGGAGCGCCCCGGCCACGACAGCACCAGTGCAGGCAGCGCTTGCAGCACCACACAAGGGTCCGGATGTCTCAGCATCGCGGATGCGTGGGTGACCTGGGGTCTGCTGTCAGATCCCTCTCCCAAATACAAGCCACGCCAGGAGCCCCGAGGACCTGCCCTGTCTTCCCCAGAGCAACCCCTCTCTCTCGGCGAGGAGCGGGTCCGTCTGAGATGCTACAATCACTTTGGCCTGGGCGTTAGAAGACAAAATGTGTCCTTCCAGGCCGCCAGGCCAGAATAGAACAAGGGCAGAGAGAAAACATTTACACAGCAGCCCGGTTTCCCGGCTGTCTTCCTGCAAAAGGCCCAGTACCGCTCTGGTAAGACACAACCAGCCTCCTGCTATCAGTGGCTGCTGGCTTAATCTCAGACACACGGGAAAGAAACCATTACACCAAACCTGTGCTATTACTGCCTGCCCCCATACACACGCACGTCCATTCTGCAGCTATTTCTTCTCAAATAAATTGCCAGTCTTTGGCACCAGCTGTAAAAGTGGAAGGCAGCAGCATTCCAACAGAGACAACGATTTTGGCCAACCGGTACCTCCTAGCTACAATCAGCTAATTAGATGAGACACCAAAACTCGGTGGTGACTTTGGCCCATCTTGATGCAATTCTTCAGAGGCAGGCACCGCTAACACGAGATCGGGGGAAGGTAATTGCTAATTTGCACTAAAGGAAGAGAAATGAATATGTATTACTTTGTCCCAGGAAGGAAGACAAGGTTTTGAGAAGCCAGAGCATCCACATGCACTGGCTGGCCGGACACTCCATTGATGCCCCATGCCTCTTTATGGTTTCCCTGCCCTTTGTTTTGTCCATAAAGTTCATACGCCGCTCATATCAGTCCTAATTTAATAGCAAAAACAAAACTGAGGGAATGATATTATCTGAGAATTTTGCTGAGAATGGTTTGGACAAACATTCTTGAGAAAGTTCTCAGTGAAACCAGTGTGGCAACCTCTTCTGGGCTTTGCTGCCACCCTTAGTCAGCAACTGAATTCCCCTGCCTGCTCAAAATAAGAGTAAGTCCCTTTGAGTCATGGCCCTTGGAGGAGAGGCGAGAGCACAGCCTACATTTGCTCTTATCGCCAGACCTCTCAGCTCCTTGTTAATGCAGGGCCCTGATTGCTTGGACCCCTCTTCCTCTGCAAAGATGGGGCATAATCTGAAGAACCCCAACAGCAGCATCTCGCCGGACCTGGCTTTCCTCCCGTTGCATTTTAGCATTATTTTAACAAGGCCTTACACAAGCTGTGTTTCATTTTCTTTTTTTTTTCTTTTTTTTTCTTTTTTTCCTTTTTTTTTTTTTTCCCTTCTTCAATGCAATGCCCAACAAGAAACACAAATCTTAAAGCAGTTGCAAGGGGAGATAACTTTTGGGTGATACGAGTGTTTCATTGAGGAAATACTCCCAGATCCTCTTGGATCATCGCAATGCCAGCGATGTTTCTGGAGTCATGTAGGACGTACAGCATAAACGGTGGACAGGGATGAGTGTTTTGGAAAGTCTTTATCCGGGCATGCGTAAGGGGGCTGGGACCAGAGGGGGTGGGATGGGGAACCTGTGGACGGGTTATCGCTAGCGTGACTCTGACCACCGGCAGTCTTCAGAAGCAAAAACTGCTGCTGATGTGCAAACTCAGAGCCGAATCTGGAACTGGTATTGAGGCAAGAGATTTTTCCTATGTATGGTTGGATGGGACCATGCACCTGGCCAGCATTGTGCCAGTCTCCTAAGTGCACATTTGAATGTAAACCTGCCATCGGTTCAGCTCCTTGGCAAAGCCAGCGCTGCCCTGCGTGCTCAGGGGTAGGCTATTTCAGAGCAGGTGAAGGCTCTGTATGCTCTAAGCAAGGCTCGTGCTAAAGAAGTAATAGACAATTTCCCAGATAATACCCTCAGGCCCATTTGCCTTGTCTAAGGCTCTTCTGAACAGTCTTGATTTATTTTTTTTTTTATCACGTGAAGTCCACAGAAAGTCTAAGTGGTTATTCACAATAGTGAAAACCTTCTGTTGACTAATGTTCTTAGAGGTTATAGATGTGCAGCTTTTTGGGGCACTGAATATGGGCATTGAAGTGTACTTGTACCAGGAAAAATGTAGCCTCTATTAACTGCTGGAGCAGCATCTTTCTGACATGCCCAGCTTCTCAACTCAAGCTTTCTGCCACTGTGCTGTGCTGTCCCACGGCCTAGCATCACGGCTTTCACATGCTTCAGCATCACAACGCTCTCTGTCTCCGGGAACTAAAATATATTTAGGGATACGCTGCACTGTGAGATTTATCCGTGTCCCATGTGATGTCTTTCCTGCCGCCGGTGAAAGGCCTGCATCCATTTTGCTTTTTGGTCTCCTTCTGTTCTCTGTAGCGCTCCTCCCCACCACAGTACCTTTCCTCGGATGAATTTCACCAGGCACAATCGTGAAATGATTTCAAACATTCGGTTCCGGGGGAGCCAGCATAGGTGAACTGCACTGGTACAACAATAGCAGCCCACCCTCACAAATGTCATCAGCCTTTTATTAATGCCTAAAAGAACTCCAGAACCTCATGCCAGCTCTGCAGGGGACAGAGAGTGAGCAGGAAAGCAAAATCAAACGTAGGCAGTGCTGCAGAGCCTACCCAATCCCCGAGCCTTTGCACAATACCCAAAGGGTCAGGCCAGCGCGAGGCTTTCCCGTGCCTCGCCCCGCAGCCCGACCGGACTCAGCCCTCCAGCCCACATCGTGGGCTGCCAAAATGAATCCATCCTGCGAGGCTGGTGACAAGCTCACAGCACGCACGGCAAGGTACGGCATTGATTTAGAGAGCAGCTCACGCCCGGCCCCAGCACACGCTGCTGCGCCGGGAAAGGCGCCCGCAGCCCGGCTGGCACCAAAGGGCCGCCTGCTCCCCTGCGCTGCTCCTCTGCCTCACCGTGCCTCTGCACGAGACTGTCTAAGTGATGCTAAATGCTTAGGACGGGAGGGCCACGAGATTCTAACGAACTGCATCTTAGCACCTTGTCACGACCGAATTCTCCCACAGTTCTTCGCAAAGCCGGGGCTAAGGGGGAGCGCTGCCCAGGGAGCGCGGGGTTCGGCCCAGCAGGCGGGTAACGAGGTGGTTTGCACCTTAGCGCACGCCACCCACGTGAGGGAACGGCAGCCTTGGGCACTTTGGGATATCCATTGTTTGTGCTGCAGCAGCACACAAAGATACCCTCCTCGGCACAGCCTCAACGCCCATTTGTCCGAGTGCCTGCGGGATGCAGCGCCCGGCCGGAGCGTGAGCCGGGCTGTGGGACAGCAACGCCCTACGCTGCCAAGCTTCGTGTGTAGCTGCGGAAGGCTTTTTTTTTTTTTTTTTTTTTTTTTAATTGTATGTGTTAAATGTCCAGCATCTTTGGGACGTTCATCTGGGAAAAAGAAATCCGAACAGTCTCTGTGCCAGACATCCGTCCGCACTGCTGTTCCTATTCCCAGTGCATTCTTTGAGAAGACCACCATCTGCTCTGACCACCACCTAAGGCAGATGCCCCCTTCTCAGTGCACAGTCACAGCTCTCAAGCCACCCAAATCTGATTAGGCCTGTTCTGATGAGAGGCCTGGAGGAGGGCAAGGGAAAGTTACTCGGGAGAGAAAATAATAACCCCACGTTAATTATGTTTTCGCTACAGATGCGCAGAAAATACACAGGCCAGCTCAGGATGCATAAGCCAAAAGGGACAGCTCTACCAGGTCGCTGCGGGGGGTTACTATGATGATTTTTGCCTTTTTTTTTCTTTTTTTTTCTTTTTTTTTTTTTTCAGAGGAGGAGTGGCCCCAGCCCTATCAGGGGCAGGAAAGATCTTATCCCCACTGCTGCCCTCTACGCGCTCTTTAGCACCTCTCCTCCAGCTCTCGCTCCGGTCCCTCGGATTTCCTGTAGCAACCTGCAGATGCAGCACAGCGGCGCCCAAGCCCCCCTCCACCCCCCGCAGCCCCCCGGCCCCGTGTATTGCTGCCTGTCCCTGCGGCCCGGGACGGTCCCGAGCACGCCAGCGCCCCGGCAGATGTGCTGGGAGGAGGACAGGGGGACAGGACGAGCGGTATCGGGTTGCTGAGGAGCACGGCCAGGAGAAAGCAACCGAAACGTCAGCCCGGGACCATTTGGGAGAAGCAGCAGAACAGGCACGAAACCAGAATACACACTTCGCTGTCAAGCCAAGAGCTCGTATTGGCGTCGTGAATTATTTGACTGCGTGCACGAGAGAAATGAAATACACCCGCAAAACCAGCCCAAAGCACCAAAGACCAGGAGCACACTGAATTATCAAGAGCTGAGGAAAATCCCCGTCAAGTTACCTCTACGTCTGAGAGCCACCTCAGGCAAAGCCAAAACCCAGCACACGCATTGGGCTGAACCCAGCCACGGGATTCCCTGGGGAGGGGGGGGGGGCGAGGTGGGGCCGGGGGGTCCCGGGAGCCGGGGGGAGAGGCGGCCACAACTTCTACAGACCTGGCACCGGAGGATTTCGGGGAGAGCGATGACAGCTCTTTCCTACGGCCGGTGGCTCTTTGCAGCACTGCCAGCCCTAACTTCGGGCAGGTACTGCAGTCCCTGGGAAATAAGCGGTACTGCCCCTCGGAAAAGGCAGCTGTCCCCCGAGGGCATGCCTGCTTTTTGTTCGTTGGCTTACGGGAGCCTGGGTGTATCTCCTATCTGTAGCCTGCAGGGACTCTGCCAGGGAAGATGTGGGGGCCTAGGCACGCTCCTCGCTGAAACTTCATCTGTGCAGAAGCCCTTTGGGAATACGCGGGCTTGCGCCGGCCTCGTTGAGCTCCTGACCCTCGGGACTCCGCCACGGACAAAGGGGAGGGGGTGTCTAGCTGGCGGCGGGGTCGAGGGAGTCTGGCGTGGCCTCTCTGGGGTACCATGACTCTGCAGCATTTGGAAGATCTGGGATAGAGTCGCCGGCTAGATGGAGAGGACCTGGGGGAAGCGCAGGATCTGTGCAAGGGGGCTCGGCTCCTAATCCGCCCTCGGCAGGGGCTGTTTGGGAGCGGAGGGGAAGCGGCAGAGGAGGGCTGCAGGGATGTCTCAAAAAAAATTGCCAAGAATTTTTTTGGGGCATGGAATGGGGGAGGGGGGCTGCAAGGGGAGAAAGAAAGGCGCCTCTGAGCACCACGAAGGGAAAAGGAGAAATAATGACCCTTCCCCCTCCCCCCAATAATAAGGCAGACCAGATGGGAGGTAAATAGTGCGTTTAGAAGCATTTGCCACAGATGGGCTGCCCTCAATGGAAGCATCCTCCAGCCACATCAATGCTGGAGTCTGTGTGTGCACAGAAAACACTGCACCCTTTAGAGCAGCGGCAGCAGCAGCAGCAGCAGCAGCGGGGAGAGGAGGGGAGGGACAGGAAAAAAAAAAAAAAAAAAAAATCCCTCCCGGAGCCCTTCTGTGCCCGCTGGCCCGGAGCAATCCCCCGGTCCCCCCCGGCGGGCGGCGGGGGGCGGCGGGGCCGGGGCGCACCCCAGCGCGCGGGGCCGGGGGCTGCGAAAGTTGCGCCTTTTCCTCCGCGCCGGGGAACGAGCGGGGCGCGCTCGGGACGGGAACAATGGGGCGGCGGGGCAGCCCCGGGCGGCGGCGGGGCGGGAGGGACGGAGGGAGGGAGGGAAGGAGGGAGGCGGCCCGGTGCGCCCCGCGCCGCCGGCCCGGCGGGGAGCCGAACAATGAGGCTCCGGCGGGGGAGTTTCCCGGGACGGCGGCCGCGGGGGAGGGGGGGGCAAGCCCTAATCCGGGCTCTGCCGCCGCCCGCACCCCCCCGGGGCACCGGCTGCCTCGGCCGCACGGGGCGGGCAGCGCCGCGGGACGGCGGGGCCGGGCGAGCCGCAGCAGCGGGCCGGGCTGGCTCCGCTCCGCTCCGCACGGCTCGGCTCGGCTCGGTGCGGCGGGGCGGGCGGGGCGCGGCGGCGGCAGCGCCGGGGGTGCCGGCGCCCCCTCCCCGCCGCTGCTCTGCCCTTGACTGCAAACCCGGCTCGGGCCGTGGGGCGGATGGGAAATGCGGGGCGAAATGAGCGG
>CM021750.1:15034785-15068818 GCA_011075105.1 Heteronetta atricapilla
CGCCGGGGCCGCCCCGCGGCGCTAGTCCCGGGCCGGCGGCCTGCGGGGCTCGGGCGGGCACCGGGCCGGGGCTACCCGCGGCGGCCGGGCTCGTCCCGCCGGGCCGGACCGGGCCGGGGTTGGGGGGAGAAGGCGGCACCCGCCCCAGGACAACCCCCGCTGGCCCCGGACAGCCGTGCCCCTGTCAGCCCCGGGGCTGCAGACAAAGGCCGGTCCCCAGCCGGCCGGGGGAGCAGCCGGGGCTCCCGGGGCCGCTCCGCTCCGCCGCGGTGGCCGGTGGAAGGCAGCCGCCCCCCGCCCCGTGCGCATCTGCTCCGGCAGCGGCGGGGCCTGGCCGGCTGCAGCCCGGTCCCCGCGGCCGCCTGGGGGTGCGGCGGGCCCGGGGCGCACGGAGCTGTCCCGCGGGGGCGCCGGGCCCGGCCGCTGCAGGGCTGGGCTCCGTGGGGCCCGTCCTGGGGGTCTGCGGTGGCGGCTGCGTGCCGCCAGCTCCGGGGGCACCGTGGGGACAGGATGACCGGTCCCGGCCGTCTCCCGCAGTGACACGCACTCGTGTTTCTGGTGGTACCGTGCGTGTGCTCTGTGTCTGCCCATCGGTGCCACGCGTGTGCACCGGCCCTGCCCCGTGGTGGCACACGCCTGCTCCGTGTCATTCAGGAGCACGGCGGTGGTGCACAGCAAGGGCTGCCTGCGGTGCGGGTAGAAGCAGGGCTGACCCGAGGTGTGGTAGAAGCCACAGTCGGGAGCCTCTGGGAACCTGGGAAAGGGACGGGATGCTTCAGGGAGTGTGCTGGGGCTGGGGCTGGAGCTGAAGGGCTCAGGGGTGCTGGAGCTGGCAGGCACACCGCTGCCATGGGGCTGCATACCTGGGGCTGGAGGCAGGGGCAAAAGCGACGGCACTTCACCGGCTGGTGGTTCTCTTTGGCACCTTGCACCCTGTCAGCCACGCTGCGCCCATCCAGGTCTCCAGAGTGAGAACTAAATGCTGCAGGACCTGAGCCATGGGCTAGCCATGCTGGAGGCGGTACAGCGAACACAAGGTGATGTCTGTCACGCTGAAGCACTGAAATTAATTATTGAAATGCTCCATTATGAATCACGGCGACCCTTTCTACCCCATTAGACAGCTCTGGACAGCTCTCAAAAATTTCCCAGTTTCACCATCCAGGTTGCACTGAGCCCAGCATGACACTGATGGAGAGGGACTTGTGGAGTGCAGAAGGTCTGCCCTGTTCTGGTTTTTCTACCCAAAGGCACTAACACGGGATGCCTAGAGGAACTTGCCAGTGCAGTGCAGTATTTTTGCTGACCACTAAAAATAAGATGGACATCCTTTCCAGCCTCAGTCAGCCATGGAAGCACAGCTTTCTCAGGGGACAGCTGCAAGGAGCGGTTGAGGGGGATGGAAATGGCAGAAAAGAGAAAAATACTCCACGTGGTTGGGACTTGATGGCAAAGACTTTCTTGCAAAGGCTTTGCCGAGGCTCAGCTCAGCCTGCTCCAGCACGCGGCCGTGCTGCCTGCAGGTGCCCAGCAGTGCCCAGCGGGGTGGGCGAGCTTTCTGTGAGAGCCCTGGTGGGAAGGGGGGGTCGCTGCCTGTCCAGGGTGTCGGGGAAGTGCTCAGCACTAGTCCGGCTGCTTCACGGAAGATGCTGAGTGGGGAAAAGAGGAAGAGGAAGCCTCATTTTTGCTACGAAAATGAGTTGTTCTGACCTGCGGCAGTGCTGCCTTCCTCAGTGCGAGCAGACCTGAGTGAAGTGAATCAATGAATTTCCCACCGTGCAGTTTAAACACTCGGGAGCCAAGGAAAGAGGGAACATCCTCTCACAGCACCACAGTGGGGGACAAAAGTCTGATCCGCCTGAAGCCGAGGCAGGAGGCTGCCTGCCCACGGGACCTGGGTGTTTTCCCATGAACAGCGCGGATTTGGGCTTTATTGCTGTCAAATCGTGGTGACCACCAAAAGTTAGCTCCATCCCAGCGAAGCAGAGTAATAAGCATTATATCCCCGGTGGTTACGGGACACCCCTCCCCGACAAGCTCAGCACTTTGCAGAGCAGGTTGGCTGTGCCCCGGGCAGCCAAGGACCCGGCAGGCATGGGACAAGCTGGGGATGCCACATGGGGAGAGAGGTGCAGGGAGCTGTGTGATGGCAGGAGCGAGGGGCAGGCTTGGGAGAGAGCCTCCAGAGAGGGCTTGGAAGAAGAAAACGTGCCCAGGAGGCACTGGCTGTGGGAGGTGATTTCTAGTGTGGGGAGAGCCAGAATAGAAGGTTGAGTCAAGAGGAGGATGAATGGCACTGTGAGGGCCACGGCACGGCTTACGGTTACTGTTCGTGCTGGGAAGTGAGGTGGTGGTTGCACCACTGGTATTTACATCTTAGAATGATGCTGTTGTCACCCGCTCACCGGTGGCACAGCGGGGAAGTGCTGGGACATCAGGAAGTAAGGATCAGGGCCAGGGCGTGCACGGGCTGCCCACCCGGCCAGGCAGCGTGGCGTTTGTCTGGGACACGTCCTTGGTGTGGGACGAGCCAGCCTGCCCCAGCCACATGGAGCCACACTTCAACGGTCTCCCCTGGCAGTGGCTGTCCCCTGTAGAAAATTGCTGGAAACTGCAGCATTTCCAGTGAGTGGCCTTAATCTGGTGCACGGCGCTTGCTGGGCTTGATTTCTTCGCTTCCTGGCATTCCAGCTGTGACGAGCTGCGTCCTGCTCACCTTTTCCTTTGGCTAGGTTCCTCTGCTGTCTTCCATCTGTTTTGATTTGTTAACAGTTGCAGTTAATTGTCTTGTCTGCTCTTTCATGTGACTACCCGAATCTCTCTGATCTTCCTGTTGAGAAGGTTTGGGGCTCCACCTAGAAAGTGAGGGGGGATCACTCAGAGTAGGGACAGGAGTTTCCCCAGTTTGGCAAGGCAAGGCACGGCAAGGAGAGCTGTCAGCCTCTGCGTGAAGGTTTTGGGAAGACCCCTCGCAGACGGGCTCAGCGTGCAGACCAGCATTTTAGGTCCCAATCCAGCACAGATTCAACAAGGGTTTAACTTGCACTGCATGGGTAATCTCATGACATGCCAGATTATAATGCATGAAATTGAGGCCACTCTTGTCCTTAAAAATAGAAAAAGAAAAAAAAAAAAAAAGTGTTTGCTGGCACTGGCGGTCAGGCTCTGAGCTCTGGATGACAGCGATGCCAGTTGTTCAGCACGGGATCTGCTGCAGGTTCCTTTGTAGACAAGCGTGAGATTACGCGAGGTCCATTGCGACTCACAGCGTACCCATAAAGTTGCTGTTAGTAACTTCCAAGAAATACGATCTGGACATCACTTCTTGTAACGTTTTTCATGGAGGGGTAGTTATCATTACTGCTCGTAGTTATTCCCTCGCCAGGAGGAGATACCTAAAAACAAGGAAATCAGGAATTAGTGATTATAATACCTCGGAAATACTTAATTAGAAACATCAAGGCAGGGTAGCTGGGGTGGGAGATGAGCAGGGAAGGCTGCAATGCCGTTCTGTAGGATGGGAGTGTACGGAGAAGGCAAAGGGTGCCTGCTCAGAGGTCTCTTCTCAAGGTAGAAGCATAAGGGACGATCAGCAGGAGCGTGAGTCGCCCGGACTGATAAAACCAGATAATTTTTACCCATCTTACCCATGGAATTTATCACCACACGGAGTGTTTGTGTATTCAAAGGGACCGGGCGCCTGTTTGGAGGAGAAACACGTGAAGGCACAGACTTAAGAAAGAGAAAGCGAGAGATAAACGCTCGTGCTCTAGGGGATAAGCCTGAAACCGATTGTCAGGAGCGAGAAGGACGCTGCCTTTGTGGATATTCCCTTCCACGGTTTCTTGCTGTAGCACTCGGGCCTTCCTTTGAAGTACCTGATGTTTATCAGGGTCAGGGGCGGCACAGCAGTCTAGATGGGCTGATTCAGCTCAGCAATATTCCCGTGTTTCCTGCAGCTGTCCCGTCCAACAGCTACAGCGCGCGAACCCCCGCCGGGCCCCTCGCACCCGGCACCGTGAGGAGCACACGGCGCCTTCGGCCGTGACTCGGTGCCCACCGAGCTGGCCAGGTAGGGATGGCGATGTTTTGGAACAAATAATCACGGTAGGATTAGTTGTATTTTGAAACAAATGTCACAACATAGATGTATCCTGGGCAACTGGGCAACTTCCTCCGTGGGAGATGCAAAGCAAAAAGGCAGCGAGCTCCTTCAGGGGAATCGGCTTTCCCTTCTCCCTTGGGAGCTCAGCTCGTGTCTTGGTGTGGCAGGACGGTGCTGGAGCCGTTCTTGGCAGGACGGTGCTGGAGCCGTTCTCGGCTGGCCAGGAGCAGGGGCTGCCAGCTGCCTGCTCGGGGTGAGATGGCACAGGGGGCACTTCCCAGCCCTCGCCCCAGGCCCATTTACATGTGGGAAGGGGACAACAGGAAAGTACCCTTCTCCCTGGGCTCTTGTAAATGCAGTTTGTCAGCTGAAAGACAAAAAAAAAGTGAAAAGTCACGCACAGCAAGTGCTCCGCAGACCTCAGAGACGCTGGGATGTGCGGTGCCAGCCGGTGCCCCGCAGTGTCCCGAGCTGTCCTGGTGGTGTTGGTCGGTGGCTGGGTTTGTTCTTGGACTGGGATCACATCGGTGGACGTGGCAGGGTCCTGAGCAGAGCAAAGTGAGCTGAGGAGGTAGTAAGGATCACTTCTGCTAGGAGCTGGGAGCTCCTCCTTTGAAAACGAAATAGCAGGGAAATGTGGAGGTACTTACAGGATCACTAAGGCGAGGGTTCGGCTCCTTAACCTCAGCCATTTAAGCTCTGGCCAGCCGGTGGTGCCTGGTGGCCCAGACTCCCTTTACAGTCGATGCGGGAAGATGAGCGCCTTCAGGAGCGATTCGTCCCAGATGCTTTAAATGCCTGTCGTGGAGCGAGACGAGTCGCTCTCCGGAGGTGCCTCGCTCCTTGCACCTCACGTAAAGGGAGCCTGCGTGTCGCACCCAGCCTCTGACTTGCACCTGCCCGGAGCTCGGTGAGGTAACTGGGATCCACCAGCGGGATGCAGACAAGAAGAAGGAGGATATGATCCCAAGTTGTCCTGGGAGAGTCATTTTGGGAGAGAGATGGTGAAGTGTAAAAGGCTGTGGTGAACTGGACTGCTGTCTGGTTCTGGTTGGAGACAGCTTGCTAGAATATGCAGGAGGAAGGAGAGTCTCTTACAGAGATGACTCGGCTCACTGATCTCAGCAAAATGAACGCTGAGAGAAGATGCATTTGTGGACAATCAGGAGATAAACACCAGGGAGAGAAAAGAACTGAGCTACAGCACTACGTGAGAACAAGTAGGAATAACCTTACCGCGTGGAAAGCCACGCTTGGAAATAGAAGATGCTAACCAGGCATCGGAGCAGCGAGTCTCCCCAGGAGCGACCCCCGAGGAGCACTGGGGAGAGAACCTGACGGCTGTGAAAATAAAGCCTGGTCGGTTCATGGGCGGCGTCACACGGCGGAGCTGCCCCTCGCAGCCAGCGCTGGGCACAGCCAAGCAGGGCCCTTTGGGGTCTCCGTCCCCAAAGTGAGAAATCGGTTTAAATTCTCCTGTAGTCTTTGCTAACTTGCAACCTAAACAATGAGACTTTTCAAAGTAGAAATTATTCTTGACTTTAATCAAAACCTAATTTAGATCCAGGTCAGATAATAAGTCAAAGCAGCTAAGGGTAGTCAGAAAAGAGCACGAATTCCTTCTGGAGCCTATTGAATTTCTGTCCATGTCGCAGCACCAAAACATTATTTGGTGTGTCTTTTGCTCCAGAGAGGCCTGGGACTGAAGCAAGCAGAGGAGCTGGAGTTACAAATTGAATGGGGATTTGTGGAAATAATAGACATTTCTCCCACCTTCTTATTCTGTCTCCAGCTTGGCTTCGGAGGTCTGGGAATCAAACCACGTGAACGCTCAACTGATGTGCTTGAAGAAAAGAGGAGAAAAAAGAAAGCAGAAGGAGTGCAGTAGCCTAAATGTTTTGGTTAGGACTGAAATACCCATCAGCTGCCAGAGTTGTGTGGGAGCCTGGGACAGGAACAGCCAGGGAGTTGTAGATCAGGACTGAGTTACATTTCCAGAGCTGCGTGGGGAAGTCTGATGGCACCTGCCCACATCCTGTGCGACTGCACACGATGCCACATCTCCCTCGCTTTCAAGATCAGCACATTTACTGCTCTCCTCCTTCTTCTTGAGGAGAAGGAGGAAAAACCCCAACCAGGAGACCAAAGAGTTCCAGGGTAGGCCGTGTTGACATGGTACAAGCTGTCACCAGGCAAACGTTGAGGAGCCAGGATGCCCTCTGCGAGCTGGGGTTCTCATTGTCTGGGTGGCAGAGGACGAGAAAGGAAGTAATATGAATCAAAAATAGCCTTACAGTTTGGGAAGTGAAACTGCGTTCCTGTGACCTCTACGAGTGGTGCAGGACGGCGGCTTGTCTTGCTCACCCAGCCGGGAGGAGAGGGTTCTCTCCTTCCCTTTAGGTGTAATTAGTTCCCCCAGGCACATCTGCGCAGGCCGTCCTCCCCCGTTTCCAATTGTCCTCTTTTGAAACCCTCGCCATGGGTGCGCTCCAGCAGCATCTGCAGCTGCAGACATCTGGACGGGGCTTTCCCATGAGCCTGCTCAAAGTGCTCCGAGGTCAGGGGATTGCTCCGGGCCGCCAAGAGGAGTCCCCAGAGCGGTGCTTTGGGCTGCGCTGCCACTGCAGGACCGCAGCGCATCGCTGGCATGGGAAGGGAGGGCAGGTTCGGTCCCTTCGGAAGGCACTGCGAGGTGGGAGCCCGCCCTTCGGCTTAAAACACCGGGGTTCTGGTGCTTAAAGGAAGCTCTGGCAAGTGGGGACAGGAGAAGGCAGCAGAGACCTTGTGCCTGCAGAGGGCTGCCGACCGGTAAGGGCCCCTGTAGAAGCTGGGCTTAGCTCTCAGTGGTGGTGGGCAGGGGGGCCCTTGTTGGAGCATTTCTGGGTGGGATGTCAGCGACTTCGGCTGAATCCTGGAAACCTGCGCAAAATCAGGACAACGAAATGGCCACATCCCACCTCCTGATACCTTAAACACTCTGACAAAGCTGTTAATTTACCAGTGGGTGCTCCTCCAGGTGCCTCGTCCCTCTCCCTTCCCTGCCCTGTTGGGTGCCCATCGTGCTCGGCCATGGCAGCAGCAGCCCCGGTGTCCTTCATCTCCAGGGGCCGGTTACCGCCGGGCAGCGAGAACCTCACGCACCTGCAGCATCACCTCCCGTGGGGCCGGCGATGCCTGCACCGGGATGGGGGCACGGGGGGGCTCCGTGGGGCCTGTGGGGTGCCACGGGGTGCTGCAGGGTGCTGCGGGGTGCTGTGGGGTGCTGCAGGGTGCTGCTGCCCTTCAGCCAACTCCTTCTGCAAGACAGCGGGTGAGTGAGCATCGGGGCAAGTGTTATTCGTGGGTGCTGCTGGGGGGGGTGTATGTTTTTATTTTTTAACCTGACTTCCTAGAATTTCCTCAGAGGTGTCGAGGCTTGCCCTGGTCCCGGAATAAAGTGGATTCTGCATCGTCCTGGGCCTGAATGGGTTAATTTTTGTGCTTCTCTCCCCAGCTCGCTGCGGACTCTGGCTGGGACAGAACATCTGTCTGTTGCTATGGCTGCAGTACACTTGAAGGGGATGACTGGATAATTATTGCAAACATCCATCCTGCCTGATGTGCTCCCGGACCCTCTGCTGGCCTGAGCGCAGGGGCAGCGGCCGGCAGGTTGGGAGCAGAACTTGGGCCACGGGGATCCTACCTCGGGATGGCGTGCTGGCAACACCTTTTCATTTGCATAATTAATGAGGCTGAGGCTGCAGGGCTCCTGGGAAATCCGACGCAGAGCAGCAGCGATGAAATGGCACGGAGGGCTCCAGCCTTCTCCGTGGCTCAGAGCTCTGCTCGCTGCTAACGCCCCGCTTTGGAGCTACAGGGGAGTTGTTCTCCCATTTCCATTAATTCACCACCCACTTCTATCTGAACAGATTGCTCCGGGCCCAATGCTGCAAATACCTCCTGCAGGCGTGGGTCCCTGGCCTGCCTGCTGACGGCGGGCTCTGGCCGGAGCAGCACGCGGGCACACGCAGCTCCTGGCGCAAACCCCATCACCTTCAGTGCCGAAGGCGCCTTGGGAGCTGCAAGGGTCCCAGTCCTGGCACGGACCCACGGCTTCCCCAGGCTGCTCCCACCCAGGCTGGCTGCTGCACACAGCCAGGCAGCTCCTGCCAGCACCTCGGTGACCTGCTGGGTGGAGCTGTGCCTGCTGCTCACCCCTGCAGTGCCCGGGCACTGTCCTGTGCATGCAGCGGCGATGCTGGCCCACCCCCGTCCCTTACGTGCAGGCACCTCAAGCAAAGGAGGTTGTCTCTGTTCAAGGTCAGCTCCTTGCCATTGCTCCCCGCTGCTGCCTGCTTGGTTATTCCCCAGGTGCCAGGGCCCAGCCCCGCCACCACGGCTGCATGTGCTCTTCCCGCAGGCTGCCCTTCTGGCACGGCACGGCACGGCCCAGCACCGCCCCCGGGCTCCTTCCTCCACACCCAGGAGTTGGCCAGCGCGTGCCCGCAGCACCCACGGCCTCTTTGTTCCTGATTTCGCTGCTGTTCTTTCTGCCTGCTGGCGTCTAAACCCTGCCCAGGATCCAACCCTGGGGGATGTTCAGAAGTTCAGACCTGTCCCTGCACTTGGTCGATTGTCCCCGTTTCTGCCAATTCCCACCTCTGAATTAATAGAGCAAAACATGACAGAGATTCCCCTTCTGACCCACTACTGCTGCACTCTTTGCTTAACTGTGCAACTTCAATGCACCCATTGTACATTTTTTTTCTGTTTATCAACAAGTGGAGGGATAGTGAGTCAGAGGGTGGAGCTGGGGCCAGGATGAGCACAGGCGGCCGCGGCCACTGGCCGACAAGCAGCATCGCAGCAGGGACCCTCCGCCGGGGCTGCGTGAGCTCGGCAGCCTAGGAAGGCTGCGTGGGACAAGACTGCCCCTTGCTTTCCCAGTTATCTATGACACTGGCAATAAATAATAACAGAACGTTTCATACAGCGCTTCGCGTCCGCAGAGTGCTCTGCAAACGCAAGTCAGCGTGGAGCATTTCCAGGGGCTGAGCGCCTTGCTCGGAGCCGGTGGCAGGTGGGGAGCAGGATGAGGTCCGTGCGCCCCCACCCCCACAGCCTCTTAGGAGGGAGGGGGGCAGGGGGAGCACCGTGGGCTGCTCCCTGGATGATCGTTATCATCCGAGCATTTTTGTGTATGATTCAATAAACCCCTTCGCTTGCACAACTTACTTGATTCTCATCAGCATGACTCAGGTGCAAATGATCTGCTCACATTAGCAAGTGATGGAGTTGGACCCCATGGCTACAAAACCTTTGGGAGATCCTAATTTTGATTCAGTTCGGCCTGGAGGGCACAGTCAAATGCTTCCCTCTTTGAGGCCATTGCAGAGGGAATGGGGCAAATGAGGGTGGAAGCACAGGTACCACGCTGGCTCTGCAAAGGGGGCTCCCAGGCATACCCAGGGCTTGCATCTGTTTGCTAAGGGTGCAGAAGGTAAGTCAAAATTTGGGGGGAGCCCTCTGACCCCGGGAGTTCCCCATGCCCAGCCCCAGGACGCTCTGTGTCCCGCTGCCCCACGTTGGGCCGTAGCCCCAGGCAGGCTGGGTGCTGGGAGGGATGCGCAGGGAGCTGGCTGCAAAGCGACTGCAGGTGCTCAGCACCTCCAAAAACCCAGCCGTGGGGATGCCCCGCTCTGTCTGGGGGCATCTCACCTTCAGCTGCCCGTGTGTGGAGGTGACAGGCCTGAAAACACGCAGGAACCTGTGAGCTGCAGGTCTGTGGGAGCATGTCCAGGTGGGAGGATCGCTGGGGCAGGTGGAAAAAGATGCCCCTCTCTGTCCTGCCCACAGCAGGGGCCAATGTCTGTGGAGTCCTGAAGCTGTAGGGAAGCATCCCCGCCAGCTTCCAAGGCTGCAGGGACTGTAGGGGAGAGGCCGGCTGCAGTTCTCCTTGGATTTGTGATTCTGGGGGAAGGGCAGGAGAACGTAGGCTGTCATGTGGCAGGGTGCAGGGCGTTATCCCTGGCAGATCCAGTGCCCGTCCGGAGGTGAGCCAGGTCGCTACCGAGCCCTGCAGGAGGAAGGGCTCCTGTGGGCAGCTGCAGTCCCATCCTCAGCCCCACTGCAGGCAGGGAGGGGCACAAGGGGGTCACCACAAAGCCGGGCTGAGGTACGGAGCCGTGCCCCTGCAGAGCAGGGAGCGGGGGCAGCAGGAGCAGCTCCAGCACGGTGCAGGGCTCGCCCCAAACCCACCCTCGCCTGGAGCTGGAGATGGGGCCTGGTGTGGGGATGGAGGCTTGCCACCCCCCTGCCTCCTGGGTTTGGCCCCATTTCCAACGTGTCTTGGCACCATATGGTGCTTGCTTTATTTGTTCTGCTGCGGCTCGGGAAGGAGGGCAGGCTTTCATTGTCTGCGAGAGGAGGTGGGACGCAGGACGGGAACGTGCCCGTGTCCCGCGGGATGCCCGCCCGAGCCGGGGCTCCCCGGGCTGCGGGGCAGCGACCCCCGCACGGTGCGGACCCGAAGCAGGAGGGGCCGGGCGGGGGACGGCTGCCGGCCCAGCACCCTCGCGGCTGCGGAGCTGAGCACCCCGGAGCGGGGCGCGGGCTGGAGGAGGAACGCGTGGCAGCGCCGACCTGACTCATCGCAGCCCGGCAGCGCTGCTGCGACAGGGATGCTGGGCGAGCCCAGCACCGAAAAGTGACAGCTCGCTCCTCCCACCCGGGCTGAGGGGAGCAGGAGCCTGCCTTCTCCGCACGCCTGGGGCCGGGGGAGCCGCTGTCCCGCTCCGTGCTGCTCGGCGCCGCCGCAGCCCCCGGCCCGCAGCCCCCGGCCCGCAGCCCCCGCGCTCCCCTCCGCTCCCTTCCCTCCGCCCGGGGCTCGGCTCGCTGCTATTTAACTACAGAGACGGGGGAGGGGGAGAGGTTGCGTTGGAACCTCGCAAGCCCATCCCTGCGAGATTTGCATATTTTTTTTTACTGGCCTCTAAATAAGACATTTCTGGGAGGGAGCGAACGCCTCTCCCCCCCCGTCCCCCGGACGCCGAGCGCCGGGGCAGCGGCAGCCGCTCGGGAAGGGGAGCGGGAGGCTGGCTGCGGGCACAGCCCTGCCCTGCACGCTCGCGGTGCCCTGCTGCTCTCCTGCCCTGCGCAGGAAGATCCTTTTTCTCGGTGGTTTCAGAATTCACAGCCTTTCGTGCTGCTGACCTGGGAGCAGGTCCCGTCCCTGTCCACGCGCGGGAGGAGCCCCGGAGGCAGCGAGGCTGCAGGCGGCTGCACAAACCCGCACTTTTATTTTTTCACTATTTTTTGCTAGAATTTCCAGCATGTCCCTTCTCTCGTGTATAATTTAGTCGCATGAAAAGAAGCCGTGCAAGGAGGGGAGAGGATGGGGAAACTTGCAAAGTCAGCCATGGAGAGGGAATCTGTGTCAGAAAGCATTACAAAGGGAGCTGGGGGATTGGCTCCAGTTGCTTCCAGTTGCTGTTTGTTTGTGCCAACCCCTTAGGAGATTGCCCAGTGCAATGCGCGGCTCTTTCTTTCCCTGCGTCCCTCTCTCTCCTTTTATTGCACTGCAGACTCCGGCTGGGACAGCCCATCTCTGTTGCTATGGCTGCAATATGCTGGAAGGGTTTGGCCGGATAATAATTGCGAGCATCTCTCTCCTTCCTGCCTTGTGTTTCCCCGTCCCCTGTCCAGAGATCTCGCGGCTCAGCGGCTCTCCAGCATCGCTCCGTCTCCTCTCCGCCGCCGGAGCCGCAGCGCGGATGCTGCGCCCGTCCGGGCGGGCAGGGCTGGGCGCCGCGCTCCGCCGGGCGGCTCTGCGGGGCCGGGGACGAGGAGGAGGAGGAGGAGGAGAGAGGCAGCGCGGGGCTGGGCGGCAGCCAGTGACCCGGGGGGGGGCCGCGGGCAGCACGGACCCGCACCGCTGCCCGAGGGGGTTGGGGGGGGCGAGCCCCGTCCCCAGCCCGTCCCTCCTGGGGGAGCGGCGGGCGGCGCGGCGCAGCTGATCCCGGCCGCGGTGCGCAGCTGAGCCGCCGCCTGCCCTCCCCGCCTGCCCTCCCCGCCAGCTGCCGCAGCGGGGGCGGCGGAGCCCGGCCGGGGGCGGGGGGATGGCGGCCCGGGCAGCCCCTGCCCCGCCGCGGCGGTCCCCGGGCTCTCCTTCCCCCCCCCATACCCCGGGCTCCCCCCCGGCCCCCGCCCGCAGCGAGCAGCCCGGGCCGGGTGGGAGGGTGCAGGGGGCCTCGGCTGAGGATGAGGGAAATGAAAGTGGAAGGCAGGGGAAGGCAGGGCGGGGGGGCAAGCAAATCCCCGCTGCGGGGAGGGAAGGAAGAAAGGGCTGCGCGGGGGCGTGCGGCGGTGCCGGGCACGGGGTTGGAGCGGTGCCGGGCACGGGGTTGGAGCGGTGCCCGGGCAGCCCCTTCGCCGGGCTCGCGGAGCCGGGGGGAAAGCACCGGGCTGCTCCCGCCCCGTTCGCCTCCCGGTGCCTGAGCCCGGCGGGGACGGGAGCGAGGGCGGGCGGTGCCGTTTGCCGCCTCCCGGCAGCCGCCAGAGCAGATGGAGGCAGGGAGGGATGCGGGGAGGGCGCCCGCAGCCGGGGCCGGGAGCGCCGCAGCGCGGGGGCTGCAGCCCGGGGGGGGAGCGCCCGAGGCTGGGCGGCGGGCAGGGACCCCGGGAGGCGGGCAGGGGCCGAGCCCCGTGGGCTGTGCCATCCCAAGGCCTCGGCCGGCCGGGCTGTGCCGCCTGCGGAAGGTTTGCTCGGCAGCACGCGGCTGCGCCCACGCTCGGCTTCCTCTGGTGCCAGAGCCGGGTGTGCCAGCGCTGGTGCAGGTGGTGTCTGGGGAGAACCCCCGGCTGCAGGCGAGGTTCGTCTCATGAGCTGTGGCCCCAGCGGGGAAGGCAGCTGCAGCACACCGAGCCCTGTCCCGCGTGGGCTCCGTCCAGCCTGGCCCTCGCTGTGGGAGCCGCCCATGCTGCACACCCACGGCTGCCGAGGGCTGCGGCAGGCCCTGACGGGACTGCGGCCGAGCTGCGGTGCTTTCCCCACATGGGTGCCCTGTGCCCACCGGGTGCCCCCTCTGCATCTGCCCGCGGGCACCCAGGGATCAGCGAGGCCGGAAGCAGAGGGCAGGGGAGCTCCCACACGCCGTGTGGTTGTGGGGACGGACGGCAGCGGGGCCATCACAAGCACAGGGCCCCGGCGGTGGTGCAGCGTGGCAGCGAGTGTCACGGCCCCACCGCTGCCTCCCGGCCCCCGCTCCCCTCCAGCACCCGCTGTGCACGGCGCTGTGCCTCCCGCGCTCCTGATTACCATCTTGTTTTGAGCCGCTACAGCGGCTGTAATTTGATGCTCTCAAAGTTGGTGTTTACAAGGGACAAGGCAGCCATCAGAGGGCTCTTCTTGTTCTCCCAGTGAAAGAATATTCCTCTCGGCGGCGTGCGCCTGCTCTGTGTGCCAAGCGCTGCCCGGGCTACACCCAGCATCTTTCAGAAACCGGTATGGGGTCAGCACCTCCGGAGCCTCCCGGCAGAGCCTGCTGCATGCTGCGTGGCCTCCCCCTGGGGCAGCGGTTCAGGACCCACACTGGGGTGCTTGGTGGGGCAGTGGGTGCAGACCCAGAGCATTCAGCCGTGCAGGGCCAGTTTGCCCTCCGGTGCCTGCGCCAGCCGCGCACCCTCCCCAGGCTGCCCGCCAGGCAGGAGGTGCATGGGGGCTGGTGAGCTCGCGGCCCCATGGGACTCATCAGCTCCCTGTTGACAAATCCTTTCACTCGCAAGCAAGCGGAGCAGGACGGAGCCTGGCGCGAGGCTCCCCAGCGTGGCTGCAGCCCCACACCACCATGTCCTCGCTGGGACGGGCTGGTGCTTCGATTGCTGCTGGGGCTCCACGCGTTGCCCACCTCTGCCGGGCAGCCTCAGGACCCCTGCCCCAGGGGGGCTCATCTGCAGGCCCGGGGAGGCCCCGCTGCTCTCCCTGCTCTCATTTTTGCCAGGGCTGAGGCTGAGCCCCTGACCACGCTCCAGCCCAGGGCGTGCGTGCACGGTTCCCGTGCGAGTGCCCCAGCGGGGTCCGGGCGCTTTGGCACCGCTCCTGCAGCACAGCGTGACGTTGGGCTGCGCCTGCCGAACAGATGGCACCACCGCACCCGGCGTCGCCGCAGCCGGTTTGGTGACAGAGGAGGACCTGCTGCCCCCAAGCCTGTTCGTCACGGCCAGGAGCGGGGGGCTGCGCCCCGGCCCATCCGAGGGGCCCTCGGGGGGGCTGTTTGCCAAACGCCGTCGACAAGGGCAGACTCCGCTCCAGGCAGGTCTCGGGTAGCAGCGCAGGGATCAGCAGCAATAAAAGCTCTGCAAGCCCTTTGTGTTGTGCTGTGTTTAGGCAATGCTGTCTATCACAGGGCAGCAGACCCTCCCTTTTTTTTTTCTTTTTTTCTTTTTTTTTTTTTTTTTTTTTGTGCCCCCAGCTGATGGGAGCCCTGCTGGGAGGGGAGCGATAGATAAAGGCCAAACTGCTAACGAGAGGGAGACATTCTTTCGGGCGAGCCCTTGAGTGGGAGGAATTGGGGCCTGGGGGCACCTGGGCTGGGGCAGGGCTGAGGGGAGGAGGCCCCGGGGCAGGTTAGAAATTGGGGCACAGGCCAGGCCCAGGGAGGGCTGAGCTGGAGGCAGAGCCTGGTGCGGGACCGGGAGGCTGCGGCGGTGCACGGCGCTGTTGTTGCAGCCACCCGTTTGTGACACCGGTGCCGAGGCGGTGGCGTGTGCTGTGCTCTGAGGCAACGTGAGTGCTGCGCCTGGGCCCGGGCGCTCGCTGTGTTGGGCGGGTGGAGCTGCCCAGAGCGTGGGGGGCATGGAGGGGGTGACTCAATGCTGCAGGATGGGGCGCAGGGAGGGGACGGCGTGGTCCCAGGGGACGGTGGGCAGCGGAGCGGCAGTCGCTGGTTGCGGTGTGTGCTCCCCCTGCCCTGGCCAGGAGCGCTCTTGGCTGTGTCCCAGGGGTGACGGAGCTGCGGGCGCATCACCCGCGAGCTGTTCTCGTCCCTGGGGCTGCGCCCGCCTCTGCGCATCCCAACCGTCTCCGAGCCCTGCGCGGGGCCCGGGCTTGGCCTGGCTCTTCCCTCAGACCTTGCTCCCGTCTGTACGCTTGGTTTCCAGGCAGAGCCTTAAAAATGACATGCACACAAGTACTAAAAAAAGCATAATTTTATTCAATAACCGCATTGTATGCTTAGCGCTCACTTGCATGTGAGATGGATCAAGCAGAAAAGCTGGTGGAAAGGCGTGTGCTCCCCCTTCCTGCAACCTGCTCCAGCAGTGCTCGGAGCCGCTCCATGCCTGCAGCCCCGCGCAGGGGGGGCTCCTCCTGCGGGGCTCTGCGGCCCCGTCCCCCGGCACAGCAGGGCCTCGGCAGCAGCTGGGGCCCTGGCACCCGCCGGCGTCCTGCGTGCCCTACATAGGTGGTGGCGTGGTAGCTCCGATGTGTGTGTGTGTATAAAAAGCCAGCTCCTCAGTAGTGGAAGCTAAAAATACCAGCCTGCCTGGTTCAGTAACCAGATGCCTTGAGCTAGCCCCCAAAGAGCCCGTGGTTCCTATTGTTATTATTTTTAATCGGCTCCCAGCAAAGGCAGCCTGATGGATGACCTGCCCCTATGGGACGTGTTGTGGGGTGGGACGGGGCCCCCAAGGCACCGTCCCCTGGTGATGGAAGGACCAGGGGCGGTTGGTCTTCAGTTCTATTGCGTCCTGCAGAAAGCTGGGAAATGGAGAAGGGGGAGGCTGATGTGACACAGCTCCTGCCCTCCCAGGAGGGGGTCTGGGGGCTCCCGGGGGCTAGGGCACAGGATTGCCAAGGCAGGCGGTGGACGTGGTGCCCCCGGGGTGATGCTCAGGGGGTGGCCTCGGGGTGGCTCCGGGGCTCCTGGCTGGGAACCCCAAGCGGCAAAAGGCTGGGGGGGCCGGGGGGGGGGACGCGGGTGCGGCCGGGCGGGGGGCATCGGGTACGGAGGAGGCGACCGCTGCGGGCTGGGAGCGATGGGGCAGAGGATGGAGAGAGGGAGGGATGCTTGGAGGAGAGAGGGTCTGCGGAAGGGACAGAAGGGGGGTGGGGGGCTGGCGGCAGGGCCGGGGCAGAGCAGGGCTGCGGGGATGCCCGGGGGCTGCGGGGAGCGGCGGGGGACGGGGCGGGGGCGGCGCGGGGCCGCTGCGCGGTGCTTTGGCTCCCTCTGCTGGTCCGCAACGCGCACCGCAGGCACCGGGGGGCGGCCCGGGGATCTGGGGGGGGGGGGGCGGGGGGGCAGAGCCGCTCCCCCGAGCGTGCACTCGATGTGGGGAAGGCGGGGGGACGAGGGGGGGACGGGCGGAACGGAGGGTCCTGCCCGCGGCCCCCCACTCGGCTCGGGGTGGGAGCAGGGCCAGGCGGGGGGTGCTGCATCGCTGCTCCTACGGGTCTGGTTTGGTAAAGGGGGGTGGTCCTCGGGCTGTGGGGCTGTGTGCCTGGGACATCCTTGGCTGGGGCCCTGGGGTCCTGGCTGAGCCAGAGCCCCCTGTACGTGGCTCTGTCCTGCTGCTGGGGGGGGTGTTTGTGCAGCCTGGGGGTGCTGGAGCGTGCCCAGGGCAGGGGGAGCGTGTGGGAGCCCCGCACCCAAGGCATCACCATAGGGTGGATGCACAAGGACGTGCAAAAAAAGTGAGCAGTGCTGTGGTGCTTGGTGTAGTGATGCTTACGGTGCCCTCGTTCAAGCAACACCTGCTATCTGCAGGCTGGCGGTGTCCCTCTTGTCATGGGGCTGGCGTGGAACAAAGCCTGGGGAAGGATTTGGGCTTGGCCATGGGTGGGGGCACGCACAGTCCTTCCTCGGGCCATTCCCTGAAACCCGTCCCAAGGGCACCCTGCACAAGGGCTGGCGTTGCCCTGGGGCTCAGGGCTTCTGTTGTGGATGCGGGGGATGCTCTGAGAGGGGAGCTGCCATGCTGCAGGAGCTGGCACGGTCTTCCCTGCCTGGTGTTTTGCAGCAGTAGCACCATCGCAGGGGCTGCTAGGAGCACGCGTTGGAACAAAGATGTTCCCTGGAGTCACGAGGTGCGCTGGCAGCACAAGGGTTAACCCCGCTTTCCCTCTCTTTCCATGGCGAACTCGGTGGCGTGGTCGGGGATAACCTCGTTAGCGGCTGCGCTGCAGCAGCGATGCCCCTGGGACAGAGCAGACCTATAAAATGGAGCTGTGCGCTGCAGGGAGCGCGGGGAAATGGTCGCTGAGCTCATGGGGCGCAGCCCCCCCCCCCCCCAGGAGTGGGGCTGGGGGTGCTCGGGGGGTTGCAGAGGGGAGCAGCTGGGGCTGGGGGACGGGGCGGGTTCGTCGCATCGGGACCGGGGTGCTGGTGGTGGAGCCGTGCCCACAAAGGAAGCGATTGCAACCAGTCCTGGATCAGGGGGCTGTGAAATAGCTGGGGCAGGCAGCAGGGGCACGAGCAGCTGCCTTTGGGCACCCGCCTGGTGCAAAGGGCGCAGCTGAGAGCGGCGGGGCTGGGGGCACGGCCGATCCCCTCCTGTTTTGCTGCCGCTCGGATGGGCTGCGGGGCTCCTGCCACCTTCCTCGGGCCGGGGCTGGCGCCGGTGCCCGGGCATTGTTTGCTTTGTGTGCCACGGGCCCTGTTTCTGGTGGCCGCGTCCCCGTGCTGCGGGAGAAGATGGGTTCCTTATGCCTGAGCATTCATTTGCTCTGCTGATCGACAGCCTGCGGTCTGGCTGAGCAACCCCAATTGTTCCCAGTGTGCCTGGACAAAGAGATGCCTAGAGAGATGGCAAGGCTCAGGAAAGGAGGACATGCTAGGAATATTTCCAGTGCCTCGCACACAGCCGGCTTCTCCCCCCTCCTGCAGGAATGGGCGGCCCAGGCTCATGAGCATGGTGCGGCAGTGCCTGCCCTGGGGAGGGCTGTCCCCGCCGTCCCCCTCCGGCCACGGCAGCCTCCAGGCAGCAGCAGCCTCCCCTTGGAGGCTGGGATGGTGCTGGAGGAGCTGGGGCTGCCCCGGGAAGCCTGCAGGGTCACCACCATAATGGAGCGTTTGTTTCCTACCATAGGGGTCGTGGAGGCCCCGCTGTGCAAACCCGGGGCCTGGCCCCTGTTGCAAGGAATTTGCTGATCTGTGGGGTTAGGGCACCTGAACTTGTTCTTGCAATTGCTCTAGACTGATGTGGAGAGCTGGGGCCAGTTGTGTTTTCACCATACCCCTGGTCCCCGACCAGTCCTGGTGCCGCTGGTCCCAGTGCAGTTGTTCCTACCAAGCCGGGGCTGTGCTGGGGGAGGACCCTCTGCTGCCAGCTCCCAGCGGGGCATCCCCCCCAAACCCTGTTCGAAGGCAGCAGACGTGCACAGCCTGGGAGCAGAAATGGAGCAAAGGACAAAGCCGTAGCTGGATTAGCGACGCAGGTGCCCTGCCTGCATGTCCTGCTGAACCAGGCAGCCGAGGTGAGCTGGTGCTGGTTCACCGTCCACCACCGTCCCACTGTCTCCTTCCAGCGAGGTCTGCTGGGCCCCGCCACCGTCTCTTCCACAGCAAACGCTTTCTAGGAAAAGCTCTTGGCACTTCTCCATAGGTATTTGTGTTTTCTGGTTGCATCTGGTCTGGTTCCAGCTCCTTGTACTGGAGACCCCGGCTGCGGGAGGGGACGGTGCTCAGCGGAGGTAGCTCACGCCGGGCGGGCAGGCGCTGAGGGGCTCTGCCCAGAATATCAGCCATGTGAAGCCCCACAGACCCCGGTGGGTCCCTGTCCCCAAGGTGGTGGCACTGCGGGGTGGTGGCACTGCCCCAGGGCCTCTCCCGCTGCCCCTCCTAGGGGTGTGCATGGGGCTGCTGTGCCCAGGGAAACAAAGCGGATTTGGGAGCTGCAGTTTGCAGCCTGAGTTTTTGCTGGGCTGGGCCCCCAGAACCACTCTGTGACAGCCGGGATGCTGCTCGGCCCCAAAACTTAGAGAAATTGGGAATGGGGAGGCGTGGGGTGCGGAGGGGCAGCGCTGTTGCTGCCATGGTGCTCAGAGCAGGACTGAAGCCATGGTGGAGGCAATCTCTCCTTGCCCGCTGGCTTCCCTACAGCCCTGCTGAGGGCTTGTCCTGGTGCTGAGCTGGGCTCCGGGCTGCCGTGAGGACCGGTTTTCTCCTCCCCAGCTCGTCTGTGGTCTAACCTACAAAATCCTCGCCTCCCACAGCCCGTTCCCAGCCGCTGGCCAGCCCCAGCTTTAGCTGCCCTGTTTTGCAAACAGGAAAAAGCCTGGCCGTGGATAAAGACCGGGTTCTCAGAAGAGCTCTGCCCGAGCCCTGGGAAAGCGGGGGCTCCCGCGGGAGCTCGGCCGCTGCCCGCGCGACCTGCTCAAGGTCAGGCAGAGCCGCAGCGCCCGGTTCCTTCCTCCCCGCGGGAGCGGAAGCGGAGCCTGCGTCTGCTGCGCTGCCCCGGGCAGGGGGAGGGCGGCGGGGCCGCCGGGGCTTTTGTTCTCGGGCCTTGGGGGGCTCCTTCGCACGTGAGGGAAATGGCACCGGCGTCTGGCCGAGGGGAGAAGGTGCCGCGTCCTCAAGCTTCCTGGCCCCCTCCGTCATCCTTTTTGGCCACGGCTGGCGATTGCAGACGCATCGAAGCCATGCTGGAGAGGGGGAACAAGGGGGGGGGACAGACTCTGCGGATGCAGCCCCCATTCCCCCCTGTGGCCCTGTGGGAGGCTGGAGGAGCAGGCGGGAGCACGGAGCACTGCATTGTGCCCCCCCCAGCTTCAGGAGAGACCTCCTGGGGTGCAGTGGGGTATCCCCAGATGTGTTGCGGCTGCGGCCATGCAGAGCTGCCCCTGCCCCTCCGCAGCCCCCGCAGCGGGGTCTGGGCAGGAGCCGGGGGGGCGGGGAGGGGCTGCGGTGTGGCTGCACCAGAGGAAATGGGCCGAGAAAGCCCCGGGGGAGGCAAACCGCTGCAGAAGTACAGTTAGCTTCACCCTTGCGCTGCAAGAGGCCCCCGCTTCCCCCGCGCCCGCTGCCCCGCGGAGATTAGCCCTCGGCTGGCTGGGCTTGGCGGGCAGCCGGAAGAGGCCGCGCGCACTGGGCGCCACGGGAGGCCCCGCTGCCTGCCAGGAAACCCCGAGGAACGGGCACCGCAGCAGGCCCTGCTCGTGGCACCGTCCCCGCTCGGCCCTCCCCGTGCTCTGCTGCTGCTCGGGGCCGCGCTCGCCGGCCAAAGCCCGGCTTCGGGAGCTGCCACGGGGGCACGAGGCCAGCCCCGGGTCCCCTGCGGTCAGCATCGCCCTGCGCCGAGCCCGGTCCCTCCCCGCCGGGGCTGCCAGCTCCGCTCATGCACAGCCAAGTGCGCGGGATGAAAGGGGGCTGCCGGGGGGCCGGGGGGCCGCGGGCGGCAGCGTGGAGGTCACGCCGCGTCCCGATGGCGCGGCGGCAGCTCTGTAATGCCGCCGATCAGAGATGCCCGTGGGGATTGCGGAGCAGCATGGAGGCGACCCCTGCGCTTGGGGTCAGCGGGCCGCGGTGTGCGCCAGCCCCGAGGAGCTTAATCCGAAACGGGGAGGGGGCGGCGGGTTCCTGACCCGCAGCTGGGCCTGGCATCTGCCCCGGCACCGCCGTGGGCCGCCTCCCGCCCTGCCTGGATAGGGTCGAGCGGTGCCGCCTTGGCACCAGGAGGGTGAGGAGAAATAAAAGGCAGCAGAAAACATAAAGCAAAAAAAAAAATAAAAAATCCTTTTGTCTTCAGAAAGCAGCTCTTTGGAGCTTTTCTCCCTTCCTGAAATAGCTTTTCCTGCCATCCAAAATGAGACGGAATATTTTACAGGACATTGTCAAAGATTCTCTTTTTTTTTTTTTATTCTTTAAATTGCCTTAATCACGTCATTAAGCTTACAATGCTTGTGAATGGCCTGATATATGGGAAAATAAATATGCAGATACTGTTCCTGGGTTTGCCAGCAGGATTCCCTGTACTGTTTTCCAGGCGTGCGATTCAGCCTGTCCTTGTTACTGGCTCTAGTCGCTCATGCAGCACTGCATGAAATGCAGTGGGGGAAAATGTCAGCTTTTCTGCAAGCCGAGAAGGTGTGTGTGAAGCTGGGAGCTGCAGGAAGCTTTGTGACTCCTTTGGGAAGAAGCTGTCTTCTTGCGTGTGGCTTTAATGGGGAGCAAACGCACGCCCAGGGACCTGCAGTGCGCCTTCTTTCAGAGCAGGCCTGCAGGATGCCACAGGACAGGGAATTACCTGCAGGGTGCCACAGGTCAGGGAATTACTTCAGGGGCAGGCTGGGAACTAACCAGGCATGACTGGGAAAGGATGTGATCGCTCCATTTTTTGATAATAGAGAAATGAGTCTTGGAAGTGAGCATGAAGTGATTCACTAGGTTAGATGCTCTCCTTGCTTCCCCTGTCCTCTCTGTCCTCTTAATTCATCCAAGTTTGAAAATGGTTCTTTGCTCCATTTCTCTTTCTCAACAAATTAAATTCTGATACAAATGGTGCAGGATGGCAATGCATTTATTTCTTTGCTATTTTAGTACAAATATCCACGTGTTTCTGACAATAATTTCTTGTAATAGTTAAAAAAATGGGTGGTCTTGTAGTTGCTTCAAAACGCTTTCCAAAGATCCAGGTTCTGGAGGACTGATGGGTCTCTCTGGGCTGTGACACTACAGTTTGTCACACGGCCTTGTCTTCCCTTATCCCGCTGTCACAGGCGGCTGGGAAAGAACAGATCTGCAGCCCACAAGGAGAAATTAAACATCCTGGACAGACGTCAGTTCAGACCCATGTAGTTTCAGCTGAAACTCTCCAGACTGGTTTTGACCCGCTCCATTTCATGCAGAAAACTGTAGAACTGGGGCAAAGTTAACTCTGCAGAAAAAAAAAGAGGCATAAAGTCTTGGATTTCAGGTTATGCATGCGACATTGGAAAAGCCATTCTGGTGCTACTGCAGAGCAACTCACGTTCACCTAAGCTAGGCAGGATTAGACACTGACTCTCAGCAGCTGTTTCTTTACGCTAGCTGGACCGTGCAGGGCGAGGATTCTCCTAACAGCAACTGACACTTGGGAATTGTTTACTTTCTTCTTCTGTCATGCTGCTCTGACTGCTTTTCAGGGCTCCGTGGCATATCTATATTTACTCATGCAAATACGTGAAGACTGCCCAAGAGTCAGTGTCTGTAAGCGCTTCCCTGAGCGACTGTGGCTGGGAGAGGCCGGGGCGGGAGCAGCCGCAGCATCCACCAGCAGTGCTCTCACAGTGACCCCTGCTGGGTCTGTGTCCAAAGCTCCCCTGCCTCCACGAACAACCCAGAAGCTCTGACTGCAGCTCGCATTTCGTGCTCTCGAATGCTTGCTTCTTTTCCAGAACAGTTAACTCACCTATATATACGTTTTCCATTTGGGTGCCTTTTTTAATCACCAGCTTCAGCTTGGGGAAAGAAAAAGCAGAGGCATTTTAATTCAGAGGCCTGTATTTCAAGCACTGTGAAAAGACGGGAGTCTGCTGAGAGTTTTAGTGCAGACTGCTGCAAAGCACACACATCTTTGACAGGCTTTTCAAGAAGTGTCACTGTAGGAACAGATTAGGCATTGGGAGGATCTCTGGGAAGTCCCTATAAATGATGGCATTCCCCCTCCCTCCCCGAGATAGCGTGACCTTTGCTAGATTGAGCTTTTTGAACAGGTTTTCAGAGTGGGCTACGCTTCTGTGACACGATGTCTTCTGAAGAGTAACAAATAGCAGCGTGCCTGCTATCTGCTGGCAGTTGCACTGAGAAGACCGAGGCAGATGCACTGTTGCAGAGCCTGCTCCTGTGAGCTGTAGCTTTCCTCTATTTCCTCTCACAGCCAGTACTTCCCACATGCCTGGTCATAGCTTGTTCCTTAACTGCACTATAACCTCAACCGTCTGATGTAGGAGATTTACCTGTAAGAAGATACTTCCCACTTTTTCCAGTTCGCTGCTCCCAGCAGTAACTGTGAGTCAGAAAGAACAGAAGGGAAATAACGTTAGCTAAGCTGTGAAATAAAAAGTTCTTTAGCTGAAAGCTGCTGTTGGGTTTCCCAACCCATTCAGTTTATCTTTTAGCTCTATTACCTCCAAACTTCCACTCCATATCTATCAGCTGGTTAATCATCAGCGTCTGACCAACAGCCAGGCGTGTTAGGGTGGGGGAATTCAGCTTCCACTGCAAGAGCAAGACACATGAACAATCAATTCAGAGAGACATCTATTTACCGTACCTGGAATTTCAACATAAATTGGAAACCAGTAGCTCAATGTGCGTGTGTGAAGGGACAAACTAACGTGGTTGGGAGATTTCAAAGATGCTTGAGTCCTACAAGGAACCCCCTCTGCCTTGCCACTTCTGGAAATGAAAGGTACTGTTTTTGTTTTAACACTGGTTCAGTGTAACAATATCTGCACAAAAAGTCATGTGTTCATGTAACTGCATGACCCCAGGGCTCAAAGCATGCAAAGCAGAAAAACAATCCAATGAAAGTCACACAGAACTGCAGGAATCACCAAACCTATGGGGTAGAGGCCACAGCAAGCCAGATGTATCATTAGACGGTGTTTCTTATCGGTTATCTGGGGATCTTTCATTCAAGATTCTGAGCTGGTTTGAAGAAAGCAGCTGATGCATCTCAGCGGGGTTTTACCAGTTCCCGTTCAAGGACTGTCTTTTTGTTAGTTTAGAAACAAGCAAGGATGTATTAATACCTGTTCTGCAAAATAACTGGCTTTCTCTTCACTGAGGCCTGTGGGAGAAACCATATGAGATTACTCTACGTGATAAATATTAATTAGCTTTTATTTAGTGAAGTCATGTGACCTACCTAGAGCAATAAAATCTGCTCTGACTTGTTCGGAAGACAGATTTCTCTTCAGGGCACCTGAATAAACAATGCAAGGAAAGAAAAATCAGTTTTTACTGAGTCAAATCAATCTTTACTGAGGCAAACAAACGCAGGGATGGAGACCCTGCCGTAGAAAGACTGGGTTTGGGCTGTGTTTTGAAACAAACCACAGCTCGGCGAGATAGGAAATACAGTTGTGTCTGCCGATATCTTTGCGGATGCCCAGTGCTTTAAAAGTCAGTCCTATGGAAGTGCCTGAGAGAGAGAGGGAGATTTCATTGCAGGTCACCATGGTAACAGCAGCAGCAGTTGTGTTTTGAAGTTGCTGCTTTCTCTCCTATAGAAGCTTTGCTTGTTAAAGGGGAACTGTTAAGGCTGGCAGGCTACTAATTTGACCTACCTGCTGTGTTTTGGATTATGGGTGTGAACGTGTGCATATAACACTTTCCCCTGCTGTGCCTGCCTCCTTTGTTCTGGGGCACAGGCAGCACATGGAAGTTTACAAGGATTCTGTTCTCTGAAGCCAGGAGCAGGAATCTCATAAATTCAAAGAGACTGCCAGCCCCACGTGGCTTTCTGTCTGTGTAGCACATAGGCAAAGTTATCTGCTGTAATCTGTTCTGATGCTGGCCGTGGCATCCCAGAGCTCATGAAAAGGTGTAACAGTATTGGAGCCAGTGCTCAAAAACAGGAACTGTGAGACGGAATGCACCTAGTGAAACAGGAAGGGAGAAAATGCCAATTCCACATTAAATACCTCCCAGACAGTTGTAGGGAAGGAAATTATTCTGTGCTTCTCTGGGACAGAAGGCTTAAAGTAGTAGAATGAAAGTTAGGACCAAATGCAGGAAACAGTTGTGATGGCTCCACCGCTGTGAGGAAAGCTATAGGAAACCCTGGATCGAAGGGTATTTATAAGGAACTGTTAATAATAAGGATCAACATGACATGAACAAGCGTGTAGGGAAGATGTCCAATGCAGTATTATGTCCAATGGCAACCCCAACATCAAAGCAATCTCAAATAGTGCTGGAGTCTGACTGGGGCACCCAAAGGGAATCCCTCCCGCCCCTCTTCTCCACTGCTTATGTATGAGGAATTGCCGGACACTTACGTGCTTCTCTAAAACAAGACTACAACGGCAGACCTCACATTTACATGGGCTAGAATTATGCTGGTTGCCAGCCCACTCCAGAGGGCTGTGAATGCACTCAGATCTGCCTCAAACAGTGCTTTGTCCTTGTTGGAATTACAGTCCTGGATCATTTAGATGGAAGTTTGCACTGGTCTAGCAAAAACGGATTTACAGGCACAAGTTAAACCAAGCTCTGTTACTGTCACAAAGTGTTGTGCTTGCATTTAATAAGTAGGTAAGCGAGTTTAGTCAGGCCTGTGAGACGTGTACGCAGGCAGGGTGTAAAGACAAAGCCTGAGTCACCAGACAGGGATGCTCCAACAGGAGAGCAATTTTTGATTTTTTTGATTCTTAAATGCTAAGCCATTTATTAGCTGCTATTAGCACTCATTGTGTAAGTCAAGTGCACTGCAGTTCTGAAGACATACAGCCTTAAGCAGCATGCAGGAATGGACACAACTGTTTGGCCTCAGGGTAGCATATGCATATGGATCACTTACCATTAGGTACCAGAAGAATACTTTTGACAATGTTTTTCAGGGGGCCCAAGCTGATTTTATTCATGGTGGCAAAGTCTGAGAGCTGAGTCAGAAACCTTTCTACCTGCTCGAGAGAAAGAGCAGCAACACAATCTTATCTCTGCGTGCATCTCACGGAGAGCTGCATTCACACACTCCTTGGTGTTCTGCACAAGCCTTACCTCCTTGGGCTCTGTTAGAAACCGGAAAAGCACTTCTGTCAGCGCTGAGAATTGCTGTGAAGAAATGGGACAGTGTTAGGAGTTGGGCATCCGCATGCGTCATTTCTCAGCAGCTCGACTCGGGGGTGATATACCACCTTGATGCAGCTCTACCTGTCTCCAGTACATAGGTCCCAGAGATTGATCTCCCATGCTAGTACAGTACCCCAGCCCTTGGCATGACCCCAAAAGGGTTTGTGCAGCTGGTAGGTGTGGCACTGCACAGGGCTTTCGTGGTTCTTGGCTAATCAGAAGCTGCTGTTCTATCCTGTGTAATCCAAAGACTGCTAGAGAGAAAGGATGCAAACATCCACTCTCATGTTTCATGGAAGCCACAAGGTAAACAGACTAACTCGGGAAAGAAAAGAACTGGTTAAAGGCCTGGCTGCTGCCCTCAGCCACCTGCACTCGCAGCCAGAAGAGCTGGAGAGCCCGTCTGTGTTGCTGAGCCCACCACCCTCCCTCTGCTGCTGGCACCAGTTCTAGAATTGGCCTGAGTACCCCAAAGCTGTGCAGTCTCAGCAAGAAAAGCCAGTGCTCAACAGGACCAGGACCCTCCTGTCTGCACCGGGCACGACACGAGCTCCTCCACCACCCCCAGCGCCCTGCACCCTGAGCACAAGCTGTGCGCAGGGCTGGCCCGGCCGGGCACCAGGCTGTGCCGTGTCAGGGCTGTGGAACGCACGCTGCGGTCCCTCAGACGTGGGGCCAGGCTCTGCGGAGCTGCCTCGGACATCAGAAAACGCCGCTCGGTTCTGGAGCGTGCTGAGTCCCGGCTGGGAGCCTGGCACCACGGCCTGCCGGGCCCAGCACCGGGCTGCTGCGGGGCCCGGCCCGGGGCTGCTGCGGGGCCCGGCCCGGGGCTGCTGCGGGGCCCGGCCCGGGGCTGCTGCTGCTCGCCCTGGGCCCGGTCCCCGGGCCGCCCGTCCCGGCTGCCGCGGCCCCGTCGGTGAGGGCCGGGCCTGGTGGCATGCCGGTACCGCGCCCCCCCCGGCCGGCCCCGCACCTCGGCGCTGAGCTGGTTGAGGTTGTGCATGTCGCCGCTCACCGCCTCCGGCACCGGGTCGCGGGTGAAGTTGAGCAGCCCCATGGCGGCCGCGGCTCCGCCCGCCCGGCCCGGCCCGGCCCCGCCGCCGCCGCCGGCGCCCGCCTCAGCCTGAGCATTGGCGGCCGCACTTTCCGCACCGCCGCCGCCCGGCCCGGCCCGGCCCGGGGCTCCGAGCCCGGGCACCCCCCCTGGGCCGAGCACCCCAAGCCAGGCCCCGGCGGCCGGGTGCTGCCGGCCCTGTGCAGCCCGCGCCTCGCCACCCTCGCGTGTTTCTCCCGAGGTCTAAACCCGGACCCTCGGGACCCCCCGAGCCCCGGGCGTGCACCCCTTGCCCACTTCAGCCCCTTTGTGGTGTTCCCCCACGCCCGGCCTCCCTCCCTGCCCCTCGGCACTGCTCTCCCTGCAGCCCCCGCTGCACCCAGGTCTGGCACCCTAGGGCCACCGGCCACCCCTCATTCTCCTGCCACACCAGCTGTGTGCGGGGAGGTGGCAGAGGGCACCGAGCCTGGTTCCCTGTTCCCTGGAGCGGCAGTACGGGGCGTGCTGCACCCCCCAGGGTACCCCGGAGCAGTGGCTTCAGCCTCGCATCCAAAGCCCAGACACCCAAAGCTGCAGCGCTGGGGGGACCCTGCTGCCTCTGCAGCTTTGCTCTGAGACAGGGAAGGGGTTCAGGGGGCTCCTGTGCTTCCTGGGGGAGGCTGCTGGCAGGACGGTGGGTCTGGGCCCCCCCAGCTTGCACACAAGGTGCTGTGCCGTGAGCCCGGCCGGCCACGCGGTCTGCAGGCTGCACTTGTGCAGGAGGGAGGAAACGTGGCCAGGGCTTAGCTCCGAACGCATGCTCCATGCATGGGTCAAACAGAACGATTGCTTTTGATGCAAAGGTTTGGGACAGCCTTTTGCTTTCCTACCAAAAAGTGCTATGTGTATATCTGCATGTTTGCTTGTCTGTTTGTGCTGATAGATGTTTATACTTCATGCCGCTAAGATCTCCATCCTATAATTATTTATCCATGTGTTTAATTTTATGCACCTGATTCCTGGCATGGAAGGTAAAGTGCGTGATTGCTTGTAGGGGTGTGGAACCTAAAATATAGGTGAAAACAGAGAGAGCTGTGTGTGCCCTCAGTGAGCAGAGTCTTTAAATTTCAGCTGATGATGTCTGGATGAGAGCCAAATGATGTATGTTGTTTTTCTATACATAAACCTAAAATAAATTGTTAAAAAATATTATTTACAGAGTCAAGTTTTTTTTGTTTGTTTGTTTTTTCCCTTGGAGATTCCACTCAGGACACAAAGCTCAGCTGTGGTTTTCCAGCTCTGCTCCTAGCACAGTCCCACTCCTGAGCCCACCACGTGCCTGTGGCAGTGTTTGTCCACAGCAGCTCACCTCCAGCCGGGCTGCGTGGTGTGGTCAGGTCCTGTGTGGAAGGAGAGGAGGCAGTTTGGGGCTGAGAGCCCGCTGACGTGTGTCTGTGTTTCAAAGGGACCAGGGTTTCACAGGAAGATTTTAAGCCGATTCTCACTACAAACAGTAAGCAGGAGGTCTCCTTGACGCATGGACATGTACAGGGGCAGGTGAGATGTAAAATCAGCCCTTTCTCATCCTGTTACATGGTCTAGTTTCCATTTGTGCTCAGGAGAAAGGACTTGATCCAGAAAATATTAAAACTTGATGTATTCCTGCTGAGGACAATGGGGCTGATCTGTGTTTAAGGACTCCATTGCCTTAAGCTGCTATTTTGCAGCTTTCCAACAGCAGCAAAATAAGTTCTGCAGAAGTTATTTCTCTGTCGGTGTGAGTGTATCTGACGCATTTTGTCTTGGAAGGTGTTCACCAGCTGCCTGAGCAAACAGCATACGAAAGCCCCTGTGAAAGGTAAAACTGTGGCAGTTCACAAGGCTGCGGGTTTATTACTGAAACTTTCAGTTGCAAATGAGAGCACAGAAATTTTATAGTGCCTTTCATTGTGAAGATATCCCACTAGTGGTTTATAAACAAGGAGCAAAGCAGCGAAGTACCAGTAACGATGAGGAGTTAAGAGATATTTACTGGTGGTCTGGCTGGAAATAGCATTCGCGCTTCCTTTTCTTCTCCCTCCATCTCCTAGCTCAGCCAGGAGATTTTCTGTTTCATGTACATGCTGAGTGGGGTGGAACTGCGTGCCTTGGTTTAATAGGGCTGGTGAGGCAAAAAAGTTACATGTCGGATTGCCTGCAGGATTTGACCCTAAATATTCAGCATGCCTTAAAGCAAGGTGCAGACTTTTCATGGTGTAGGTAATTAGCTATTGGGATAATTTATCAGGCTGTGTGGTCAACTGGCCACACTGGCACTTCTAAAACCACAGGGATATGTTTGTCTCTAAAAATTGTTAACCTTTACTAAAATTAATTCAGGATTATATACAGACTGTGTAGTTATGGGTGCCAGTGCATGTGAACACGATACACTGTTATGGCCTTAGAATGTCACATAAAGTCCTATGGACATTTTCCTAAGTGTAAAATAATAATCACAGGTAAGTGTGTGCTTCTATAACCCAAAATTAATTTATGGCCAAAAAAATGAAACAAGGAAAGAGGCAATTTTCTGTCTGGTTTGTGTGCCAGGATTAGCCATGCAGTAGCAGTGTGTGAGTCATCCTTAATTCCCCACATCTTTCTAGGGTGATGATTTAGGAACTAGTTAACGATGGTCTCCGGTGCACGGTGTGTGCCTGTGTGAGCATGCATGAGGCATGGCAGAAGGGGGGAAGCCAGTGGTGGCAAAGAACTTCCCAGGCAGCAAACCAAATTCTTGGGGAAAGTTGAGTGGCAGGATTCATGAAGAAGAGTTTAAATCGAGGTACGTGCTCATGACATCCTGTTCAAACAATCAACAGGAAATTCAGCAATCCCACCTCGCAGGATGCTGGTTTATTGAGGCATGGCATACGGCTGAGTGCCACGAGCCCTCCTGCAGCGCTAAGACCAGGCTGGGGCTGGCAGCAGTCCTTTCGGAAAGGACTGACTCCAGAAAGAGAGAAGGCAGCAGGGTGCCCATGGGGACGAGTTATGTGCCAGGGCAGAGCTGGTGCCGGCAGAGCCCCCGGTTCCCCCCTCCAGGCTGTGGTGGGTGCAGGGGCTGCTTGGCCCCGGGGTGCTGCAGCGGGGCCATTCTCATGCAGAGCGTGTCACCGAGCTGAGGACAAGCTGAGGATGGCATCTGTGTGTTATGGACAGGTGCTCTTGTCACCCACGAGTAAAAGCAGCAACAAAAAGCAATTGTGAGGGGATGCAAGGAAACAGGGTATTAAAACGGTGCGCTCCAAAATGAGCTACAGGACTGATGTGCCCTTCTGAAGAGGCATTTTTCAGCCTCATTTCACCTGTCCAGCTTGAGGAGCTTCTTGCCCGGCCTTCCTCAGCACATGGAGATGGTTACCTAATGACATGTTCTGCCTTTCACCCCAGCAGGACCAGGACTTCTGTGGCTTCTGTTTATTCTGCTGATGCGCTGCGTCTCCCCGCGGGCTGTGTGGATTGGGGAGAGCATCTGTCTAGAGAGGTGAGGAATGCTGAAACTTCCCTGCCTGCTGTTGTGATGGATATCGCCCAGCTGAAACACTGGGGGTGAGGGGGAGAAGTTCTGTTCCTACAGAGGCTGACCCAAGTGACACCTCTGAGATCAGGATTTCGGTTTCTCCTGCACTTCAGTGCCTCTCCCTCTCTCCTGTCACGCTGTACTCCCAGGGAGGTGTTGCTACAGGAGTAAATTACTGCAAGTACCCACGCAGAGGTTGGGCTGGAAGCTCTGCTGGGCCCTGCCGGGCACTTGCCTGGTGTCTGGGTGAAACATTTCCTCCGCCTGGGCTGCCCAGGAGCAGGGGGGGACCCCTGCCCGCGAGGGGCTGTGGTGGTGGCTCCCTGCCTGCCGCCACCCTGCTGCTCACAGCCCTGCGTGCGGGCTGGGGGGGGCCTCGTCTCTGCAGGTTGGGCTGCAGCAGGCGCATCCTGTTTTCTAGGAAAAAGAGGATTTTGTGGCCAGCTTTGTTGCAGAGGCATTGAAGACTTCTCTTTGTGTGCTTTCTCACTCGAAGTTTACACGCTGGTTGCCGCAGTCTTTCTAGCTGTTCTGGTTACACAGATGATAATTGTTTTTAACCTTACTTTTATTAGAGAGTTGGTATCATGTGGTCCTGGCCAGCCCACAGGAAGGGCTAGAAACTCCATGTAGGCGGGATAACACTTCCTATCTCCGTGTAAACAGCAATTCCCCACAGATGTGAGAAGGCAGCCCAGCTACACGGGAGGCTGGGGGCTCTGCTCCCACATGTGGCAGCAGGCTGAGGCTTTCCGACAGCTGGGGCAGACCTTGCTTTCAGTAGCCTGAGCTCTGCCACGGCGCTGCTCTGTAGCGTGGCTCCCCGCCGTGCTCAGGAGCAAAGCTGGGGGCACAGGAGCTTTTCCAGGGAGGGCAGCGAGGAGCAGACGGGCCCTGCAGGGCAGCCGAGGCTGAGCAGCACCGGGGAGCTGGTGGGGAGGCTGGGGCCAGCACAGGGCTGGGGCGAGGTCTCGGGACCGTGGAGCCAGCTCACAGAGCACGGGAGATGTGCTCGGGTGGGGTTTTGCACTGAAGAGTAACAGGCAATGAAGGTGATGTCCGAGCGGTCCGAGGAAGGAGCCGCTGTGTTGTGCGGTGTCTGCACACCGGCACGGGAAGTCCCCAAGCCTGAAGTCGGCAGGAGCATTTCTGCTGCCTTCAGTGCAAGGACGAGCTCAGCGTGCTCCCTGCCCCAGGGCCACTGGAAGAGCTTGCAGCAGTCTGAGGGGATTTCACGGTGCTGGTGCTTCTCCCTGCTTGTTGGAAGACAAAGCAAACACCCAGCCTTTACTGGGGTCTGGGAGTCTGGGACCTACAGTCTCCAGAAATGACAAGGTTACACTGCTGAAGGCTGTAGGTAATAAAACATATTTGCTCAATTGCTTTATTTGCCTAGGATCTCCAGGCATGCTGCTTACGAAACACAGAGCCGTTTCCAACCCAAACACTTTGGTGCAAAGTTAAGAGACAGCAGGTGAGCACTGGGGTGGGAGCAAGATTGGTTTGCCTGGCCAGGACAGCAAGGAGAACTTTAAGGAAGAGGAGTGAAGGTAGAGAATAAGGCGGGCAGAGAGGATCTGGGACTGGTGCCAGAACATGGGGATACTGCAGAGAAGGCAGCAGCTGAGTAGCCTTTGCTGTGGGGGAGGATTCAGGGCCAGGAGTGCTGAGTTACGTGAGGAAGGGCTGGTATGGATGCTGGTAGGCATTCAGTGGAAGGTGAGGATGAGGAGTCACTTCTGACGTGGATGGATGGTACCAGTCCTGTCTGGCTCTGTCGTGGTGGTGGCAGTCAGTGGCTTTCACCTGGCCCATCACAGGCTCCATTGCTTTGAAATCACGGCGGAGGAAGAGCAGCCAGGTGTGAGCGTGGTTCTGGCTGGAATTATTCTCTGCTGAAGCATCGGGCAGGTCGGGCTGTGGGGTTGGTGGGACAGTCACTGCCTCACAGGGCAGGGACATATCCAGGACACAGCGTGCAGTGTCCTCCGCCTGCCCCCAGCCCCTGCTCCTTGCTCCTGTAGCCAACACCTGGGCATGTTGCACGTCTTCTCGCGGATGCTCTGGTGACAGAGCAGAGGAGCTTTGTTCCCAGAGCCACATCTCCCTGCCTGTCCATGCTGGAGAACCTCAGGCTGGTGGGAGAGGTGGCGTGGGTGCTCTGGCACCGGTCTGGCACAGGCTGCGGGCTGCAAGCCCTGGTTCAGCAGGGATGGCTTGAGGGCCTGGTGCAGGGTGCCAGAAATGCCTGGAGGGAGCCTCAGTATGAAATCCCCTTTAGAGGAACCTTTTTATTATTATTATTATTATTTATTTATTTTTCGTCCTGTGAAATGACACACAAACTCTCTTGACAGTTAAGAAATAAACTCGCAGCATCTCTCTGTGGCTGCGTGTAGCAGAGGAAGAGGAAAGGGTCAGGGTTTAGCTCATAATCTGCTCAGAGCTGCTTTGTTTGGTACCATGCCTTTTCCAAACAGTATGCACAGAAGTGCTCTCCTGAATTAAATGATAACCAAGGGGAAGAGAGAGAAAGAGGGCGTTTCCGTGGGGTGGGAGATTGATGGCAGGTCAGTGGGGCCAACAGCAGCAGCAAGGTTTCCCTCGAAAGGGAGAGGAGCCTGTGGATGCCTGAAGCGAGGGCTAATTCTGCTCTTAACAGTGGCCTAGAAAGTTGCCCCAGTGCAACCCACAGAAGCATTTTGCTTTTCCAGATTTGGAAAACCAAACAGGAGTAAAATCTATTTGCTTGGTTTTAGTCTAGACAACAGAGCTGCAAATTAGCTTTGGGTTTATTTGCCGTGTGTTTATTTGAACTGTAATCTGCAGCGTTCCCAAAGGCTTATCCAGACCAGGTTTCTCAGCTCCTTCTCTTTTCACTTGCAGGGCTTTTCTTGCACATGCAGCCACGTTTTTCATGCTCGTGCTTTGCACGGTTGCAGGGGTGGTGTGGGGAGCCTGCTGTACGGGCCTGTGGCTTGGTCCCAGCACTTCCCACAGGTTGCTGTCGCTTTGGCTAGCTCACTTTTCCTCCTGGCCTTGAAAGTTTATTTCTGTCACAGCGGGATAATAATATTCCTTCTTCTTCCTGATACACACTTTTCTGCTGTACCTAGAAGCAATAACAAGCGAGCGGAGAAGATTATACCCCACGTGGACTCTGGATGCTTTGTCTTGGGCAGGGGACGTGCAGCCTGTTTTCCTCGGCCCCAGCACAGCCCTCGCAAGTGCTCGCCTCCGTACGGGAAAGGAGAAGAACAAACAAACGAAAAACTATTGTAAAACTTGCGCCGCTTTGTCTGCCCGCGCCGCGGAGCGCGGCCAGGGGCAGAGTGCTGATGGAAAGCCGCGGGCACGGGGCGGCTCGGCCGGGCCGAGGAGCTCTGCCTGCCCCGGGGGGCTCCCGTGCGGAGCGGCGGGCGGGGGGGGGTGCTCGGAACCCCGGGGGTGCGGAGCGGGGGAGCCCCCGGGGGTGCGGGGCACTGCTGGAATGCGGGGCCCCGCGGGGAAACGGGGGGGTGGGGGGGGCGGAGGCGCGGCGGGGGTGCGGAGCCCCGGGGGTGCCGGGCTCCGGTGCACGG
>CM021750.1:15069218-15165409 GCA_011075105.1 Heteronetta atricapilla
CCTCGTGGGCGGCTTTGTTGAGCGCGGCGGCGGCGGCGGGGGACAATGGGCCGGGCGGGGACGCGGCACCGGGTCGTGCGGGAGTGGCCCCGGCCGCCCGCCCCGCGCCCGGTTACCGGGGGTCGCGGCGCTGCCGGCCCGGCGGAGCGGGGCAGGGGCGGCGGGAGGGGGCGGCGGGCTCCGCCGCCACTTGTTGCCGGCGCTCGGCCCCCGGGCGTGCTGGCGGGGGCTCGCCCCGGCCCCGGTCGCTCCCTCCCCGCCCCGCTGGTACCGCCCGGCCCTGCCGGCTCCTGCCGCAAGTTGGCGAGTTCCCGGCGGAGCCCGGGCCCGTCCCGGGGCTGTCACGGAGGGGGCTCCTGCCGGGCTCTCCCCCGCAGCCCGGCGATGTCGGGACGACGGCGCCGGAGAGCCCCGGGCTGCGGCGGGAGCGCGGCAAACCCGCGGGGCCCCAGACCCCCGACGGCGGCACGGCACGGGCTGGCTTCGGGGCGGGGGACTCGGGGAATGCCCGGCTCTCGGCGGGGCCCCGGGGGGGCAACCGCTCCCCGCGGGCACGGGAGCAGCCGGGAGGGCTTCCGGGAGCCCGCAGTGCCACCGGCGTGCGGGGCAGAAACACCTTTGTTTTGCTCTCCTCGGGCCAGCGATCTGTCAGGACATCATCTCTCTCCTCTCTTTTCGCAGGAAGGCTGCTCCCGGCCGGCGCTGAGGCGTGAAGGCACCCCCGGGCTGGGCACCGAGGGCAGCGGGCGGCCGGAGCCGGGGGGCGCTGGGCTGCCGGGCAGCGGCTGAGCCGGCGGCCAGAGGCGGGGGCGAGCGGGTGAGCCCCGGGCAGCGCCGCCGCCTCCTCCTCATCTTCCTCCTCCTCCTCCTCGTCCTCCTCCTGCCGAGCCCGGAGCAGCTCCTCCGCAGGCGGGCCGGGGGACGGAGCGCATCGGGGAAGCTCAGGGGGGCGCGGGGTGACCCCGGAGTGGGGCGCAAGCCCCCGGAGAGCCGGGGGGCAGCGGTGGGCAGCCGGTGCGAGGGTCTGGGAGCACTCGCTGATGCTGCATCCAGAGGAATGGGCCAGGAGGAGGAACGAGATGTCTGGGATCGCTGCCCCTGCAGCAGCAGTTGCCTTTCTGCCTTTATCCACTTAGGTTCCAACCAAGTGATGGGGTAGCAAGGCAGGGGTGCAGGGTGCCGGAGCCTTCTGCCCTGCTGGAAGCGGCCGGAGGGGGGGGAGATGGGGACAGCGAGGTGGCATTGTCATCACTTTATTTCCTTTTGTGCAGGGGAACGATGATGCAGTAGCCGCTCCGGACGGAGGAACTCCGCTGCCCGGCGAGACCCGAGACCCACCTGCGCGACGGCGGAGCCCCTGCGGCCCCAGCCCTGCCCGCAGGCAGCAGCGGCCCCGGGCAGGGGGCTCGGCAGAGCCGGCGCGGCTCGGCCCGGCGGGACGAGAGCGAGATGAGCATGGTAAAGAGCCTAGAGCGGCTGGAGCAGCGGCTGGCTGTGATGGTGGCTGCCCAGGAGACTTCTCAGGCCTGGTCTTCACTGGGAGAGGAGGGGCCGGTTTGTTTTTTGTTTCTTTTCTTTCACCCAAGCTTCACTGAATGCGAAGGGGCGACGTGCTGCCGGACCCCGGGGGTGGCCACAAAAGGGCTGCGGCGGTGCGGCGGGGAGCGCGGCGGGGCTGCGAGGGCAGCAAAGGAAACGGGGGGGAAAATGGAGGGAAGTGCCGGAGAGCCCGGGCGTGCGGAGGGAGAGCCTGAGCGGGGAGAGGGGCCAGGCACAGGAAACAGGGCAGGGGAGGGGAAAGGCTGGCCTTTTAATGAGCATATCTGCCAAAATGGGCTCCCTTTCTTACTCAACTGCCAACCCAGAGACTCTTTTCTTCGCAGGATTAGAGGGAAATGTTCGGTTTTGGGGACAGTTAAAGGCCATTTGTGTGTGTGATTGCCCAGAGCCCTTGTTGGGAGCCGGGGCTGGAGGGAGCTAGCCCCGGCCAGTGGGGTCTTTTATTTCTTTTTGTTATTCAAACAGGGCTTGGGTGATGGCTGCCATCCCAGCCATCATGTAAAATGCTTTCCTCCAGCCTTTTGATATGCATGCCCCTGTCTGGAGGCAAAGTCCGCCTGTCTCCCCTGCAATCTCTCCACCTACTGGGGAAACGGACCTGATAAGGGCGATTCTGTTTTCTCAAGGAAAACTGAAAGCTGCCCAGGCCGGGCCGGGGGAGCTGCCCTGGTCCCCAGCCGGGCCGGGAGGCTCAGCCTTGCGGGGATGCCTCACAGGTGAGCACAGAGGCTCTGCCCCTCCGGGCTGCGGTGAGCTCGGCCGGGCAGTGAGCGGGCATCCTGTTGCCAGCAGGCTGTCTAAGCAGTTAACATTATGGCATGGTCTTTAACCAGTTTGGCAAACTTTAAAGAAACTGGTATTGCAAAACTAGGGTGGGATCCGGAGTCAGCGGGTTCATTGTCTCCATGGGGTATCGCTGCAGGGAATGTCCTGGTCACCGAGGCAGTGTCATGGGCTGCAGCTAGCGCCAGCCTCTCGGGGAGCTTTAAACATCCGAGCTGGAATTCTGGCTTATTTCATTCTTCATGGGTTCTTCTACGAGCTGTATCGCCGTAGCGTATGTCTGTGTGCTTGTAGTGCATTAAGCAATGCAAACACTGGTGCTGTTTTTCTCCTCCCCCCGTGAGAGAGAAGCATGTGAGGGGAGTGCTCTGTTTCTTATTATTTTCGTAATGCCCTGTGTGCACATGTTGGTGTGTGTCTGTGAGGGGAGGCAAGGACAAAGAGCTGAGCCTGGCTCTGGAGCAGGAGGTGGTGAGGCTCGCCACGACTGCGGCTGCTGCGGGAGCTGCCCGCTGGGCTGCCCTGGCCAGCAGGCTGGGCAGTCTCGTGTGCAGCGTCGTGGCTCGGTGCAGAAGCCAGCAGTAAGAGGAGAAGGGATGGCTATTTGCTGCCTAGGGGAAGATTTTTTTTGGAAACCAAGTGTTTAACTAGCTTTGCAGTTTGGGTTGTGGTATAATGTTCCCTTTCCTGCTTGCATATCAGAGGACGGTGATGGGATGTCCTTGAGCGATCCCAGCCTGTGCAGCTGGAGAAGTGCACGGAGCACGCCGCGCATTCACCGCAGGCCCTGCCCATACCTGGTGAGCTGAGATGTCTGCGCTTGTGCCTGCATCTGCAGCCAGGCCCATGGACTGGCAGAGCCCTCCAGCTTGCATCCAGTCAATGTAATAACTCTTTTTCCGCTTGATAAGTGGGCAAAAGAAAAAGTCAGAGCTCCCTGCGCAGGCAGCAGAACCACGCTGCCTGCAGACCCACAGTGCTTGGCCCTGCACAGCCCCAGGAGAAAGGAAAAGCCATTTTGGGGTGCAAATTGCGAGCTCCTGTGCAAGGGCTCTCTCCCAAATGGGCTCCTGAGAGAGGGCCGAAGGCGAGGTGTCCATCAAGGTCCTGCTGTGGTTCTGCGGATGTTTAGCAGGGCTCGGAAGTGGGGCTGGGAGGAAGCCATGCCTGCTGCTGTCCTGCCTGGACCTTAGCAGCCACGCTAGCCTAGTGCTATTCCCGTCCCTCGCCTGCGCTCCCATGCTGAGAGGAGAGCAGCGTGTCCTGTCCCACCTCGCTGGATGAACTCCTGAGTGAGATGCGCTGCATTTTGTGGCTGCATCGCTTCTGCCCTTGGTCGCTGCCCCTGCTCCCTGCAGGCTGGGGCAGGGAGCAGCCCCTCCAGCAGCCGGCCCGGTGCCGCGGCGTGTTGCTGCGTCCGGGGACATCCAGGGCCGGGGAGCGCGGGGCCGGGGCCGGGCGCCTGGTCTGGGGCAGCGCGGCGAGTCTGGGCAGCTCCCAGGAATTGTTCGCTGGGTCTGGGAGCAGATGTGCTGCAGCAGCGGGATTTCTGCACACAGCTGTAGGGGCTTACTCGGCTTTAGGCTTCTGCCGGTGCCATTTTCCTCCTTCCCGTCCCTTTGTTAAGGAGCCGTGTCTCGGGCGGGCGGGGGGGACGCGCAGCCGGGGTCTCTGTGTGCAGAGGTGGGTGCCCGGCGGCCACCTGCCCTCCCTCAATTTTGGATTTTACCAGGGTTTTCACACAGCCCTCTGCATCTGAAACATCAAACCCCGACTGGTCTTTGTTTGCCAGAGGTGCTGACAGATGATCTCAAAGCAGAAATCTCAATTGTTAGTGAAGCAGTTGGAGTCGATGCCGAGAGCGGGAGCGCCGGGAAGGGGCGGTGGGGCCGGGGCCTGGGGTCTGTGTGGGGCTGGGGAGGGGGCTGCCTGCCCTTCCCCAAAGGGCCTTGGAGAGGGGTAAAGCCGACCGCTCCGCAGCTCGTCGAGCTGCGTTACGTGCTCCTGAAATGACTGTGCTGGCGAAGGGGCAAGTCGCAGCACAGATCCATAGCCCGGCAATGAGGCAGCTTCGTTAGCGCAGCCCTGGGTGCCTCTGGGAGCTCCCGCTTCCGAAAACAGGATCCAGGAAGGGCACCCGAGGGAAGGCAGAGGCGGCGGGGTGCAGGCGAGGCGGCCCCACCTCTCCCGGGGGAGCGCCTGGGCAGCCTTTATCTGCGCCGGGGCGCTGGGGCTGGGCCGGGCGGCCCCGGGGCAGGCGGCCGGGGGGCACGGGGCGCAGGCAGTGCTAGCCTTGGCTGTGGGTGGGGGGTGTGTGCCCAGGGAGGGGACGTGCCCAAGCCGTGCCGGGCGGCCATGGACGGGAACCCTTCTCTTCACAGTGCCGTGCGCGGCCTGCGGAGCTGCGGCAGCGAAATGGCGGCTGCGCCGGGGCAGAGGGTGCCGGGCGGCGTGGGGAAGTGGGAGAGGTTTCGGTGGTGGGAATGTTTGGAAACGCCCAACCTGTGCTGGTTTCTGCTCTGCTCTTTTGGGGTTGGACTGTGCATAAAGATGCCCAGCCTAGAAATGCCCGGCAGGTTTGGCTTTGTGGGCTTGAAAACATTACAGCCACCATGGGGAGGTTATCGACCGGCCGCACTGCTGGGCAGAGCTGCCTGTCCCCGTGTGAAGAGCAGTGCCCGAGTGGCCGACACAAGTGCAGATGCCTGCAAATGCAGACGTTTGCATCAGCTGGCATGCCCACGGCCAGCACGGCACCCTCCCTGCGTTGGTGCTGCCTGCACGCCTGCTGCCCTCCCCACCATGTGCCCTGCACGTGTGTAAGTGGCTTCTGCTGCTTTTTTAGTAACTGGAACATCTCCTGAGGCAGGTTCTGCGTCTCCTGCCAACAGCCTCCTGCAGCCGGGCCCCTTTAGCCTTCAGGGGAGTTGAACGCGTGGCAGGTGCCAGGACTTTGCTCCGCCGTGTCCTGCTCTCTGCTGTACCTGCTTCTGTAACCACTGGCCCCGCTGCTGGGGATCCTCAGGGATGTGCCTGGGGAGGTTTTGTCCAGGTGCTCATCAGCACCCAGCACTTCCAGATGGATCTCCAACCAGAGCCTTTTGCCTGCCCCCCGGGTGCTTTAAGGGAGCTGCAAAGGGAATAAGCTGTGGCTGGCTTGGATAGCGCACGCAGTCTGCTCTGCCTTTCCAGGGGCTTTCTGGGTGGCTGAATTTCCTCTCCACTGATGCTTCCACAGGCAACCATGAAGAAGGAGAACCACAGCCAGGATGAGGTGGACTGCAGGGCAGGGCTGATCCTCCTCAACGGGGACTGCACTGATCCTGCTAAAGACACAGCTGCCCTTCTTCTGGAGGCTAACGGCAACCCCAGTGCTCCAGGTGAGACCTGCCGTGCCCGGGTGAGCGGGGCTGGGGATGTCCCAGCTGCCTGCTGCCACGGAGGGGCTGTGTCCTGGGTTTGGGAGGCTCTGGGCATGGTCCCCAGGTCCTGGCTCTTGGGCTCACGAGGTCAGGGGAAGATTTCTGCTTTTGAAGGGAATAGAACCCAAGCTTGGCGGGGCCATGCCTGGAGGATGCTTTGGCCCTCGGCCCTGGGGAAGCCCAGGCAGCACCAGCGAAGCCGCTTGCTCTTTGCCAAGCTCTGCCCTGCTGGAGGGAGTGGCAGAACCTGCCTCCTTTAGAAAGTGCTTTAAATGAACTGATGAAGCCCTGAACACTGGGTTCACAGTTTCATTATTCCTCTGAGCTTCAGAAACACAGATCTGTAAGATCCCCGTTCAAGTCCCTGGAGGATTTTAGAGCAGGTCTGGGGCTTGGGACTGCTGTGGTGGCAGCACCGCCATGGCAGCTTCGAGGACACCGCTTGTCTTCTGCTCTCGGCCATGGTTCTGCAAGATTTCAGTCTCTTCAGGTCACGACTGGCTGCTCTCACGGGCAGAGGCACAGGACGGCTCGTGGAGCTGAGCCTGCTCTGGCTTCTTCTGCAGATGCTGGGAGCCTGGGACTGCCGACCCTGAAGAACAAGAGGGTGAGCAAGGACCTCTCCAAGGAGGACCTGTCCTGGCCACTCGCGCTCTCAGAGGCACAGGAGGTGAGTGTGCACAGCCACACACTGGGGGCAGCTGGTGCCAGCCTCACGGCCGGGGCCCTCGCCCTCCTCTCTTAACTGGGAACGTGGCCCTGCTGCTGTGGCTCTCGTGTGCAGTGCCAGGGAATGGACCGATAGCAGATGCGTTTTTCATTTACAAGCCTAATATTTGTTTTCATATTGAAATTATGGGATTTACATTATGTCAGCAGCTGCAGGAGGGTGTGGTACGTAATGTAGTGATGCCCGCTCTGTGTTGCAGCAGTCTTATTTCTTACTGTGCAGATATTTTCCTTAAAAACTCTCTGCTGTATTGGTGGACAGAAACATCTCGTGTCTCCCACTCTCAGGGTGGCCTGGTTTGAGCAGCTGGGGGGCTGGATCCCAGTTTTGTTCCCCCTCCCTTTTGTTTACTAGGTTGACAAACCTCTAGGGTCTGGAAGCATTTTTGCCTTCTGGCTTTATTGTCTTGACTTTGAAATAAAACCCCAAGGTTGGAGATCTGCCTGTGACTAGGCGGCTTCCAAAAGAGAGAGCCATAAATTCAGCTGGGTGAAAATTCTGCTTCCCCACTACGTTGGGCTCGGGGGCTGCTCGCTAGCAAAGCCCACTGCAAAAATCTCATTTCATTTTGAAACTGTTAGGCCGGATGCCGGAAGCATGCCTGGGTTAGACTGTTTTGTAAACTGCGGCTGCTGCAAACCACAGAGGAAAAGCTGCCCTCGGAGCCTCCGCAGGGCTGGGCTGCGGGACCGAGCACACCCCCGTGTGAGCAGGGTGCTGTGTGAGCTCTGCCTGGCACCCGCGGCTCTCCCGGCCGCTGCCTCCCGCTGCTTTCTGTCGGTGCTGCTGTGGCTGTAGGGGAGAGGAGGGAGAATACAGCCGAGGATGCACACGACGCCTGGAAACACGAATTGATTTAAGTGGCTGCTGGTGCTGCTACCTGCACGGGGCGTGCTGGGGATTGCCGCGAGGTGCAGGGCTGGCGCAGGGGGGCTGCTGCAGAGTGCAGGTGAAGGGCAGGGTCTTGCACCCTGGGGGTCTCCCGCAGCCAACCAGACTCTTTCCTTCCCCAGGCCCTCGTCCCCAATGCTGTCCCTGTCCCCAGTGCTGTCCCTGTCCCCACGTGCCACTCGCGCCCTGCAGGTGGCCATGCCATGCGCCTCTTTGTTTCCGCTTGCAGATGCGGCCCCGGGGCAGCGCCGGCTGGGAGAGCAGCCTCAGGCAGAAGCCTCCTGTCCGCCTCATCTTCCAGGCAGGGCAGACCCGGCACGAGATGAAAATCAAGGAAACGAACAGCGAGGAGAATCTCAGGGACCTGCCAACACCGCTGCGGGTGAGGGCCCTGCAGGGCAAGGGCTTCCCGGGGCTCCGGAGCTGTGCGCTCCTGCTGCGCGTGGCCACGTGGCTGACTGGGCATGTTGCAGCTGCCTCGTGCCTCAGTTTCCCTCCAAGGCAGTGTGTGTGTGCTACTGCTTGCCTCTGCTTTGTGCTGGGTGCTTTGACTGCCTGGGATGACTTGGGGAGAGAAGGGAAGAGAGCAGGAGTGGCCCTGCTGCCTGTGTGTCTTACAAACAAAAGCAGCGCTCCCGTAGATGCGCCTGGGCCCTCTCCTCCCATCTGTTCCCAGTTGCAGCAGTGCCCCCGGTCCTTGCTCTCTGGTCCCTGGCTCCAGGGGCTGGGGGAAATGGTGCTGTTTCCAGGGGCAGGCGAGGGACTTGCTCCCTCCTGCCACTCCCCCTGTTCCCTGTGGGTGCTCACACCTCGCTGTCCCGCGCAGAGCTCCAGGAGGCGATCGGCCATGCCCGTCCTCAACACCATCGACCTCACGGAGGATGACTCCCAGGACTCATCGCAGAGCAGCAGCACGCTGTCCGGGAGCAGCTCCCAGGAGGGCCAGAACGGCTCTGCCGAGCTGGCGGCTGAGGAGCCGGAGAGCCGAGAGGCAGGGATAACACTGGAATACCAGGTACGGGGGTGCTGCGTGCTCGGCTGCCTCGCCTGTGTGCCTCCCCTTCCCCGTGTGTTGGGCAGTGGGAGGGCAGTGGGTCCGTGTGTCCTGTGGCAGGAGGGGCCCTGCTGCAGCCCCGAGCTGTCTGTGCCATGCACGGAGCTGCAGCGCTGCCAACAGCCCCCGAGCGCGGCGTGCGCCAGGCTGGGAGCCGTGCCCCGCGGAGACGGGCAGAAAGGGTTTCTGTCGGGAGATGCTGAAGGGGAACAAAGTTGCTGGAGCTGCAGAATGATTTAGTGCCTGTGGGCGTCGGGGCAGGGCCTGAGACTTGGAGGAATTGGGCAATTGCGTTTTGCTGCATAATTAGGTGCCTAATTGCAGAACACAAAGCTCCAAGGAGCGTTCAGCTCCCGTGCAGGACTCCCGGTCCCAGCACCCAGCACTGTCGGTGTGTTCCCCGCAGGGCTGCAGCCTGGAGGCCATTGGCATGGTCTCACCAACTTCCCCAGCTCTTCTCTTTTAGTTCTGCCTTGTTTTCTGTTCTGCCCTGGGGGAAGGAGAAGAGGGGGGCTGCTTTGTGGCCCCATCGAGAGGGGCTCTGCTGAGCCAAGGAGCTGCCTCGGCTGCTCAGGAGCCCAGAGAACACCAAGCCCCTGCAGCCAGGAGGGACCCGCAGCATCCCAAGCTGCGTCTCCAGCGGCATGGGCCATGCACTGCAGCTCAGGAGCTGAGTTTGTCTGGACAAACACGACTGTGATGGGCTTGGGGCTCGGGAGAGAACGTCCGCGCTGCTTGGGAGCTGCTCCCCCTTGCCTTACCCGTTCCCCTCGCTGGGACTGCAAAGCCCTTTGTGGTGCAGCTGGAGCTTCCTCGCTCCTGGCTTGTGTGAGCGCAGGAATGGGCTCTGCAGGAATGGGCTCTGCAGGAATGGGCTCTGCAGGAATGGGCTCTGCAGGAATGGGCTCCGTGCTGCCTGCAGAGACCCCGCGAGGGCAGGCAGGAGTGGGCACGCAGGGCTGCGGGTGCCAGGCTGCTGTGCAGGACGGAGCAGGCAGCGTGCGCCAGCGTGCCAGGCTCGGCGTAGGGCTGGCGGCGTGCAGGGATAAGGCACGGGTGGGTGCTTGCTCTTCTGCTTATCTGTTCTATCTTTTGCTTTCAGGATGGGAAGGAATTTGGAATTGGGGAACTCGTCTGGGGAAAGATCAAAGGTTTCTCCTGGTGGCCGGCGATTGTCGTCTCCTACAGAGCCACGTCCAAGCGCCAGGCGGTCTCGGGCATGCGATGGGTGCAGTGGTTTGGAGACGGGAAGTTCTCCGAGGTAAGCCTGCTGCTTCTCCTGGCTGGGGACAGGCCGAGGTCTCCTCCTGCAGCCTGTGCCCCTTTGTGCCCAGTGGGCTGTGTGTGTCCACCTGCAGCCTCCCCAGGGCTGGGACCCACCGCGTCTTGCCTGGAGCACAGGCTCTGGGATGCTCTCATGGCTCTGGTGCCCAGTAACCAGTGCCTGACCACCCACCGTGGGCTGGCAGCGGGATCCAGCAGCTGGGCAGGGTGACATCCCCTTCCAGACCCCCACCTGGCCCCTTTGCGGGCTCTGTCCTGGCTTGTCCCAGGCATCCCGGGTCGCTCCCTGCCCTGGTGTGCAATGTCCTCCCGCAGCCCTCCTTGCCATGGCACTTGGCTGCGCTGCCAGAGGTGCGGTGCCAGCAGAGGGTGCAAACAGCCCATCCTCGCTGCATGTGCAATGCCTCTGCCCCCCTCCCCTCTGCAGCTTGGCTTGCTCTCGGTGCACAGCCGACTTCTTGCTGGCTTCCCCGCGAGAGCGGTGCTCGCTGCAGGGCGCGAGGGCACCGTGCTGTGGGGACAGGAACGAGCCGTGTCCGTGCCCAACGCTGAGCTTTTGTCGCTCTGTCCTAGGTTTCTGCAGACAAGTTGGTGGGGCTGATGGCCTTTAGGCAGCATTTCAATTCTGCCACGTTTAATAAGCTGGTTTCCTATCGCCGAGCCATATTCCATGCCCTGGAGGTAACTGCGGAGCAGAGCTGGGTCTGCGGCTGGGGAGGGCCCAAAGCAAGGCGCTGGGCTCTGCGGGGAGCACGGGGGCTGGGGGAGCAGCGAGCTGGGCTTGGCCAGGGCTGGGGCCTGGGGTGGCTGCCTCAGGGGCTCGGTGCTGAGGATGAAATGCTGGTTAAGGGCAGGAAGAGGAGCCTCCGCCGGGAAGCTGGGCACCGGCTGCGAGCAGCGAGCCCTGGGGCATGCAGGCGCTGTGGGAAGGGGGCTGGGGCTGGGGCTTTGCTGCTCTGCCATGGCACGTGGCTTGGCTTTGCCTTTGGGGTGGCTCTGGGTAATGCATGTGAGTCACCCTGAGAGCTCTCAGCAAAAGGAGCCCACGCCACGCTCCACAATTAATCCACAATTAATCATTTCCCCCCCGTCTGTACTGGGGTTGTGGGGATGGAAGTGTGCAGGAAAACCTGCCTCTTTCAGCTGGGAGGTTTCCAGACACGGGGGCCGAAATCTGCCCTGGCTTCCCCGGGGAACTGGGAGTAATTGCCAGGCAGTGTCACGCCAGGCAGTGTCACGCCAGGCACACTTGTCCCGGGCTGATGACTGGGATGTGCCTGGCACTCCGGGATCCTTCCCTGCACTCCTGGGACGGGCTGGCACTGAGTGCCCCGGGGGCCTGATCCCCATCCAGGGGATGAGCCATGCTCCTGGCTGCAGCTCCGCAACCCTTCGGGCACCTGTGCCTCCTCTTTGCTTCCTTTTGCTGGGGGGCAGCGTGGCCACGGCACACCCAGCGCAGGAATCCGGCAGCTGCTGCCGTGCCGGGGCCAGCCCAGCCCGGTGCACAGGGAGCGGAGGGGACCGGGCACCTCGGCCCTCAGTCACTGTGGCCCCCGCCACCCCTCCTGTCTCGGCAGGTTGCCCGGAGCCGGTCAGGGAAGACGTTTGCAGCCACCCCCGGGGAGTCCCTGGAGGAGCAGCTGAAGCCCATGATCGACTGGGCGCTCACCGGCTTCAAGCCCCTGGGCCTCAAGGGGCTGCGGCCACCCAAAACCTCAGGTGTGCAGGGGTAGGAGCTGGGCAAACTGGGGGGGGCCTGGTGGAGCTGGCCTGGCTGGGGTGGCCCTGGGGCAGCTTTGCCAGGAAAAACCTGTAAAGCACCCTCAGGAAGCTTGCTGCTGGAGATCAGATGTGATCCGTGGCTCCCTGGGGACCGTGGGGTCTGGGAGGAGCAGTGGGAACCCAGCCCTCCTATGGGGAGGGGAGGAAGGTTGCTAGCTCCGAGGAAATACTGGGCAGGGTCCCACCTGGGTCTTCCCTTGGTGGTCTTTCCCCAGCCTGGAGCCTTTTTGGCATGGGGAACAAGCTGGGATGGGAAAGGGAAAGGAGCAGGGACGGGAATTCAGCACCCACCTTCTGCACCGTGATGGAGGAGGATGCAGGCAGGACAGGGGTGTCCTCCCCTGAAGTGCGGGGTGGTGCCATCCCCCCATGTGCCCCCCACGTGCCCCCCAGGGGCCAAGCCAGGCCGTGGGGCTCTGTGGGGTGGGACCTGGCTGCGGGGCTGGGCAGGAGGTGTCCCCGAGGTGTCCCCACCGAGCCGCCTGTCCCTTGTCCCTTGCAGAGAACGGGGCCCTGCGGAACGGCACAGAGGAGGTGCTGTGCCTCGAGCAGTGCCCCCCCACCAAGAGGCTGAAGGCCACCCTCTGCAACAACAACAAGGAGCAGCGAGTGGAGGAGGACCAGACCCGAGGTACCGGGGTGCAGGCTGGCAGGAGCATGGGTTTGTGGGGTTCCCCGAGGGAAAAGCAAAGCTGCTGTGGTCTCGCTTTGCCCACGTGCACCCTGCAGGTGCAGACCAACCCGTGAGCTGGGCTCCATTAACTGCTCACCTCGGAGACCAGCTCCGTTTTGTGGCATTGCAAATGGGGTTGGTTTAGCAGTCGGGACATTCCCTCTCCATCAGCCACTCGTAGGTTCACCCTGGGTACACCCCAGATTTCTAACATGCCCATAGCCTGCCTTCTCTGTGCAGTCTTAATGCAATAGGTCAGCTCAAGTAGAGCACAACTCCAGTTTGTTACATTAAGGAATGCTAAATCTACTTCCATAAATTTTGTTTTATAAAGAGCAAATGGTTTCCGAAGTTACGAACAACAGCGGGAGTCTCGAAGGTAATCTCTTGCCTGTCCTGTCTTGGTAAGGGGCCCGGGGATGATGTGGGTGCTTGAGGGCAGCACTAGACAAAACCCGTCAGTCCCTCCTGAAATGCACCGTACGGAAATGGGGGTGGTGCCGCAGATCCATGGGCCTCCGCTTGTTTTCATGGGAGCAGACTGCTGCTCAGATCCTCCCTGGGGGAGCCGCAGCTGGGCCAGGACCTGCCCACAGCGGGGCAAAAGGCTCCCAGTTCCCAGCCCTGCTCCGGAGGCGCAGATCCTGCGCTGGGTGGGCGCTCCTGGTTGTGCCCTGGGCACCTGGGGGTGAGGAGCACCCTGAGCCCCGGGTGAGCAGAGCTCTCTGCCTCTCAGACAGCTGCTTGTCCTGCGGGAGGAGGAACCCGGCCACCTTCCACCCGCTGTTCGAGGGAGGCCTGTGCCAGACGTGCAGGGTAAGAGCCGCCGTGCCGGAGCTGAGCGGGGAGGCTGGGGTGGGGGTGTGGGGCTCCAGCCACACCGTTGGGATGCGACGGGGTGGGGAATCCATTCTGGACCCCGTACCCACCACGGGGTTGTCCCTGTGCATGCTCTCTCTGCTTCCCACGTGTTTTGGGTGCTGCCCATGAAGCACCGAGGGTGGGCATCTCCGAGCTCTCGGCGTGCACCAGTTCTTGCACTGAGCACGGATCCTGATCCTCGCCCTTTGCTCCTCCTGGCTCTCCTTTGCCAGGATAGATTCCTGGAGCTCTTCTACATGTACGACGAAGACGGCTACCAGTCCTACTGCACCGTCTGCTGCGAGGGCAAGGAGCTGCTGCTCTGCAGCAATGCCAGCTGCTGCAGGTGGGACCCCCGCTCGGTCCGGCGCTGGGGGGACACGGGGCTGTGCGTGGGTCAGTGCCACCAGCACCTCTCCTAGTGCAGCCTGGCTGTCCTCAGAGCCAGGCTGCACCTGAGCAGATCCCGGTGAGGGTGGCAGGAGCTCTGTCCGTGCCTGGCTCACCGGCTTTTGTCAGCAGCCCTCAATGCCAGGGTGCCATTGCAAAAAGCATCCTGCAACGTGGGGACAGGGCTGTGGCGCATGGCCGGGGAGGCTGCAGGGGAGGCCGGGGTGACCCCACGGGGCTTCTGGCAGTGACAGGCACGAGGTGTGGTGTGCTTTGGGCAGGTGCTTCTGCGTAGAGTGTCTGGAGGTCCTGGTGGGGCGAGGGACGTCGGCCAAGGCAAAAGAGCAGGAGCCCTGGAACTGCTACATGTGCCAGCCCCAGCGGAGCTACGGGGTGCTGCAGCGCCGGCAGGACTGGAACACCCGCCTGCAGGACTTCTTCACCAGCGACAAGGGGCAGGAATACGTAAGGGCTGCCACGCTGGGTTTGGGGGAGAGGGCTGACGAGGGCATGGGGACGGCTCAAGATCCCCCAACCCTGGTCCCACTCATCCGTTGCCGTCTTCCATCGCAGGACGCACCCAAAATCTACCCAGCGGTGCCCCCGGCCAAGAGGAGACCCATCAGAGTGCTCTCCTTGTTTGATGGCATAGCAACAGGTGAGGCATGGGAAGAGCACTGTTCTGAGGGCTCACAGCCCTGGGTGTTTCGTAGCCTCGAGCCTGTCCTGGAAAGCTTGGTGGGGAAAAGGGAACGAGGGACAGGCGTGTCCCCATCAGAAGGGATGAGGGCAGCGGGTCCCTTCCCGCTGGATGGGGCTGGAGGCAGGGAGGAGGGGAAGGAAGGGGTGGGTATTTTGTTTGGCTACCCTGGCACACTGAGAAGCAAGAGCCGTGGGAGTGTTTGGGACCCGGCTGCAAGACGAGGAGTGCCCGAGGGCACCGGTTTGGCACCAGTTGGGTCAGCGCTGCCGTTCTGCTTGCCGGGAGCAAACCTGCATGGCAGAACACACCAAAAAGGGGCAGCCCAGAAGTCACCTGGGACAGCACCCGCCTGGCTCTCTGTGCTCCCAGGGGAGGCTGGGGGGCTGATGAGAGCGGAGCCACCTCAGAGCCCTTTCCGTGTCCCGGGGCAGGGTACCTGGTGCTGAAGGACCTGGGCATCCAGGTGGAGAAGTACATCGCCTCCGAGATCTGCGAGGACCCCATCGCGGTGGGCACCGTGCGGCACGAGGGCAACATCACCTACGTGCACGACGTCAGGAACATCACCAAGAGAAACGTGAGCGCTGGGGGCACGGTGGGAGGCGGTGCCACGGCCACACGGGGAGGGTGACCCGCCTGGTGCCTCCTAACCGGGTCTGTCCACCCGCTCAGATCGAGGAGTGGGGTCCCTTTGACCTGGTGATCGGCGGGAGCCCCTGTAACGACCTGTCCCTCGTCAGCCCGTCCAGGAAGGCGCTGTACGGTAAGGCTGCTCCATCCCGGGTACCCCCGGGATGCTCAGGTCCGGTGCCACACGTCTCTGACCGCTCCGTGGTCACGGTGGCCCCGCTCTGAGCCGCAGAGCGCGGGGACCACCTGCCAAACGCTGTCTCCACCCAGGCCCGCCGGCCCCCACGCCGCCGCCGCAGCCTCCCCTGCGTGGCCGCGGCCGGTCCCCACCCAGCACTCCCGCTTCCCCCCGTGCAGAAGGCACCGGGAGGCTCTTCTTCGAGTTCTACCACCTGCTCAACTACGCCCGGCCCAAGGCGGGCGAGGAGCGCCCCTTCTTCTGGATGTTTGAGAACGTGGTGGCCATGAGGGTCAACGACAAGAGGGACATCTCTCGGTTCCTGGAGGTAAGGGAGCGCCGCGGTTTCGGGAAGAGGCTGTAGGAGCTGGGCACGTTTGTGCCCTTTGGCTGCAGTTTGGCACAGCCCCGGTGCTGTTGCCTGACGCAGGGATCAGTGGAGGAGCACGGTGCCATGCAGAAGGACCCTGCACATGGGGCAGGGCCATGCTGCACCTTCACCCCGCCGCATCCCTGCGGCTCGAGGCGCCCGGGGCACCCGCACGCACCCATGGGAGCAGAAGACATGCACTGACCCGCCCCTAACTTGTTCCCTCCTCTCTCGGGCTGCAGTGTAACCCGGTTATGATCGACGCTATCAAGATATCTGCTACCCACAGAGCTCGCTATTTCTGGGGCAACCTCCCGGGGATGAACAGGTAATCTTTTGCTGTGGTTTGGTTTGGTTTTGTGGCGCTTGCCTTCTCTTCCCTTGCACCCCGGAGCACAGGCGCTGCGATTTCCCCCGCGGGGAGCAGCGGGTGGTGATGTGCTCGCTAACGAGGGATGATGAGAACCAGGGAGCAGTGCAGCAGCGTCCCTGTCCCCAGGGCTGCAGCCTCTGGAGGGAAATGTCGTAGGGATTTGAAAGTTAAACAGCAGCTACCGAGCCGTTGTTACCCCGTGCTGAGCCGTTGTCACCCCGTGGAGGTGACACCTGGACTTGGTCCGATCACAGCAGGAGGAGGCACGGCCGTGACTTGGAGCAGTCTCCGTGGAGTGGCCGGGGCACGGCCTGCGGGTGCCTCAGCACGGGCAGGGGCTCAGGGCTCCTCCCAAAGCATTGCGGGCACTGGGGATACTGGGCGGGCACTGGGGGGACTGGGCAGGCACCGCACAACCTGTGCAAGGCGCCCTGCGGCGAAGGCTGCAGCTGCCTGGGGAGCCCAGCTTTAGGATGGTGGGCAGGGAACAGGCACCAGCCAGGATCGCTCTCTGGTCCTGACCCTGCGAGTCCTTTCTCCAGGCTCCCACGCTGCCTCCTCCCTTCCCTGCCGTGGCCGTGGGCTGATGGGGCAGCTCGGGTTAAACCTCCCTGCTCTGCTGGGACCTGAAGAGCCACAGTTGCATTCGGAGAGCAGCAGGCGCGTGGGGCGAGGTGTGCACATGGCAAAAGCCGTGCTGGGGAGCAGTGTTTTTATTACTGCCATGCATACACGTGTATGCAAAACCTTCTGCAAGTTCAGCCACTTCCTTAGCTGACGAGGAGGCTGCAGGAGCCATCGCTGGCCTCTGTTGTGTGCATCATGGGGCAGCCCCGCGCTGTGCCTCTGCTCCTGAACCCCAGAGTCATCTCCCTGCCCCAATGGTGCCGCAGGAAATCGTGCTCAGGGTTCCTCGGGCTGCTTCAGGATCCCTCAGTGGAGCACGGGGAGGCTCGCAGCTCCCAGCCCTGGCCAGGCTGTGGCCAGGCAGAGCTGTGTGTGCCTGCCTCAGGTCACCCATGGGGAGCAGAGGGACCCGCGGGCTCCTGAAGTCGCCTTTGGGTGGCCCGAGAGGGGCGATGCCCTGGGTAAACGCTCTTGCTCCTTGGGAGGAGCCGCTCTGATCTGGCTGGAGCAGGCAGCAGGGTGCGAGCTTTGGCAAGTGACCTCCGGCAACTCCGCGCCACGCGGGGGTGATTTATTGGCCTTGGGCAAGGCAGAGGCTGCATGAGGACCTGCCACAGAGCTGGGAGGGAGCAGGAATGGCCTATTGTCTTCAGCCGTTTGGTGTCTGTTTTTCCCTGGCTGGTATTCAAGGCTAGTGCTGATTCTCGGCTGAGACGTTATTGGTGGCTCTTCAGTTTTGCTTTTCCTTTTATTTTTGTAACGCAGTGCTAAAATAGAGCCAGCATCCCGGGGTCTTGATCCCTGCCAGTATCTCCCTCTGAGCAGCCTGGGCTCTGCTGGAGGCGTGCTGGGGGAACCGGCCGCTGCGGGTGGCTGCTGCATGGGACGCGGCCGTGGGGCCGCAGTGCTTCTGCCTCCCCTGCAGCCTCCTGGAGCAGCGATGCTCTGGCATCGGACTCCTTCTGCAGCCTCTGAGGGCAGCGACCTGCCGAGGTCTCTTGTATTTCAGTAGGGAAGCTGGGGAGGCTCTACAGGAGGCCTCCGGTGAGGTGAATTCATTGCTGTGCTTTGGGAAAGCACGGGGTGCTTGTGTTCCATCTCAGATGCATGTCGAGGCTCTGTGGGGAAATGTCCCCAGCGGGTGAGCTGTGACCGGTGCTCGGGGAAGGGAGGCGAGAGGAGGCTGGCAGGGACCGGCTGCTAACCATCACCCCACGCCTCTGCTCCGCAGGATCTTCGGCTTCCCCCTCCACTACACCGACGTCTCCAACATCAGCCGCGGGGCTCGCCAGAAGCTGCTTGGGAGGTCCTGGAGCATCCCCGTCATCCAGCACCTCTTCTCCCCGCTCAAGGATTACTTTGCCTGCGAATAGCAAGCGGAGCGTCCCTCGTCTCTCGGGTAACGACGCAGCTCAGCTGCCTGGGGGGAGAGGGCAGGATGCGACCGCCAGTCTCTCCTGCGGGCCCCTGCGGCTTCCCCGTCCCTGTCCCTCCGCTGCGGGAAGGACGCACGGCCCTGCAGCAGGGCTGGGGGAACTTCAACCAAAGAACCTGGCAGGGCAACCCTTCCTTAAGGGACTGATGACAGCGATACGTAGGAAATGACGGACAAAAGAGCTTTAATTACCCAGCACAGGAAGCTGCGTGCATCACTGACGAGGCGAGAAGTCTCCTCCAGAGCATTAAATATTCCATTTTACCCCAGAGCTGAAGAGGAGAAAGTGGTGGAGGCAGCTGCTGGCGTGCTGCAGACTGTACAGCCCGATTGCTTTTCCTAAACAAACCAAACCTCTCTTGAAATGACTGCCAAAAACCCCCAAACTGCGGCAGCAGGTGTAAGGGGCCCTGGTCAGGTTACGTACACTGAACATGCAGGATACACAAACCAAATCTTTTTTTTTTTTTTTTTTTTAAAAAAAAGACTTTTTTTGATAAACTTTAATTTTGTTGTTTAACGTCTATTGCTGCTTTAAGGCATTACATAAGAATGTGGAGACTCCTAGACCTGAATGTAGCTGAAACTGAACTGTGAGCTGATAGATTTACTTTTCTAGTTAGAAAATATTTCTACAGGGAGATACTGTTTTCTATGTTTGGCTGTAGTTTACAAATATTCACTACGTCCTTCTCAAAGCATTTACATCTTTTTCCCCTCGCATTTCTAAATCCTGCTGAGTGGATTGAAAGGTGAAAGAGGAAGCAGAGCAGGGAGGATCTGGGCTCCAGCGTCCACAAAGCAAATCGTTCTCTGAGCATTCGTTTCCCAAATGAACGTGCGGCCGGGGCAGGAAGGACACGGCACTGTGGCCAACGCCATCCACACCGCAGCCCCCTCCGAGCACCATCTGGCACTGCTTCTGGGACCCCCGGGGCTGAGCATCACTGGGCAGCCACCGTGGGGCTTCCTGGCAGTGTCGCTGCCCTAACTGGGACCCTGTGTCCCTGTGCTGGGGGCACTCGCCCTGCAGCCCCCCGCTGGTCAGCGCCGTGCTGGGTGCTCCGTGCCGCACACGTGGGCTCTGTGGCACCCATGGGGCCGAGGGCTGCCCCCTCTCCTTCTACCTCTCCTTCTCTCCTCTTCTTCTACTTCTCCTTCTACCTCTGGCCAGAGGCTCACGGGTGTCCCCCCCTGTGCTGGGCTGTGGCCGCTGCCAGCTCCTGTCCCCCGCTGAGGCTGCCTGCGGGGCTCTGCAGCAGGGGAAGCCCAGCTGAAAGCCGAGGCGGTTTCTTGATGCTGCCTGGGGGTCACTCGTGCCTTCCCCCCACGTGTGCTGCTCCCCAGTGACTGCGCTGCAGCAACACACCCCAACCTGCCGCGGTGCACACCCCGCAGGGACGAGGCCCCCGGCACCCGACCCACGCTGGGGGGGCTCTGCTGGTGCTGGGGGGCTCGGGCGGCCCCCACCTGCCTGTCCTGCTGCCGTTCAGTCCCGGGAGCTTTATTTTTCCAAAGCAGGTGAACGTGCAACCACCGCTCAGCCGCACCTGTCATCTCGTGTGCCGCATCTCACATCCCTTCCTGTCTGAAAGAAAAAGGAGAGAAAAAAACCAAAACGGACTTGGGGAAAGCAAACCAAGATAAGGGGAACGGGCGGCCCCGGCGCGAGGCTGGCTGGGAGCTGCGGCTGCCAGGTCCTCCAGGTCCGTGAGCCTCCTGCCTGGTTGTAAAGACGTTGTAAGGAGAGGTAGAGCTCAGAAAAGCCTTTTGGATACTCGGTAAAGGTTTCTCACTCTCCCCGGTGCTATTTTTTTAGAGTAAGGATTTTTGATGTCAAAAGTGTTGCGGGTTTTTTATACAATCTTGGAATATAAGAGAAAAAAAAAAGTGTTTTGTTCAACGTGTGTCGTGTGGTTTTGTTCTGAGAACTCCCCCCGGGGCCGTGCCCGAGCACTTGGCTGGTTGTCCCAGGGGAAGGCCCCGGGGCTCCGTGCCCCCCAACCCCGCCACTGCCGGCCCCACGAGGAACCGGCTTCTGTACGGCCGGGGGCGGGGCCGGGGGCGGGGCTTAAGGCTGGGGGCGGGGCGCCCCAGCCGGCACGCGCCTCGCGGCCAGCGCTAATGAATGGGGCCGCGGCGAGAGGCGGGGTCCGCCGGCTCCTCCAATCACACGCGAATCCTCGGCGGGGTGGGCGGGGCCTCGCGGTAGCGGCGCTGCAGCTGTCCCCGCCCCCGCCCCCCGGGGCCGCCGCCCGCCCTTTTTGCTGCGCGCGGCGCTGGGCCGCCGCGCCGTGACGTAAGGGTGACGTGAGCGCGTAGCGTGCGCGTGACGTAGTCCCGGGGCAGGCGGGCGGGGCCGGTTGGAACGCGGGGGGGGGGGGGGCGGAGCGGGCACGGGGGCGCGGGGCCGGGCGGGGGGGAGCGGTGCGGGACCCGGCGTGCGGCCTGCAAGGCCCGGCCCCGCCTGCCCCGGGCGCGCCCCCCAGCCGGGCCGCGGGCCTGAGCGGCGCGGAGCAGCCCCGGGCCGGGGGAGGGGGCGCGGCCGGGCCCCGCCTTGTGCCGCCGGCGGCTGGGAGCGGAGCGGGGCCGGTGCCGGTGCCCGGGTAGGCACCGGGAGGCCGGAGGTGGTCGGGCTGCTCCCCCCATCCCCCCCCGCGAACGCCGCCGCCGCGGTCCCGGTGGAGCGAGGCCTTCCCGGGGGGCTCACGGCCCGCTTGTGTCCCGCAGAAGATGGCGGTGAACGTGTACTCCACGTCGGTGACGAGCGATAACCTGAGCCGGCACGACATGCTGGCGTGGATCAACGAGTCCCTGCAGCTGGCGCTGACCAAGATCGAGCAGCTGTGCTCAGGTGAGAGGGAGCCTGGGGAGGGGAGCCCAGCCGGGACGTGCCCGTTCTCACCGGGGTAAACCTGCCCCGGCCGGGCTGCCCGTGCCGGCCTCTGCGGCCCTGTGTGAGCTGGGGGTTGGGGCAGCTCCGTGGTTAGCGTTTGTTTAGCGCCTGCTGTCAGTCAGGTTACAACCGGAGCTTTTTCAAGATGTTTTTTAGCAAGGTATTCCAAAAAAAGGTGTATTCTCCAGGTTCACTGCGGCATAAACAGAATAAGAAGGGATGGGGCTAACGTGGATAAAAGACTCTGAGGATACGTTGTTTTCTATAGGGAGTTTACTCTGATGGCTGTGTTAAGCCTTGCAAGGATGATAAGTAGTGTAAACAAATGTGATTTTTCCTGGAGGAGAACCACCAGGAGGTTTGGGAAGTGCCTGAAGGCTCAGGTTGGGCTGAAGGAAAGGCATGAGAGAAAGCATCGTGGTAATGCTTGACTTCACCCTGAAGAATTTGCAACTGCTTTTAGTAAAGTGCTCCTACCAAACTGCCCTTCCATCGGTCGGTGGGACCCCAGGTTGGTGCGGGTTGAGCTGACTTCAGCAGAGATGGCTATCTGGTAGCGGTGAGCAGAAAAGGGGAAGTGACTGCGCTGCAGAGATGAAGTCACATGTCATCACAGGGAGGAGTGTGTGTGTTTGTGTGTGTGGGAGGACGCTTGTAGGAATGAATAAAAAATAATAGCGTGCGGAGTAACAGCAGAAAAAAAAATCCTAAGGCTAAAAATGCAGCCTGGGTCGAAGATGGTGATTTGAATAACTGCAGCAGACAGATGAAAGGGACTTGGTGAAGAGTGGAAGCGTGTCTCATACGGTGAGCTGGAGATAAGGTGTTGCTCAAAGGGGGATGTGGAAACTGGGAGCTGAGTAAAAGGAAAAAGCTTGAAATAAGTTTGGAACTGTCAGTACATTTCCAGTGCCTGCAAAAATACCCAGGCCTATGCGGGTGTGGAGGTGGCCCACTGCTGCAGGCAGGTGAAAGCAGAGGCTTCCGAGCCTTGCTGCCCTTGGTAAGGGCAGTATTGACAGCAGCAGTTTGGCGTTGATATTTTCTTTGTGTATTTTCTTTTTTTAAAAGTCATGTTTACCTTATGGATTACAAATAGTCACCAAAACTGAGTTCTGTGAAGTCAGCTAGTTTTGAGGTGGGGATTTTTTTTTCTCTGTGCTAGTGTGTGAGCAGCAATCGTCCAGTCACGGGTGAAAGCGGGAGCTCGGAACAACCTGCGAAGTACCTCGCCAGAACGTGGGTGGTACAGGGCTGGTAGCTGGGGCTGGGATGAATAGGCCAGTTCAGGGCAGTGGCAGGATGTGTTGGTTACTCCTCGGTCTCGTGTGCCTCACAAAAAAGGCTTCTCACGTAGCTGTTTGTTTTGGGTTAAGGCTCACGTTACCCTCCTTGTGCACTTTATTATTTGATGTTGTGGGGTGGGAAATAACGATCGGGATATGATGTGTGTACTTCCAGAGGCACACAGTTGCATATCGTCACTGTAGAGTGATAAAATACAGTTTAAAACATCTTTTCTTTAGTAGACGTGTATATTTTACAAAAGCTCACTTCTCGGAGGTGGTTGTCTGCTCGTTGTGGCTGGACTGAATCCTGCTCTTCTGCAGTCAGAACTGAACTGAAGGCGTGAAGGATTAAAAGTGAATGGAAAGAAAAAGTCTTACATCAGTTCTTTGGTTAAAGCTTGATTTAAATATAATTCAGCTTAATTTGGCCTCTTAACTCTGAGAGCACCTTGAATTTTGTTTATCTTCTGGTTTTAATAAATAAATAAGACACTATATTGATGATTAAATATTTTTAGAGTAATTCTTTTTCTAGTTCTGTTAGTGCTGGTGAGAATAGACTGCATGCCTGTCAGATGCATGGAACAGATCTGTACTGATGTCCAGGAGTAAAGGAAGGCCAAACTACTTTCTGTTTTTTTTCTGGGAATTACAGAGGTGCTGTTGCTCTTTATGAGACCAAAAGTTCAGTTCTGCAGTTCACTTAAGCTTATTTACAGCCACGCTGCACCAAAACAGATCAAAGGGTTCTGTTATCTTGCTGTTGTTGCCTTTAAGGGAACGTGTAGCTGCGGAGTGAGTCAGGTCAGTTTGCTGATCTGACTGAAAAACAGTTTGTGTAGGCTGGTGAGGTGACTTGATTCATCCTGAACCGTGTTCTTCTCTCGGCAGGTGCTGCGTACTGCCAGTTCATGGACATGCTCTTCCCAGGTTCTGTAGCGCTGAAGAAAGTGAAGTTTCAAGCAAAATTGGAACACGAATACATTCAGAACTTCAAGGTTCTACAAGCAGGTTTTAAACGAATGGGTGTTGACAAAGTAAGCTGGATTGTAACTGATTCTCCTTGCTCTTAACCCATATAGATGGAATGTGCTTTCAGATCTGGAGCTGAATAAATCCGGGGACAGAGATTGAGATTTGCAAGCCAAAAACAAAAGCTTTGGTTTGCCCTGGGGTCCTCAGTTGTACTGATGCAATCTGCTTTACTCCAGCTGAGGTTAGGTGTGCGTTTCTTAATGATGGAGCTGATTTCTTCCATTTCAGTTCCATACAACTTCTGTAGCACAGACTAATACTGAAATTTGAGATAAATTTCTCTCAAGCTTATACACTACAAAGATGGTTCAAACAGTGTGTTCCCATAAGCTATTGGTATGGAAGTCTTAAGGATCTCAAATTCCTCTTTACAGGTGTATGTAACTTTTAAACTGGTGACAATGAGATGTAAGTTTTTCCACAGATGAAGTGTGTGTTATGCTTACGGGAGCGTGCTTTATCTAGTCATTAGTTACTGATAGCATGTTTGGTACGATGCAGAACATTCCCTTGTTAAAACTTCTTCTGATTAAGAAGGCATCTAGTTCTTTGTTGGCTAACAGCTTGAACACGTGCTTGGTTGGTCTTATACCTTGGGGGAGGAACTTGTGCAGCTTGCCCAGACCTGGGCAGCCGTGCCGAACGATCACCTAACAGTAATGACTCCTGGCCACTGCCAGGCTTCAGAGACTGAAAGCTTGTGGCCTACAGACAGCTCTTCAATTTGCTGCTTTTTTTAATAATCTTCCTCGTTGCAGAGAAGCTGTAATAAACCAAAAGGTGATGTTTAAACCTTGTAGCAGTTCTGTGTGTTAGCAGGCTATGAAATCAGTCAGCAGTTCAAGTATATGAAAGCTAGCTCTGGGTGAGCCACTCGATGCAGCAGAAACCTTGCTGCAGAACTATTTCAAATTAGTTGGGCCCTTACAGTGAAACCATGATTTGTTTTTAATCCTAATTCTTAGGGAAAAAATCTGTGTTCCATACAGTTATGTCCAAGGAGGATTTTCTCTAGACTGGATAAAGAATTGCATTTGCTTATTTTAAAACTTCTTATGTAGTAAGGGAGAGAGAGGTTCTTTACCCCTAAAACAAGTGTAATCTTTTTTTTTTTTTTCAGATCATTCCTGTGGACAAACTAGTGAAAGGAAAATTTCAGGACAACTTTGAATTTGTTCAGTGGTTCAAAAAATTTTTTGATGCGAACTATGATGGGAAGGAGTACGATCCCGTTGCTGCCCGACAAGGCCAAGAGACAGTAGCACCAAATCTTGTTGCACCAGTTGTGAACAAGCCCAAGAAATCCCTCGGTTCTGGCAGCGCAGGTAGAGAAGACAATTAAAGATTAAATCATTAAAAACTCTGGGGGAAGTAAGACTGGGTCGCTAATTAAAATCAGTGTACGAAACTGTAGTATTTTGCAGCTTATTTCTGAGATGCTGGGCTTCAAACTCTGAATCATGATTTTGTACCCAGTTATCTTGGAGCTACAGAAAGAGAAAACAAGTAGGATTATTGCCAAGACATGAGAGAAAATGCACGTCACTTGGAGTAAAAAAGAAATACTTCATATACAAACATGTCTTCAAACTTTTACATGCCGAAGCATGCTTGTAAGGGGGACAGTGTTTATAGGGCAGGAAAAAAGGTGTTAGGGGAAGAACTAATGCTAAGTCAATCTTGCAGCCCCACAGAGGCCCATTGTTACACAGAGGACCCCAATGACTGCAAAAGCTGGGACTGGAATGGTGAAAAAGGCTGCAGGAGATGATGAATCAGCAGGATTGATTGAGCAGGTGTGTTGCCAAAATGGCCTTCTGTGCTGCCCTGTGCTTGATGGTGTATGCACATACATGTTTTAACTGCATGAAATGATTGTGTTAGGGAGATGGCAGAAAGAGATCTGTATCTACTAAGTTCACTTAGAATCACTTAATCAGAAGCCCTCATGTACAGGTCTTGCTCTTCTGATAGGAGCAAAACCGCTTAGGCAGTACATGAGTGCCCAGGCATTTAAATCTAGTATGTGCCATATCACACATAGCATTGTTTTTAAGTATTTCCACAGCTGTGTTGCAGATATTGCAGCATTCCAACCGAGCTATGAGCAGCTGCTACTTCAGTGAAATACTGAATGTGGTACAACTAACACTGCCCTCAGTGGGAGAGAGTTGTCCTGAAGGAATGCGTTAGCAAAGAAAACTGCAGGCAGTTAAATTTTTACCTATGTTATGTACTAAGCCTTTGGAATTTCCAAGTGGTATTGCATGTGTTGGGTTGGGTGTTTATTCTGGAAATACTGTTATAATTTAAGAAATAGACCTCTTCTTCCTCTTAAGACCTCCCCCTGCCTTTCTCCACTATCTTGGTTATTTCTGAAGTGCTTTGCATGTAAACACCTTTCTGAGAACTTTGGGGATCCTGCCTTTTGAATTCTCTCGGATAAATTCTCTTTGGATAAATTGTCGTTGATGTCCTGTGACAGATCAATGTATTGAAACTTACTGTTGAAGATCTGGAGAAGGAGAGAGACTTCTACTTTGGCAAATTGAGGAACATTGAACTGATCTGCCAGGAGAATGAAGGGGAGAATGATCCAGTATTGCAGAGGATTGTGGAAATTCTTTATGCCACAGATGTAAGTAATCTTGTATAAATTGTATTGCATAGCTCTCCCTGCACCGTGCCTTGTTACTGGGAGCTGGTTTGCTTTACAGTGCTCCCTCTTTCTACTTTTTTTTTTTCCTTTAGGTTTATGGCCTAGCTTTTTCCTGTAATAAAGGAACAGATAACATAATTATAGTCAGGCAACAAACAAGATCAGGCTCTCATGAAGAGTATATAACAAATAGATCAAAGATGAGGAAAATAAGCCTTCTGTAATTTATCTTGACGCTGTAAATGGTTGACTTAAGGGTACTTCCTTTTCACTGTTATAAGTATAAATAAATACATTAAAGGAGTGCACAGAGTAGCTGGGAACTGGGTTAACATCAGTTTTTCATTAAAGCACTTGTTTTATCCCCTTTCAGGAAGGCTTTGTGATACCTGACGAAGGAGCACCGCAGGAAGAACAAGAAGAGTATTAACAGACCACATACTGTACCAGCAGAGCAGCAACATCAGAATTCTTTGCCCCAGATCATGTGCTTAACTGTAAAATACTCCACTTTATTCTTAGAGGACTCACTGGTTTCTTTTCATAAGCAAAAAAGTACCTCTTCTTAAAGTGCACTTTGCGGAAGTTTCACTCTTTTTACAGTGGGTTTGAGTTAGGAGCTCTTTCTCACTTTGTAGCAGAGCAGTATTCACATCTAGGTGGTATATTTAGGGAGCAAGAGGCTGAATATTTGGAACTTGTTGCAGAATGGTTTGCTGGTAAAACACTGGTTTGTGGAAAGACTCTTTTTGTATCTAAGGTGGCGTGTAGTAGAGAACTTAAAGACTCTGACTCACAGAAAGATTGAGTTAATGTGAAATTGCAGCACAGAAATTATAATAAAATGCCTTAAGAGTATTTAATATGCTTCCATATGCCAAATTGAAGTAATGTGACAGGAGATTTTATGTGCTTCGTATTGGGGTAGACGCTTGTTTAACTCCATTCACTGCTGTCTGAGAGGCCTTGCATGGCAGTCTCACTTTGTCAGCAAGTGCTCAAAAGGGGCTATTAAAACAAAACTTCATTCCTATGTAAAGCTGCTTACTGAGTGATTAGTTCTCGATGAAATAGGCCTTAACGTTGCCTGTCACAAGATTAGAGGGAGTATGAACAGCTGAGACACATAAATTACCTTGAAGAGTGCTAAAGCCTTTTTCTATGGCATTGTGGCTAATGACTTTGCCAAAATGTACTGTGTTTTCTGTTTAAAAACAAATCAAAAAACATCAAAAAGCAAAGGGCATCCAGTCTTACTGCCTACAAGGTTCTTCAGAAGTAATTTTCTTTTCTGGCTCTTGTTTCTACAACTTTATTTTTGTTGGTATGCTTTTTGGTCTCTCACTGGTTCTCTTCTCTTTCCCATCCCAAGGAGTGCTATCAAATCCAGTGGTTGTAACGGGACTTGCACTGTGCAACTCTCTTAGAATGAAAATGAATTGAGCACGTGAGGATGATTTTCTTTTTTTTTTTTTTTTCAAACCAGGACATATGTAATAATAATACTTGCCACTTCACTAGTTTTCTGGGGTCAAAACTAAAAGATGCTGGCTAACAGAGCTAATGCTCCTGCAGAAAATACAGTACTGAGACTAACTTAAATATTAATATTTAAAGTACTTTCTTTAACTGTCCCTCTTTTTTGCTATCATGCCCCGCGTTACTGTTGTGTTTGGCAAGATCCTGCAAGACTTCTGATTCCCCTTCACTACTGAGATTGATCAGTCCTGTTGTGCTTGTATTCATTTGTTCCTGGTGGTAGCTTGTCCTAAAATGTGTGTAGGAGAGCATTTTATGGTAATTGTTGTGTAGTGCATGAATCTTTGTGAAATTCAGAGAAAAACCCAAATTCAGTGAATGCCAAAAAATGCAAGTATCTAGCCATTGTTTAAAACTGCAGTGGTGCTATTTCTCTTGTGGCCTTTTAGACTTTTGTTGCCCTAAAACTCCATTTTACTGAGAAACCATATTTGACTCGGATTTTTCTTGACAGGGTTTTTCTATTTTACGCAGTTTCTAAATAAAGTTCTGTATTTCAAGAGTGTCATGTCTGCTGGAGTCTCTCATACTTTCAGACACGATTAGGCAAAGTTAGAGATCGTGGTGGTTTTCATTACGAAGCTTGCAGGACCTGGAATATCAGCTTTCATTCTCTGGTCCTGCTTACATCCATTTCTAACCTGAGTAGCAGCAATGTTGAAATTCTCTTTGGAGTGTGCTGGGGAAAACATTGCTGGAGTTCTTTTCTTATTCTCCCCCTACAAGTGGATGAAATGTGAGTGTGTTGTTGACTTCCTCCTAACGGTGTGAGAAAGGGGCTGGAGAACAGGAATGCCAGTGTACGACTGAAGTGTTTTAAAGCTGCTAAAACACTGGTTATTAGTTATTTATTACTAATGGATGGTTGGATTTAGATGATCTTTAAGGTCCCTTCCAACCCGAGCCGTTCTGTGGTTCTACAAACAATGTTAATTGCACCTGTCGCCAGTCTCCAGCAGTTGACCTGTTTCCTTTTGGATTAAGTTTCATAAATGAGCTTAAATGTTACTCTTTCAGATGTATGGGCAGACCAGCTTCTTCAGAGAAGTGCTGATGTGATGTGCCTAACCTTGACATTGGAAGTGAGCCCTGAAGGGCTTCTCTGTCATGCTGGAGAACACCCTCCTGGCCCGCCCAAGAGTTCTGTGGATGCCTCATTCTAAAGAATTGGCATTGTTGGTATTTCAAAACTGGTGTTGGACTACGGAAGTGCAGGCATAGAACAGGGTGTTTGATGCACATAAAATCTTCTTTACCATTACTTACTTGCTTTGAGGTCAGAAGCATGCTTTTATCAGCTCCAAATACTCCGCTATTCCAGCAACTCAAAGCAAAAATAGCATACGGCTGAATGTGGAGGTGACTTCAGGGGTGTCTGCTGCTTTGCAGTCCAGTTGCACACTGGAACATAGTTGCTGCAAGTCTCTTTTTAATGAAATTGCATGTTTGGAACTATGAGGCAACCAGGTCATCAGATGGGATGCATTAGGTCAGTTTTGAACCCTGCTGTTACAAGCAAGCAAATATCCTTTTATGCTGAGAGAAAGATGAGTCAGAAAAACTGTCAGTGCGCCTTGTGAGACAATGTGTGGACCTGTTGGATGTGCATTGTGAAACTGAACTGAAATTGTGGTCTTGTAAGTTAAATGTTGGTAAGATTTGAAGTGGCTTAAATAACTTCTGTGCTACCAAGATGAGTTAGAATGGGGCCAAGCTCATGGTCAACTTAACTGACTATGTTATAGATGTCTTGGCATACTCTGTTTTTAGTGTCCTTTTTGGGAAGCAAATGACGACAAAACCAACTCAAACCCATAGATTTAACATAGCTACTCTGTTACTCTGGTACAGTATATGCTGTTCAAATAGTAAATGCTCACCTACTGGAACAATTCAGGTAGCATCCAATCTTTCTTAGGATCTTTGTTTTATCAGATATTTGAAAAATGAACAGAATGGAAGAACCAAAAGCTCACATTTCCTTTCTGTACGTCTTACTTGCAGGTGGGCTTGTGGATATTTTTTAACTCTTATTGTTCAATTTTTTCAAAATTCCTGGTTTGCAATGACAATTCTTACTGTAACTGTTAAAAGCCTTCAAATAAAGGCCAAAAACTTGCTCAGTGTTGTATCATATCGCTATTTAATGTGACTGTTCGAGCACTCGGTGATCCTGTAGTCTGTCTAGTCAAATGTCCATTCTCAAGAATATCCGTGTTCTTCAGGAGTGGGATTTTTTCTTAAAATACCCTTCCAAGGGTAAGGCTGGAATCTACTTCTCACAAGAGATATTTTTAGCAGGTCAGTTTGTAAACCTAGTGGAAGAAATACAGGGGATAGTAGCATGGGCTTAGCAGCATTGCTGGGATAACTTGTGTGTCTAGAACTAAATCAAGGGTAGTGGCTTCTTGGCAAAGCATGGGTTGAGCTAAGACTTCATGCTTGAGTGTTAGGTCAAGTATATCTCTTTTAGAGTTGAGCAACTATAAAATAGTGTAAATGATTTAAGATGGAAAAAGAGTATGAGCCCTAAAGTAAAACTTCAGCTTTGTAAGTCAGCAAACAGGTGGGGGGTGGCTGCAACCTTGTGGATAACTGGAGGAATGTACTAAAATATTGCAGGGGCTGCAGGCTACCCAGGCTACTGGTGGATGTAAAGGAAGGCATTAGGGAACCTGTGCATGGGTGGCAGGACAGCTGAAGAATTTCCTGGTCTTACGATGCAGAGGAAACAAGGAGACAGAGTTGTTGCATATATATATATATATATATATATATATATATATATATGCATATATATATATTCTAGTTCTGGCTAACTGGAATATGAAACTGCGAACTGGATGAGTGTGCGGTGCTGTAGCTGACGATGCTTAGTACACAGGGATACAAGCATGGTTCTGCAGAAAAGAGATTTCAGTAAACTCAGTCGGTAAGTAAGAGCACCTGGGATGAGATTTTGGGACTGTGGTTGTCAATTCCTCGCAGAAAGTGTATTTGGATAGTTAATCTTAGAATTAGAGGAAGGAAGTGTGCTAAACTAATGTGACTAGAGGACATTTAGGGGTGTATATGGAAGTAGAAATCATCTTAGTCCTTTTACAAATGCAACCTTCTCCAGATGTGTGTGAATAAAATCATGCCGTGAAATGGTAGAAAAAAATGGAAAGGAATCTGGTGTGGGAGAACACTTGGGAGAAAATAGTGGAATATTGTGGGGTTAAAGAGAACAAATCAGTACACAAATACCGGACAGGCAATATGTGGTTAGGAAGCAGTGCTGCAGAAGAGGGGCTAGAGTTTTAATACAAGCAATGCTCATCCAAAGAAACAAAAATATTTTTTTTGATTAACACCTGTTAAACTGAATGATTTTACTATCAGAAAGGAAGTGGCATTTCTGAAAACACGCATACTTAAACCTTCATTGAGACAGACAATCTGTCTTCCAAGAAACTGTTTTTTCCCTTTAGTTTTGCTCCTTCTCTATTAAACTTCAACCTGAATATTTTCTAAGGTGAAAAAGAAAAAGTTTACAGAAGGCAATTCCAGCTTTGAAGGCACAAAGGCCAATCTCTGTAAAAGCTATTCTTCCTCCACACAGCTGGCTAGCTTTTTGAACTGCGGTCTTTATATATATACTTCATGAAAATTATATATAAAGTGTATATATAAACATACAAAACATAAATGTATATGTCAATTAAAAATCCTTGGCTAACCTATCAGATCTTTGGGAAAGAAGAATTGATGTGGTTCTTGTTCTTACTTCTGAGAGATATTTTGCAGATGTTTTTCTCTTGAAAGTGGTTTTGTGAAATGGTTGTCTGCCAATCTTCTGATAGCGCTCTGACTCGGATGTTGTCCCCAGGGGATGCATAAGGCTGAATGGACATTCAGAAAGCATTAAATCTCACGGGGCTGCCTGGATATAAATCTCAACGTATTCAAAGCTCTGCAGGTTGATATTTACGAAGTGATAAGAGGATGAAGTTAAGGGGGGGGGGGGGGGGGAAGTGAAGGGGGGTGCACTTTCAAAACCTGAATACAAAACCCTATCTCTTGGCTTTTCTCCAGAAAGGGCTTTCAGAGAGGAGGAGGAGGGGGGAAATGGAGAGGTTTGTGACAGTCACCATGTGGCTCCGCAGCAGCCCCGTGTAAAGGCAGAGCAGGGTGAAGAGGTGGAGCAGGCACCCTGGGAACTGTCCCTGTGACCCCAGGGACAGTGACACGTCCCATGACTACTCAGTGTTATGTGGAAGTGCTTTTACAGAACAGCTGGAGAGGAACCACTTCCTCCATCAGGACTAGATGGGGCAAGATTGGGGCATCCTTGAGAAATAGGTCCTGAGCCATTCCCCATTCCTTGCTGTTCTCTTGCATCCTTTGTTTTTGGTCTGGGGTCTATGAAATGAGAGACCTGACTGCGAAGCCATCAGCAAGGTTCCCAGCGGATGTGCAGGGGGCAGATGAAATAAATGTGTGCTGCTACAAGGGTGAGTAGCACCACGAGAAGTGACAACTTTCTCTGATTCAGTGCTGAGATGAGACAAACACCTGGTGGCAGTTTCCTCCTTTCTCAGATAAGGCTGTTCTTTTGGAACCTCCTCAAAATCCCTGTCGCAGCAGATCCTTATTAAACACTTGGATGGATGGGCAGAGCTTGGCTCTCCCTGTAACAAAGGACTGAGAGATCTTCCCTCTTACTGCAGCTTTATTAAGGTTAGTTCGAGTCCTGGGGGCCTGGGAGGCTGAGCGGGGGTGATTAACACGTGTGGGGCTTGGTGCTGCCACGGCTACCTTGATAGCATTATTTGAGCTGGCTAATCTTAAACTAGCATGGGTGTGAGCTGCAATAAAGGCATTGTCGTGGAGAGCGTGTTCATAAAGGGTATTTCCATTCATCCACGCACAGGTTGCTCCTGTTTAATGATGGCTTTGTCTTCAAAACCAGCGTGATGGGAATGAGCAGCCACGGTGCAGGTAAATAGAGGGCAGAAAGTCTGAAAATTCTGGTGGGCTAACTGAAACGGCTGCAGCAGGTCACTCGGTGCTTTGAAGACACTTTGAAACTTTTGATCACTGCTTTGGGTATTTTATATAACTTTTTGTCCATAATACAAATTAATATTTAAGTTAGTTTTTAAAACTATAAAAATTCAAGGAAATCTATTGAAATCAATGAATGCTGTAATCTCTTCCAGCCTAATCTCCAGGAAAAGGGGATGCTTTCAGGGTCCTGAAGAGAGACAGTGGAGATAAGTCGTCTTCTGTACCAGGAGTTTCCTGCAATTTTGCTCAGAAATATGTGCATCCAGCTACCCCTACCTTAGAAACTGTACTCTGGGGGAAAAACATCCAAGTTTACATAATACTTCTGCGGAGGAGACTTTGTTTTCAGTACTGAGCAAATCATTGGGAAGGCTTTACTGTTTTCACTGCTGTTCTGGGCAAATGAGCCACAAGATGCCACTGTTTCAGCTGCTGCAGCAGGGTGGCTGGGCAGCCGCTGCGTCAGCTGTGTCCACAAGGGCTGGGTGCTCGCCGTACCTTGATCACTTTGTCAGCTCCACCACAGCCTTGGGTTGAAGCCTGTGCTACTAAAGATGGATTAGAATTTGTTATAAGCGTTATGACCCAAATTAGACAATGATTTATGTTATCCTAAATTTCTCCTAGTTAGCCCTGATCTCCCAGTGCTATTATCTTTAAAGTCTGCTTACACTAGCAAGAGGTATAAGCTTGGTTACCTTGGATGGTAGAGGACTTGAAGCAGTTTCTTATAGCTCTAGATATTATACCAGAACTAGTAACCTTGTAAGAGTGTTCCAGTGTATTTGCTCTGCTTCAGGTTTTTCTCCCTTTCTGCAGGACAAGGTTATCAGAATCTCTGTGCAGAATAAATGCATGCATCTCTGTTCATGTATAAGTGACCAAATCTAGAAAAAAAATTGCATACTAGATGTGTCTGGATGCATGAATGTTATAAACTATCTGCAAAGTTTAGACTTCCAGTGAACAGATTTGCTGATTCGGAAGTTTCAGAAATCTGCTGCAGGGTTCCTTTTGGGACCACCCTTAACACAGTGTTTTTATAGCATGCCCTCCTTGTGATCTGTTTGCTCAGAAATGAATTATCTCATTTAGTCCAGGTTGTCAATTTGTGATGCTTATTTCCACAGGTTTGGATACGAATGAGTTCTGCATGGCAATGGAAGAAATTATCTATAATATGAACAATAAAGACTTTGATATGTTATGAAGACTGACATTGATTGTGATGCTTCATAGCCCGGGTAATGACAATGTCCTCTGCGATGTAAGATGAGGGTTAAGGAATAGCAGTTGCAAAAGTAATTTCCTGATTTATTTAAAATAAAAAATCGAACATCATTTGTTACTGGTGCTAGGGCAGTGTTTATTTTCATAGCTATCTACCATAATTCTCACTCTGTCAACACCACAGAACCTGAGATAATTAATTCTGCTCTTCCTTTGTTGCTGTGCAAATTAGATCAGTGTCTGTCTTGTAGGAAGAGTATCTGGACTATGTGCTACAGGAATTCAGAAGCAATGCTACCACGTTGGAAAACAAATCACACCTGCCTTCTAAGATGCCCAGCGAAGTAATCCCATTGTAAGATATTTTTGAGGAGCAATCCTACATTAAGAGCTGCTTGTATTTATCTTCCACTTAATGGCTCTCCTGTGAAGCCGTGAAAAATGTCTACTACTTAAGCATTCATTTTACATCAAATGGAAAACATGAACATCTTCCCAGATGAAATTGGCTTAATAAACCAGTCCCTCATTTAAGAACAGTGTCTATTATAAGATAATAGATTTGCTGATGGATGCCTCCTAGAGATGGTTTCTCTTGGGTTTAATCAATCTGGTTTGGCTATTCTATGTAAAACCACAAATTTAGTAGATTGTGGAAGATTGTGCCTGTTACCAAGACAAACCAGGATATAAGATATTGCAGATATTCTCCTTCATGAGTTTTAGATTTACAAAGGTGAAATGGCCTATTTGGGAAGATTAAAAGAACGGAGGTTGATCTATCCTAGAGAGAAGACTGCACCGAGGATGGAGGAAGAGACTTAAGCCTGTGTGCTTAAGGGGCTGTTGCAAAGAAAAGTGTCTTTGTCTGTGGTGAAAAAGGACAAGTTCATGGAATTAAACTTCAAGTATTCATATTTAACAGAGTTTTTTGTTTTTCTGTTCTAATACTGAAGGCAGAGCAGAACGTGACTTTCTAAGAGGTGTGGAAAGGTTTCACAAACATTAGCTGAGGGGTAAAGATCCTGATTGCACTGTAGGCAGGGGTTGGGTTAGGGCCCCCTGGCCCTGAGGCTCCTTCTACTTGTCTTGAATCTACTATTTAAAAGACAATTGGTTCTGTTTTTTTTAGGGATTATAGAGATCTTCATTGAGGTGAAGTATGATGTGCTTCTTGTGTATGCTTGCCTCTTAAAGCAGATGTCCCTTTTCCTGCTCCATTTCAAAGCCATCTTTCTCCTTAGCCTTGCAACTCTCCATCCAGAGAGAGCCCCTGGGGTGAAACCCTGGAGATGTGAAAATTAGCAAGTTTGGGTTCTCTTTTGGGTTTAATTAATCTGGTTTGGCTGTTGTGCGTAAAACCCTGAATTTAGTAGATTGTGCCCAGAAATGGGGAGGTTTTCTGCTTCCCCATCCGGAGTGCTGCGAGGTGGTGGAAGTGTGCAGGACTTTATGGTTGATGATGTCTGTGGGAAACGCTTTTCCTCCATATTGCTGCTGCTCTCCTGAAAAATTTTTAGGAAGCGTAAGAGGGGAAACAAGCAAATTTTCATATAAGGAATATTTTAAATTGGTTTCCCAGGAGAGTCTGTTTAAACAGAAGCATCTGGTCTTGGCTCAAATTACTGCCTGCTAAGTCAACTCCTAGACTGAGTGCAAGGTGATGAAGCAGGGTTGAGCGCTGGAGAGGTGCAATTAGACCCTTGATTCCTGTTTCTTTCCATCTTGTCATTAGTGAGCTTCAAACAAACATTCCTTGTAGAGTTTTCTTGAACTTAGTTCTCTCTAAAGGCTATTGCAGATGAGAATATCTGACTTGCAGCTCCTCTGGGGTGGAGCTCATCCTGGAGCAGAGGCACAAGGAAGCCCGTTTGTCCCCTGGAGTGACAGTGAAGGTGACAGCAGCAGACAGTGGCACCTGGCTTGCCTGCGTTCTGGGCACTAGTTTCTTTGCAGCTTGGCTGCGCTCATCAGGGAGCACATCAGGCACAGGTGGGTCTGAGCAATGCCAGCCTGCTGGTGATAGGATCTATTGATGAAATCATTGGTAAATAATTACAAAAATTACTGCCTGTTCTGGGATGGTGCGCAGTGTCTGCAACTTGGAAGTCAAAGGAAATCGATCCTTGGTTTGTGACGAGGATGTTGCCAGCATGTTTAATGCCGTGTATGCTTGTGAATCGCTGTCTGCATGGCCGTGCGTGCCTTCGGTTAGAAGCGTGTGAAGACACGGTGCCACCAGCGTGTCATTAGTCCCGTGTCATGGGATCTCACCCCACAGATCTGGCACAGAATTCCTTGGTATCAGTGGCAACAAATGTGACGGGATCTTTTGCCTCGTTGAACGGGACAGCTGTGCCACGGCCTTGGATTACTGGCAGGACGCTTCTCCAGAGGGTGAATGGCTTATTTACAGCAGGACTTCGGATCGGGGGCCTGTGCCTCCCTTCTGCAAGAGAGGTTCATGAGGGGGGGAAAAAAACACCACTGGTGAGCTCCGGTTGCATTCCTTGGGCTGTAAAGCGATGCTTGCTGTCCCTGGGCTCTCTGCTCCTCGAGACGAGGAGGTGGGAGCTGTCAGCGCGTGGGCTCTGAGCTCTGTGCTGTGCGGGGCTGGGTGGCTGCAGCGTGCAGCAGCCTCCCCGTGCCAAATTCCAGGTAAACCAGTCTGTAACTTGGGGGCTAATTTCAGGTTCCTGTTGCTTGCTCATCTTTTGCAAGAATGAGGCATTTTTATTCCCACTACTAAAACATGTTGAGGCAAAAAGTGACGTTTGATTGTCAGTTCAGGTATATGTTTTTCAGCCGTTTGTAACTTTCCTTTAGGTCTTCAAGCAGTGTGTTTACTGGGTGTTTCTGTTAAGTGTAACCTTGCCGGGAGACCTGACACATCTCTCCAAGATCTCTGTACTTGGAAGAGACAAACTCGGAGACTTTTCTTGTAAGGCAGTGCAGTAAATCGTTGTTGTCGCTGTGTATCTCAAAGGGGCAGTGAATCTTAGGTATGAAATTGTTCTTGAGTATTTTTATTGCTCATAAGCCACCAGCGTAACATAAATATTAATAACCGTGGGTCAGTGGCACTCCAACTTCCCTCCTTGCTTCCTCCTTCCCCTAACAGAACGGGAGAGGTATTTTGCTGCTGCCTCCATGCCTTGCGGTCACCGGGACCGGGTGAGTGCCCCGAGCAGCCCTGGGGGCTGCAGCCCCCTGGGGCCGTCTGCTCCAAGAGCAGTGACTTCGGCATGATCCTGCTCCCGCTGTGCACAGCGCCCGGGCTGCCCCAGGTGGATAAAGCATCTTCACAGCACCCTCTGCTTACTGGATTGCAGAGGGAGGAATCCCTCGGGGGGGATGTTGCTGCTCTTGCTGCAGTTAAGCTGCTCTTGTGAATTTTATGCGGTGTGAATGATGACCACCCACTCTTCTCTTCATCCTGGACCACTATTATGCGTGGAAATGCTAAATCTCCAACATTCTCTTCTAGCTTTCTTTTGTGGCTCTCTCCCCAGCATTTTTCTTTGCCTTCTGTGGCCGGTCCCCTCTACCCCCTTCTGTTTTCTGCTTGCCCTCGGACTTGCAGCTTGCCTTCTGTCTTCCACTGGCCTCCTCTTATGAAGAAGCAGAAACGGACTAGACTAAACCGAAGCCCCTATCCCTTCTCCCCTAAAAGCAAGACATGTGCAGAGAAACACATCGAGGCACGAAGCACAATGTCATCAGGTGAAATCTTTCTCTATTCCAGGCCCTTCTTGGGAACTGGTGCCACCAGATAAAGTTCATTCCTGAGCTCAAGCTTGTTGCCTCCTGCTCAGCGGCTGATAAGAGGGACACGATGCTTACTTAGCTTCCATGAAATAACACAGGCAAACTCCAGTAGGACAGGTCTCTGTCTCTGTTCTGCAATTCATCCATTGCACAATGGTATCAGGCAATGCTGCTGGTGTTCCACCATTGCCTTCCCTCCAGGTGAAACCTACTAGTACCAAAATGTCAGGCTGTGGGAAATGCGAATTGCAGAGAAAACGTGGAAGAGGCTCACTCCTATGATTTTTTTTTTTTTTTTTCTCCTGTCAATAAACGAAGCTTTTGAAAGTTGTTTAAGGTTGTATATGTTAACAGTGGGAGAGTGACTCAGTGACCGGGTACAGGATCAGTGCCCCCAGGAAGCGTGGCGCATTGGGGGCATCCCCTCGACTGGAAGGGGATCGCTTGGGGGCAGAGCGGATGGGGCTGAGCTGCTGCTGCTGGGAGGTGCTCCTGGTGTGTTCCAACACTGCCAGTGGGGAAGCCGGGCTTTTTTGGGGTAAGGTAGCAGCGAGCTGGATCTCCGGCCCCAGAGGCCAGGAGCCATCCGGAATGGGGATGGCTGGGCTCTGTCTGCCCAGACGAGCGGAGTGGGAAGGAGCCCAGGCAAGGAGCAGGCAGTTTAACAGCGGTGCTGCAGGTCTCCTTGCACACCTGCCTGAGTCAGGCATCTTCTTCCTGGTTGTTCATTTCCCACAATTTTTCAGTTTGCCTTTTGGTCCTATATCTCTGCCTTTTCTTGCAAATATTACTCAAGCCCCATCCCCACCACTTGAATTCCCCTTTTCTATTTCCCCATCTCCCCTGTTTTGTTTACACTCACTGCCTGTCTCTTTACGTGCCTCTCACTCATATGCCCGTTTCTCACTTTTTCCCCCCTCTCAGGGCTCTGCATTCTCCCATCCCTCTCCTCTGCTTTCATAGCGCATTAAGTCTGGCAGCAATCCACCATCTCCTGAAAGCTAATGGGGTACAACAGCAAGCCCCATAGTTGCTATTTAGCATGCTGGCAATTGTCCAAACACGTTTCTGTATCTGATCTGCTATAAAGTCGGGAGACATCTGACAATGTTTTTTATCTGCAGCTGTATGACTTAACGTGACTTTCCTTGGCCTCTGTAATCGCTCCTTCCTCTCTGTTTTACCTACGCAGGTTATGCTCTGCTCTTCTACAAAGCAAGCTCCATAAATGCTTGGAAACTGGGGGTCTCTGTAACTGTTTTCGCCCATCCAAGCAATTTGACAATAACAAAAGATGTGAATGTTAAATTACCACTTTCAGGGGTCTAAAATCCCAATTGCTGGCACCCGAACTTTTAAACTTCTACAGTTTTTATGCTGGTGGATATGATAACATTGAGTCTTCTGTGACTGTCACGATTTACCAAAATGTAAGTTTAGCTGTTTCTTACTGAAAAAAATAAGTCTTTCTCTCGCATAATCTCTTGCATTTGGATAGATGAACTTGAAGGACAGGATGCAGTGATTTGCTCATGTGGGCTTGTTGCCTTTCTTTCTAGAAGATGTAATTTCTCTGTGCTTTTAACAAACTCGCACTCCTTAAACCCAGAGTTTCTGGTGGTCCCTCCAGGTGTACAGGAGTCAGTTCTGATGGCCTGCTGGTTTTAATATGTTAAATGGTTTTAATATTTTTTCCTGCTTCTGGCTGTAGCAGAGGAGGGTTACCACCAGGTGGTAATGTTGGGCTTTCGTTCGTATCGTAAACAGCCTGGGCTTTTGTGTACGGTTTTCACTGAAGATTTATACGGCAGGATTAACCTGGGTCATCTCTGCGGATTTTTTTTGTTTGTTTGTTTCGTTATTCACACACAAGCTTTGTATATGAAGGAATTTTGCCCTGTGAATGGCTTGCAAATTCTTGACTACTTCCCACATATTCAGAATTTGGCATACTGTTGATTTAATTTGTTTATTTTGAGGCTTGCTGCTCCTGATAATCCATATACCTGCTTCTCTTCAAACTTCTTCATTTATTTGTTTATTTATTTATTTATTTATGAAAGCAACTGACCAAGCCTGGGTCATGCTGCAGGGCCAGACCTGCTCCTTAGATCCCTCCCTCACGTGCATTTCATGGAAAAGGGATGGAGAAGGCCAGTCCAAGCGAGGCTCCTTCTAGAAATGCCTGTTCTGCCTGCAGAGCAGCTTTCTGTGCAAGGAGATGACTCCTTTCCAAGAGTTCCACCCTGGAATTCTCCTCCATTGCATAGGCTCCTTTAGGCAGACATACAGACCTGTCCTACACAGCCTTTGCTGAGAATCTGCAATGTGTTTCAAATGACCTGCTGTAATTTTCATGCACAGTGTATTTGCTCTGCTCATACGCCATCGGTGATTGCTTTAGAGAAAGGCATCCTCTGTTTTAATGGTTCCCTAGAGATGAACGTTATGGGCAAGATAGTAAAATTTTTTTTTCACCATTCTGTAGCTGAAATTATACATGCTTACAATGTCTATTATTTCTCATACTTGCTGTTTTATTAGTAATATGGAGACTTGTGTCTTAATCAGCCAGTTGATGCTGGTCTGCGTTAACGGCACAGCAGTCCTAGTAGTAGGCTAGAATTGTGATGTTTGATAGAAATTTCTGGAAAGACTGATATATAAAGCCCATGTTATGTCAGAGTCCTCTTGTAACCTTCAAAATAATTAAGTAGCATTCATGCAATTAGAATTTTTCTGCCTTTTGTCCCCCTCCCCCCGGTGCTTATTGCATGTTAATACAATTTTGCTATGTTGTACTTGATAGATCACTTTGCAGACTGTTCTTGGTAGGAATATATTGATGGGCTCTTCTGTTTGTGATGCCTGTTACAGTACGGTAAGCGGCTTCTTCATGTGCATCACCTTCCCCGTGAAAGAGGAGCACTGGTGGGAGGAGAGGGACACTTCTCAATGTACCTGCAAGGAGATGATAATTTAGGAAGACTGCGTGATAAAGTATTTCAGTATATGCTAGGCTTTAATGGCAGCCTCATTACTAATACAGCACTGCAGATTTCCTTAAGGCATTGTTTCCTTTCTCCTTTAAAATTGTTACAGAGCCTCCAATTCCAACAAACCACATTCAGGGATCTCCTAATCCAGTTCTCTTGCCGCTACATTTGTCTGACAGCTATCAGATCCTGTTTTCATCACGAGCTAGTAGTGAGTTCGTTCTTGTTTATACATTTGTGTAATGAATAGTTCTGAAGTTACAGGTTATGAAGAGTTGGTGCATAACTGATGAGATCTCTCAGTGATGGAGTGCTCACTGTCTTCTTGAGGACAGCTTGTGCGAGCCCTAGCCTCACAATCCATCAGGGATGCAAACACATCCCTTTGTAACAGTGCCTGAAACTGTGCAAGATGCATGTCTTTTGGTGTTGGAAAGATGAGCTCATCTCGGGAGAAATCATTGCATTTCTAACGACATAGGCATATCTGAAACCTGGCCGTGCACAGGTAGCTGCTCCCTCTCTCTGTGCACGGTGACATTACTAACTTGCTCTAATGAGTGCTTTGGTTATTACAGGCATGGAAATTATCCATTGTCTGGGTCATAAGTTATGCTTACATTAAAAAAAAAAAAAAGGAGAAAAGGGGGAGAAAAAAAAAGAATTTTGTTTGTTTCTCATCAGTGCTAGTAATTGTCACATGGATCTGGACTTTGTTATGTTGTACTTCATTACTGCTCTGCAGGCTTGTCTCTCTTGAGGTTTTCCTGAACTGGGATCCTGATGAATATTTGCAGGGTGGGGTATAAAGGCTTTGGAGAAGTGCCCACTAAAACCTAGTTGAAGAGTGATGGAGAAGTTGTCCAAATAAAAACAATATGCATGTTAACAATACTCCAGCAGCAGAGGGGAAAAAAAGATAAGTAGAATTAGCTGGGCCATATTTCTAAGAATTGGTTTCTAGCAGACTGGAACATGAACTAAATCTACTGACTTGCACGTCATAGCATAAACCGTTTGATGCCGAACAAATCTTTTGCCACGTTAATGGAAGAAATTTAACAGATGAAAACTCTGACTTGCTCGCTGCTCTGATTTGCATGCTGGCACGCAGAATCTCTTCCAGCTTCCAGAAGGCACTGCCAGCGCCTGACCAGGATGGCTGTATGCTTTGCAAATGCATCATGTCCTTTACCACAGGTTTCTCAAAGACGTTTTTATTATTATTATTATTATTATTGGGTGGGGGGGGGAGATTTCATGTACTTGGTATTCCAATGAATATTGTTTGGATGTGGAGCTGATCCTAAGCTGATGGCTTTGTCCTGCTCTCAGTGGTGCTGTTACAAGTTGTCTCTAGTGGAACCTCCTTTAGCCATCCTGCCAGGCGTGTCTCTAAACGAGTCATTTGACTTTTCTGAGTGGTTCTAGCAGTGGATACTGCTGTGCTCTTGGTGCTTATTATTGGAGCCAACGGATTGTATTCAATGCAGCATGATGTAAGAAAGATAGTCGGAAGCATCAATAGAGGCTTTCATGGTGAAACGCGACTTGCTTCCAGTGGTCAGACATTTATGGAGGATCAAGAGGAATTTGTGAGAAGTATGCAAAGGGAACAAAAAGATTTTGTGCGAGCTACGGGTGAGGTTGATGAGAGGAAAACATGCTGGGTGGGCTCATACAGCTCATTTGTAATGGTGCCGCAGAGTGCTAAAGAGACTTCTCTCTGCTTTTACTTTTGCAAGGACTTGGCATCTGCTTCACTTGTCATGAAACAGCCCTAATGAGAGGAGACTGCTCAAGGAAAAGGACATCAGCAATCATCATGTGCGTTGTCTCATAGCTTTCTTGCTTCTCTCTCTGCCTCCTTTTGGTCAGCAGCATAGCTTTGTCATTCGGGCCGTTTCATACCTCAGTGAAGTTGCTGTAGAGTCTGTCTTCATAAGACATTTTCTTATGCTTAATCTTGAAAGAAATAATGTCCCTCAAAAAGTGCTGTCAGAGAGTTCAAACATGCAGAATGTACTTCAGATACAAGTGGACTGTAATGATCTGTGGGATATGATTTGAAGTACAGGAGTTTGGGGCATTTGATGGTGCTTCTGACATTTGCAGACAGCCCAACCAGCACAGAAAGGAATGTGTCAAGATGTGTCCCCGTTATCCCAAGAACCAGAGAGCTGCTGCTAAATCTGAAGTTTTAGTAAAAACTAAACGAGCAAAACTGGCAGGAAGATCTCGGGGATGAAGCAGCAGCTGTACAAAAGCTTGGAAGTGTTGGACCTGCTCTGCAGGGAGAGCAGGCAGCGTGCAGGCTGCTCTCTGTCCTTCCTCTCTACTACTGGTGATTTTGCTAAAGAAACATGAGCAAAACCTTGCCACAATTTTCCTAATCGCCAGTTCTGAGGATGACCGCATTTGTGCTTCATCGGTAGCTAAGGAAGGAGGGATGCTGTGCAAACCCTGAGCAGCGTGCGGCAGGGGTGAGCGCAGCTGCCCAGGCCACGTCTGCAGGTGCCAGTGCCTGGATCTTGTTGTCTGGGCAATGCTCGTGTCTCACCCACTCATTAGGGTGACTGAGCATCTCTCCAGAAAGATCCAAGCTAAAATAAATCAAAATAGCCACCTGTGCTGAGGGCAGAAATAGGGCCCAGCAGGGTCCTGACCCCGCACCAGGCGATCCAAACAAGGCTGTGCTCAGCTGGCGCACGCCGTGTCTGGGAGTCGTAGATTTTGGTCTAACTGTTGTTGTGAACTGTTGAACCTTACAAGTTGTTTACTGTTATTGCTGTCCATATCCCCTAAGGTATGAAAGTACTTTTTTTTTTTTTTTTTGATCACTTTCTTGCAGTTTCTTAAAGTCACAGCAACAGTTCCTACAGAAATAATTTAGATAGTGGAGAATATGTAAAGGTTAAACTGACAAGAACCTCCATAAATTGTTGAGCTCATCCTCAGTGAGAATCTCGGTGAGTTAATTTTATTTTATCTGTTCAGCAGATTGTGAATGGTTGGATTTCATCCTGGTCCCTTCAGAGCTTCTGAGCAATCGGGGGGTCATTTGAAGAGCGTTTCTCACGTTACTTCAGCAGCAACTGCGGAGTAGGACGGCGGGCTCTGTCAGGGAGATGCACAGGCACAGCCACGTGGGACAGTTGCCACCAACATCAGCTGGATGTCTGTGCCGTGGGACCTCAGTTCTGTGGCAGAACGATCTCATCGGGGCAGATACGCGCCTAGTGTTGCTGCTGCAACTGGTTTTATAGCTGACTTGTGATTTTGCTATACTCCGTATGCTCCTACTTGAAAGAGGATGACCAGCCTGCACCATTCCTGGAAGCACCTCTAGTCTGCGGTCGGCAGCGGGTGAGCAGGGAGCAGGACCTGCCTCCGGCTGCAGCCCCAGCCATGCCCAGGGAGCTCGCAGCGGGCTGGCAGCAGCAGGGCTGAAATGGGGCGAGTGCAGGGTCAGCCGCTGGCTTGGGCAGCTCCCCGACAGCCCTTAATGTAGGTTCCTACTCACGTGTTTATTTATTTTGAAGATCTACACAGGCACAAAAGTTTATTTATTTATTTATTTAAATTCCACTGTTCCTCAAAGTGCTTCTTATTTTGACCTCTGGCTTTTGCTCTCCTAAGATGTAGCCCTGTTGCTTTCTGATCTGGTGCAAATGGGTCCAGCCACATGTTAGGGACAGACACTTATAAATTTTAGAGTAACCACAGGTACAAATCAGTTTCAGGCTGGCCAAAATACAATTAAAAGTGTACAAAGGTAATTAAAAGGGCTCATGTGCAGGTGGAGCAGGGGCCGTGGGGATGCCATTACCAGTGCCTGAGCGGGTGTGCACGCCGCAGCATCGTGAGCACCACTGCAGCCTTCCCTGCCTTGCCTGGGTTTTCGGATGCCCAGTGTGGGTGTAATGGCCTCCCAGAATCCTGTGAAAGCAGAGGGGTTCCTTGAAATAGGTTATTTAAAAATGGAAACAATGGAAACAAAGCTCATAGCAACCTGCTGGGCCAGTTCTCAAAGCTGACAAACAGTGTAGGTGTGTTGCAGCCTCCTTTTTCCATGAATGAAATCTGTTGGCAGGTACAGGACTGCTGGAAAGAGCAGGGATGTGACAGCAAGAAAAAGACGCAAAAGCTTTATTTTTATCAACGGCTGAAATATCTCCTTTGCAGTCCTCTCTCTGGCCCTTGTCCTCCTTTTTGGTCCCAATGGCATTGCAGGCAGTGGTCTGCCACGGCTCCATCCTCTGCCCCTGGCTGGGGAGCAGAACGGGGCCACAAGCTCTAAGAGCTGAGAGCCACACGGGGGGCTCAGTGCAAAGCGAGGGTCCTGGGCACAGCAGCTTATGCAGGGGAGCAGCTGGTGAAGCACGAATACATCATTTGTACAGGCTCACGGTCCTTCCTCTGAGCACTTGGTCCTTAAAGCACGGGCTGGAGGGAAGTGGAGCATGTTGTTCTGCTAAAATGTGCACGATGAGATGTTGCAATAAGGGTGGTTGGGCAGAGCCCCGGCAGGAGGGACAGCGGAGAGGCTGATATCCCTTCCGTGGCGGCACCCTGGTTGCCAGGGATGCATTCGCGTTCACGCACGTTATTTGCTAATTATGCTTAGTAGACCATAGGGGACAGTTAAGAAAGCTTAAACATGTGGCAGCTTCCAGGACATCATCACCGTAAGCACCAGCAAGGCTGGGATGGCAGCCCTGGGCAGAGTTAGCACAGAGCAGACACAAGCAGCCTCCCCAGGGCACAGAGCTGAGAGCTAGCAAAGCCTGAGAGGTGGTGTGACCTCGGCCATTGTCAGTCTGGTCGCTGATGGGGCACCCAGGGCAGAACGGTCGCTAATTGAGGGGGGGAGATGCTGTGACTGGTGTGGGCTGGAGCTAGCAGGGAGGAGGAGGAGGAAGGGCCGTGGGACGTGGTGCTACGCCAGCTGCATGAGATGAGCGTGAAGGGTTCATGCTGCTGACTGCAGCGTGCTTATTTCCGTGTTTTATTTGGGAAGGGAAGGGGAAAGGTAGGCGGTGTGGGGCTGCTGGCTTGGGCTTTGGTTTGCTGGTGCAGCCAGAAGGGGCTGAGGGGAGCTCGGCGAGGGTGCGTGTGGCTGGAGGGGCTGCCTCTGAGCACCCCAGCCTGGAGAACCGAGCACATTCTGCTGATCATTACAGGCGAGCGTAAAGCAATGGGGGCAAGGTCCTTATTTTTTAATGTTAGCCGTGTTTATTATGAATATCGTGTACCAAATGATCTCTACTTCATTGTTTGGGGAATTGAGAGCCGTAACAGCGCACGATGAAATATTGCACAGACGAGCTTTGCGGATTGCGTTTTCCAAGGCACACCAGAGCGCTCTGTTGGGTGGCTGCCCCGTGAATCGCTGTGGCCAGGGCTGTGTCTCGTGGTGGAGGGCTGGGGGAAGGACCTCTGGCCGCTGCCCCGGTAAGGGAGCGTTCCCTGCGCAGAGCAGTGTGTGCAAAATAGAGATTCACGTTATTACAAGTGTGCTTCAAATAGCGACTCAGAATTGCCTTGGAAACCATTTCAGAGCCTGAAGTTGCTGATGTGGGGTGGATTATTCTGGAGAACAAGTGAAAAGAGAAGTTACAATACCTTAGATGTTTGTGGAGTTTTCTCCTCGCTTCTCTGGGTAGCTGGGTGTGCTTGTCCTTCTGCCTGAGCTATTAGTGGTTCGTGGCCTGCAAGCTTTGCATTTATAAAAGGTAGCAAAGGGAAAATTCTCTCTGTACTGACGTGAGTGTTTCTGGCAGGGTAAGACTGAAGGGTTTAGGCTTTCTTCTATGTGGTCTGCTGATGTCACCACAAAACTCAAATGCAGAAAGCAATGCTGTCTCTCAAGAAGCATATGAGGGGGTGAGTTCAGGGTGGATTCGATAGCTATCAAAGGGTGTGACAAACAGAATGAAGGCTTCTGCATGATCCCTTGTCCTGAGACAACGTCCAGGGCCCAACTGTAGACTGAGGGGTCTCTGCACTAAGCAGTGTACGGGTTATAGCAACAGCCTGGCTGCAGGAGGAACGTGGGTGGTAACTAAAGGTGTGTGAAGTACACCCAGTACAGCCTGACGGGATCAGCAGGGTAACTGAGGGGGAGAGAGGCTTTTGCAAATTACTTTAAACTGAGGCCCAATCTACAAGGGATTATCTGAAGAGAAATGACAAGGCAGAATGACACCAAAAGCATTCATTGAAAAAGCGTGTCTATTGTTTGACATGAAAAGATGCAGGCTTGGACCTTGCAAAAGCCAGCCTCACTTCTCTCCATCCTCTCTCTGCATTTCACTTCCTGCCAGGGCTACTGAGGGACTATTCTGTGCGTTTAACTTTTTTTTTTTTTTTTTTTTTTTTTTTTTTTTTTTTGTATTATTGTTCATGTTTGTAAAAGCGTATAAAGAGACCTGCAGGAGATGCTTTGCTAGATGCTCTGAGACTAAATTCATCTTTTCATTTTTTCTTGTCTCATTTCACAGGCTGTACATCGTGAATCTTACAATTCTTCCAGTAAAGTGCATCCCTGGAGTTGGGGTCAAGGTGTTTTTTTTTCTGCTCCTCTCACTATCTTTGGTACTTGGTGAGTGTTGGCTGTGAAGGCTCTTGTGGAGTGTGAATTTCTCTGAGCAGCATAAGAAAAGTGTAACGGAGACTTCTGCATGGGCAAAAGGAGGGAGGGAGAAGAAATGAAAAATTTTACAAAGAAACTTTGCAGGAATAAAACATTATGCCTGGGTTCCTTGATGAAATCCGTGCAGAGTGCCCCAAAATGGTAGATGATGAAGGGCCAAGAAGGCTTCCCAAGGATGCCGGATGCTGTTACCATGCAGCTTTGTGCCTGACTCTCAGAGCCTCCTGGTGTGTATACTAGCAAAGGGGCAGTGCTCGGTAGGTGCTCAGCGTGGCTTTGTGCAGTGGCAATGTCCCTGTCCCCAATGTGACCACCGCCACCGTGAGGGGCAGCGGCAGCGCGCGGTGCTGCCGGCAGACTGCTGAGAGCAGAGCTGTTGGCGGGGGCTGCAGGTGTCACACCAGCCTGGTGGGTGTCAGAACAAGCCTGAGGCGAGCACTGATGATCTTTCACATGCAGAAAAGCCTCTGTGGGCCACAGCCCGGTGCTAAGGCCTGACGGCACTCTCCTGTCCATACAGCTCTTATTTGCTGTCTACCACCTTTGTTTTGGATTTATTTCCAGCAGAGCAGATATTTGTTCAGGTGCTGGGGAAAGGTTTCCCCGTGTCTCCGCATGTCATGGTGTCACCCACTGAGACTATTTTGATTTTAAATTCTTCTTGGCAGGCTCACCTTTGCCTCTGTGCGAAGGCAGTGGCTTGCCCAGATGCCAGCTCACCAAGATGCTGTCCTACCACAGCTGCTCCACAGCCTTTCATTAGGTGTGAACCGTTTTATAGTTTGGAATAATTTACAACCATTTATTTTGCGAAGAGGCTTCAGCTGTACCCTTCTAGCGGGGGAAAGTGCCCTTCTTTAGGTTAATGCACAGTTCCCACCGCAGTGCACGGACGGCGTGATGCTGTAGCCGTGAGAGCTGGGATCTGGCAGCCGCAGCAAGTGCTGCTGCGTGGAGACCTGGGGTTAACGCTCGTGCTGTGGGTGCGAAGCACAGGCTGCCTGATGTGGCTTCTCAGCTGCGGGCTGCCTGCTCCAGACCGTGCCATGGCAGGTGCTCAGGAATGAGCCCTTTCAACCAGTCTTCTGGTAGCAGACGTGGCTTGGAGAGAGCTGTGAAATGAAGCCTGCTGAGGGTTGCATTGCTTCCTCCTCACCCGGGAGGAACGCAGTGCATTTGCTGGCTAAGACTGCCCTCTCCCGAGGCAGCAGCCTGGAGGCAGCACTTAAAAAACATTAAACTGGGTTCAGATCATCTCCTGGTTGTGAGTGCTCTAATTTTTCTCACTGCTTTTGTCTGATAATGGTTTGTTTTGTTTCATAATAGTTTCATTTTGTCTGCAGCAATATTGACGTAGGCATAGAAACCACAATAAGAAACAACATCCTGTTTGAGTTAAAAACCAACCAACCAAAAAAAAAAAAAACAAACTCAACAAGGCTCAGCTCATTTCTGATTATGTTCCCTAGAACTACATGAGAGAGAGAAAATGCGAGTTCTTCTCACTCGGCTCCCCCAGGTGTGGGCAGGGAGTGTGCATGGTGTGAGGCTCTCTTACAAAGCCGCTCTGCTCAAGCACAGCAGAACCACGTTTTTCCCTTCCTGACCATGAGCGGAGATGTCGGCTCTCCAGGGCTGCAGCTAATGGCTCCATGCAGGAGCAGGCAGTGAGCAGTATTTTCGTTACCCCTCCGAGCCTTCTGAGCAGCGTGCGCTATCCTTCCGTGACCCATCTCCGCAGGAGGAGATCAGCTGCTCAGTTCTGCAGTGCTAACGAATAATGGCATCTCTGAAACGATGTGTGACAGCACGGGGGGATTCTGCCACCTCTAAAGGGGAAAGCAATCCAGACCTGTTTTCTCCCTGACTTATGCTCAGATCTCTGTGCCTGGAATGGAATAACTTTCTCTTGTGTTTCAGACAGCTAAAATTCTTTCAGGTTGCTTTTCCATTGGATATAAGAAATTGCTGCACCGTATAAGTTGTAAGTGATGCTCCTGAGATACAGGGATGGTCTGTATCTCAAGAGGCGTGCAGTTTGTAAAGTATTGTATTTTGGAGAAGCTATGTTGACGGGGAGCTGAGCCTGCTCTTTTAAATTGGACTGAGCCATTCTTAAAAAAATATCTCTTACATACCAAGCAGACTTGTTCTGACACCTCATTAAGTTAATTTAGGTGGTTTAATACAGTTTGGCAGCAGCTTAAAATCATGGTCTTCCATCTGATCTGATACATTGATCGTACTGGTGTTTTGTTTGTAAACCTCTTTCTGTTTCTGTGCAGCTGTAATTGCATTTGAGAAAGGGAAAATTATATATGTGCCCAAACCACCCAAAGTGCATAATTGCTCCACTGAAATACCTCTAGAGGTAAGTGCAAGCTGAGTATAGTATCATTTCTGAGACTGAAGCTTCTCAACTCTTTTCTTGGTGGTTTCTGGGCTGTTATAGAGCTTCTTCCTCCCTCAACATGAATCAGAAACGCCGCTGTGCAGTTCAGCTGCCAGGATCCGCTCAGATTCATGGAGAATGGCTCTGCTGCTCTTACTGGCATCATTTCCTCATTGAGATCTATGTAATTACGGGCTTTCTCCAATAGTACATGTGTGGTACCATCTTTGTTTTCAGACAATATGAGGCCAGCGATGGGAAGAGGATTCCCATTCCATCTCTGCCAGCCAGGCCTGAGGTGATGCTCGCAACGAATGGCACAACCAAAACCACTGGGGAGAAAACATTCACCAGTATTCTCTCCCGAGTGGTCTCTAGAAGACCCAAGACCACCCCTTTCACCCATGATACGGCGAGTGCTGCGACTGCATGGCCTGCTTGGCTTTCTGTTGTGTGGCTCTTGCCACAGGACCAGTGCACAAAGCGGCTAGGTACCTGCTGCTGCCTCCTGGTTTTATTGGACCAGCAGCATTCCAATGCTTGTTGCTCCTTCATTAAATTTGTGTTTTCAGGCACTAAATTATTTGCATAAAATCTCTGATTTTCTGGAGTTGCAGCTTTCAACACCTGTGCAGCTGCTGCAGAGTTCAGGGAGTGTATTGCAAAGCTATCTATTCTAATTTAGGTTTCTATATTTCCTCAATTGCCTTGAAAGGGCTTGGAAGCAGCTGCTGGAAAGCCATAGAATACCTGATTGAGGAAGAAAAACAGACTTGGTTGTGCAATAAGCACACAGACTCCTTCCAACCCCACTGATAAGAACAAAAAGCGCTGCAAGGGGAGGTTTGTTGGGTACCGGTGGGACATCGTGGTGGTCCTGTTACCAGCATGTCATCGGTGAGGACAGCTCCACGTGGCTGTAGGAAGGGGTGTCTCCCCACCCAGCCCCTCAGAGAGGAGGCAGGCTGTGTGCAAATCTTTAATCTTGGTCTCTGAGACAACTTGGCACTGACAGCTGACGTTTGGCTTTATGTCAAACAGCTCACAGTGGCTGAGATGGCCCTCAACAATGCCGCTGTGTCTGAGGTGAGCCCAGCTGAAATCCATGGGGATTGTTTCCCTGCTGCATCCCAAACCTCATTGTTTAACCTACTGCCAGGCAGACCTCGTTTCCCCCAGCACCGATTCCTCTGGGGCTGGCACTGGGGACAAACCCGTGGCAATGCCGTGTGATGCCCAAACAGCTTCTACCAGCTCCTGCCAGCGTGGCAGTGAGGTGCAAAACCTTCCAGCACAGATCCACTTTCTACTCGATGACAAGGCGTAGGATTTCAGCAATACATTACTTTGATTTTCTTGTAAAGTCATTTTTGTTTTTCAGATCAAACTTCAAGAACCCTTGAGAGCTTTTGTTCTGGAAGTTATAATAAATGAAATCAATTCTAGGTCCGCAGGGATGTTTTCTTCCCTGATGTCTTGTTAGTCAAATCCAAAGTATATAAGCCAAGAGTAGTGTTTTTTTTTTTTTTTTTTCTTCTCCTTTCTGTTTGATTTATTTATTTATTTTTGTTTGTTTGTTTTTCCCTCTGGAGCAATTTAAGAGTCTGTTCTTTCCTGAATCAATTGCATATTCTACATGTGTTAATTCATAAAAGGCAAGCTGGGTCTTAGGAATCTTGTATATAAACAACCATGAGCTTGGGTCTTAGACTACGCTGCTTATATGCTAAAGCAATGTGTATATATATTGTACAAAGCTGTAGGTGTCTGGGGGACTGAACGGTAAAATCCAGAAGTCCTAACGCGTGTTTCTGCATACACCTGACTTAGGTTTGTTTATCTCCAGATGCACACACCAAATCCATCTGCTCCTTCACATCACAATAAAATAGTTATACTAAAAATCAAGTAAAGGCTGCATGTTATCACTGGAGAAGTTTTCCTGTATTGTAAATGAACTTAATCTTTTGCAAATACAAAATAAATTTTTTAAATATCTGTGCTAAACCTTTCTGGTCCTTCTCTTTGCCCCTCATCCTGGTTCTGGGCAAGCCTCAATGAGGACAGTGGGCAGGCTGAGGGCACTGCGATCTCCGTGTTTGTTTACTCAATGTGCCCAAAGTTGGAAAAATCACAGCACTGAGGATGCAGAGTGAGCCTCTGGGATACAGGGTGAGTCTCCCTTCCCACTGGTGCCTTCCCCTTCCCTACCGGCTATGAGTGCTCAGAGGCTTTTCTGACCACCTTGCCTTTTAGGATACCTTTCTGGGGGAAATTGCACAGAGCCAAACACCTCTGAGGAGGGTCTCCTGTCCCCAGGCTGTTGCTGGCCCATGGTGTTTGCTGCCAGCAGGATTTGTGGGCAGGTGCTGCTGTCCTTGGACGCGTCCTGTGTGCTGCAGCCAGGCCGAGCCTTGGGGGAGCCTCTCCTGGCTGATTTTGCCTCTGCTCTGGCGTGAGCTCTGCCACTTGTGCAAGGACCTAGAATTAAATGTGACCCCACAAGGCTAGAAATGGTGTTCTGGAAATGCTCATTTCCTGAGGGCTTTAAATCAAATTCTGGGTAGACACAGCTGCTGTGATTTAAGGCTTTCTGCCTTCTCTAGCAGCAGTTGAGGTGCATCAGGACGAGGTGGATCCAGCTGGTCTTGCTCCAGCACAGCCACCTGCCCAGCACCAGCCAGACTTGGAAATGTTTACTTGCATTTATGTGGGTCTTGAAAGGTTTCTTAAAATCCGTGAAGTTAATACAATGGAAAATGGATTTTTTCTGCCCACCTAAGCAAGCCTTTAGTGATTAATGCTGTAAAGTAAAAACAACAGCAACAAATTCAGTTTTACAACATGCTGTGGATCCCAGGTCTATGAGGAATGCTTGCTTTGTAAAAGGTTTTTTTTCCTCCTCCCAGTGCTCTTTCAAAAATATTTTATTTCCATAAAATCCCCTTGTCTCCGTAAGCTGCGTGTTGATACTAATAGGATGCATAGCTTCATAATTCTTTGTCTCCTCTTGCACTGGTATAAGGCTAAGCCCTGTCACAGAGCAGGTATGTTTTACTAGCAAAGACACTTAGCAGAAGAGAGGGTTCACCCTTTCTTTGCAAAATTAGTTGAGAATTTTTCATCTGTTCATCTCCTAGTACAGCACTGTGTGCCGTAACTACTGCACAAAAAAGAAAACCTGATGTACAGGATGAGTTGCTTGCTGTTGTGTCTCTGATACTGAACAGAAGAGAGGCCATCATGAATATATTTTAATTCATGTTATTATTTATTCTAAATCTTTGATTATTTTAGTGGGGGTAGGGGTGCGGGGAGATCCTACATCTGCATATGAGTTAGAGATAAAGAAATACGGAGGAACTAAATATGGAAGATGTATTAAAAAATGCATTCTTAGTGCTGCTTTTCCAAATCGGTGTAATCTTTGGTTATGTGCTTTGGGAAATCTGGAACATTAATTATTGCTCTTGCTTTCTGTTGGTTGCTGGGAATAGATGCCTACACTTTGCCAGCACTTTCCTTTTGGTCTTTTTTTTTTTTTCTTTTTTTTTTTTTCCCAGTAGCAGGTTCATAGCTGCAACACCTCCCCGTCCATCTTGCAGGGTGGGAAGGAAGAATCCCAGCCTGGCCCACTCTGCACTGACCCTATGGCTCTGTGGCTCGTGGTCTGTGCTCAGCACAGGTCCTGGCCAGCACGCTTAACCCAGCACGATGGGAGTCAGCCTTCGGGATCTCATCCCTTGTCCCCAGGGCTAAATGCACGACTAAAGGTTTTCTTTGAATGAGAGATTTCAGAGGCTCTGCTCCCAGCCACAGCAAAGCACGCTGCTACTCGGAAATAAAGGTACATTGTGAGTCAGGATATTCTTCCTGCTCGTAAGCTATCCAGGAACTGCAGATACGGATTATATGACTTGAATGCTACGCTATTTATGATGTGTGTTCAGTCACCTAAATCACATTGGCACTGTTTGAGCTTTGCCTGGATAATTGATTCAAATGTAAATTGAATGAATAAATCCTTTACAGCTAAAATATGCTCCCTTTTTATCTTGATTCTTTTTCTTCTTTCTGTTGAATGGCATAGAAAATAGGTAGTTATAATCTCATAAATAGATTTCTGACTACTTTTCTAGGAGGGCAGGTAAAATGAGGTCTGTATGATCTATTTTGAAATGGTTTATTCTTTTGTTTATTGAATTGCTAACCTGCTTATAACTTGGCATCTGTGCTTCTGGTCAATAATCTGCTTGTGCAATGTTTGCACCGCTTTTCAATGGCAAGGCCAGGTGGTTATTTATTTCTCTAAGTGCATATTAGTCAAGGGCAAAGTATCGGAGAAATCTCTTTATTTTAGCCATGAGGTGGAATATTGTTGTGAAATGTGTGCCCTGCTGGCATCAAAGGTTTATTTGGTTTGGGAATCTACACAGAGGGACTTGAACTGGCATCAGGACAAGCCTTTGTGAGTGTTTTGTGAAAGTTTTAAGCTATTTTTTTCTGTAAGGCTTCACTGATGTTGCGTTAGAGACAGGACTAACGTTAACTACAAGCCAACAACAGGATGTCGTTTAAGCTTCTCTCCCAGCCTGGTTATATTTAATCATCAATTCCACAGATGGTAATTCTTGGAGCCAGTGTCTTTTCAATGAAGTCCGGTGGGCCCCTCACTCTCTTATCCCCGGCATTTCAATGATGGCATTTCTACTCCCATATCAAACATTTAGCTAGAGAGCAGAACCAGGCGCTTGGCATTCCTTGGGCTATAAATATTTGGGCGTTTTTTTCATGTCTCAGGGCAGGAATCCGAGTGCTGCATAGCATCCCTGTGCCCAGCTGGGCACTTGCTGCCTTGTCGGGGTTTCACTCTGCACTTGTCAGCTCTTCCCTTTGCTCTGGTCCCCGTGTCAGGTATTAAAAGGATTAAAATGCCCAGGATGGATCATCTCTGCCCGTACAAGACTCGCTTCCTGCTGACAGCTATGGCTCAAAGGCCCTTCGGAGGAAGGTTCCAGCACTCTGCAGCTCAGCTGGAAAAGCCCACCGCCTGCCCTCGCCTTTCTGGGCTTGGGAAGCCTCCAGGAGCAGGAGCCTGGTGCGGAGCTGGAGCCCCTCGCACTGCCCTTGAAACGTGCTGCTGGTCATTGTGTGCTTCTGTCCTCTGTGTCTCTGTACATGTCCAGGCCGCTTTTGAATCTAATTAGCTTCTTGGCTTTGGAGATGTCCTTTGGCAGAGTATCCCATATTTGAATCACCCATGTGGAAACGCATTTCCTCCTGCCAATATTCCAAAAGCCAAAAATCCCGGCTTTAGCTGTTTATGCTGCAATCCTGTTTGCTGGAGGTGTTCTGTTTGTGATTTCTTTTTCTGAATTTTACTTCCGTCTCTTTTTCTCTCTCTCCTTTGGTGCCAGACACTGTTTGCTCTGGGGAAACTGGTGCAGCAGCCCAGTGTACTGGGGGTGAGATGGCCCCGTCCCCTGTGACCGTGCTGCTGGGAGAGCTGCTGCTACCGCTTCCAAAAGCAGAGCAAGGTTTGTTGGCGCTCTGCACCCTGTCCTTGCCTTCCATCCACCAGCATATTGTAGGCCTTCGAGCCCCCAGTATTCCCTTGGCTTCTTGCTAGACTGGAAAGGACTGATTTGCTTCTGCGTTTGTATAGCAGAGGCTTGTTTGTGCCTTGTATCATCACAGCCAGATGTTGAGTATCAATATTTATAGGCTTTGCTCTACAGCTTCTTGTGTGTATGTTGATGGGGGAAAAAATTGCAGATAAAATGGTTCATGCCCAAACTTGCCACTGTCCAGAAACTGAATTTCTCTCTTCCTATCTCTGCACTGAGCCATTTATGAATAGGAGATTTTGTGACTGGCTTCAGAGCCTGGCTCTGGCTATTTAGAAAACATCCATTCAATAAATCATATGGGGAGCAGCTGCTGCTCTCTGCTGAGCCAAGACGTATCAGATAAAATATTGCTCATTTATTTGGTTTGGTAGAAATAAAGTTGCTGTAGTGGAACATCATTACAGGCTGTTCTTAATTCACCTCAGGGCTATTTCTAATAGCAGCACACAATTCTCCTGTGATAGTGTGAGTGAATGAGATGGGTGTTTTGATGTCAAGCTGAATGTAAGAAAGGTTTTAGGAATCAAAGCTTTGAAAAAAGAAATAACTACTGTTTGTGCTCTGATACTGGAAGAGGTCCCTGTTTTATTATTAACACTATAGCTATTGAAAGTCCTGACACTTGCTCCCTGGAGATTTGAAGCAATTCAATCCATGAAATATCGTTTCAGCTCAGCCTTTTACAAGTCACTGTGTGTTGGTAAAGCCGAAGGTGGCCCTGATAGCTAATGGAGACACCCAGGGCTGGCATTAAGTTAATAATGCCTGGTTTTCAGCTGTGTGGCAACCAGAAAGCCTGCTTCTGCCCTGCTCTTGGGTTACAGCTGCCAGCTGCTTTCATCCAAGCAAAATGGTTTATGAAAGGATGTCCAAAACATTTGAATTTAGGCTCACTGCTTTGCATAAATGTCATCAGCATAATATTCAGCAGTGGGGCCGTGGTGTCTGCAGACGTGTTGCCCACTGATCTGACAAGATGCTAGAGGCCGTTACTTAAAAAAAAAAACTAAAAGTGAAGGGGTAGGAAGACAAAGAGGGTGTTGCAATGTAGGATTGGGTGCACATTTTCTTTGACAGGGAACAGGCATCTAATCAGGATCCCGCTTTTCTCCTTGGAAAATTGGTCTTCGAAATGTCTTGTCTTGTCTCCCCTTGGCGTCATTGCTTGGCTAAAACAAGTGAGAATTGCGTGGATCTGAAGACATTACCGTATCTCAGGCAAGACAGACAACTGCTGTGATTTTGTTTGTGTTAGATCTTTAAATGTCCAATCACCTGTGTGAGACAGTGGCATTTTATGCTCATTTTGGGTGTGCTGTGCTGCGGCAGAGAGCCGTGTATTCTCCTTTACCACAGAGGCGTTTCTTTGCCCTTGCCCGTCTTAATTATTCTCTGTAAAATAGAGGTAACTGGCGGAAAACGTATGGTGGCTCCAGCTTACGGAAAAGCAGCTCGTGTTGCTGAGAGCGATAAAGCTCACAATGCAACAGAAGCGCCTGGATTCCTCAGTGCTGAATTGCATTTTCGTTGACAAAACAGATGCTCTTTGTTGGAGCTGAGGTACAGGCACTGCCCTCGCCGCTGGCGTGATTTACTGGAGGCAGTGCTGTGACCCTGAAACCCTGCGTATTTAATCACGAGCCTCTTAAGCGTTGGCCCTGAAGGGCGCAGCGGTGCAGGCACGCAGAGAACTCAGGGCGAGCGACAAGATGCTCATGGTTCCTGGGCAGAAATGAGCAGCAGGCGAAAATGATTTATAATTTGCTGGTCTTATCAGAGTCCGAGCATGAACAGCATTGCTATGTTTTCCATGCAGCAATGCTGCTGATGGCTGTGGTCATATTAAACCTGCTCCCTCTCCTGACAGCCCAGATAGCCTCTACTTAACAATAACTTCTGCTGAAAAAGAAAAAAGCGTATGCTGAAATAGCAAAGATCAGGGAGCAGAGCTCTCTTGCGAACTGCTAGAGATGACCTTGATTCTGTGTGTGAGGGCTGTGAAGTATCATAATTCAATGAGAGTATTTATTCTGAGCTATGCTGCACAAGCTGAAAGAATCTGCCCTACAATTCTGTGACTCTGTGAATCTCAGGACCTCATTTTTGTTTGAATAATTTTATGTGGCAAATAGGGGAGTCAGATTGCCAGATTTTTTTATTTTTTTTATTTTTTTTTTTAATTCAGACACTCTGCTCCAAGTAAACCTCCAGAGTGCTCATCTCCTGTACATAAAAGTTTCCCAAAATACTGGTGATGAAGCTGTTTAGTTCAGCTCTATTTCCATGCTATCGGTGACTTTGTTGAACAGAAGTTCCCTGCAGACGGCTGTTGCTTTGATGCTAGTTGGTGCACGGCACATTAAAAAATCCTCAACTTGGTTTCTAAAGTCTCACTAAAAACCCTACTGGGACTTTGATGTTGAGAAGATTCCACTCAAAGTACCCAAACTCTCTGAAGCTCACCCGGCCTTATCTCGGAGGCAGACCAGCAAGTGGTTGCCTCAGGCAATAAAATACCAGTGGCAGCAAAAACGTACAGTGATTATTTATGGTCTGAGCATCTGCAGTCAGGAAAGGCTGCTGGAAATTACCAGAGCCTGGCGATGCCTTGAAGAATCCGGTTCTTTGTTTTGGAGACAATATTAACTGCTGCGTGTTGTGGTTCAGCCATTTCGTTATCTAGCCCGGCTGAAATGTCTCGCGGAGCACTGTGCAATTTCACGCACAAATTCCAGTCGTAAGCTTTGGGGCCCCCGAAGTTTAAAAAGGGTCCCTTTTGCTAAATGACGGTGTGCTAACAGCGACTGTGGATCCCAATTTAGGTTTTAATTAGGCAGCAGCAAGCTTTTAACCACGGCACCTTTTTTGCAGCTGAGTGTCCCGGAGCTGCCACTCGGTGCCGCGTGTCCCTGCAGGTAGGTGCGCGGTGCCCCGGCACTGGGGCTCGTTAGTGGCTGGTGTTATTGCATCAGTCTGTGCTGCTCCAGCATTACCCAAGCCTTGCTGTTACTATGAGAGTGTGTGAAATTGGCCTGGAACCATTTTTTTTTTTTATAACTTCACTCAACAGTGTGAAATACGAAGGCCTGGTGTGTGCCTCGCTCCCATGTGCTGTATTTATTTTCTAGGGCGATACTTAGTTCTTTGCAATGTCAGATACTGCATCAAATTATTTTCCAGAGTTAAGGGGGAATTAAATGTTCTCATTTTTTTTTTTTTGCCTATATTGCGTTTTTGTGCACAGGAATCAATTTGACCCTACTGTGAGTTGTTTTAAGAGCTCTGTCTTGTGCGTGCCTTTGAAATAACTTTCTGCATGCCATTGCCAGCCACCTCCCGTCCAGTTCCAGCTCTCACAGGGTGATCGGGAGGGCCTTGGGCTCCCCACTGTGGCTCCGCACTGAGCCCCCACACCCGTCTGCTCCCAGAGGGCTGGCGGGGAGGTGTGCTCCCCAGTGTGCTCCGGGCTCTCACAGAATCACAGCATGTTTTGGGTTGGAAGGGACCTTAAAGACCATCTGATTCCAACCCCGTGCCATGGGCAGGGACCCCTCCCTCCAGACCAGGCTGCCCCCAGCCCCATCCAGCCTGGTTTTGGGCACCGCCAGGGATGGGGCACCCCCAGCTCCTCTGGGCAGCCTGTGCCAGGGCCTCAGCACCCCCTGAGTGAAGAATTCCCTCCTCTGAGCCTCCTTGTTGCCTCCTTTCTGTCCTGAGCAGGTGTCGTGAGGCTTCTGCCCTGGGAAGGATCCACGAACCAAGTGACGCTGGCCTGACCGTGGAAGGAAATAGCATGCAAGTTCAACCTCAGCCTTCCTCAGGTAATTAACTCATTAGCAAGGCTCAGCACCAGGTTTGTTTAACATGAACTGGCTTTCCTGTTTCAGCAGCTTCTTTACAGCAGTTGCTATCTCCCTAGAAATAGGCATTTATTTACATAACACTGACTCCAAACACTTGCTTAGTGGTAGGGGCTGTAATTTATCCCCAGAGGAATGTCTGGACAAAGTGGTGCTAATTCTGCCAACTGTGCTGAAGATGTGTCCAAAACCACCCTGTCAAGTCTCTATTAAAAGCTGAGAATAAGACAGAAAGCCTGAAATCTTTACTTACAGAAGACGTGTCTGTAATATAAGGCTGCTGCTAATTCTTCCCTGGGATTAATAGAGACCATCAAGGACAAATTCACTCAATATTGCTTTTCTTTTTGTAAACTGAAGCTTCCCCAAACCTGAGGCGAGACAGAAACATGACTTTGTGTCTGTGGTGCTCTCTTTCAGTCAAATGGAAATAGCTGTCTTTATTTAAAAAGTCTCTTGGCACCACACTGCTGACACTTTCTGAGAGAATGGAATGGACAGAAATCCATTTTCCAGGCTGGAAGGAAAGCAAAAAATAAATTGGAAGAATGAAGAGTGAGGAGGAATTGAGGTGTCCTCAGTGCTCGCAGCGTGAGTGATTGGAAGTGATGGTGGGAAGGCAGTTAAGTGTTCGTTTGTTTAAAATATAGGACTGGATTTGACTTTAAGGCACGCTGCATCGCTGAGAAAGCCGTGCTGCAGTGCTTCTGCTGGGGCCTGTGGGCGCCGGCAGCTCCTGGGTCTGCTGGGCAGCCCTGCCCGTGGCCACGCTCGTCCTGCGTGGAAAAGGGTGCCAGGGAGAATCCTCTGGATGCCAGCCCCGAGCACGTTTTGATGGGAGATGTCCACCCGGAAAGGTGCAGAGAGCAGTGCATAGGCTTCAACGTGGTCTCCTCTGGTGACGGACACTGCCCAAATCTTGCAAGATTCGGTGAAACAAGGCCAGCCGTGGCTGGTGTCAGTAGCTGGGGAGGGCTTTGCTGGCGTGACCTTGGTGCTGCCCGGTGCAGCAGCCGGGCTCTGCACTGTGGCTGTGCTCGGGGCCCCTTTGCAGACTTTTCTCCCTGGTGGGGCTTGACCTGCCCCACGGGTCCTTCGGGAGGTGCTGCTGTCAGCCAGGCACTGCGGGGCACTGGTGCCTCGTTAGGACCTGAAGGTGTGGCTGCAGAGCTGCCCATAACGCTCTGCCCCTGTCAGTGCGCCGCAGCTCGTCACGTAGCGCCTGGCTAATGAAGGTTGTCCCATTTTGGTGGCTTATAATGTTCAGCCTATTTTCCTTTGGTTGGCGTCTTGGAAGAAGAAAGTTTCCTGTCTATAAAATTCCGGGGGACATTGTTTTGATGTTATCTCGGTGTTTTTGCCGTGTGCCCTGCTGCTCGTGCTCAGCCTCGTGGGTGCACCCAGACATCGGTGCTGCTGCTCTCGCTCCTGGCAGGCAGCTCCCAAGGCTGTCTCCCTTTTGTTTCTCCTGCCGTGCTCTCTGCGTGGTCCTTCCCCAGGATTGTTTCTGCTTCTCGAGTTCCACATGTAGGAAACTGCAAGGGTGAGTGATCAGACACGAGTGGATCTGGAAAGGATGCTTCTGACGTCTGCCCACGCACGACGTGCCGCAAGCCCCCCGTGAGGGCACCAAGTAGGGGATCGCTGCCTGTCCTGGGTCAGCGCGAGCCTGGGGTTGATCTGACAAGGCTCAGTGCCGTTGTGAACAGTGATTGGTATTAATTAGGCTGCTCTGCTCCTGTGGAGTGCCGACAATGGAGCTGCTAAACCAAGTGTGAATCTGGCTGCCGGGCTCTGGCAGTCCTGGGCTGGAGTCCCGTCCCCTGACTGGAGGCACCCGACTCCCTCTGCTCTTACCAGGTCTCTCCAGCTCCTCTCCAGGAGTTTTCAGTTTCTGTTCTGCCAGATCTCATTGCTAGAAATTAGCTTTTGAGCCTGGCTTTAGGAGGATCAATTCATCTCAAACCAAGCAAGAAAACAGATGAGTTTAAAAAGACAGAAGATGTCCTGCCATCCAGAATGTTTCACTAACACAGCTGTCCTGGTTGGAGTAATCCCGTGCATTACACCGCATTGGGGAGCTCACAGAAAGGTCGTCTCCTGCTGTTCCTCTGAGCAATTTCATAAATAGGATTGAGGAAAAAAAAAATCCACTGTGCAAGGCTGCTTGCAATGAGGCAGAGTGCATAAAGCATCAAATATTTCTGCGTGAGCTCATTTCCTGGCTTCTGGACTGGGCTGCCCCTGACTGTTGCGCTGGCCAAGGCGGCGGGCCTGCTGCAGTGCAAATCCTGCAGGACTGCCATCACTGTTGTATTCCCCCGTAAAAGTGAAAGGTGGGGAGAACGATTCATATAGGTGACCTCCAGCAATTCTGAAACCAGGCTGGAAATTCACAGCCTGGGTGCAGTCAGCGTTTAAAACTTTTTTTTTTTCTTTTTTTTTTTTTTCTTTTTTTCTTCCTTCCTTTCCCAGACTTTGTTCTCGCAGCCTAATTCAGTTTGTTTGCTGTGTCATTTTCCTACCTTAGTGCTTTCTTCCTTTCTGCAGCGCTGTTCTCTTTAGCTGGCTGCTTTATTTTGTTGACATCAGAGAAGTTATTTTCCATTGACATTTGAACTGAGTGATTTCAGTAATGCTCAGAGCATCCATTTGGAAGCAGCCGCTCACTGGGAAGTGTCCCTGCAAGAGAACAGGTTGTACATTTGTTCAAGGCAGCTCTACCATGGGGTGTAACTGTTGTTTCCAGATTTAGTTTTTTCACCTCAAGAGACAGGACTGATTTTATGTGTATTCTTAATAAGGACTTTCTATTTGCCTGTTAAGGGAGTTTTATGGGCTGAGGTCACTCTTCTTATTCACCACATAACAATAAAAAAAGTTTGTGTTCCTGTAGCCTGTAAACCTCTAGAATGTATCAAAACCACCACTTTGTCATAAAAATGTGGTGGTGTTTTTCAAACTGTGGTGGAAAATTCTTTTTTTTTTAATTTTTTTTTTTTTAAATATTGCTCAACATTTTTATTTTAAGACATGTTTGCAGTTCTCTCAATTTCTCCTTAAGCATCTGTGGTTCTTAATGCTAAAGAAAACAATATCAGCAAATTTAATCACATTTAATAAAAAAATATTTGTTTAATATTACTCTGCTGAAGTTCCTGCTGCTGTTTAAGCTGCTGCCTCTGAGATGCACACTTGGGGCAGTCGTGAATGCCGAAGGCTGCCCATCTTTCCATTTTGGATGTTAGATTTTCCGTAAGTTACCCAACATTTGTGTTGCGATAATCTCTTTTAGCATTTCTTGCAATGCTTCATTTTAATATATATTCCCTTGTCGCTGCAGAACTGAACTCAGCCTTCCTGTAAGTGATACCTAAATCACTGCTGCAAGGAAAGAATGAAATATAGGTGAGTGAGAGAGAAGCAAAGGCTGTGACTGAACAAGAAAAACTTGCGCAGCAAGAAGGAATATCAGCAGCTGCTATAAAACTGCTGCTTCACTTACAGCTTATGCTCGCTGCTGGTGCCACAACGTGTGTGTGTCAGACAGGAAGGCAGATGTCTGCCTCTTGCCGTGGCAATAACTGCAGATTACCTGATTTGTGCACGCAGTCACAACACACGTGGGCAGTGGTTTGGGTGCCCGTGGCCACGCAGCCGTGTGTTGGAGCTGTTTGGATGCCTGCGGTGGGCCCTGCTCAGCACCTGCCTGCCAGCACCGCCGCGGCCTCGTGCACGATTTGCTCGGGGTGTTGGCGGTGACCACCCCGCCTCGGAAGCCTGAATGAGTCTCTTCAAAAGGGAACAAAACCCACAAAAGCACCGATAGCCGTCCCAGGCAGTAGAAGCGCGTTACGGCAGGCAGCAGAGTTGGCCGTAACGTCGGCACGCGTCTGTTCCTGCGCCAGCCTTGTGTGCGAGCCCAAACTGCTCGCCTCCCGTCTGTGCCAGGTGATGCTATCTGCCGCCTTTGTTCCGCCGTCCCCGGGCCGTCCCGCAGCCCCTCGCTGCCCGGGCCGTGCCTGGTTGTGCCCGCCGTGCACAGCCGAGCAGAGCCGAGCCGAACAAAGCGCCCCGATAAGATCTTCTTGGGCCTGCACAATGGAAACTCCCGCGGCGCCCGGGCCCACCTCCCTCAGGCCGATGCTTTGCTTGGAAATTCACGTTTCTGCTGCTCTCAGCTCCTTCAGCTAGCATAAGCATTACTTATTCAAAATGATATTTATTGTTGGCTTTATACATTTCAATACAACTTTATTTTTTACAGCCGATTCACGTCACTCTTTACAGAAGCAATTGAAATCAATTTGAAGCTTGGTCTTAACAAAGCCGATGTTTATCAGGTTTCTCCGAGTTACTTTTTGAGGAGAAAATCCTTGTCTAATGTTGCATTTGAGATGGGAATGAGCTCTATAAATCCTGCAGCATCTCATGGACTGGGAGGAGCAGATCCTGTCCCACTGTCAGCCTCCCCAAAGCCACGCAGCAGCAGCAGCCCCGAGCAGCCTTCTGCCAAACCCGGCGGTTCAGTAATTCTCACAGCTTCCTAGAACATTTCCTCAAAACACGGAGATCCCACTGGGTGTCCACCATGACCAGGCATCCTTTTTAAGACAGACTGGGGGAAAAAAAGCGGCTCCCAAAGAAGTGACCTGGGCCAGGAATGGAAGCAGCCGCTGGCGAAGTCAGGAGTGACGTGGTTGGGTATAAATCACTGGAGGTGGCAGCTGGGTGTTGCTTGCAAAGACCAAGAGTTAGAGGGGCGCCTGCTCACGAGACACAAAGGCCATGAGGAGAAGGTGTGTCTGGGAGGCTGCAAATTTTATATAAGGGCGTCCGCGTCCACTGCAGTTGCAGGAAAAAAAGAGGAAGACTGGAGGAGCCTCGGCTGCAAGGAGAGCCGGGGCTGACCGAGCGCCGCTCCCGCTGCCGGTGGTGGGTGCAGGTAGCAGGGACTGTGGTGTGTGGGGGGACACGTGCTTGCGGGGCCATCCCTGTCACCAGGCTCTGAGCCTCAGACTTCACTGAGCACCAGGCCTCTCGTCGTCTGCATCTGCCTGCCCTGTCATAATTTAATCTATGTTAGTAATTATTAAATTGTAATTTTATAGTTAACTTACTTTTATCACTTTAGCTTTGGTTTGTTGCTTTTGAATGTTAGAAGGAACAAGACTAACCCTCGGGTGCTTCCCTTGGCAAAAATCCTACCAAAGAGCGTGCAACTTCATCTAACGGGTGCAGAAATAATTTAATTACTGCTTGCGCAGCGGCTCGGGGAGCTACCGGGAAGAGCAGTTTGGCTCCTTGTGTGAGTGTGCAGAATATTTTGGGCAAGTCACAGGGGCAGGTGAAGGGCTTTTGTTGTTCCCGCTGGAAGTCTGCCCATACGTGAGCTTGGGCAGGTTCCTGTCGAGGAGGGAGCTCCCGCTCAGTCCCTACCCTCGTAAAGACCCTGGGTCGCTTCTTGGGGGCTTCTTCCTCACCGTTCCCTCTGCTGCCTCCTTTGCCAGTAGGAGACTCTCTGGAGATGAAGTTGCTGAAGCTTTTTGGAATTGTCTTTTTCTGTGGCCTGCTCTCGCCGTCCCGGGGAGTCTTGTCCGGTTTGTCCTGCGCCGTCAGCCCAGGGGCAATGCAGAAAGGTAATCAGAGCAACGTGGGTCGTGCTTGCTTTGAGAGCTGTGTGGGGCCGTAACATGGCTTAAAACCTCTCGACTGTCTTCATCGTTATTTTATAGCAGCAGGCTTTGCTAGAGCCTCTGACAGCCATCACTGGGTTCGCGGGGCAGGGAAATCTTCTGTCTCCAGAACTGGGACATGTTTCTGCACCAAATGGCCATGCTGAATTTTAGGATTCTGGATTCTTTCCTCTCATTGTTTTAGTTTCTCACTCCTCAGAGCACATTTGCCAAATAACTGCGGTGAAGCTTAGCAACCTTCTTAATAATTGCAGTGCTCCAGCACAAAAAAAAAAGGGCAGATTGTTTCATGTTGCTTCTGTTACAAAGAAAAACCAAACCAGCACCGTTTAGAAGTGGGCAACAAGTTGTGGTTGGAGCACGGCTCCTGCTGAGTGTGGCAGCAGTCACTTCTGGTGCACAGCCATCCCGTGGCCTTCCAGTCAGGGGTGCTCTGCATCGCTACCTCTCCTGGTTAATCCACTAAAGGCAGCTCTGCTTTAGTCTGTCTTATAAAATGTCACCCGCCATGTGCTTGACTGCACTGACACTGGTAATGACTTAATGAGGGGTTTTGGGGAGAGGTGGGGTGTTATGCGGTGTCTTTGCCAAGATGGAGCTGACTGGGTGGTGAGAGGTTGTTGCCCCCCATGCCAGCCCTCATGCAGAGATGTTTTCCAGTGCTCTCGGATGCCGTAATTCAGAATGGGCTTCTCCAGAAGCACCTGCAGGGCCTCGTGCTCCCAAACATCATGGGTGAAGGGGGTCTGCTGAACTCTCCCACCAGCATCACGGGGTAAGTGGAGAGACAGGGCTTCTCCGCGAGCACGCCTTGACCAGCCGCAATGAAGCAGCAAAAGCTGAGAGCCGTGGCTGGCATGACTGGCCCAAGCAGTTATCCTCACGTTATTTGGATGCTGAGATTCTGGCCCAACAAGAGTTTTCTGTGTCACGTGAAAGTGGGTGCTGAAGTGGGTTCCAGCCGTGCACCCAGATGCAGGATGATGGTTCTGATGCTGCTGTTGATATCTGAGATGCTTGACAGCACTGAGGGAGGGAGGAGGGCACCCCAGGGAGAAAAACTTGACCTCTGTCTAAAGCTGCCTTCCATCCCAGTCTGAGTCTAGGTTTCCCTCTTGAGCTTCAGCTGCGCACTGTGTCTCATGTGGGAGAAGCCAGCTGATCCCGGTGCCTCCGCCTGAGGTGCCCGTGGCGATGTGGGCACTGGGGTTGCTCGCCGTGCAGCTGCCCAGCTGTTAGAGGACGCTTTTTAACTTTGTGACCGCTTTTGCTGTTGTTTGCAGACTGCACCTGGTCCGGGTTCGGCTCCCCAAGCTGTCGGTGGCACTGCTGCCTGGGATCGGGGTCCAGCTGGCCATCTCCGCAAGGCTTGATCTCAGCGGCAACTGGTGAGAGTGCTGCTTCGGGGCGGTGAGGGGAAACCCCTTCCCACAGGCTTCCTGGTGCTCGGCATTTTGCATCCTTTATGGGTTCCTAGGAGTTTCTTACCTCTAATAAAGGCACAGAGCGGAACAGTCACCAAGGGATGGTCTTTGTAATGAATCGCAGTAGATGGAGGTGCAGCTTGTTGCTGCTGGCTTTGCTGAGTTTCTCTTGTTAGCTCAACAGATTTCATCTCTCAGCCTCTCGTTTGCTTTTTTCAGCTTGGTTGGCCTTCTCTCAGAACTAATTGATATCTCAGTGGATGTGACCGTTACTGCAAACATCAAATGCACAAATTTCGAATTGGGCGCAGTCCAGGTCGTCATTGATGACTGCTTCTGCATTCTTGGTGCTGTAAAGATCAAGCTCCTTTCTGGGTAAGTGCCTGTGGATTTATGTTTTCCACTGCCTGTACAGCCCTGCTCTTTACCCAGTGATCTGGACGGTCTGCCAGGACACAGCCAGCGCTGAGCTGACAGAGCCAGTCCTCAGGGAAGGAATTTCTTTCCCATTGCCAAAGCCAGTCGCTTCAATGGAACATGCAAAGAAAATTGGTTGTTGGAAGATGAGGGTTGATACGCCCTGTTTGCCCCTGGAAACGTTAAGATCTGAAGTATGAGGTGTGGCATCTCTTCCAACGCACTTTCTTTAGACCTAACTAGTGGACTGGTATTGAAGAGAGAGGAAAAAACGAGCAGGGAGAGTGTTCCGGGAGAGCAGCACCGTTTGTTTCTCCTGCTTTTATACTCTGCCTTCGGCTGCCATCACAGAAAGATGTTGGCCATATGGGCCTTTGGGCTGACCTCTGCGGGTATGTGCAAGTGCAGGCAAATGCCCCATCTCCTGCTCAGTCTCATTAAATTCTTGGCAGAAGGAATTTGCTTACTTCCTGTACTGACAAATGCAACATTTAAAATGATTGTTGAAAAATATTTTTTTAGCTGGTTTTGGATTACTCACTTTTGAGGGTCAGTGAATTTCTCCTAATTATTTTTTTTTGCATCGTTATTTTTTTTGCATTATGCATTATATTTCAATCAGTGCAGCAGCTGGTTGTGGAGCAGTTGTGTAAGGGGGACACAGACCACCCACTCTGGGGTTCATATTTTAGGTTTTAGGAGGATTTAAGTGATGATGTGCTGGAAGTGAGGTCCTGTGGAGCGAGGGTGAGCATGTACATGTGTAGTTGACTCCAGGGCAGTTCCTCAGGTGCGTCTGTGGGCAGAACTCAGGCACAGCACTGCGATGCATTGTGAATCCTGCTGTCTGCAGCTTGCAGAGTGTGTGGCTGTGTTCTAACTCAGTAGTCCAGAAATATATTGATTATCAAACTAAATGTCTGCACTGCCTGCAGGCAGCATGTAACCCAGAGTGTTCTATTTAGCAGCAGTGTTGAAATGTTTCACAGCAGTTTTCTCTTGTTATTCCACATGTAAATTGTTCGTTTCCCATAACTAACACAGAAATATTTCACAATAACCCCACCTTCCCTTAACTACAACACTGATGTAAATACCAGAGGGAGACAACCAAGCTCAGGATACCGTGTGAGAAACTCGCTATCATACGATGCTGTCTGCACACCCCGAGTGCTGAAGCCTTGGCTTCTCACAAGTTAGCTCAATTCTCCCCTCTCATTCATTCTCTCTCTCTCTCTCTTTTTTTCCCTTTCCTTTCCAGATTACTGTCCCTATCAGTAAACGACATAGTGCTTAACCAGCTGACAGCAACTCTGCCCAGTTTGGTAAGCATGAAGACTGCCATCCTTTCACAGCTGAAATGCAGAAATATCAAGAACAACATGTTAAAAAGCCATAGCAAGCAGCAGCATCTCTGCGCTGCGTTCCCGTGTCACTGCCGTGTGCTGTGGGCAGTGCTTCTGCCCGCGGGGCGATGCCTGCCACGTTCCCCAGGTGGAAGCAATCCACTTGGTGGGTAACGCAGCTCCAGGGCTTCTCCACCCCAAGTCCTTCTTGACATCCCAGCTGCCACCCCATGGCCACGCATCACGGCTTCCCAGGGGTCAGCTTAAAGCCCAGGGGTCCGTGAAGGAGGGCTGCCGGCAGGCGGGTGGCTGAGCCCTGAGCTGTCCCATTTCTGCTTTCTGTTGCAGCTGTGTCCGGTAATCGATATTATCGTCAACCTGGTGAACATCCAGCTCTTGGGCACTCTCAATGGTACGTTCCCCATGGTGGCCTGGCTGTGGCTTCCCTGTGTCCTGTGAATTATGACTGGGGGACACGCGTGTTCCCCTGCTGTCCCCGAGTGCATTGGGGAAGATCGGCGCTGCCCACTGCGGGCATGTGGATGCACATGGACCGAGCAGAGGGCCCACGGTGCTCGTTGTTCAGAGTAAATCTCTGTCCTCCGAGTGTCTGGGACTGTTGTTGAATGTTGAATTCACACGTGAGCAGCTGGAGTGAATACTTCATGCCTTAGCCTTCCTTCTAAAGGCCACCCCTGGATTTACCTTACCATCCTTCGTGCTCTTTTTAGGCTGATTGCTAAACTCTTGGCCACACAAAACTTAACCTGGGGGTGTTTTCGCATTGTAGTAGCAGTGTTTTTACTGCTTGTGGGAGTGAGGTCTGCTTGGGAGCTGGGTGTCGGGAGGGGTTTGTGGTACAGCTTCTCTCCTGGTGTTTAATCGTTTTCTCCTTGAAGCGGTGATCCCGGTCGGCACAGTGGGAACGATTCACTACCAGTTGGCCAGCCTCCCGTTTACATCTGGCTTGTTCCTTGGGCTGGATTTAGATGTAAGTTGACGTTACTCAACTCGACAGGCCGCGGGGCTCTGGAGGACCGGGTTAGCATTTAACATTGGTGCCACCTCCGCAGGGTGCGGTGCAGCAGGTGGGAGGCAGCATCATCCCCCACGACTCGTCCGCCTCCGCCTTGCCCCCGCTGCACGACAGGCTGCTGGTCCTGGGGCTGCGCCAGAGCTTTCTCAACGCCATCCTGTCCCTCCTGATCCAGATCCAGCCGCAGACCTTCACCTGCTCGCCAGAAGCTGTGAGTGCTGCAGCGCCGCGTTCGCGCCAGGGGAAGGGGCTGACGACGTGTGCCCTCCCGTCCTTGGCTCTGTTCGGGGAGCAGCTACCCGTGCCCGAGCAGGGTGCAAGGTGCTGGTGCTGGGCACAGCCCCACTGGGGCCCTGCGCCTGCCCTTGCCCCCTTTGCACGCAGAGCCCCGGAGCTACGGCTTCGAACAGGCAATGCGATTCTCTGGGTGTACGTTTTCTGTACCTCCCATCTGTGCTCCCATAGGGAAATGTTAGGGGCCCGCACGTGGAAAGAGGCGGAAAGCCTCCAGGCTGCATCTCCTCCTGCTGCTGGCGGTGTCACCTGCACGAGGGACCGGCATGGCCTGGGAGCTGGGGAGGGCTGGAGGGGGCTGAGGGCAGCGGGTGCTGCTGAAGCATAGGTGTGCATGCAACTGAGGACCAGTGGGGGCCTGGGAGCTCAGGACTGGCCCCAGGAACACGAACAAACCATCTGGGAGCAGGAGCACAGGGCAGAGGGGTGGGCAATGCTGGAACCCACTGCCGCCGACCTGGGCTGTGTGCGTTTCTCTTCCCACAGTTCTCAGGCGCCAAGCAGCTGCAAGAAGCCATCCTGACCCTCTTTCCCTCTGGGGTGAGTGACTTTGGCTGGCGTGAGTGCTTGTGTAAGCCTTGCTGGGTCTGAGGCCATCTACGCGATGCACCTGGGTGTGCCGGGGCGCTGCCTCAGGTCCTCTGCTCCTCTCCTCCTGGTGGCACAGAGCACGCATGGAGCCGGGGAAAGGAGCTGGAGCTTTGCAGCCCAGCTTGGTGCTGGGCAGCCACTTCCATGTCCCCCATCCCCACAGTGCTCCAGCTGCTCCGTGACCGCTCCTCTGAGCATCAGGATAGAGTTGTTTGGGAAGCCATTCATCTTCTTGGAAAACAACAAAGCCACTGTCGAGCTTTCGGTGATGATCCTGGTGTTCGTTAAGCGCTTGGATGGATCCATCCTCAACCTGCTGCTCCTGAAGGCAGTAAGTGGCGTGTGAAGAGCTCGGGCTGGCAAGGTGCGCAGCCGTCCCCGTGGGCTGATCCTCTCGCTGTCTGCTTGCAGGACCTCAGCCTGAACGTCCACATGTCAATCTCTGGGAGCAGCCTGGTGCTGGCCTTGTCCCTGGGCAGGTAGCCTGTCCCCACCGTGGCCGTGCGGGAGGCTGGTGGCAATGCTGGCTGCAGCGCCCAGCCCGGGGCTTTCAGCCCTGCTGCCAAGCTCCGGCTCTCCTTGGGGGTGGGAAGGAGGGTGCCAGGTGGTGGAAGGGTTTCGGGTCCCAGGGATGTACCAGTGGTACCAGTGTGTCCCGCTGGGGCACGCCAAACAAAGGCAGACGTGATGGGAGCGTGGCACAACCACGTCTGGTAAAGCCGGGCAGTGCAGCCCCGTGAAAGTCTCTGCATGGCAAAGTTAGCTCAGGAGCCGCTGACTCGAGGCATTTTCCAGTGTGGGCCCTGGATTTCCCAAATCTGAGAGTTTGATACCTGGCTGATGGCAAGAGATGCGCAGTTACTGCTGGCTCTCAGGAAACTTTGCAGCAGTGGGAGAGTTTGAGGAGCCTGGAAGAAAAGTCTGTGTCTGTTTTATCACAAGGAGATGTGAGGTAGCCTGAAAAACTGAGACTGTCAGTTTGTCTTTGGTCCTGGGCAGCACTTCCAAGTGCCTGATGTTGGACGTGAGTGATAAAGGAGTGAAGGAAAGTGCTATCATTAATGCCAGTCAAGGTATGATTAAAGATTGGAAAGCATTTCTTATAGCATGAGGTTTGAGGAATTCAAGCCATTTACCTTGTCAAAGAGTTAGATTTAGAAGCAACATTGGCATAGCTTGTCTGCAGTGATACAGAGAATAGAAATGCATCACAGGGCTTTTAATTCAATAGACAAAGATATAACAGGATTCAATGGAAGCAGAATAGAGAAATTCAAAGTGGAAATAAAGCACAGGTTTTAGCTGAGATAGCTGTGCGATCGAAATGATAGATTAGGAACTCCAGCAAATTCTCCAGAGCTCATGATCTTTAAATTTGGACTGGAAGCTTTTTCTAGAAGCTCTGCTCTCAGCTAAGCAGGAGCTGACTCCTCCTCTAAGGTGAATAACTGCCTGAGCACAGGAGAGCGAAGGGGAAGGCAGGAGCTAGTGTGTGCCCTCTTGCCGTGCTGCTTCATTCAAGGAAAAGAAAATTAGGTTAAGATTTTAATGTTGATTTATTGTGCCTGGTTTTTTTTTTTTGTTTGTTTGTTTTCTTTTAAGTGAGAACTCTGTGATCACTTTAGGAGTGCCCTGATGATCCTCATAGGGGTCTCTTGCCCGTGGGCTGGGTAATGCTGCACCAAAGATTGCGGGGGCCTGGGCAGGGGTCTGGGGTCCGCGAGCTCTGGCAGCTGTCTGATGTGCTGTTTGCTTTCTGTTTCCGCAGCACTTCCCTCTCCTTGGAGTCATCTGACGTTGGCATCAGTGATGTAAGTCTCTCCTAGCAGCCTGGTGCTTCCCACGTGGGTGCAGCACTGGGGAGGGAGGGAGGCGCGATGCCACCGGGTGATGCCGCCGTGTCCCAGCTACCGTGGGTCATGGCTGTGGAGGGCCTGAGCTGTTAGCTGTGGTTCTGGAGGCTGTAGCAAGTCTTCTCTTGGTGCTTTTATTTTTTTATTTTTTGTCTTCTGTCTTTTCTACTAAGGCAAATGTAAAGTCTGAAATCTCTGTTTACCCCTGCCTGGCCAAAGCTTGTACTGAGCTCCAGCAGGAGTTTTACCTGTAGAAGGTTTCCTAAGTGAGGCACCAACTACAAATTGAGGAAGAAAAGTAAATTGTTTTAATGAAAAGAGGGCCTGTACCTTTTCTTGCCGTGTTAGTGGGAAGTGGTTTCCCATCCCAAGGACTGGCTGCCTTCGTGAGCTGAGCTGTGCGTGCTGCTGCCGCGTGCCCTGCTCACGGTGCTGCCCCTCTCTGCTGCAGATCTCGAGCCTGAAGCCCCACTGCAGTCAGCTGCTGGTGGAAATGTTACTGCCTCTGATCAATGGTAAGGCAACCGGGCCGGCTGTAAAACCAGGAGTGCTTTGACTAAGGTCTGGGGAAGGGGGAAAGGGTGGTGTGAGTGTGGGAAAGCTGCAGGGGAGAGCTGGTGTGACTGCAGGTCTGCAGTCCCCAGGCTGGGGCTGCGGTTAAACCTCCCAGCCTGCTTCTACCTGCACCCAGTCCAGCTCCAGTCCTAAGGGCCCCGGCAGCCGTTGCTGGTGGAGGTCAGCAGCAAAACATTGGCCAGTCCTGCCCGGAGCAGCGCTGTGCACCCAGCCCGGTGCCTGGTAAGGCTCTGTCTGTCTCCACAGGCTGTCTGGGCGTCGGGATCCCTCTGCCAAACGTGTTGGGCATTCCTCTGGTAAAAGGCGATATTCAGATACTGTTGGTGAGTGCCTGCAATGGCTCTTTCCTCTGACGGGCACTGGTGCAGGTCACTGGGGTTGTTTCTGGCATGTGGTTCCTGCAATGGGACCCTGCCAGCAGCATGCAAGGGCACTCTGCGGGGGCAGAAAGGTGTGCTCGGGCTGACCTCCTTCTGGGCAGCAAACGCTGCTGAGTGCTTCGTGCCCAGGGGTGCTACCAAGTTGGGAACAACATGAGCTGTGTCCAGGCTCTCTGGGGCAGATCCTGGTTCTCCTGTCCGGGGTGTCCATCCCTCTTGGAGAGCTTTGTGTGAACAGCTCCGACGTGTGGCGCTGGGTCTGGCAAGCCCTTTGGAGCAGCGCCATTCAAAGGGCCTCGGGTTGCACCAAATTGCAGCTTGGTGCATCCTGGTGACGTCCCGGAGGAACTCGGGTGTTCTCTGGCACTTCCCAAAGGATGCTGTGTCCTCCTCGTTACAAGTGTAACTTGAGGAGTTTTGCAGGAGGGTTTTCAATTCACTGTGCTGCTGACAAGCTGCTGTGAGCCAGCATCCCGCAAGGTCAGGAAATAATGTGAATGTGTCGCTTCTTGCACTTCTCCAGGGCCTGCTGGCGATCCTTGTGTGAGCTGGGGAGGACAGGGCGTGGAGAGCTCTTTCTGATGGTAGCCTTGGGCAGAAAGAGGGAGAAGGACCAGCGAGGATGAAGCTTCGAGACTGGCATTATCTTCTTTCCTTTTCTAAACGTGCTTCGAGATTCTTGGTAACATTTAAGGCACTTTACATTTAACTGGCTTGTGTGAGTATTAAGATACTTGCATAAGCCAAAACCAGATAGGCAGCTCTGTGTAAAAATATTTATTTAGAGAAATTAGCGTGAGTTAGAGGTTGCAGTTGTACCAATTGCATGTAAAGCTGCAGTTGAATTGTTAAATTCCTTGATAATTTGTTCTATGGGAAAGTTGTTCTCAGTGTAATGGAAAAGTGAACTTGTTGCATGTGGCTCTCTACTTAAACGTCACCATCCATGTGCAGAAGTGGGCGAAGTGCTGAGCAGGAGCTCAGGATACATTTGTCACTGATTCCTTTAGTAATAAACATTCTTATCCCTAGTGCTTGGAAGGAGGTTCTTGTTTCTGCTGCTTCCCAGGGAGAGCTCCTCTCCTGCCTCCTGCTGGGGGATTTAGCCCTCTGATGCCTGGTATTTCGGGTTTTGGCTAGAAAATTTCTTCCACCCAAAATTCCTGAGAAAAACACTCTTGGATTTTCAGTGGCTGCTCCAGGCTGGGTCACCTACTGATCAGATGCTACCCCCCGGCCCCCAGCACAACCCAGGTCTGGGGCTGAGCCTGCTGCAGGAGGGACGCGCGTGGCCAGGGGCTGGGAGCGGGGCTGCAGCTCCCCTGGCCCCAGCCGTCCGCGGTCCGAGCAGAGCAGTGCGTTAAATCCCCTGGCCAGAACCTCTGCTGCCAAACAAATAAATCCTTTTACTGCTGTAGCATATTCCTCTTGGGAAACTGGGTTAAGATATATTAGTCAAAGACTAATGGTTGCAGCTCTACCAGCAAACTTTTATTAGGAACTGTTCCTGCTATTGCCAACTTCGGGCGTTAAAATCATTAGTCAGGTCCCCAGGACGGGCATATAAACCTTCAGTTTTTTTTTTTTTTTTTTTTTTTCTCCCTTCAATAAATCAGCCTGGCTTGTTTTGTTTCCTTTCCTATTTCTAAGTCTCTGAAATACGAGGTTTTCAAGTGTTTTTCAGCAGCTCCAAAGGCTAAAAATGATGGGGACGGTAGTTGCATGTGAAAGCAGATGTATGTGTAATTAATACAGCTTCATGGGCTGGGTGTTAAGTGCAGCATCGCCCTCCAAGCACGCTGCCAGAGCAGCAGCAGTGAGGCTGCCCAGAAGGGCAGCCCCTGAGCCAGGAAGCTGCCCGAGGTGCCCGCAGGGGACCCCCAGCCCGCTCTCAGCTTGCTGCAGGAGCTCGGCCCCCACATGCAGCTGGTTTGGGTGCCGAGGCTGTGCCAGATTTTCCCCCCTTGGGCACGGTTGGGGCCCGTGGGCAGCGGGCAAAAGCCGCTGGACCCCGACGGGCACGCTGCTGTGTGGCCACGCTTCGTCCTCCTGCTCTGCGCCTGGCTTTGTCAGAGGCATGTTTTCAAAAATGTGACTGGCTTCAAGTCTAATATTAGAAACCTTTGTACAGATGTGATTTTTTTTTTCTTTCTTTCTGGCCGAGTGTTTTGTTCCCATAGTAACGCTAGAAATGGAGGAGAAGCCATGAAATGTCTCTTGTGGGTAGGGGCGATACCGTTCTGCAGCCGAGAGGCACGGGGCTGCCTCACGTCCTTATAAATTAGTGAGGTTTTGATGCTCCCTTAGTTAAATGTGAGGTCTGGACATCTGTACTGGTACTCAGCAAGATGAAATTCATCTATCTTTCAGTACAAGTCATTGAGGGGAAAAAAAAGTCAATAGTCATACGGGAAAATGCAATATTAAAGAGAAATGTTTAATTAAAGCACGTTGTTACAATCCATCCTCCTTGTGCAACAAAAAAAATAGACTGGAAGAGAAAGCCACTAGCACAATGCCATTATTATCCTACACTTAAGAAAGTGTTGTTTCAGTAAAGAAAGAAGATTTTTAACATTTCATGCAGGGAGAAAACACGACACGTCGTTTCAGAGTCAGTGGAATGGCTTTGCCCTTGTTTTCCTCCAGCAAAGCCAACGGCACCCCGGGTTCAGGCCATGGCCCCCTGCTCGCCGTGTCTCGCCCACAGCTTGAGGTTGCACAGGAGCAAGACGTAATCCTAGACACAGGAGGGGGGAAGCCTGAGCACCGCACCCGGCACTCGCTGCCGCCTGCCCCCGATCCTTCTAATGAGCATTTTTTGCTTGTGTTAGCATTTTGCTTGTACGCAGGCTAGAGAGGGATGCCTGCGTACAGCAATGAAGCTTGGTTCTGTGGGTTAGCAGGACAGGAGAAGCAGGCTCGGATTTATTTGAGTGCCAGGAGGTAAGCGTCACTCCCAGGTACCCTTTAAATCAAATGTAGCAGGGAGCAACTTAAATGTCTTGTTTCAGGGAGAGAAACTTGCATGTCTTGATTTCTTACCTTGTGAATCATGACGCTGACATCAGTGTAGGTGAAGCTGGATATGTGTGGCAGGTGTACGCCTTCACTCAGCACCGCTAGGAAGAGAAACGGGGCAAGGTGAAAGAGGGAAGGTTCCCAGCTGAGACACTTCGTGCCTGGTGGTGTCTGGGGGGGGGCGTCCCCACTTCTCACCGTTCATCCAGACCGGCACCTCCTCGCGAACCGTGCCCAGGAACAGCTCTTCCAGCAATGCAGCCTGCAAAGGGGAAAGCCACAGGGTTGGCTTCTTTATGGCCTGGCTCTAAAGGGGGGGAGAGAGGCCGGGACCCGCAGCAGTGGGGTCCTGGCGTGCTGCCCCTCTCCCAGGCCCTGTGGGGTGCAGCGAGCACTGCGAGCATTACGAGCACCACGAGCATGATGAGCGTGTGCTGCCTTGCTGATGGCCCAGCATGGCATTCGTGGCATGAGCCTGGGGTGGTGCAAGCTGGCTGGGGATGGCCAGGCTTTAGGGGACTGCATTAAAGCAAGGGCTGCTGTGTTCAGCACGGTGCAGGCAGGAGCCCAGCCGTGCTCCATCACTTTGGGGTGATGGGAGCACCTACCGGCACTGGGCCCACGTCGGAGGCAGCCAGGCTGAGCTCAGCATCTCTGCAAAACAAAGAGCAGCACAGGAGTTGCTCAGCAGCCCTTTGGCTGGGTCGCTGAGCAGGGTTTTCCTTGGAGGACCACGCTTGGTGACAAGCAGGGGCTTGCACATTGCTCCGGAGGCCAGGGCTGTGCCCAGGGCTCCAGCAGCTCCCCACAGCCAGGCACATGGCAGGGGGCAGGGGGCACTGTGTGTGCCCTCGAGCACAGCAGCAGGGAGCTGGGGGTGTCCTGGCCCCAGGACCTGTGGTGAGGGCTCACTGCAGGTATGGATGCAGGGTGCTCGGGGTGATGGGCAGCATTTTTCTCTCTGGTCCTGCTCCTGCAGCCTTGCCATTTCCCTTGGGCTAGAGCTACCTCCACAGTGGCCAAGCCATCAGAGGTAAGAAATTCCCCAGACTATTTGCCTCTCCCATCCCATGCAACGACTGGGCCGTGTCCCCCGCAAGGCTGCAGAGCACAGCCGGACTCGTTACTCTATGACTGCTGCAGAGATCATCATCCGTGTGTCGGTGACGCTGAGGAGCAGTCCGGCAGTCACGTCCTGCGAGGAGAACAGGGAGGGCAGGATCAGAGTGAGCTCTGAACATTGAGGGATGGGGCACTGCCCCCTGCGACACGCTCCTCGCACCCTGCTCAGTGTGACAGAGACCGATGGCTCTGGGGACCGTGCCCGCGGTGACAGTCGGGGAGCAGCAGCGGTGGCCCCGTCCTGCAGCGCTCACTCACCGCACTCACGCTCAGGAAGCTCTGGAAGTCCGGTGAGCCTGCCCCGACGTGGACGGTGAGGAAGAGCTTCAGGGCTGCTCGGCCTTCCTCCAGCTCCACCCGAGGAGAGCTTCTGAGCTCGGCCCTCAGCATCACGGGCAGGTCCTCGGGGTACAGGGAGCCGACCTGCCGAGGGCAGGCGTTTGCAGCCTGGCGGCCCCCACAGCAGGGGCTGTGCCTCTCGGGTGCTGGAAGCGGCCACGTACCTGGGTGATCTGCTGTGCCATGGTGGCGGTGGTCAGCGGGCTCTGGAAGACAGAGCACAGAGCATCGGCTGGCTGGTGGCCCCAGGCAGCTGCGATTTGGGGTCTGGCACAGCCGCTGCCGAATGCTGCATGGCTGCCAAATGCAGGGGGCCTTCCCTGCACACAGTATAAGCCATGTTTTGGCTAGTTCTGATGTTAAATTTCCCATCCTCCACTTGACCAGCAGAATTTTGCCTGCGAGGTCAAGGTAAGAGGTGTTGCAGTGTGGCTCCATGTGCTCTCAGAGATGCTCTCATTTCTTTCAGGGAGCACAGCTCCCTTACGGCTTCATGGGGCAGGGGCAGAGCCATCGCTGTCCGTTTTATTATTCCCTCCTCGCTTGCTTGCACTACTCACCAGGATGGTCATGTTGAAGGCTCCAGCCCTCTCCAGGGCGAAGAAGAGGCTGGTGTAGAAGTGCTCAGACAAAGCCAAGGTGAGGTGGGAAGGGCTGGAGCTCACCAGCTCGGGCATGCTGAAGGGCACAGGGCTGACAGGCAGGGGCACTGCCATCCCCGCCACCTGGAATGTTGTCTGCAGGGGACAGAAAAGGGGTCGGGGTGCTTGGGGTGTGCTCCTCGTCCTGCAGGTGCTCAGCAGCTGCTCATCCAGGGCAGGGAAGTGGAGGGCAGCGAGTGCATGGGCAGGAGCTGGGCAGGACAGGCAGGATGCGGTGCTTACTTGCAAGGACGTGGTGATTCCCTCCTCGGAGATTACGGGGGCAGCCAGCGGCAGGTACTGGACCTGGCAGCTGGGGGTGATGGGGAACTGAGCTGCAAAGTGAGCAGAGGGGCACTCAGAGAACAGAGGGGAGCAGCGACAGGAGGCTGGATTTCCCCCAGGAACAGGAGGCAGGTGAGGAGGGGAAGAGCTGTAGGATTCATTTCCCGTGTTTTATCGCTCTCCCCTCCCCAGGGTTTCTGGCACACCTGATGGAGGAGGGGAGAGGCGGGGGGCCTGCCTCATCCCACCATGGAGCAGCCTCCATCCAGCTTGTCTGCTCCCTGCAGCAGGGCACAGGGAGCGCATCTCCCACTGGACAAAACCCCCGGCCACGGAGCAGCCACCGCTGCAGGGCCCAGCCTGCACAGCCCATGGCCTGCCCCGGCAGGAGCCCCTAAACCCTAACGAGCCTGAGAGCCGAGCTGCCCACCTGTCAGGGACATTAGCTGTTCGTTAGGCCAAAGGAGCAGTCTGGAGACTTCCAAGCAAATCTGTGGGATAAGAGCAAGCCATGAGAGGAGGGAGATGAACGCGGGGGCTGCTGGCATCTGCTGCAGCCTGTGCGTCCCCATCAGCTGGCCGTGAGCTGGCAGATGGGGGATCGTGAATGGCAGCACCCGGTGACCGCGTGGCTTCTGCTCCTCATCCTGTGTGGGGGCTGTGGGGGATGCCCGGCACAACCAGGTGGGATCTGTAAGCACCAGGGTCACCCCAGTGCTCTAATTCTTACAGAACCGTGCCCATTTGTCTTCTGCTGTCTCGTGTCTGTACGGACGTTATCTTACCTTATCGGCATTAATCTCCTTGTCCAGGTCGGAACTAGAGGGCTTGCTGGATGAAAACAACAGAACAGAGGAAGTTAGGCAGCACCAGCTCAGCCAAAGGGGTGTTAGGGTCTTTTGGCTCGACCCAGAAAGTATCCAGAGACATTTTCATCATGTTCTATCATCTGTTAAGCTGTGACTGCAGTTCAGAATCCTAAAATGCCGAAGACCTGCCTCTGGACTTGCATTGAAACATTCCTGCTATGCTCTTTAGAAACATCTGCTCTTTTATGAGAGAAAAACTCTCCTAACATTGTGGGGAAAAAAAAGAAACAACCAACCAACAACAAAAAAACAACCAGGGCTGCAAGCAGAACAAAGTTTCTGTCACGAAGGTAAAGGATTTGCACTGACATTGGTAAGCTTTGATGTCAGTGTTCGGATCTTGGTCCTATCACCTTTATGCACAGGAATACTTGCCGCTCGGTTTCGTTTCCCCCATTCACCCAGATCCCGTGCCAAAGCAAACCCAGGGGCCGACCTTTCCACCTCCTCGGCGCTCTGCACCTCCTCCACGGTGGGTCTGCAGGAGGAGGTTGTCAGCTGCAGGTCGCCGTCGGGGCTCAGGTCTACGTGGAGGTCGGCCAGGATGGACAGCCTCACCAGCCTGGGTGCCTTGCTGCTCGAGAGAATGGCATGGGCTGGAGGGAGGCTGCCCCATGCCACTGCCCTGTGCCACTGCCCCGTGTCACTTCCCTGTGCCCCTGCCCGATGTCACTGCCCCGTGCCACTGCCCTGTGCCACTGCCCTGGCCCCGCAGCGGGCGCTACTCACGCTGGGGGGGGCGATGCCCAGGTCCACCTCGATGCCCAGCCGCAGCCCGGCCTCTGGGACAAGTGACAGTGACAGGTCGACCACTTGGACGGAGCTGATTTGGTCCCTGCTTGAGATGAAATGGGGGTGTTAGGGAGCCCAGCGCGGGCTGAGGTGCGAGCCCTGGCTGCTCCTGCAAAAAACAACCACCGAGGGACCGTGGGGTCTGCAACATGCAGAGACAAATTGGTGCCTGGAGGGTGGCACCGGGGCTGATGCCATCAGACCCCAAAGGAGGAGCTGGGAGCTTGCTTCTAAATTTATATTTAAAACCTCCAGGTCGATTCCCAGGAGGATTTTTGCTTTTTGTGATGATGCTCAAAGTGCTCCAGTGAAACTCCAGCAGGACGCAGAGGTGCAATTGCAAAGCCCGGGTGAGGCAGAGCCGTGGACTCACCTGCTGGCTTTTGGGGAGCCAAAGGACAGATCTTGGGCCCTCGGGTCCAGCAGGTCCTGCCTGAGGACCATCTCTGCGTATGGTCTTGAAACTTCAGCAACTGTGAAATAGGGCAGGGTTATTAGAGGCCCCCGAGCCTGCGATCTCATGCACAGAGGCGGACAGACTGAAATCTGTCCCGGTGCCTCGCATCCACCTCTTCCGAGACCCCACTGTTACTAGCTGTAGGAAGGGGATGATGAAAATGAGCCGATTCACGGCGTTTGGCATTTTGTTACCTGGTGAGAGAATACCTCTGCCCGGATGGGGAGGCACGGGGAGGCACGGGCTGCGTACTTACGGTAGCTCAGTCCTGATGGGGTGAGGATGCCCCCGCAGTCGGGAGACCTGGTGGCCTGCGTGGGGACCAGGAGGCTCAGGAGGGTGCCCAGGGCACAGAGCGGGGCCACGGCGCTGCCTGCGGGAGGAGGGCACCCGTGATGCCCGGTCAGCACTCAGGAGCCGTGGCTTCGGCTCCTGCGTTGTGTTTGTGCTCCTGGGATTTGCAGCTTTGGTAAAATATTGATGCATAACTCTCCTGGAGCACCTGGGCAACTAATGGCACTGAAAACTGGCTCAGCCTTGAAAACCTCCTACAAGCGCGTGAGCTGGAGTGGTGCTTGCAGCAATATTATGCCTGCTGAATATCCTGTAATGGCCTACAGCTGATACAAAACAGGCAAATAAAGAGGAGTTAAAATTGGCTCAGGAATGAATTGAAGGTATGCAGGAGGCTAAAATCAGATACAAAGGTAATAGAGTCACCTACCTCTGAAAAACGTTTTAGAATTGTTTGTCACGTTTGTGATACTCTTACAGCATTAAGAAAACAAATTATTCAGTAAGTTTAAGCTGTTAAACCTAAGCTTAGCAACGTGTGTATCTGTATCAGTCCTTGCAGAGGGAGGACTTCTGATCAGGACTGATGCTCACAGAGACACACCAAAGCACGAGCAATGCCCGCATCCATCTGATCATTTTGCGAATGCATCTTTACCTTTTCTGCCTGGTCTCCCCATTCTTCTAGTTCTGTCTGTGTCTGGCTGTGGCCACACAAGGATGTGTTCTTGCTTTATATATCGGTGTGACCAGGGCTGATGGAGGCAGAAATTGGCAGAGGGCTGAAAACCAGGAGGGTGCACTGGGAGGGGATGCTTTGTTTTGTATACCATTTTTATTGTTTCCCCATAGACCTGATTACATTGGCCACTGACCCAGCAGGGTGAAATATTGAGCAGCAGGTGCTAGGGCAGCTCGCCTTCATTGTGAAGTTACGGAGGAGCACAAAGTCTCTGGGAGGAGGCTGCCAAGAAATCAAATACTGTTGGACAGCGAGCATCAGTTCCGTGCCACGGGGAAGCTGCTCTGGTGGGTGCTGCTCAGATCCGAAGGGATGAGACCTGCATGCCTGCGTGGAAGGAGGGCTCGTGAACACTGTGAGGATGCTCCCGAAGGGCAGATGAGCCCCTTGGGCTTTCCTTCAAGCCTGTGGTAAGTCTGCTGAAGGCAGCAGCAGTATTTCTGCTGGGCTCAGTGAGTTTTAGACCAGACAGAAGAGCAGACTTCTTCCAGGCATCGCCTCTAACCTCCTGAGTGGCCAACATGCAATAATTGCTGCCTCTCCCCTTCAGTCCCAATCAAAATCCACTGGCAATATTACTGCAAAGGGTATTAAAAAAAAGTGGGTGATGCACTCAGTGGCATCTCCATGGGCATCAAAGGTCCTCACAAGGGCACTCAGGGTCGCCTCCTTCCTGGGCATCCTGGTGCTCTGGTCCCTTGGCCCGCAGCACAGAGCTCAGGCTGCCTGCAAGCACCATGACAGCACACCCTCTGCGCCCCATGCAGCTCTCCTCCCTGCTGGGTGTTCTTCCCCCTCAATATTTGTGATCCAAACTTTGAGGCATGACCACTCTTCCGGAGAGGGTTGAGCTGCCCAGTTTGGTCCGAGTCCCTGGCAGTGGGGTTAGCTGTTCAGCTCTTGTTGATACACCTGTGCCTTAGGAGGCAGCTATTGTCCTCCGTGCACTGGCTGCGTGAGTTATTGGGCGCTGGTTGCAGGTGCATCGCGGCACGTCTGGAGAGGTCCTTGGCTCTCAGCAGCACGCTGTTGCTTTCTCAGCCTGACAGAGGAATGCCAGGAACAGGGGCGGTTTCAGCCACCTTGTGTATTGCCACTGAAGGCATCCAAATAGCAGCGTAAAGAGAAAATATGAAGAGGTGTGTCTGGAAGGGGAGAGCAGAATTTACACTTTTACATTAGCGCATCCATTTAGAGATGAGAAATGTGTTCAGAAAAGTAAATCCTGGGAGAAGTTTGTGACTTTCAGTGAGCTGCCAGGGTCTGCAGGGGTGATTCCAGACACTGGGAGGAAGGTGGGCAGAAAGACAAGTCTGCAAGGAAGAAGATTTCTGTGCCCTAGAGCAGTGGCTGGAACTGGCCTCCAGTTAAGCCTTGTTCCATCGCAGGTAATTCCAGCAGCTCTTTCAAAGCAGTACTTGAGGTTTATCTGTGGCATGTTAGCATTTACAGAAGTACAAGAATGGAGACGAGCTGTTGGGACAGGAGGGCACCGTGGCACTCGGATGTGGATTTTCTCCTCCCAAAGAGCTGCTCTGGACCTCGTGGTCCCCAGGGAGGCTTAATTAGATGTCACCTTACAGCACAGTGACTGATCGAGTTACCAGCACAAAGGCGTCTTTCTGGCATGATGGGCTCTTAAACAGGAGCAATCTATAAATCTTATACTCCTGTTAGATAAGATGTAAATCTCCCTGTCTGTGCTTAGCAGAGCCACCAAGTATATCACAGGGGGAGGTAATGACAGATTAAGCCCTATGACACATTTTATACAGAAATGAAGAGAAGAAATACATTTCTCAGTGCTGCTGGATCCCAGCAGGGTGGGTCTGGGTAAGTGGCCCCTGCAGGGCTGGTTCTGGCAGGGACAGGGATGGCTCTGGCTCTGGCCAGGTAACGCGTGGATGGCCTGCAGGAGAGCTGATGCAGTTGGTGCCTGGTCTGGAGGATGTGCAGCCTCCCCACGGCATGCCGGGGACAGCTCAGGTTGCTGTTCCTCACCTCCCTCAGACCTGCTGAGATCAGCACCAACGTTACTGGGATTGCCACAACCTCCCCCGGATTCTCCCCCCCAGCTAATCCCAGGTCCTCCCCTGGCACTTGCACAGGCTCCACGAACCTCTGGGGAGCAGGGACAACTCGTCCCGAGTGACGGTCACATTGCGCACGTGTCTCCAAGAGCAGAATTTACCATCCCATGGCTCAGCTTTCCCCCTGCCCCCAATCTGCCTGTACCATGTTATTAAGCAGATCAGTTTTACTCTTTCAGACGTGCTCTGCAAAGCTCCCGTTGGCTCTTCCTGGGCGTTGAGCAAGAGAGCTGGCCTCAGGCATGCCGGGAACATCCACCTGATACCTGCAGCGCAAGGACTAACCTGGACTTTTACATTTATTAGTGAGATTATTTGTATTGGAAGATGTCAGAAACAATGAGGGATTAGTTTCACATCACAGTAATTATCCAGCTCTTTAATCCGTTTGTTTTTTTTCCTCGTTCTCAGCCAGGGCTGTGTATATTTAGGCCATTGCCTGCCTCTCTCCAGAAGACTGGCACCGAGCGTGGACAACCTACAGGAGCACTCTGCTGGAGGAGGTCCTGGTGAGGCGCCCACCGTGCTCTTCCTCGCAGAGGTCGGTGTCCCAGGGACGTGCTGCAGCACCGTCCCCACTGGCTGGAGCGAGCCCTGCTCACTCCCTCCCACAGGAGTGCAGCATTTAGCCCTTGCCATGCAGTTGGGAACCATCTCCAGCTAATTGTCTCTTTCTGTCCGTAAGCCAGTGCATCATTTAGCCTCCTCTGAAGCTCTGTGGACAACGGTACCGGGCCTGAAGATGCCAAGGATCTGGTGCACTTTGCTCCTTGGTGGCTGGCTGGCAGTGTCACAAAGCGCCGGTGGGCCGGGGGCTGTCCTCAGGATGGATATTGGGACAATCGACCGTGGTAAGCACTCAGCCACGTGGGCAGGGCTGTCTGTCTGTCTGTCTGTCTGTCCGTGCAGCCAGGGCAGCCGCCAGCCTGCGCCGTGGGCACGAGGACAGCAGTGCCACCGGCCACCCTGGAGCTCTCCTCAGGGCTCAGCACCCGCTGCTCCCGGCCGTGCCCCTTGGGCTCAGCATGGGACGGGCACAGCTGGGCCCTGGAGCTGCTGCACCATGCCCGAGCCCAAGTGTTCATGCCCAGATTTTGTCCTGCTGCCTCCCTTAGTCTGCCACAGGAGCTGCTTCCTTGTGGTCGTCGCTTTGCTTGTGGGAAGCTGCATCGCCCGCTCTGTAATGGCCTGGTGTGGGCACCCGGGTGTCTTGGTGTCACATCTAAAAGCGAAGTGCTCGCACAGGGTGTGACCGTGAGCCTGAACGGAGGCTGCAGAGACTGCCAGCGCTCTGGATTTCCAGCACCGGTGCACCCCGGTTGTGGTCTTGCTTGCTGCAGCAGGGACATGTCCCCAGCAGTGTTTGACAGGGTGGGATGGGGGCTGTCCTGGCACTGTCTCCTCCCTGGAGGTTCTGTGCTGAGCCCCTTGTCTTGTGCAAATCTTCCAGCGGTCTCCACTGCGCTGAATGAGAGCAATGTTCTTCAGAAACTGGTAGAGGAAGCGACAAAAAAAAAGCCGAACATGAAACCCATCAAAGGCATCTCCAGGTGAGTGATAATCAGCAGTGTTTCACCAGGAGCCTGAGTCTGGAAATCACAGAGTAAAAGCAGAAGGTTTGGAAGTTTCAGCTTGGAGGCAGAAGCAAATCACTCCTCACTAACAAGTGTGGTATTAAGGCGGGTGATTTTCTGCATGGTTGTGTCTGCAAAGACACAGAGAAATTATAACTTAAAGGCAATAAAGCGCGTCCTGCTTCAGAGCTGTCTGGGCTTGGCTGCTGTGGCCTCGTGGTGCTGGGGGGTTACTCCTAAACCTGTGGGTGCCGGCTTTTGGGAATAACGTCCTGAGGAAACCCAGAATCACTGGGGGATCAGATCTGGCCCCGTCTGGCAAGTTGGCTCTGGGTGAAAACATGGTTTTGAATGCCCAAATGTTTTGCTCTACCTTTTCGAAACTAAACTGCAGTATTTTTGTTGTGAAGAAACATCTTCCTGAACTTAAAAGTGGATTTAAATGTTAATAAAAAAAGCAAGAAGACTAAAGGAAGAGGACTAAAGGTGGTGACGACAATACCAACATGAAGTGGTTTGACTTAGGGGTCCAGCCGTCTGTTCCGGCAGATCTTTCCTAGTGCTTTTCAACTCTGTTCTCCCCCAGGATGAAAGTCATAGACCTCCGTCCCCCGGTGATATCGCTGACGCTCTCGCCAGGCGTGGGGCTGTTCATGGCCGTGCTGGTCCAGATGACCATCGCTGGGAAAAGGTGGGTGGGCAAGGACACCCGTGGGGCAGCCTCTGCGGGGCTTTGCCAGGCAGCCCCGTGCTGCCAGCCATTTCGGGAGGTTTTATCCTGTGCCAACCGAGATCCGTTCTGTGCAGCTTTATAGGCGGAAACATGGAAATCAAGGTGGCAGCAAACCTGACCGCCCGCGCGTGGCTGGCGCAGGACACCCAGGGCTGCCCGTGGCTCAGCACCGAGAGCTGCCACATCGCCCTGCTCAGCACCAAAACCAACCTGCCCAGCAAGTGAGTGCCGGGTGTGCCGGGGTCCTGCCGGGGCAGCAACAGCCACGGGCAGATGCTAGCGGTACCCCAGGGGCAGGCAGCAGCGCTGCTCCCTGGGGGTTTTCAGTCTCTGGGCATGGGTTTGTACAGAACGCAAGCACTTCCCAGTACAAGTGTTCATTAATTGAAGGTCCTATTTTTTTTTCCCCTCTAAGAAAACTAAAATTTTTTATGGACAAATTCAGGCTGGCCCTATCTGAGTTATTCCACACAGTGCTCGTTTCTGGCCTAAGTCCTCATTTAAGTGCTGTGTTCCTCAGATAACTGAGCTTCTGCTAGGCATGGAAGCTTTCAGCTTTGTTTAAAGCCGGAAGATGGAATGCGTGAGAAAAGATTTGTAAAAAGGGAAAATACCTTTTATTGGCCGTGAGCCATATTTTGGCCTAATCCATGCCAGAAATGCTTCTTTAGCACTTGACTTTCTTATGGTTTGGTCTGTAGTAAATAGTCACTGCTCTGTGCCTCGCGGCTGTGTTGGCTGACGTGTTCTCTCTGCCCAGCATGCTGCCCAAAGTCATGAGCAAGTTTCTGGACGGCACCCTTCAGAAAGTGCTGCCCAGCCTGGTAAGTGCTGCCTCGCCTGCCCCGTGCTTCCTGAGCATCTCCCCCTTGTCCTCCTGCTGCTCCGCTCCTCGGCTCAGTGCCAGCCCTGCTGTACGAGGGAGCTGCAGGTAAAAGGGAGCGCTTTGAGCCCTGGCTGCTGGCAGTCCGGCGCTCCCCTGCCCAGCACCAGGGTGGGCAATGCAGTTTAAAGTCAGATTTACTCTGAAATAACCTAATTAAATTAGGGAAAGAGCAAACAGAGGCAAGCTCTCGTCTGGGTGCTTACAAGTGGAGGGTCCCGGTGGGTCAGGGTGGGAATTGTGCCGGCCTGGCTGCCACAGAGCTGTGCTCCCGTGGGAGCGGCTGCTCCAGGTGTTCTCACAGCTTTCTTCTTGCCCTCCAGCTGTGTCCGGCCGTGGACGCGGTGCTCAGCCTCGTGAATTCAAAATTCACCACCATGACTTGTAAGTTGTGCTCTCTCCAGCCACCCCGGGGCCGGGGCCACACCAGAGCCCACCCCTAGACGGGCTCGGCAGTGCCTGGCACCGCAGGCACCTGTGGGGACAGAAGGGCCCAGCGCTGCCGTAGGTGGCACTGGGGATGTGGCCGCTGTTCCTGAGCCGTGGCACAGGGTGGGCACCGCTGCCTTGAGCCTCCCCCTTCTCCCTGCAGCCGTGATCCCTCTCGGCACTGCTGGCACCCTCCGATACGCGTTGCTGAACCCACCTGTGACGAATGAAACTTTCATACAGCTGGATTTGAAGGTGAGTGCCGCTGCCAAAGGGGGGGCAATGTTCCTGACACCTGCTTGCTTGGAGGCGTTGTCCTTCTTGATGGCTTTAAAATAAAATAGGGGAGATTTAAATAGAGGTTTGGAGGAAATCCTTCACCCTGAGGGTGGTGAGGCACTGGCACAGGCTGTTCAGAGAAGCTGTGGATGCCCCATCCCTGGAGGTGTTCAGGTCGACGAGGGCCTGGGCAATCTGATCCGGTGGGTGGCATCCTGCCCATGGCAGGAGGTTGGAACTGGGTGAGCTTTTAGGTCCCTTCCAACCCAAGCTGTACTATGATGTTACAATATGCAGCCTTTGGCAGCAGAGGCTTTGGAAGGGGTGCAGGCACGTGCTGCTTGCACCACACCACCCAGCCACCTCCTTGGCCCATCATTTTCTGCGGGTTTTATTGCTGTTTCATTGCTGAGGCTACAGAGAGGTGCCTCCAGTAGCCTGGACATCATCCAAACACAGATCCTGGACATGGACTTGTACTCCCTGACATGGCTCCTTCCACGGGTCCTTTCAGACGATCCTCCACGAAAAAGAGGGAGAGGAGGTCGACCTTCCAGCAGACCAGCCGTCCCTTCCTTCCCTGCCACCAAAGAGGGAGGCTGCTACCCAGCTCATCCTGTCTGCAGGCTTCTTGAGTGCTGAGCTCTCTGTTATGCAGGCGTCCTTCAGCCTGAACATCAGCAATAACATGGTGGGTAATTTGGGAGATTTTCCTCAAGAGACCCCTAAAGGAACCTGTGCCCCTGGTCCAGGCAGATCCATGCTCTTTCCATCACTCTCGGGCACTGGTCAGTGGCTTCGGACAAGTGTATTGGGGATCATGTAAGGAATTTTCAGTAGTCGGTTCTGTCTGTGTTTTATGGAGTCCCTGGTTCAGGGGGATTTGTGGACCTCCTTCATGCCTGGTGCTCCTGCAGGTCCAGCGACAGCATCCGAGATCCTGCTAGGCTCAGGCAAAGACAAGATCATGATGCCAAATGTTAACACCCTTACAGGGCAGCACACTGACACTGCAAAATCTCCTGCCTGTTCCCAAGTCTCTTGTGAGAATTTGCTCAAGTTCAGGAGATCCGTACAGGAGCCAGCTTAGGAAAGTGAACATTTACCTTCCGGTCTCTTTCCTAGCCTCACTTATTTTGCCCCAAAGTAATTTTCCAGTGTTTCGTATTAGTTTGCAGACTGTAGTTTCAGATCCTGCCGTTAAGCGTGCAGCAGACCCGCAGCGCATTTTTTGGAGGACCGTCGTGTGTAACACCCAAAGCCTGTTGTCCTGTGGCCGGCCCCATGTGTGGACGCTGCAGCCGAGCACCTGCCCCCAGCACCACCGGCTGCAGCGGCAGCACCCTGTCCCCCTCCTGGCACCTGCAGCGGAGCAGTGCAGTGCCTCGGGTAGCCCCAAGGGCTCAGCGGGTCCTGGGCACCAGCCGGGAGGAGCCCGAAACACCACAGGGCTGTGGCGGCCTCCAGCCACCGAGCTCTGCAGCCTTTCTGCCCCTCTTTGCTTCCCCCCAGCTGAGTGCTTTCAGTCCCTGCCTCTGGCGCTTCCTCAACAGATTCTTGGGCTTCCCCCGCTGGTGACCACGACGCTTGGAAGCCTCATCCCAGAGGTGGGTGGACTTTGCTGGATCCTAATGGTTTTCGGGTCATCTCAGGCTATTAACAGCAGCAGGTAACGCTGTTCTCCATCCACCCACTGTGGCCATTCACAAGGATTCACTGAGAACCAGTTCCTCAAGACCAAACTGGTGGTTTTTTTTTCATTTTATTAGCAAGCTTTTAATAAGAAGATTAATAAGACCTGCTTGCCTGGCTACCATTGACTTTGGTGACTGCCACTGATGCTCAGCAGCCATCAGGACAATCCCCAGAGCTCTGAACAGGAAAGGAAAGGGGATGTCACCCTTTGGTTTGTCTCTCCCCAGCTTTCCATGGTGCTGCCTCCATCACAGCCGCTGGTGATTGAAATGAGAGAAGCAAATCCACTGCTGGTGACAATAACCCCGGACAAAAGCATTGTGCACCTCTCCAGCACTGCCGAGTTTCGGGTTTCCAGCCCGGACTCTGATCTTGGATCCCTCTTTGTCCTGGATGTGGTGAGCTGAAGCCTTTTGCAGCCGGTGCTGGCCGTGTTTGCCCCTGCCCTGAGCCAGCAGACGGCAGCGGGAGGCGTGGGACGGTGGGCAGGGGCTGCGGGGCAGTGCCTGGCCCCAGGGTCGGGGTCTGGAGCAGCCGCCGGGGACCTGCTCGGCTGCACACGTGTCCCGCTGGGGACCCGCGCCCCTCTTCTCCCTGCAGCACTCCGACCTGAGAGCGCAGTTTGCTGTTGTGGAAGAGAGGCTGCAGCTCTCCCTTGCTCTGGACAGGTAACAGCTGCTGGGCTCTCTTCCCAGTGCCACCACGAGCAGAGGGACAGTCCCGGGCTGCCGGAGGGGTGCCACTCCTCGCCAGTGCACTGCCAGCTCTCTGCATGAGTTTATTGTAGTTTATACTAACGGCTATTTAAAAAGAAATAAAAAGGTTCAGCACGACATAATGCAGCTGAACTGAAACCTGTCTGGGGCCTTTACTCTGAAGAGTAAAGTTCAGGCTCCGGCCGAACAGCTCGGGGGGCTGGCGAGCCGGGTGCTGGGTGCAGGGCAGGATTGCTGTGGGCGGCAGGGGGGCTGCAGGCTGTGACCCCCGGCAATTCCTCTTCCTACAGCTTGTCCCAGGTGGCCTTGGCGTCCTCCTCCATCGGCACATTTGATGTGAGTTCTGCGGCGGGTGTGGGGCAAGGGCAGCACTGAGATCTCCTCCACGGGGCTCAGTGCTGGTGGGCTTGTGTAGGAATTCCCTCCTTGGAGCCCGGTCCCGGTCCTTTCATTATCACTAACAGACTCCTTAAAACACTAAAGAAAGCCAAACCGAATGCCAAGGATCCAAATTTAAAGGAAGAGGTCGTAAATGAGAAATTAACTGCCAAAACTGCTTGCCCACAAACACGAATGCTCAGGTGGGGGTCCCTGTTCATAGTGCACCGTGTGAATTCCTGGGAGGGTTGGGGCCATCAATAACTGCCCGCTGCTGTTACCGGCGGGGCCGGACGCCTGGGCTGCCCTCATGCCACGTGTGCTCAATGTCCAAGTCTCCAAATCCCAACACAGCAGCGGAGCCATGCAGCAGGGCGAGAGCCTGAGGGCCTGTGGGCAAGGTCTGTCCATCTGTCCATCGGTCTGTCTGTCCGCGGGGCTGGGCAGCCTTTAGGCGGTGAGGAGGCGCCTGCAGCAGCGGTGGCACTGCCCCACCTGGGTGCCCGGGCTGCTGCTGGCGCAGGGGAAGGCTCTCATTTCTGCCATCTTTCACTGAAATTCAGAATTTTTCAAATGTTCCCATTTGTCTTGGGGTAGCGGAGGGACCTGTGCAATTTTCCTGTGATTTGGGGCCACGCTGGATGAATTAATGGAAGTGAGCCTGACAGGCACGGCTGCTGGCATGCAGAAAGATGGGCTATGTACATCACCCCTCTGTGTTTCAGGAGCTGCCGCTGAACAGAGTTCTCGCAGACATTATTCATGTGGCCTACGTGCCATCCATCAACAGTAAGCACGGCTATGGCTTCATCTGAGGATTCGCTTTCTGCACAGGGAAAATAGCTCTCATTTCTTTTCCTATAGCCTGTTGTTGTCTCTTTTTTTTTTTTTTTTTTTGGGAAAGGCATTTACTGGCTGACCTTGCAGACTTCTCCTGCCCTCGGTGGCAGTGAGTAACGGTGCCCAGGAAAGTTGCTGGCCTGTCGTTGTGCAGCTGCAGGGCATGCAGCCAGGGCTGGGGACGGGCAGTGCCTCCGGGCTGGGGGCTTGGCACAGCCCCTCCTGTGCTGGGCCCCCCCGTCAGCTCCGGCAGGGGCTGCAGGCTTCTTCTCTGACACCTGAGTGTTGCTGCTGTTCTGAAAATCAAAGCCATTTGTCAGGCAAAACTGGAAATAGTTCTCAAAACTGTTCTGAAGTCTCCAAAAATCTACCCGTCCCTCTTTGCCATGCCCAGGCATCATTAAAATGCCCACCCTAGAACAACAGTTTATCAGCTTATGGAAACCATGCCAAAGGACGGGATTTTATTCACGCTAGTGTACACAAGCTGGGGTGCCAGCCCAGCCTGCTTTCCTTCTGAGTGCTCCCCAAACCTCCTGCAGAGCCCACAGCGGGCACAGGGGTGGTGGGCCTGGGACCCCCTGACACCTCCCCGCTGGTTGCAGGGGCGCTGCGAGGAGGGGTCCCGCTGCCCCCGCTGCTGGGCACCCCATACCGGCGGGTGGAGGTCGGCCGGCTGCAGGTAGGCATGGGCACCAGGGGGATCCCTGGTCATCCCCAGCCAGAAGGGTGGCTCTAAACCCTACCCACGTGCTTTTTTCTTTTTTAAAAATCTGCAGAATGGGCTTGTGCTGGATGTGCCTGTCGCGGAGATCTGACGCACGGGGAGGGACGGCTGCACCCAGCTGCTGCTGCGCGACCGAGCCGGAGCGGGTGGCAGAGGGAGCGGCGAGGGTGGTGGCTTCTTCTTCCTCTTTCCTTGACTTCTCCACATTTTCCCACCTGAGCTAAAATTAAAAGAGCGGATCACGCAGTGACGGGACCCTGGCCTGCTGTGCATGTAGCGGAGCCAGCCGCGCACGTCTTCGCTGAGGTCGCGTTTCTGCAAAGGGCTGCCCCTGAATTGATCACGTCTGCAGCAAAAACAGCACAGGCATGGGCGCGGCGGGGGGGCTGCGGCACACACGTCTCCCCTGGGAGGGGGGCAGGAAGGGTTCCCAGGGGTGCCCCTGCTGTGAGAGGAGGGGTTCGTGTCTGCAGCCAGCGGCACGGGGTTGTGCATTTCGGAACTACTTAGGGAAGCACGTTTAGATATCTCCCGGTGTTTTTTAATATTTCAGAAGTGCCTCGTATGGTGGTTTATTGGCTGCATTGCAGATATTGATCCCAAGCATATAGTTCACTGATTGCTGGATAATTACGTGTCATTAGTACGTCAATAAACAGCTTTGATCCTCATTTCATTGAACCAACATGAATCGAATGTTTTTTTCCTGGCGACAGGTAGCTGGTGTAGAATTAAGGTTATCTTTGAAAAGATCATTGTGTTTTTAAGAAATTGTCCTCAAGAAAATCTCACTGTGAGGCAGGCTATGAAAACCCCATTTGTTTTCTTGTGTGTGCTGCCAGACACAGCAGGCGTTTGTTCTGTACTGCTTGAAAGGAATTGTCTTTGTGAGAGGCTCCAAGCAATGAGGAGAGCAGTCATAAAGCCAGCTCCCATTGAGGACTGGTGTTTGTGATGCCTTCCCTCCTCATTGCCGTGCAGACACTGCCAATGCCAAGCATTTTTTAAAAAAAGATTTTCCTCATTGTTCTTGCTTTAGCTAATAAAGAATTGAACAGTTTGGGTTGGAGCTCCTCGAAGAAGAAGAAATAAGAATCACAATATCTGTACGCAGCCCTCCTAGGAGAAACAAAAGCTGGAAATCTCGGGTGGTGCCTATTTAATTTTTCATGAAACACTTAACCACGCTGCCAAGCTGTGCTATCACTGGCTTTTAACACCCCGGGACAGCTGCTTGAGGTGCAGCCTTTGGACACGTGCGGAGGCCAGCGCCACGTGCAGGGGCTGCAGGGACCCCGGCCCCGGTCCCCTGACAGGGCTTTGTCTGGTTGCTGCTGCCAGGATGGGGAAGCAGAACGAAGTGGACTCCTTCCTGAAGCAGGGCTATCACATTTTGTGTTTGCTGTGGCCAGAAAGGTGAAGGGGGGGGGGGGGGGTGGGGCCCACTGCCCCCCACCCTGGCAGCAAGGGGTGCCCCACGTGCAAGGCCCTGCACCCCCAGCTCCAATTGTCACTCCCAGAGCAGATGCAGTCCCAATAGCCAATTCACTAATAATCAACCATTATTTCACATGTGTTCGAGCAATGTTGACCTCCTCTTGTTAATGCCAAGATCTCTAACGTTTCTTGGTGCTGTGTCCCTGCTACTGCCTGCCCTTACGTCTCAATTCCCCGGTGATCCAACTGCCAAAGACGTAGTTGTTCACGTTGCTCCCATTCTTCTCCTTTTGAACAAGTCTGTTCTGAGGTAGTCTGTGTGTCTTCACAGGCTGACTTGGCTGCAGGATCTTTGGGCTTTCAAAGTTGCTTTAGTGAGAGCTGGACCTTGAGATGCGATTCTCTTTACGGGAACCTGCTTTGGTTTATCTGAAATATTTGGTTGTCAGAGACCTCTGCATTCAGTGACAGCGGGTGAGAAGCCAAGTTACAGTCATGCCTAAAAGGTCACTGCTCGGGAGCTATTCTCCGCAGCGCCAAAAGGCCCCGTTACTGTGTGCCGACCATCGTCAGGTCTTTCTTTATGGCCAGTCAGGTTTCGTATAGTGATTGATTGCCCAAGGTATGAAGTGGCTCAGGAGGGATGATAGCGTAATACCATCTTGTTAACACCCTCTTCCATCTTATCAAATGCCACGATCTAGCAGTGACAGCAAGGCTTTGTGCTCCGGGGGTGCCTGACTGATCAGGTTGCGGGAGAGTGACAACTCTGTAAGTACTTTGGCACCTTTGTCATCCCTTCCTTGGCCTTCAGCTAAGATATTTTTTAAAGCTGGAATTAATGTGTGACAAAAGCTGGCCAATCTCCTGGAAATACTTAATTCCAAGTTTGCAGAAAGCATTAACTCTGAGCAAGCATTTTTCTGGACTATTATTCCTCCGAGCTGGGGAGCAGCCCATCTACCCCTGCCATTAATCATCATGACAGCAGAGTGAATAGTTCACAGCTGCCCCCTCGGCTGCCCATCGTGTCCTCTCCTCCACCATGGACAGGTTGCGTGGCACATGCCCGCACGGGGGCTGCGCTGGGGCTCTCCTCTTCCAGCCCCAAAGCCTGCTGCCCTGGTGTGGCCACAGAGACCACCTCTTTTGGTATGCCCACTCTGGACCAACAGTTCCTGCAAGACTCAAAACAATCCCGAGTCCATCAGCTCCAGCCTGGGAGCTCCCTGGCTTTGCGGTCAATGGCATCACCCTCTGAGCAGGTTCTCCCATGGCAGCACATCCCACCTCCTATCCTCCTCTGTAAATCAGCACCGAGAACTGCACAAGTACTTGGCGGTGGGGGCGGACGGTATTTTGACACATTTTTCAGTCAAGGCTTTAATTTCATTCAGAAAAATATATATATATATATATTAGTATTTTATGAGGGCACGGCTTTTCAGCCATGTCTACATCTTGATGCACGGCTCACGGGACAGAGACCAAGCCCCAAACCATAACATACGAACCGAGGCAGCGATGTGTGTGCACGTCCATGAGGACTGGCGCCCAGGGCTGGGCTGACGTCTGCCACTACACATATTAGTCATTGCTCAATAATTTACCCAACTCCTAATATCTATAAGGAAATATTTGCAGTAGAAGTCACCAGAAACCATATATTGTTTGTTTTGCTCCCCGCTAATTATTCTGGATATCCTCCATGACATCGTTTGCCTCATTCCTGGTGAGAAGATCTGTATATAAGGATGCGTGCTGTGGGGCATCTTCAGAAGGCAGGGACATTGGCTGGAAAGATCCTTACACTGAAGAGATGGGTCAGGTAAGAGCAAAATTATTCCTCAAAACGCATGTTCTTAGCTTCTGCTTCTGCAAACCTGAGTGCCTCCCAAAGGCGAAGCCTTGATGTCAGCTTGTGACTATTGGTTTTTTTTTAACAAAAAACATTATTCTTGCCTGCTGCCTGACTGAATTATGCTCTAACAAGCAAAATGTGAGGCAGCCTTCACTGCGAGTTCCTGAGGAACAGAAATGCACGTTCATTGTATTGGCAGTCCTTGAAGAAGAAAGGGTATTTTGTGATTTTTGTGAACAATTACCAGATTAATTACTTATGGTATAATTCTGGTCTCCGAGATAGCTTTTTTTTTTTTTTTTTTTTTTTTACCTAAGGTGAATTACACCTTTCACATTTGTTTTGATCCTTTTTGATGTGCTATTTAAATTTAAATAGATTTGGGTCAATGAAATTCATTACGGTTCCGTAAAAAATGCTACTTCAAGTTATAGATCTCCCCAAAATATTTCAATGACGCCGAAACTTTTAAAATGATCTTCTTCTTCGTGTGATTCTTGGAAAAGGTGCTTTTGTGCTGAGGCAAGCCTCAGATACGTGATGTTTGTGATAGATCCCGACACCCAGGCGAGGAGATGCCTTCCTCACCAGACGTGCCGGTGCCTTTGTCCCGTGCGCTGCTGCTGCTTTTCTTTCCGTGCCCTTCCCAGTCAGTCACAACGTGCTGCCCAGTGCCAGGGGCTTCGGGCAGGACCATCTGAGCAGCCTCCTTCTTGCCACTTGGCTGCCGAGACGGTCTTTGGAGCAGCTGCTGCTGGAGCTGTGGTTGCTCCTGCGGGGCAGTGCTCCCAGGACCGTTCTGTGCCCACCGGTGTGGTGCAGAGGACGGAGGGGTGCCCGCGGCTTCCTCTCTCATTTTGTCTTCCCTGCGAGTCTCTCCTTCTTTCCTCCTCCCTCCTCCTCCCTCCGGCCACTGCCTCGTGCTCACTGTTCCAGCATTGCACTGATGGCAATTGCTTCCTGCAGTTACCAGAACCGAAGATGTTCAAGTTCTGTGTGGTTTTCCTCCTCTGCGGCCTGCTGACCCCTTCGCAAGGACTTTCTGGAAGTGCCTCGGCGTCTGCCCGGGTGGATAAAGATGTGCTGGAAAATGGTAAGTGTTTGGAAGAGACGGGATTTTTCTTTGTTTTGAGACCACTTCTGCTCGTTCTGTCTCTTGAACATGTTCAGAAAACCAAAAGCTGGTCCAGCAGTAGTAACGCTGCTCGTAATTTGTATTTATAGAGCATTTTGCAGATGGCACGTCAGATACTTCCCAGTGACTGGAACGTCACCCGTGGTGTACAAAGAGGGGAAAAGAGGCACGGGGGAGGGAAGGAACAGCCAGGCTGACACAGCATGTTTGTGTCTGGGTCAGCGTGGCTCACAGTGACCTCTCAAACATGTCTTCAGCCATTACAGGGTCACTAGCCAGCGGCAACCTCCTCGAGGGGCTCCTCAGCGGTCTCCTTGGTGGCGGTGGTCTTGTTGGCGGTCTGCTTGGAGGAGATGGACTTCTTGGCGGTCTGCTTGGTGACAACGGACTTGTTGGAGGTCTCCTTGGTGAAGATGGACTTGTTGGAGGTCTTGTTGGTGAAGATGGACTTGTTGGCGGTCTCCTTGGTGGTGATGGACTTGTTGGCGG
>CM021750.1:15165419-15310309 GCA_011075105.1 Heteronetta atricapilla
GGTGGTCTTGCAGGTGGCCTCCTTGGTGGCAATGGTGGTCTTGCAGGTGGTCTCCTTGGTGGCAAAGGGCCCATTGGTGGTCTCCTTGGTGGCAAAGGGCCCATTGGTGGTCTCCTCGGCGATGATCCTCTTGCTGGTGGTCTCCGTGGTGGTGATGGAGCAGTTGGCGGTCTCCTTGGGGGCAATAGTGGTCTTGCAGGTAGTCTCCTTGGTGGCAAAGGGCCCATTGGTGGTCTCGTTGGCGATGATCCTCTTGCTGGTGGTCTCCGTGGTGGTGTTGGAGCAGTTGGCGGTCTCGTTGGCGACAACGGTGTTGCAGGTGGTCTCCTTGGTGGCAGTGGTCTCCTCGGTGGACGTGGTCAGCGCAGCCCAGGCACGCATCCTGAAGGAGGGCTCCTTGGCAAGAATGGTCTGCTGGGCACCATCACAGGGCTCACAGGGTGAGTGAGAGGGGGAGACGCGTGTCCCCCGAGCAGCCCTCTGTGCGTGGTCTGGGCAGTGCTGGGGAGAGAAGCTTGTGGTGCGGGCACGCTTTCCCCTCCTTCCCGTCCTTGGGGCAGGTTCATAAGCAAGGGTTCAGCTGTTGGGAGTTTGTGTGTGCCCCTACCACAAAGGTGCCTCGCACCCGCTGCAGGCTGGCCCTGGCTGGAGGGGAGCCCTACTGGCCCAGGACCCCGAGACCAGGGCTCTGCAACTGGCCACAGCACTGGGGGCCGAGGGGATCCCAGCAAGGTGCTGCTTACTGACTTGCCTTGTTTTGACTCTCCAGGCTGAAAATTGTGAACATCACCCTCCCCAAAATAACTCTGAGCTTCCTGCCAGGCATCGGGCTCCAGCTGAATATCTACACCCAGCTGCTGGTAGATGGCAATGGGTAAGGGGCATCTGTCGGGGGCACAGCTTGGGGCAGGGGTTCGCCATCTCTTCGGAAAGCAGATGGATAGAAAACCCTCTGAGACGTGTGTCCTCCTTGGGCTGTGCAGCGCAGTGGGTGGACTGCTCCAGCTCCAGGTGGAAGCAAACATCACAGCAAGAGTCCGGCTGGTCCAGGACAAGTCAGGGACTCTCAAGCTGGTCGTCGAAGACTGCAAGACTCTTCTTGGAGGCGTCAACATCCGTGCTGGGTAGGTCCGCATGTGAGCAAAGTGCTCGTCACTGAGAAACCTTTGCACTATTGACCATCAAAGAGTGCATGACGCACCAGAGGCTGAAATGCCCGGTTCTCTGCCTCGGAGATGAATTGATGAAGTTTTTTTTTTCCAAAGTTTTAGCTTGAGAAAGCATATTGCAAGATTGTGCCACAGTTCTGGCAGCGGGCCTGGTTCAGGGGGGCTTGCTTTTGGTGACGTTTGGTGACATTTGGTGACTGATGTACAGCCCTGGACAGTGCGAGGCCTCCTGTTTCTCTTGTGTGAAGTACATTTATTCTCCAGCTGCTCATCTATCTCACATTTTGTTTCCCATCTGCCTGTTACCCAGACCCAAAGTGCCACTTGTGGAGAAAACCTTAAAGAGCGTCCTCGGCAGCGTCCTGCCAACGCTGGTAAGTGCATGAGCGGCGGCAGCACGCCGCGGGTGGCCAGGCACCGGGACAGGGCTGTTTGCACAGCTGCAGCCTCACCGGGGCACCCGTCTGGCCCCACCACCACGGCCAAGGCTCTGCGGGCAAGTGCGTTTCTGAGCAACGTGCTCATGTAATGGGCATCCCACATGAGTGCAGGGTCTCGCCCTGGCCGTGAAGCCCAACCCGGTGCGGCAGGCGTGCGGCGATGCTGAGCCCTGCACCGGGGCCCTCCGCCAGCAGCCCCGGTGCAGGCAGGGAGGGAGCTAACGAGCTTTTAGCCCCGCTGACGCCATACACAGTGGCTCTGCTGGGTGTCCAGGGGCCCTGACCTCTCTCTGCCTCCCCAGCTGTGCCCTGTCGTCGACACCGTGCTGGGCATCGTGAACACGCTGCTTGGCTCCGTGACTTGTAAGTGCTGCGATCCCTTCCTCCTGTCCCTGTGCCCCCAGCCTGGGTCTGCCCTGCTCTTAGGGTTTGTTTTCTTTACGTTGGGTACATACAAATGCTAAAAAAACTTTTTGAAAACGCAGCTCTCCATTCAAGCACAACATTCAATTTCCCTTGCCCCAGAGCAGCAGCAGGCAATGTTTCCTGCTGAAAGCCACTTCAGGACTCATAGCTTTTGGAAACAACAGTTTTGCTGCAGAACAGTGCTTGCCAGCCCCTTGTCCGGCTGGGAATGCTGTGAGAAGGGGCCACCTGCATTCGGATATCTTTTGGGACCGTGGTATTTGGGAGCAGTTCCTCTCCTTGCAGCTTAGAAGCTCTCCTCCTTGTGTCTCGCAGCTGTGCTCCCACTCGGGGCCCTGGGAGATCTCCAGTATACTCTGTCCTCCCTTCCCATTGTCGGCGACAAGTCCATCCAGCTGGATCTAAATGTGAGTGCTGCCAAATGCCTTCGAATCGGTGGGTTTGGGGGGTTCATCTAAATGGGGTGGCTGCTTGTGCAGGGCTGCTTGTTTCCAGCTGCCTGAGAGCATTCGCCGAGCGGTGCTGCTGCGTGGGGCCCGGCCAGGTCTGTGCTGCTGCCGGGTCTCTGCCTTATTCTCTACTTGCTAATCCTGGAGGACAGCATGAGTCAGCCTGGCTTGACACTGGCTAATTAAGCGTAATTACAACGCTCACATAGTTGTTAATCAGAAAAGCCCAACATTAGCATTTCGTACAAGAGCAGTAGGTCACCATTTACAGAAAGGTTTCATTTGTAAGTGGTTTATAAAAGTTTGGTGTGTAATTAATGGGGATTATAATCATGCCAAAAATATCGGCAACGTGTCTTACCCATCAGGAGATGTCACGGTGCTTTAACCGGAGAGCTCCAGCAAATGCTTCCGTTGCCTGTGCCAGAGCAGCCGAAAGCAGCTCCCTAGTTAATAAAGCGCCAATTGATTGCGCAGGCGGGCAGGGGGCCTGGCAGCCCCGGTGATGCCAACCTCCTGCCCCTGCTCTGTCCCCTGCAGCTCCTCCTCAGGGATGCGGCAGGCAACGTGGTGGAGCCCGTGCGCGGACAGTTGTCCCCCGTCACCCTGCTGCCCACCACCAGCCGCGGGGTGCAGGTGGGGCTCTCCCAGGACGTGCTGGGCGCCGTGCTGGGGCTGGCCCAGAAGCAGGGAGCCTTCAACCTGGACATCACCAGCTCAGCGGTGGGTCGCAGCTCACGGGGTGCGGCTGAGCCCGGCAGGGGCTCCTGCACAACCCTGCCCGCTGCTGACCCCGCGGGCGCTGTTCCCACAGGTGCCCGATAACATCTCGCTGTCCACCTCGGCACTCGTCTCAGCCTTCCCTCAGGTCAGCCACCTCACGCTGTGTAACACAGGCGATAAAAGAGATGCTTTGTGCTCATTTGTCTCTAACCCCCCCCCAGCCACGCCAAGGCTGCGTGTCCTGACGGCTCTGCTCCCTGCACAGCTCTCCGCCGTGGTGCCTAGGTCGCTGCCGCTGGCTCTGCGTGTGCGGCTGGCTGACGTGCCAGAGGTGGCCCTGCAGGATGGGAGAGCCACGGCCAACCTCCAAGGCACCATCGACGTCGTGACACGCCGCCCAGGCTTCCCCGTGCAGACCCTCTTCAGCCTGAACTCGGTGAGCGCGAGGCTGGGGGGGGGCAGCAAGGGGTATGGGGGCAGCTCCCTGCCCATGGCTTTGGATGCCCCCCATCTTAAAAATGGCCTTTTAATGTGCTCGTAACCACAGGCAGGTGAAACATTTGTTGAATAATTCAAAAAATAATTAATTAAATTAAAAAATAAAATACATTCAAAAAGACGGGAATTCCAAATCCCAAGGGGAGAGATCCGTGACACCATCTGCCAAAAAAAATATGCTATTTCTAGACACAGGCAGGTGTTTTTTCACCGTCTGGGTTATTTACAAACATTCCGTGTTTTACTTCCAGTCTCGGGGAGCTGTGCTGGGAAATAACTTCATTTCTTCTGTTGTTGCAATTCCAGGACATCGGTCTGAACGTCACCCCCTCCATCTCCAGCGGCAAGCTGCTCACCTCCCTGGCCATCGACAGGTAGAGCCCAGCTCGGCGGGGCGGGCTCTGGTAGCGGCTAACGAGGGAGGAGTGGGAGAAATGTGGGGCTCCTGGGGCTCCAGGGCCTCCCCCGGCACCAGCCTCAGATGCCTGAAGTAACGAGAGAGTTTTTGTATCTCTGTGTGGACAGGACAAATTCTGGAGCAAAAAGGGTCTGGGCACCGCTCAGAAAGCGTGATGGGGGCTGCTCTTGATGCAGCCCTGGTTTTTATCTGTTTTAATCTGCTTCCATGTTTTTACCTGTTGTAGAGTCAAACTGGGACTGGCATCCTCACAGATTGGCCCTCTCAATGTAAGTGCATGATGCTTGCGATTGTCATGCTGCAGCAAGTGATTTGTTGACCAGGAATTATTTGTAGGGCAGGGACACGGGCGTTTGTAGGGAAGGGATGCCAGTTGTTCAGGCATCACACTCCTGGCAGAGGACCCCATGTGTTCTGTAGCAATGGCTCCTGGCCGTGTGTGCTCGTTCCCTGTGCTGGCAGCATACTGGGCGTGCTGGAGAAGGGGGAAGGAAAAGGCAAGGAGTTGCCCAAAGGACACGGCACCCCGTGGCTGGAGGGGCCTCGCTGCAGGAAGCCTCCTGGCATCCACGTGTCACAGCCCCAGGCATCCCGCGCCCACAGATCTTAGCTCATAAGGCTGCCAGTGCTCAGCCTTCACCCCCAAACCCTCATTTCCCTCGGGTACTGACTCGTGCTTCCTCCCACTGCAGGTCTCCCGGCTTGAAGGATGGGTGAAGGATGTCCTCGCGGCTGCATACGTGCCTGCCATTAACAGTACGGCGGGGGCTGACCCCCCCTTCCCACACCCAGCTTGGATCCAGCCCCCTCCCCTGCTGGCCGCTTGGGGGGGCTTTGCCCGCAGCGAGCCGCTCTCTCTTGGTCTTGCAGGTGCTGTGAGCGTGGGGATCCCCCTGCCCAACATCCTCAACACCAGCTTTGAGAACAGCCAGGTGGACATCGCTGATGTAAGGCTCTTTTCCCAGAACTGGGGGGGGGTGCAGGATGAGTGCCCCCTTCCCGAGGAGCTGCTGCTCCCTTTTAGGGGCTCACCCCACAGGATATGGGGAAGAGCTGGAGAAAACCCAGCTGACAAAACTGAATCGTTTTTGTGCTTCTCCCTGGCAGAACACCTTTGTGATCAACCAGAAGTCTAGAGTGCTCTAAAACCAGCTTGTCTCAGGAAAACCTTGCCCCTGCTCTTGGGATGAGGCAGACAATTCCCCGTGAGCCTGGAGAGCCCTGGTCGTCCCTAATTGCTTTGTCTCTGTTTTCTCTTGAGTATTATCATGTGTTATTGCCGTGGCCCGAGAGGGAGGGATGTTTCTGGTCCCTCCGTCCTGCTGTGGGCTACATGGGGACTTGGAGAAGGTGCTCGGCTGATGGATGTTAGGGGGCACTTTCTGTGGCCAATTCTGACACCCTAAGTCTGGAACCAGAGCTCCTGTTTTGGCATAAATGTTGCTCTCAAATTCCTCTTTTAATAAAATCCTTCACTGCCTCAATACTTCTCTCTCTGAATGTCCTTTGGACGTGGGTTTCCAGCTGCCAGGATCCATTTGTCTCTGCAGTGCCCCCACACCATATGGCCCTTGGAAAGGCCACGCAATTCAGAGAGGAGCCCGTACCCACAGCCAGTAATCCGATAAGCTGCTACCTAACAGAAAGCCCCTGTGCAGCCCTGGGCATGGCACCAGCTGTGAAGGCGTGGATGAAAAACCCTGTGTGGCTGCACAGAGCTGCCCACCGTGTCCTCCCGTGCGCCAGCACCAGGAGCCGGCGGTGTCCCCAGGGCTTTTGCCCCCCACCCCAGCCCCAGGCACACACACAGCTCCCTCCCCGCACCACAGCTCCCCTGGGGCTGCATTGCAGAGGCAGCTCCAGGCCAGCGCAGCCTCCTTGGAGCACAGTGTGGGGACCATGAGCAAGGCACAGGAATGGGGCTGAGCCTCCTGCTCCATAACTGAGCCATGGGGGGGGCTGGGGGGGTGCAGATCGGTGCCTCTTGTATTAGGGTCTGTACAGAGTCAGGCACAGACACACTGAGCTTACGCCTTCCTCCTGCCTTGCTTAGGGATGTATTTCCCCCTTGTTGTGTAAGATGCACCGGGTAGTTTTATCTGGGATCTTAGCAATATATTTTATCTCACAAAGGTATTAGCAGTTCAAGACACCGGGACAAAAGCACCCTTATGATCCGTGGGCTGACACCCGATCTGCATTTCTCAGCCTGAAGGGGCTTTCCTGTGGCCGCAGGAACGCGTTCTGCTGGGAAGGGGCTGGCAGCTGCGGAGGCTGATAGGATAATCCTCGGGAGCTGCTTCTCAGGTTGAGCGCTAAAGGAGCTGAAATGTCTCCCAGGGCTTCTCTGGAGTGCTCCATGGAAAGCTGGGCAGGACCTGAAAAATCACCTGCAGGTGTGTTTGCGGATGCCAGTACAGCAGTTTGTGTTAATGCCTGGATGCAGGCGGTGGCTGGGATTTGTGTGGACACCTGGAGAATAAGTGGATTTTCCAGCATGTCTCCTCTGGGGTCAGCAGCAGCTCCGTGTGCTCCAGCAACCGAGGCTTGGGGATTTTCTCCTTTCCTCCAAGCTCTTGGGTAACAGCACTGCTGATAAGGGGGTATCCAGTGTCCCATTGCTCAATACTCCGTCCTGCTTTACAAAGCATTATTTATACTGGGATATATGAAAACCACAAATGCTGCTTTATGGACCCAATCCACTAGCCCAGCTTTTATGAATTAGGCATCCTTCCCCTTTTCCTGCATCAGTTTTGCTATATAAGGGCCCCCTGTTCCTACAAAGCAGGGACGAGGTGAGAGCTGGGTGACCATGGACAGCTGCGAGGTCTCCACTTGATCAGGAGCCGAGCCGTGAAAGACCAGAGCCGAGCTTTGCAATTTGGGATAAGGCCAGGTAAAGGCGGGCAAAACAGTGGCACGGGGTTTTCTACGACTGGGGCACAGAGCCACCATTTTACCTGCAAGCCTTACAATATGCTCTGGTGAGTGAGAGAAACGTTGGGAAGATGCTGAAAATGGTGGAAATGCAGCTAAGTGATCCTGGATTACATTTAGTGGCGAGCCTGAAAGATTGATAAAGCAATATGGGAACACTTCACTGAAGAAAACAGTGTACTCATCTGACACAGAAAGTCAGAGATATTTTTGCACTGCGGGATCTTTTTAAAGCGATCGGTAATATTTTTATTGTTGTAAGGTTGAAACACGCCATTTAAAAGAGAGCTGAGGGAATTTATTCCAGATCTCAGCTGTTTGTGGCGTGGCAGGATGAATTCGCACACCTGCTTAGGGGGTGGCTTTAGCAAGGGAAGCGCAGCGCAGCCTCTGGGTTATGAGTTGTGATTTCATGCTGCAAGTTCAAAATCGTGTCACAGCGACCGGAGGTGGGAAGGAGCGTGCTGCCCGGGTTGCACGTGAGTGGAAGCAAGCAAATAGGTGCTGTGGTTGTGCAGACACAGGCTTGAAAAATCACCTGCAGATGTGCACAGGGATGCCCTCCCTCTTCCCGTGTGTGTGTGTGTGTTCCCAAATCCGTTTGCTGAATGTGGCTCAAACAGTTTTGTTCCTTCTAAAGCTCAGATTTGCTCTTCACCCAAAAGTGTGCCCCCGACTCGAGGTATCTCAGGCTTTCCTCTGCCTCCAGGGGTTGCCCACCCTGTTTCCCCTCACCCCCATTCTCCTCCCCCAGGCTGCTGCTGGCTGCCTCAGTGCCAGCGGTGTGAGTGGCGCGAGCCACCCCCCGTGTCCCCGTCCCGCCACCACCCCCAGCCGGGGCAGAGGACGCCATGCGGACGGCTCTGAGCATCGCTGTCGTGTACGCCCTGCTGACCCCGGCACTGGGCCAGCCGCCGACAGATGCCGTCCTGAGGCTCAATAAAGGCGTTCTGAGCGACGGTGAGTTGACCTGCCCTAGCCAACCTCTGAGTCTTTCTTTTTTATTGGAATTAAAATTTGGAGCAGCCAGGCTCCCAGAAGGACTCCCCGTGTGATAGGGACTCAGCAGAGGTGCTGCGTGAGCCCCAGCCTCGCCTCCTGGTGAGGATCTGTCACCGTGCAGCCCCTGTAACCATCCCAGCCCACGTGCTGCCTCACCTGGGTGGGCTGCGAGTTCCCCTGAGCTGCTTCACATGGGTCCGAACACTGTGCCTGGCAGCTGGAAGATGCCAAAGCCCTTCTTCTGCCGTACCACAGATGGGTGAAAAAAAGCACAGGCAGGCAGGGGCTGGGACAGGCAGTGACCGCGATGGGGAGCTCGTGCTGGAGCTCAGCCTGCAGGCGCTGCAGGAGGGGCTGAGGGCGTGCGGGGTCTCCAGCTCTTGCAGGCTCCCTGCGGCAAGGCAGTGCCCTCCGCGGCACGCTCGGCGAGGTGCCCTTCGGCAGCGGAGCGCCCGGCGTGGACGGCAGCGGCGGCCTGCAGGGCGGTGGCCCTGGAGGAGGTCTCCTCGGTGGCGGTGGCCTGCTGGGTGGTCTTACTGGGGGTTTGCTGGGCGGCGGTGGCGGAGGGCTGCTGGGGGGGGCTGACTGGTGGCCTGCTGGGCGCGGGTGGTGATGCTGGCGGTGGCTTGCTGGGCGGAGGTGGGGAGGCTGGAAGCGGTCTGCTCGGTGGCAATGCCGCTGGGGGTCTTCTTGGTGGAGGAGGTGGCGGAGACGCTTATGGGGCGGCCCGCAGAAACGGCGTCCCTCCCAGGGGCTGGCCTGCGGCTGCTGGCGACGTCCCCAGGGGTGGCATCCCCCCGGGGGTCGCTGGAGGAGGACTGGGTGATGGAGGTCTCCGAGGCACGGCGGGGATCCTCGGCCCCGGTGGCCTTCTCGGCGGAGGAGGGCTCCTGGGCAGCGGCGGGCTGCTGGGAGGCGGCGGGCTGCTCGGCGTCCTGGGGGAAGGAGGCTTGCTCAGCACGGTCCAGGGGCTCACCGGGTAAGGAGGGCTCTGTCCGGGCTCCTTGCAGGGGGAGCAACCTCTGAATGCTGCTGGGGTGTGGGGTGTGTGTGTGTGTGTGTGTGTGTGGAGATCCTTCAGTAGCTGCTCAGATTTGGCTGGGAGCTGATGCTTTGGCAGAAATGCTGCCTGCAAGCCCCCCAGGTTTGCGTTGCTGGCTGCAGAGCAACCTCTCAGCTGCACAAGGGGAGGTTGAAGGAGGGGGGAGTTGAGAAGTGCTTGCCCGTAGAGGGAGCACTGAACCGTACATCAGCCCTGGGCAGCCGATGCCGTTGTTGCCAAGCCAATGCTCAGTTGTCTGCAATTTTCCTGTTCTAATTCCTATCGGAAGCCCAGCACTGAGCAGAAGCACAAGAACAAGCAATAATAAGGCAATTAGAACAAAGCTTCTGATAAAATTGGAAAATAACTGAGAAAACTTGGTGTCTTCTGCCATTTCTTGCCTAAATTCACCCATCCCTCGAGCAGTCACCTGTGCAGAGCCCCGGGTGGGGGGGTTGCTGTGCCCAGAGCCACCACTCGTGACTGTCCATGCCCCCCTCGCTGTCCCCACAGGCTGAGGATCGTGGACCTGACGCTCCCCAGGGTGTCCCTACGGCTCCTGCCTGGCATCGGCGTCCACCTGAACCTCTACACCCGGGTGGCCCTCAATGGCAAAAGGTAGGTCTGGCTGGTGCCCGGCGCCTGCAGAAGCCTGGCCACGAGGGGTCCGGTGGGACAGAGCCCGCTCGTGTCCCCAGGAAGGGGCTGCTCCTCTGGAGCTCAGTCCAGTCCCCTTGCACAGCCTCCTGGGTCTCCTTGACATCGCAGTGGAAGTGAACATCACATCGAGGGTCAGGCTAACCATGGACGGCACCGGCTATCCCAAACTGGTGATAGAGAAATGCAACACGCTCCTCGGTGGCATTAAAGTCAGACTCCTGAGAGGGTGAGTGACAGCAACGTCCTCATCCACCGGCACGTGCTGACTGCTGATGGTGCCTCGCCGGCCCCCCAGCCCATGCCAGCGGATGCCAGGGTGGGCACGGGGGCGCTTCCAGCTCTGTGGATGACAGTGGCAGCATTGGTGACATCTGGCCGTGTCAGGGGGCAGGAGCAGAGGGCTCCTGGTGGCGGCAGTCCCGCCGTACCCTGGTGCAGCTGCACCAAAGGCCGGGTTCTCCTCTGGGGCTGTGCAGCCAAGCAGGACACCCTGCAGCGGTGCAGAGGTCACAGAGGAACATCTCTGCCCCTTGTGCTGCATTCAGTCTTTTTACCTGACATCGCACAGGGTCTGCTAAGGTGTAAGCACTTGGCATGGAAAGCACAAAAACTGCTTGGGCTGAGGTTGTTTCTGCTCATTTACAGAGCCTAGTAGAAAAAAGGCAGCAATAAATTTCCCACTGGCTATTTTGGGATGCAAATTAGACTTATCTCATGCAAAATCCAAGCATACACAACACGCTTTGCTGCTGCAATTGCCTTGCTCCAGGAGGTCTGCTCTACATGCATTTCTCAGGGAATTGTTTAAAAGTCATTTACTTTGCAGCAGTTTTTTTTCCTGGTGCTCCTTTGTTTTTCCACAGCCTGCTCCCAGTTGTGGATAATTTATTGGCCAGTGTCCTGAACAGGCTTCTTCCTAATCTGGTAAGTTGGAAGAAAAACCCCTTGTGGTGTGGCTTTGTGTAAGCCGAGCCAGGGCACACCTCAGGCAGTGCAGTTGCTGCCCAAGTGACTCCAGGTGAGCAGGAGGCATAAATCCCACCCTGGAAAGCAGCAATGGGTCCATCTGAGAGCTGTGGTGCTGCTCCTGCTTGTCCCAGAGCGGGATCAGTGCCACTGCCCCGGGGGCTGCCATGGTTTGTGCTTAGGGGAGGACACGTGCCACCTCTCCATCTGTGTGGGAGAAACTGTGCCTGCCCCCAGAATGCCAGGGCAGAGCTTGGCACAGATCTGCCCAAGTGCTTGGGATCTTCTACCAACATCCATGTGATGGGCTGGGGTCTCTGCTCCCTCCCAAGAGTCCCAGGGTCTCTCCAACCATCTCACACGTGCTCCTGGCACCTTGTGCTCGTCCCAGCATGCCGGAGGAAGGTCAGGGTGCCCCGGGCCGGACCCAGGGCTGGCCCAGCCTTGGCAGCACTGGGGGGCTACCGGGGGGCTCCCAGCCCCAGCCCCAGTGCTGCAGCACCCGGGGTACAGAGGCAGGGACACACTGGGGTGTTCCTGGCTCTGAGCACGGTCGCTGCCCGTCCCCCTGCAGCTCTGCCCAGTCCTCGACATCGCCCTGGGGCTCGTCAATGACCAGCTGGGGTTCGTCAACTGTAAGTACCTGGGGTCCCCCCCTCCTGCCCTTTGGGTCATCTCTGCCATCTGCGCTGGCCATGTGGGGACAGTGACATTGCTGCCCCCAGACCCCACCTCTGTGCCACACCAGTGCCAGGACCCCGGGAGCACCCTGCTGACACCCCCTTACCCCCAGGAGCAGCCAGGAGCAGCACCCAGCAAGCCCCCGCCGTGTGCTTCCTCCCCTCCCCTCCCCTTTCACCACCAGCAGAGAGACCCCCGGGTGGGGGCGGTGGGGTGGCCCCTCCGTTTCCAGCAGTGGCACACACTGCTCGTTAGAGAGGCTTTGCACGGAGCTCTCAGAGACGGGGCAGAGCCCACACGCACACCAGGGCTTTGCTGGAGGAACCGCAGCGGGCAAGGGGAGCTGCACCCCTGCCCCACGGGAGCCACTGAGCCGCTTCCTCTGCCCCCAGCACTGGTGCCGCTGGGTTTGCTGGGCAGTATCCAGTACACCGTGTCCAGCCTCCCCCTGGTGACCAACCAGTTCCTCGAAGTAGACCTGAACGTAAGTCCCGCGCCTTCTCTTTCCATTCACTACAAGCGCTGTGATATCTCATGTGGGTTTGGGAACAACTCCTCAGCTGTCCCTGGGGCTGCGCACACCGAGCCGAGGGCACCAGGGTGCTGTGAGGGGGCCACAGAGGGGCTGGCTCTGCTCCCTGCTTGCCGTCACGGCAGAGCGCAGCGGGGTTCACATTTCATGAGCTTTTGGAGAAGGAAATGCAACGGGATCTGCCTTGGCTTGGCTGTGCGTGCAGGGATTTCACATTGACTGAACATGAAGTTAACCATAAAGGCAAATATTGCGAGCTTCTGCGACGTTTTTGGCTTGTGCTTCCTTCCCTGTAACTGCAGACTGTTGTTGGGCGAGTAGCAGGAGGCCTGGTTGACTACCCGCTGGGAAGAGTAGAAAGAGTAGAAAGCCCCCCCACACCTCCAAGGGTCCCCATGCCGCCTCTGCCTCCGATGCCGGACACCAGCTCCTCGCAGCTGGGCCTTTCGGTGAACTTCCTCAGGTCGGTGCTGTCAGCCCTGCAGAAGGAAGGCACCCTGGACCTGGACATCGCCAACGGCATGGTGAGCACAGGAGCTCTGCCTGGCCCCGGGGGCCCGGGGCTGCCAGCAGTGCGGCGTGCACTGGTCTCACCTTGCAGTCCTCCAGCACCTCTCTGCCGTTTACTGGGATCTGCGCTATCTTAGGCAAAAAACGCGAGTGAGAGGCCATGAGGTCTCAGGTGTGTTACTGAGGCCAAGTACGAGCTATCTGCTGAAGACCGTCGTGCTCACATGCAACGTTTCCTCCTTGTCTGTGACAGTTCCCTGAGCTTCCACCGCTGACAACATCGACGCTGGGAGCCCTGGTTCCTGCGGTGAGTCCTGGCTTGGGTCCGAAATCATGAACAACAGCAGGCCCATGCCTGGTTTGTCAACCTGTCCTCTGCACCTCTCCGGGGTCACAAAAGCCCCTGGCAGCAGTCCCACAGACAGGACCAGATGCTCCCGGGGAGCTCAGGGCACGCACGGTGGCTGGGCTCACACCCAGCTTGAGCTCCCTCCCATCACCTGCGATACAGCCTTGAACTGGAGCAATCCAGGAGCAAATCCATCGCGGAGAGCAGCAATGCCCCAGCAGGCAGACCCTTCCCTGTGTCCCCCCAACCCTCCTTGCATGCTGCTGTGCCCGGGCACATGCTGGCAGTGACAGCCGCCCCCCCCCAAGCCTCCTGCCTTGGGATGTTGCAGGTTTTCAAGGCGTACCCTGAGCCACACGAATTGCTGCTGAAAATTGCAGTCCCCGAAGCACCTGTGGTGACCTTAAAGAAAAATAAAGCCACGATCCAGCTCAAGGCTACAGCAGAGGTGGTGGTCGTCCACCCAGATGACGTCCAGAAGTTTCTCTGCCTTCTGAATATCGTACGTATAAAGCAGCAGCTGTGCAGAGATGGTTGGGAGACTTGGCTGCTCCAGCTCTGTCTGAGAGCTTATGCTTGTCCTCTGCTTGACCACAGGACGCCTCCCTGCTGGCCCAGTTCTCTGTAGAGGGCAACAAACTGAAGATCAGCACCAGCCTTGAGAAGTAGGACACTGTGTTCATCTGCCACCGCTCACGCTGGTGTTGGGGTGGCGAGGGGTGCCCAGGCAGCGGGACACGCGGTGGGACGCAGGGAACCTGAACCTCACTCGCTTCTGCTTCCTCCTGCAGGACTGATCTCTTCTTGGCGTCGTCATCCGTCGGTGACTTTGACGTAAGAACACGAGCAGCCTCAGCAATACGCACAATCTACCGCAGAGAGCAAAGCGCTGAGAGAGATCGGCTCAGGAGAATTGAGGGCCAATTGCAGAGTATCGTTTATGGCATTTTTAACAGTGCCTTTCTCTCACCTCTGCAGATGGATTTGTTTTATGGGTGATCCATGAACAGTCTTCAGAAAAAAATCCTGTAGATCTGTGTGAAAGATAGTGATGGGAAGCGGGAACTATCCCAGTTGCTGACCCCAGTTTACAATGGGGCAAATGTGAACACAGCAGGACTTCCCCCAGTTTAGCAGGGCACAGACACCCGCTGCCATCACCGCGGAGCCCTGCAGCCGTGGGCTTGGTACCTGAGCCCGGGGGGGCTGCATCGCTCTGTCCACTTCCATCCCTGGGCTGTGCTTGTGCTGACATGGCAGCAGGAATTCAATTTCAGGCAGCTCTTAACGCTGTCTAGAACAGGCCTGTGGAGTGCCGTTGTCTTGGGACTAAAATTTGACCACTGAATGCTTACAGAAAGTTCCAATTCCTGTGAAGTTGGGGGTTTGCATGAGGTGGGTGTGGAGCTGGAGCAGCAGGAGTTCAGATCGGGTTCAGGCGGGACATTAGGAGCATCCCCACGGCCCCAAGGACAGGGTGAGGCCGTGCTGGCCACGGGAGCACAGCTCTGAGGGACCCTCTCCTTGTTGCAGATCTCGCTGCTGGAGATGCTCGTTGACAAGATTTTCGACGTCGCTTTCCTGCCTGCACTGAACAGTAAGGGAGCCTTGATGCCTCACTTGTGCTAAGGCGCCCAGCGCACGCGTCTTCGTACATTTCATTTACCTCGGCTGGGTATGGTGGTGGTGGTGGGACGGCTCGGCAGGGCCCAACTCCCTCCGGGTAGCAGCGCTTTGAGGGGAGGCGAGCGCACTTCACAAAGCGCCCCTGCCAAGCCCCCGTCACTGGGTGCCCCAGCACAGGGCACTGGGCCCAAGGGGCACGGAGCCTCGCACTGACCGGGGCTGTGGGGAGGGGACACACGGTGCTGACCGGGCTGCCCCGACCCGCAGGCGTGCTGGGCAGGGGGGTCCCGCTCCCGCGGCTGCTGAACATCGACTTCACCAACGCCGACATCGATGTCATCGAGGTGAGTGCAGCCCCCGCTCCCCGCGGCGCGGTGCGGGATGCTTCCGAGTGACACCGAGCCCTCTGCCCCACCAGGATCTCCTCGTGCTGTCGGCATGAGCCCGCGGCTGCAGCGGGCCCTGCGGTTTTCCACGTCCACCACCCGAGAGGTGGGAAGCCCGGCCTGCTCGAAGCTGCCCCGCGACATTTCGCGCTGTGCCTGGAAGAACAAAGCAGCAGCTCGGTCATTTCCACAAAAAATGTTGCATCCTCCCTACGTTGCTTTGAACAGAAAAGAAAGCAAGGGTGTTTTTTGCCTCTGATTGTTGCATTTTGGGCTTTTCTTCTTGCGGATGCTCAAGCACCTGTCTGCTGGCAAGCGCTGCATTAGATCGAGATGCTGCACCTTCCCTCGGGGACCTGAAGCCCGTGGGGTCTTCTTCGTACCCTCGTGGGGTGGGAGTGGATCTCTCCTTAGATCAGTGCCTGGTTTGGGGCTAGGCAAGGGCCCGGCAACAGTGTCCCGTGTCAATACACAGCCAGAGGGTACACGAGCCCATCAGTCTTTCCATGCAAAACCCACTCACCTCAACACAAGCCCTTCCGCTGGTTTTGGGGAACCCTCTGGGCACAACGAGGCGAGCTGGCTGCCTGCCCACCACACTGGAGCTGCGGTGCCGGAGGAGCCCTCGCCCCGTCCCCTCCTTTGGGGCGCAGGGAGCAGGGGGTAAGCGGCAGGGGCACCTCTGAGGGATTCCCGAACTTCACAGGCTCTTTCCTGCAGCTCAGCTGCTGTCAGAGCAATGAGGCTCCTGCTGACTCCAGGCTGTCAAGCCTCCGAGTACTCCTGGGGTGTGGGGAGACCTCTGGGACTGCTTCAGTAATGCAGCCTTCGAAACTATCCGGAGCTGAGACTTAGGCTTTTCCTGTCATCTTTCCAGTTCTTTTTCCCTTCCTATAAGCATTTATTTCCCCCTTTGCTTGTATTTGTTCTCTCTCAAGCCTGCTTTAAATTGCTCGGATCTTCCTTTGAGACACAAGCCATCTCCTGCTTACCTCTGGGTGATGCGTGGTTTCCACAGAGCAGCTGGCACACCATAAATCCACACACCCTTTAGTTCACGACAACTTTTTAAAATCAGGCTTATGCTGTTGCAGCATGTAATTCGCTTGCTGGGAGGCAGCTGTCCTCTCGCTGCACACAGACAAAACTCTGCTAACCCTGATGGAGCATCCCCCATGGCAGAGCTGCCCCGAGCCCCCCCCTGCAGCCACCCACTCAGCCAGGGACTGGGGACGTCCCCAGACCCCACACCACAACCCTGGCCACTGTGTGGTTGTCTCACAGGGGTCGTGATGCTCAGCACAGGGGCTGGGGTCTGCCCATCCCAGGCCAATTTGGAGATGCAGCCGGGAGAGGGGGAAGAGAGGGGGATGACTGCCCTGGGACCATGGGATGCCCTGCGCTGGCTGCTGCTGGTGCTGCCAGCTGACGCCTGGTTCTGCCTGCAGAGCCCAGACCTGTCCCCATCCCCATCCCCATCCCCATCCCCATCCCCATCCCCGTCCCCGTCCCCATCCCCGTCCCTGCTCTGACACAGCTGTGTCCCGGCTGATTGCAGTTTTGGTAACAGCACTGGGGCTGCAGGGCAGGAGGGGGCTGCCCCTGGCTTGGCCGGCGCTCCTGCACCTCGCTCTGTTGCTAGTCAGGCTGGCACAGGGCTAGCGCTTCCGAGCCCACACGGGGAAATTATTCCTATTTCATCCTTCCCTGTACTTTCCTTGTTCCTGCACTCTGCTGGGTATATAAGAGCTGCTCCCTATCAGCAGCAGATAAGAGGCTGTAGGCAGCTGCACAGCAACTTCAAAGGGCTCCAGGTAAGAGGCATAAAGATACCGTAGCCACAGAACTCCTGTTCCCATTTGACGACCTACAGCAAAGTGTAACTCGGCTTGAAAAAGCAAGAATTTTAATGATGTTTTCCTTTGATTTCCGTAGCAGCATTTAATCATTTATGAAAATTAATTTTTAAAGCCAGTAGAGCTCTTGCTTGTCAAATTCCACATTTATTTTTGTTGTTGTTAAGTCTATTATAATGACTAAGCCACAAGAAATGACTAGGACTTTTTAATTGTTCTTGTTGACCAGAATTCAGAACAATTTTCAGCTTATCAGATCTAATCTCAGCTGGTATGAAATAAGCACTTACCTGCAAAGCCATGCATACATTTTGCATGTACAAGATGCTCAGCTCGCTTAAATGTGAGTGACCAAGGAGGTGCACTGACTAGCTGGATACAGTTAATACCTGCATAGATATTTCTCTGCTTTATCACATATTCTCTCTAAGAGCTCTTTTAAAAGACCTGAAACCCATTTTGGCATCCTCTTACAATGCTACGCACATCTTGCAGAGACCCTCCAACAAATCCCACTGATTTTATTTGACACAATTCTCAATCGAAGCTGCTCAAGCCTCTATCTTTCTCTTCTGTTCAATAATCACAGCTACAGGAGCTGTGCATCATTACGTGCTGATCAAAGCGAAAATGTAAAAGACAGTCTAGTGAATTAAAGTCTAATTTAATTGTGCCAAGAACTGTCATAGAGGGATTTTTTTAAAAGTATCTGGAACAGATAAGTTGTTCAGAATGACCTAAATAATATTATTTCTTAGTGCTGAAGCTCTGCAATATGCAGATCGTACTTTGTGTTTCACAAAGGAGACAATGCCAGGCTGGCTGGGCCCACGCCGTGGGCTGTGCAGGCGTGTGTATGTTTTGTTGGGCTTGAGACCTATAGAAATGGCTTGGTAATTGCCTTTTTCCCTTCTTTGCAAACACATTTATTTGCATAAACCAGCATGTCACAGTGCTGCTGGTCGCAACCCCACGAAGACCAAGTGGTGTGGGAACACGAGATCCTCAAGGGTGATCTCATGTCACTAGAGGCAGCTCAAACACAGAAAAATGGGCTCTCTTCATAGGCTTGACTGAAGCAAAATGAGAAAAACAAACAACCTGACCACGGGGAAGTGAATCTGATTTTGGCGGTGCTTTGAGCTTTCATAATGCAAGGTGTTCTTCACAAGGTGGAGAAGGACGTGGCTTTGACACACCATTTTTTATCTGGCTGTGCCCTTTTATCTGTTCTCATTTCAGGGCTGTTTCTGAGCAGGTTGAAGCCATCCAGCTCTCTCCCTACAAGGTCCTCCTGCCTCTTCTCCTTCCTCCCGCTCTCTCCAAAATGCCATTTTCCTCCCCGCAGCCTCCCTGCTCTGCACCAGGGTGTGGGGATGGGAACTGCCCTGGAGCAAGGCAGCCCCCTGCTTCGGACAAAATGCGACACTGAGGGAGGTGGGATGGGGGCGCAGGGGCTGGGGATGGTTCCCGGTGCTGGGGAGGGGTCCTGGGATGTGGGGGAGCCCTTGCCCAGGGTGATGCATGGGGAGGATGAAGAGTGGGGGGGGACCCAGGGCCACCATGTCCCACTGCCCGGGCTGATGTGGGTTTCTTGGCAGGTGCTGGGACGGAGATGCTGCCCCTCTGGTGTCTCACCATTCTCGGGAGTCTCCTGCCCCCCCTCCCAGGGCCTCCTCAACCTGGGGGGCCTCTTGGGGTCTGGCCCTGCACAGCCCACAGACGGTGAGCTCGGGGGTTTCCCTGCTGTGTCCCCTCGGTGCCGGCGTGTCCCCACACTCAGCTGCCCGCACCCCGCGGCACTGCCAGACTGGCCCCACCTGGGCAGAGACGTCCCCGACAGGGACTCACCCTGGAGGAGGAGGCACCACAGAGGGACTGGGGCTGGTTTTTAAAAGTCTTAGCAAAAAGGGACCTCCCTGCCAGCTTGCTCAGTCTGTCAGGATGAAAGGCGGGCAGCAGCCAGGCAGTCCCAGCTGGCACGAAGTCTGGTGGGGATGGAGGACGTGGTGTGATGAAGTGTTTTTGCTTAAAAGTCAAGATGTGCAGGGTGACCCTTTTGCAGGCAAAAATAATCTTCCTTCTGAACAAGGAAGATCAATAACTGGGACTCGCTCGTTGCAGGAGGTCTGCTCGGTACCAATATTCTTGGTGGTGAAGGTTTGATCAGCAAGAAGGGTGGGCTTCTTGGCACTGGCCTTCTCGGTGAAGGTGGGCTGCTTGGTACGGGCCTTCTTGGCAAGAAAAGTCCCAGTAGTGAAGAAAGTCAAGGTCTCCTTGGCACTGCAAATAAATCCAAGAACGCTGGTGTCCTCGGCACAGGCCTCCTTGGTGGGGAAGGGCTCCTCGGCACCGGCCTCCTCAGCAATAAAAGCCTTCTTGGAGAAAAAGGTCTGCTTGGCACGGGGCTGCTTGGAAAAGAAGGTCTTGTAGGCAATGGAAATCTACTTGGTCTCGGTGGTCTTTTGGGTGAAGAAGGACTGCTGGGTGAAGAAGGACTCGGAGGACTGCTGGGTGAAGGAGGAGTTGGAGGACTGCTGGGTGAAGGAGGACCGCTGGGTGCTGTGGTCCCTGACAAGTCACCACAACACCTTTCCTGGTAAGCCAGAGCAGAAGCACAGCGGTGGTGCTCACTGCACATCCATGGCCCATCCACCAGCTTCCCTGACATGGTGACAGCTGGTAAGAGCCCGGTGTTTAAAAACTTAGTTTTAATAGCAAATAATAACAATAGTAAAAAAAAAAAAAGCAGTAGTAAATAATAGCAGATACTTAATTGGCATTTTTCTAACAAGTAATGCCCAGAGGTGGGGGTTCCCCTTAAAGAGGTGCTCCAGGGCAGGACCAGGTCCTGCCTGTTACACAGACCACCAGTCCCTGGCCTGCAGCCCACACGAGGGGAAATCCCAACCAGACACGGGTCCAGGAAAAGTCTTTCCCATGAGGGTGATGTGACTGCGATGGGCACCCCGAGAGGTGGGGGAATCTCTGTCCTCGGAGATGGCCAGGACTCAGCTGGACACAGCCCTGAGCAATCTGGTCCTGCTTTGAGGCTCTCTCTTCTTGGAGCAGGGGTTGGTTCTTCCCCACCGACACCTTTTAACCAGGGCTATCCACGTAGGTAACAAGCCCAATGACTGGCAGAAGAGATGAGGCTGTAGGGCTTGCTCCTTGGCATCTGCTGTGCAGCAAGCTTGGCTCGCCGCAGCCTGGCTTGCTCCCATCTCAGCTCGGGTTGGCTTTGGTTCTGACCCCCAGGTTGAAGGTGCTGAGCCTGGACAAAGCCCGAGCATCGTGGAAGGTCCTTCCTGGGGGTGAGCTGGTGCTGAACCTGTACTCGAAGCTGACGTTCAACTTGCCAGGGTGAGCAGGGCTGGTGGGTGAGCAAAACACAGCGGGTTTATGGGGTCCCGGGGGGCTGGGGGGGCTGGAGAAGCATCCACCAACGTTTGGTTCTTAGGGGAGCTTGTGCATTGCATGCGGCTCTGGAGCTGCTGTGACTGCATTTGCAATGCACCTTAGAAATCCTGCTCTCCTTAAGGGAAGCTCTTGACTTCACCAAGGCACAGATCTCAGCCCCGAGATGCTGGCAGAGCCGGTGATCACGCTGTGAACAAGGTGTTGGAAGCAAAGTGCCCAGAAGGCTTCTTGCTCTTTCATGTAGATGAGTCCTTCCTTCCTCTGAATTCCGAGCTGCCCTGGAACCCCCTGTGCCTGTTAGCACTCAGGGGCTCGATGACCTGCTAACCCGAACAGGAGCCTGATGAAAGTCCTGAGATGAAAACAGTCACAGCCGAGCCCCAGCTTGCATCTCAGCCACAGAGGCTGCTTTGCTGTGCTTTCATCGTCTCCATAGCCCTCCAAGCCACAACAGTTATTTCCCTACTTTTCAGAATATTTCTCTTTCTGAGCGGATCTTCGGTGGAAACGAACATCACGTCCCACATTGCGTTGACACAAGACACCCCTGGTGACCTCAGATTAGTTATTAAGGACTGCAGCAACCTGTACGGTGGCATTAAAGTCAACCTGCGAAAGGGGTGAGTGGGGGCAACGTTCACCAGCCCCACGCTAATTTGACACGCTGTGCAGCTTCTCATTCGGAAGTCCCGGGGTGATTTGATTTGCAAGGACAGAGCCACAGCACGCAGGAGCCGAGTCCAACCTGGGCTTATGTGGGGCTTAGCCATGGCCCTCGGCACGGATGCACATTTTGCCCCTGGGCAGGTTTCTCCCTCCCTTGCCTCTCAGGGCTCAGCCCCCCGAGCTGCCCAGCTGGGCTCTGGTCCCCAGGCTGCAGACCCCCAGCACTGCAGAGGGAAGGTCAGCACCAGGAAAGCCTCAGTGGCAACGTGCAGACTAAATGGAAGCTCCATTGTCCAGCCATCGGGAAGCTGTGGGATTTTTTCTCATATAAAAGCCATTTTTTGAGAACCCTGTGAAGGGAAGTTGCTATGTGCATCTGGAAACAGTTAAAATAACGTGCAGGGCTAGCCGTGGTCAGCTCTTTGCATGTTTGCAGTCTCAAACCTGGGCACAGATTTACTATTAACAATCAGATTTCGCTAAGCAGATAACTAAAAATCCTGAGCACCTATAATTCCTGCTGAAGCCTGGGGGAGCTGTGGGCTTGCAGCATCTTTTAACATCAGACAGAAGGGAGGAGAATGTCTGTTCATCCTCGGTGCTCACAGCATCGCAACCCAGCATTGCGCTTCAGATTTGTCTTGATTCTGAGGCCTGGGTTTTGTCAGCCTCCTTGGTAATGCCTGCCCTTTTCCCCTTTCCAGCCTCTTCACCAATTTGGTGAGCCGTTTGCTGAACTCTTCTCTTCGGTCTCTCCTACCTGCACTGGTGAGTGCAAGGAATTCTGCCATGTAAGAAGGTTTGACTGAAATCGGTGTTCTTCCCATAACCGTGACGCAGATTTACATATCCACATATGTGTGCGTGTACAGACACACGCCCACGTTCTCTAACTGAATTCTGCAAACTTCCTTGATCTTTCTTACAGTCAGAATTTATTTGTTAGAAGCAATTCAAATTCCATCATGCAATGTTACGGGATAATTTGTAACCAATTGCTTTGTGAAATGCCTTTTCGTACGGAGAAGGTAGGGTAAACAGAAGTGACAGCCTCACTTAGAAAAAAGGTGCTTGTTAGAAAATCTTTTATTCTGTTAAATAGAAGCTGTGCTGTTTTGAGAAGTAGGCTGAACAATTTATATTGCTCTTTTTCCGTGGAGGAAACTATGCTCTAGGAGCTGATTGCTCCATCTTGATTTAAAGTCTGCGAGACTCAGAAGATGTTAGTGAAACGTGTTGCTACAACCACGATATTCTCACCAAGGTTGTTCCGCTTTTTACCATTGCAGTTTTGCCCATTAGTGAATACTTGGTTCAGCATCATCAATTTCAAACTACAGTTTCTCAACCGTAAGTTGCCAACTTTTCTACATAATTTTTGTAGCAACACGTGGCTTTTCTGTGACCGGTGTTCCTGCCAGCAGAGGATGCCCTCGGCAGAGCAGGGGCAGCAGGGAAGGAGCCGCTCTGCTCGCAGCAGGGGCAGCTCTGGTCCCCCCATCACCAAGCAGCGTGCTGGGGGCCCGGCCGTGGCTCTGCTCCCGCTGCCCACCGTGGTGAGAGCACCACACATGGACCCGGCTGTCCTTACTGCGGGGTTTATAATTAGGGTTTATAATTAGGGTTTACAATTAGGACCAGACCCGGACTGCTGCAGCGAGGCAGCCCCAGCACGTGGCCCCCAGAGCCTTGTCTGTCCCTCCCCAGCTCTGCTCACCTCGAGCCAGGCAGAGGCGCAGTTGCTGCTTCACTCTGCGAAAGTTTTCACGGTGTCACCAAAACATTTCACACACCAGACAACTCCGGAACAACGGCTTGCACCGCCTGTGAGCCCGGGGGGGTTGAGACCCACAGAAAAGATGAGAGTTGGGAACACCTAAGGGCAGGGACAGCATTTCCCAGGCATTGCACCAGCCCTGGGGGCTCCGGGCAGGACAGGGCACTGCAGGCAGCTCTGTGAGCCTGGCGGCCTCTGCCTCTGCCTCTCCTTCTCCTTCTCTCTCTCCGCAGGCATCGTCTTTTTTGGACTCCTTGGGAAAATCCAGTCTGCCCTCTCCAGTTTCCCAGTGACCTTGGAGCATTCTGTGGAGCTGGACTTGCAGGTGCTGCCAGTGCCGGGTGTAGCCCCAGGACCTGGCTTTAGGGATGGTTCTGGATGGAGGCTCCTGCGCTCCCCAGCCTTCTCCCATGCCCTTGTCTCCTCCCGTGGCCGTGTCCCCACCGATAATAGAGCAATGGGACCTGCTCTACCCGCATGCTCTGCTGGGTCTGGCCCCGACCCATCCTTTGCCTTTCCTCACCTTCCTGCCTTCCCACAGCCGCAGCGCCTGCACTCACACCCATTAACGTCTCCTCCTTTTTTTTTTTTTTTTTTTTTTTTCAGAATTACCCGTTTCCAGCTGTCTTCATCGACTGGCTCCTGCAGAGTAAGTGCAGCCCCAGGAGCAGCCCTGGGCTCCGCAGGGTGCCAGGAGCGGGGTGGCCGTGGGGGCAGCGGGTGGGATGGGGACGTGGTCCTGGCACAGGTACAGCCAGGAGCAGGTCCTGCGGCTACGGGCGGATGTGGTTGCGCCGTAAAACGCGGTCTGTGTGCCCCTGCTCATGCTCTGTACGGCCCTGGAACAGTCAATTCACCTCTCATAAAAGGATTTAATAATATTTACTTAGTAGGAGTGAATAATGGTTCTCAGGATGCTGTGAGGATTAATTAATATTTGCAGAGGTGATTGTAAGAGCTTTAAGCTTCATATGCATGCAAAGTTAATATATAGAGGAAGGAAGAAAGAGCTGGAAGCCATCCCAGCTTCCCCAGAGGCGAATTCCTCAGGGCATTAAATCATCTCTGCCCATAACGCCAGGGCTCCCCGGCACAGGAGGTGCACAGCAGGGCCCCGGGACAGGACCGCGGGGCTTGGCTGGGCCGGGGGCTCTCACATGGCTCCGTCTCTCCCAGCTGCAGGCATCGATGCCAGGAGCACGCGGTAGGCACAGGGCCAGCAGTGCCTCAGGTAAGGATTTTCTCAATGGGACGGGGCTCAGAGCTGGGCGTGCTGGTGCTGGTGCCAGGCAAGGTGAGCCCGACGGGGTGAGCCTGGTGCCATTGCCGGGAGGCAACAGGAGGCTGCGGCACCGAGCTGAGCCGCTCCTGCTCTGCCCCTGTGCTGCCTCAGCTCCAGCATCCCCCAGGTGCCCCCCGGACCATTCCCACCACTGCACCGAGAGGAGGAGGAGCGAAGAGAGGAGGATGATACGATACACAGAGCATGTGAAAGCGGGAGCAATGCAACCAAGAAAATACGCTATTTCTTCTACCTTACATTTCAGCCTCACCAGTGCCAGCGGCAGGAGCTGCGGGTCTTGCCCGTGTGCTCTCCTGCCTGTCGTGGCCATACGTTCACCAGCAAAGACAGTGGCCTGATCCACAAGTCCTCCCCAGGCAACTGGGGCCGGGTTCAGGGCCAGTGATAGCCATGGCACGGGGACACGTCCCCAGCGCGTGACCGAGGCAGCCGGCGGCGAGTCCTTCCACACGCACTCGTCCCACGTGAATGTTGTGAGCGTGCACCACGTGCACCAAATCCACAGAAAGGGAAGAAAGAGAAGGGACGAACACTGATGAAATGCAAAGCCTTTGTCTTTGCTCTCCTCCTGCTTTGTGATTAGCTGACCACTTGAAAAGGAAAATTTTCTGTTTCCAGTGATTTCATATTGTTAAAAACTAGGAAGAAAGGCCTACAATCTAATCTAAATATGTGCGTAGCTGATTTGTTCACAGTTAGGCTTTGAACTGATCAGAGTACATGCTATCCTGTCTTGTAATCTCCAAGTGGGTTTGGATGTGCTGCATTGTGGGTGAGGCCGATCCACATCCCTTCTGCTGCTCCTCGCAATAAAAAGGACTTCTCTTCATCTGCATTCAGCACGTGATTTGGTTTCTTTCCAAACTGCCAGAGGAGTTTTGCATTTGCAAGGGTTTTGTTATTTATCTCCCCTATCAGCTACAGGAGCAACTTGCCTGCAAAGAATATTTAATAGGCAAGTCTGCCGGAAAGGCGGGGAGCCACGACGAGCTGCAGCCCCAGAGCCGGGCCTACACCCTGCCCGGCGCTGCAGGACCGTGCCTCCCTCGCACGGGAGTAGCTGCAGAAATGTGGTCAGTGAGAGGAATAAATATTCCCCTCATTTGTATTTATGCAGATTTATTCTGCCCTTGTCCCTGAGCTGCTGGTTCTTTTATTCCCTTTTCCTGCTCCCCGCTTGTTCCCAGCGAACCGGCAGCTGTTTCGACATGAACAAACGCGTTCCTCGCGCGCTGACAGGGCCGGGGCTGGGACCCCCGGGACCCCCCGGGCATGTGGGGGCTCAGGAGGGGCTCCCTGTGGCCGAGGCAGTTTCCCGGCTGCTGGCTGTGCCGAAAGGCTTCGAGGGGCTGCTGCGCTGCCAGCCGGGCCCTGCCGAGCTGCGCCTGGTGCCAGGGGACGTCACCGGCTGCTGTCCTGGCAGTTGTGTTGGGCCTTTCATCGGCCGATGTGCCTGCTGCTGGCAGCGTTCTGCAGCCCCAGGCCCCAGCGCTGTCCCAGGCTGCCGGTGGGACTCATCCTGCACCCCACGAGCACAGAGGTGCCGCTGCGGATGCGTGGCAAACGGGTGGTCCTTCCCCGGCTGCAGGAAGGGCTGACGTGCCGGGGGGCTTGCACTTTGTGCCAGTGATGTGTGTGTGTGTAAGGCAGCAGGATGAACCCGTGTGGCTGGCTGCCCCTTGACAGCCCCGCGAGGAGGCTGCAGAGCTCAGTGGCGCTCGGGAGAGACAGATCTCACTGCTGTGTCCAAATTGCCCGATATGCAACGCCTCGCCAGGTACATTCGGCTTCCAATTCCTAAGGAAACGGGAGGAACAGGATGAAAGAAACTGCCAATTCTCGATTCAGGCTCATTCTCTGTGAATAATTTCAAAGACAGGTGTAAAGATCTCCTCCATAATCCTAGAAAGAAAATGCCAAAAAGCAAATCCATCCAGGTGGCCTGGCACAGCCCAGGCTGAAGCTGGGCAAGGGCTGCGGGGGCCCTGCGAGGTGCGAGGGGCTGGGGCTGGGTGGGCACCTGGAGCTGCAGCTGCAAACCCTGCTGCAGGGGCACGAGGGCGGCTTTGTGCAGCGGTGACGGAGGCACAGGGAGGCTCCATCTCACTGATGGGGGCACAGAAAGCCTTCCTCTCACCGCCGTGGCTGGGCCGTGCTGCAGGTGACATGCTGCAGGTGACGCTGCCATTTGCAGCTGCTGCTGGAGCAGTGCTGCTGCCACGTCCCTGGCCCTGGCCGGTGCAATCCAGAGTCCTCGGGGCTGGCTGTGTCTGGCTGGAGCACGGCTCAGACCACGCCAGCTCTTCTTGTCCAGCAGCACCTCGGATGTGTGTCTGTGTTTGCAGGCTGTGCTCTGACAGCGTGTCGCCATCCAGCTTCTGTTGGCACAACAGAAACACACGAGGTCTGGGATTAGGGGTGAAGGTGTACTTTGGCGCACAGACCTGCAGGGCCAAAGCACTGAAGGCAAACAGCGGCCTCGGCTTTATTGTGGCTCCACTTTCCTGGCTCACAGGCTGGTGACATTGCACAAGAGCTACCAGTCCCACCACAGCCAGCCGGGTCTGGGTGCTGGGGGGGTCTCCCACAAAGCAAGGCGGGTGGAGGGCCGAGGGTGGGAGATGGGCAAAGCCCTCACCCGTGGTCAGGGCAGGGGGCTCCAAAGAGAGGAGCTGGTGTGTGGATGGGAGCCCGTGGGCCCTCGCTGTGTGCCCCCAGAGACTGGAAAGGCTCAGGGTGCAGGGGGGCACGCAGGTGGTGAGTAACTCGGATCTTTTTGTGTTGTCCAAGCCCTGGACACCCCCTGCTTCCGTGGGCAGTGCTGTGCCGAGCTGTGCCTGCCTCCTTCCCAGCTCCACACGGGGACAGTTTTCCCACAGTCAGAAGGACTTTTCAAATGGAGCTCTGATCAAATAGTCATGGGAAAGTGTTTTTAATAATGTCAGAAAAAAATCCCCTTTTTAAGGAGAAACTGTTTTTGGAAATGCCTAATGTTCTGTTCTGGTAGCTTCAAAGAAAATCTTTTACTATTCTTTTTTAAACATCCTGTAATTAAGTAATGGAAGGAAAGAAAAAGAAAGAAACAGATTAAAAGATGGGGCTAAATAACCTGAAGAGAATGGAATATTTTGTTGTAGCTCAAAAAAAACCCCACCTGTATCAGCTTGACCGAAAGTGAATCTTGTTTTTGTTTCCTTGCTTCAGCCATTACCCTTGGCATCTTCATGGATGCAGAAAGGGGAGGAGGACAAGTCTGTCTGGCTTTTCATTTTCACAGCAGTGCGCTGAATATTAATCAGCCTAAAAACAGTGCTGTAGGCACTGCTGCAAATTACAGATTCTGCACTTGGTACTAGTTTGCTGTGTAATTTTTGCATGCAAGTCAACAGCAGGGGTTGGGCAAGCTAATTCTCCTTTGTGACCTGACTTTGCAGATAGCAGACATAACACTGAACTTGAGCATCCCTGAAGCACCCTGATATCTTTATTAGAAATGCCACTGTGCATCAGTTTGTTTTCATGCCAGGGGTTCCTGTCAAGGAACCAGGCACCCTTCTCCTCCTCATTAACGTGAGGACTGCAAGCAGGGAAGCAGGGCTTTCCCCGCGGCGCCTGGCCCCAGCCCGCTGTCCTGCCCCTGCCCTGCCTTGCACCTTGCCCCTGGGACCTGGGACTGAAACCCAGGCAGGGATGTCGCTGCTCTTACGGAGGCTACGGACCAGGCACTGTGGTCTGCGGGCTTTGGCAGGTGAGGGGATGCTCAGGGAAAGCTCAGCCATCACTTAGAGCAACCGAGGCAGAAAACAGTGACTTTTCTGTTTTAATTTCCATCAAACTTTAATCAGGTGAAAGGAGGAGAAAAGTCCTTGCAGGTGTCCGGCTGCCTGATGTAAGTACAAAGTTGTCATTAATTCAGGTGCTCATTAGTGCCACTCTCAGGGCTGGTAGCAGCCACGCATGCAGTCAGCCCCTCCCGTGACCTACACGGATACATCCCGGGTACAAAAGCTGTGAACGGTCACCCGGATGCACCAGCAAGCACGAAGGAGATGCTTTCTGACACCCCCAGGGCGCTGAGTGCTGCAGCCTCTCTGCAGCATGTCGGTGCGGGGCTGAACAGAGATGTGCCCCCTTCCCCAGCTCTGCTGGGAGCCGCTGCCCAAGGCTGCCCCAACTTCCTTTCCTCGTTGCTCTTTTGCAAACACAAAACGCTCTTGGAACTGCCTTGGCAAAGCATCCACCTGGCTGCACACTCCGGGCACAGGGGCCGTGGAGCAGCGCAGCGGGGCAGAGCCGTGCTGGACACACATGCCCGTCCCAGAGCCGTGCACTGCAGGGGATGGAGCTCCAGCGTGCCACAGCTGCTTTATGGGTGTGCTCCCCTGCCCTCCTACCAGGACAGGATTTATCTTTGGCTCCACCGAAGGCACAGTGAGCACATCCCAGCAGGCCAAAGCACTGGAAGGTGTCGCAGCCCTGGGCAGTGTCTGCAGGAGCAGCTCCTGCCAGCCTGGTGAGGTGGTTTGGGTCCCTGCTCACACACGGCCTTGGAATAATGTGAAAGAATTCCCCTTCGCTTCCAGTTTGCTAAAGGAAGTCTTTCTAGCAGGGAAGGGAACCTGTCAGGCACGTGAGACACCGTGGAGCCTCCCTGCAGCCGGCACATAGCCGTAACAGCACCATGTGCAGTCATTCTTTGCACAGTTCTCAGACCACGAGCGGCTGCTGCCAGAGGAAGATGGCAATGGCTTTGGCCATGCTGTGACTTCCCCTCTGCAGGCAAGCAGCTGACGTTGTTTCAGTTAAACGGTCATCTGCAATGTTGTGCTTTCTCTGCACTTTTGTCTTTTCCCAGATTTCCCATTTCCCAGTGACGTTTGCAGTGTGGAGAAGAAGCTGCAGTGTCTCCAGCACAGGAAATGTTTGTCAGTGCTCTTGGTTCCAAAATGCCCCACTGCTCTGTTGACATTTTAGGTAAAATGCTGTTCTGAATCCCAGTTGTTTGCTCTCGTGAGCTTTCCAGGTAAAACATCAAATTGCTGTTGGTCTCTGTGCTGGAATCAAGGGGCTCGGGGCAGTGTTTTTCCCTCCAGCAGCTGCATGGCTCAGTCTGTGCTCCTGCTCCAGCTTTGCCCAGACCCCTGAGCTGTGAGTCCAAGCTCCAGGTCCTGACCCCTCAACTGCAAAACAAGACCTCAAATCCCACATGCACACAACACTTTCTTTCCAAACTGGCTTTCCAAAAGCTTGTGAGTGTTCCAGACCTGCTTGATGCAGCCCATGCCAGCAGCGTATTTACTGCAGGGGAGCCTGCTTCTGCGGCCGCGTCTGTGAGAGCTGCTGGGCATCTCCCTGGCTCCATGCAGGGCTCGGTTGCAGGGGCCAAAGGGGGTAGAGAGAGTCCAATACGGTCGTCCAAATGAATGGCATCATCCTGCCTCACAGGAGGCATTTTAATTACCCTATTGATTCATGTTCTTGAGAGCAACCACCATGGCACAGCTCAGCCCGGGATCAAAGCGATGCAGCGAGAGCAGGAGCGCAGCAGCCCGTGGCCATCCCGCTTCACCTCCAGCCCTCCCCTCTGCTCACATCGGGCTGGCAGGCATGGGGATGCTCCATGCACATCTCCTAACCATGCCTGATGGCCAAATAATGCCGCCAGTGGAGGAAAAACATCTGAAAATGTATGTGGAAGATACAGAGCCATTAATGAAAAAAATCAGAAAACAGATACCAAGTAATGACACCACGACATGAGCTTATTAACAGGAAAGTCCAAAGATAAAACTAATTTAAACCTGATGAGACAGGACACCTCATCTTCAAGAGAATGAGAAGTCAATAGTGAGCTGTCAGTTAAGGAAATAAATTGCTCACAAGGGAGGAGGAGAAGCCCAGTCCACAGAGGATGGCAGGCACTCTGACAGGCTTGTGAGATACGCCAAATCCACAAACCCCTGAAAAATCAGATATGCCACTCCACAGCAGCCCCTCTGTCATTGAAATGCAGCCCGCAGCTCCAGGAGCGCCAGGAAGGCTCCTGCAGCGGGGAGGGCCTGGCAGCGGGCAGACAGCAGCGGGGGGCTCCCGGTGCGGGTGGGCTGAGCAGCCGGAGGGGCGGACGGGCTGACGGCAGCGCTGCGACGCGGGGGACAGACGGCGCTGGGAGGTCCCCGAGCAGCCAGCTGTCCCCTGTGCTTGGGACCACACGGGACTCCTGCTGCTGGCACCCACAGCCACCAGTTTAAGAAACAAGTGAACTATATTTACGGCTGATTTTAGAGATGGAAGACACTTTAGAAGTATTGTTGATGTTGCGCTAAATCCCTAAGGTCTACCCAAAAAAGCAAGCTCCAGAGACGGTGATGAAAAGCCAGCAAAGGCAAGCCCACAGGCCTCCAGCCCACAGTGGAGGACACGAGACAGAAGTTCAGCTTTCCCAACAGCCAAATGTAAGGACATCTGACATGCAGTACAGAAACTGCGTAACACCTCTAGTCCCTGCGAGGAAAGCCAAAACAAAAGCCCTGCTTTCAGGCAGTGTCAAACGACTAACAGCCTCCAAGGTCATTGTAAGCGCTTCCTAATGGATGCTTTGGTGCCTTAAAGCCTCAGCCTTCATTCCTGAGGCCTATAAAAGCTAAGGAGGCAAGGTAAATGGTAAGCACTATGGCTCCTTGGGGAGTCTGTGCAGTGAGCATTATCACCTTCTCATCAAAATGTAAAACCCAGCTTTCCTCCTCGTTAGTCTCTCGCTCTTAAAATAATGATTGTAAAAAGACCACAGCTGCCTTGAAAGCTGGATGGAGCAGGGAGGGCACACCGAGGTCTGCATTTCTCACTTGGCAATATGTGTTTATGGGGAACAGGTCAAAACAAGAAGGGAAAGGCACTTGTCTGCCCCTTGATTTGTGAATTTGGGCCTGAGACACTTTCCCATGTGGAGGCAGGATAGCAGAATGACATATTGGTCACCACCTCAAAACCCACGCTGATCAGTGCTGACCATGCAGATTCACTTCCATGAGAAGAGAATCAACTCTGAGATAATCAGCAAAACATACGTGTTTCTTAAACTAAGGTCTAATGGAAATTCAGTGAACAGTGCTGTTTTCAAAGAGATTATATCCCAGATAGAGCTGAACAGGAGAGACTTTCTAGCAAAATGCCTACATGCTTATTTAAAAATTCTGCAAATTCGTGCAGTGACTGCTCTACTGAGTTGATCGGCTGTTCCTTCAAAATCTCTCTGGTCAGTCTTTTACAATAATTTCTTTTAGTTGCATGATAATCAATATTAAAAGTTGTGATTCTGTCTCTCTTCTCAGAAGATAGTTTGCTTACAAGTGGAGGTCGCACACACTTGCACACACATTTAGCAGGCCAAGCTGGAATACGACACAATGCAGCCACAGTTAACTGCAGGCTCTGATAAAAATAAGGAACTGCAAGATGTACTTATGAAGTTATTGGCCTTTTAAACTGGCATAACAATTTCTTCCCTCTCGTGAAGCAAAGGGAAGGATGTACCACAGGAAAGGAGGACAAAGCTGTAGCTAAAGATTTAACAGGCTAGAGAGATAAGGCTAGGGTGGAAGCTAGTCCTTCCAGTGCATTCCCCTAGGCCTGGAGACAGGGAAAACCTAGAATAAAATAACACCAGAGCAAGGGCAAGGCTGCATTACTTCAGCCTCAGATACAACAGATTAATCATCACTCATGCTCATTAAATATCATTTTATATTCCACAGTTTGGTGTTACATTCCATCATAAAGGCACAGTGCAAGCTCTTACTTCCCCCTTCCAAACATTTTGCAGTCGAGGAAGTTATTATTTGGAAGTTATTATTCTCAACAATCTTGTTCTTCAAGTTGTTCATCCCTTTGGCAGTTCTTCTACGACTCTCCAGCAGTTACTAGAGCTGTGTTTTCTAGGTTCTCCCAGTTTTTGCAGCTCCTAAATTCAGCCGAGCTCTTAGGAATGATCTGCCCTGCAGACATAAACTTCTCAGGCTGGGCTGCGTTAGAGGACAGGCCTGCAGCACTTCAAGGGGTTTGGCACATCCATGCACAGCTTCCATCCCTTCTGTCTACAAACTTGCACAGAGCTATAGGGGCAGGTTGTAGCCAAAATGTCGATATACCTAACGTATAGTTAAATACAAAACATTGCTGTTTCTGCCCCTTCTCCATCTGTCCAAACTTGGTTGCTTCTTCCTGGGGAGAACGTGCTACTTTTGAGTTATCCCTGCTGCCAGTGGACGATGTCAAGCTGTAGAGCAGGCAAGGGTGGTACGACAAAGTGGAACTCCCTTCAAGGTCTGAGAACTGGCGGAGGTTACCTGAAAGAAACAGCACAACATTCCTCAGGAACAAAAAGGCTGAGGAGGATCCATTCTAATTTTAGGCTCTCTGGGCAGCAGCTCTTGTAGGAAACAGCACTGCACAGAAAAAAGAGCCGAAGGAAACAAGAATTACAGGCAGGTCACCTTCACCAAAACATAGTCCCCTGGCTGGGCTCTGACCAGAGCCTTGCAGCCTGCAGCATCCTTTATCTCAGCATCAGGGAAGATCACTTTGATGTTGCCATCGTTCCTCCCACACAACTCCGAGGCAGAGCGCTTGCTGGGCTGGAAGGAAGACAGGGAACATTACCTGCATGGCAATAGCTCTGATTCACTGCTGGGTTTTATTGTATCAGAAATTAATTGAGTGCTGTTGTCAGTATTAAAAGCCATGTTCCACACTTAAGCATGACATGTAACAAAGTCCTATGGCCTGAGCTGTTGCTAAGAGCCACGCAAAGACAATGTTTGAAAGCCTACACTAATTCCGTGTTTGGCCAGAGACAAGTCTCTGACCTCTCCCATCCCTTTTCAGGACTGCCAGTCCTTCAGAAAGGGGCCTCACCTTCACAAATGCCTGAAAGACCCACTATGTTGTTTGTGCGTAGCTATCAAGCCGTAATTAATCAGTCTCATCCAGTTACCTCTTTAGAGCCTGTGCTATACAACATTCCAACTCTGGTGAGTTCCCCAATGTGCCGGGCTTTCTATTTGGACCAAGGAGTTTAGAAGCAAAGTGACTAAAGTTCTAAACCAAAGGGATTAGGAATTTACTTGGCACCACTTTTTCTCAGCTCAGTGCTCTGCAAAACCAGGCTGACCACTTAAGCGTGTGCGTGTGGTTTTGGAGTCTCGGGACTGTGTGGGGAAAGATGAGAAGTGAAGGCAGAAGTGATGACTGTGGTCTACAGCCTAAGAGTCTCTTGTACAACAAGAGGGGAGAAAGACAACTGTTTCAGGCATGCTCACCCCTTCCACCAGCACCAGCTGAGACTGGCCCACCATCGCCTCGTTCGCTTTTGCAGCCTCCTCTCGAAAGACAGTGATGAGCTCCTCCAGACGTCTCCGCTTTATATCAGCGGGCACATCATCCTGCAGCCGGTGATACGCCCGGGTTTTCTGTAAACAGACAAAGCAAGTGCAGCTTTTCAACAACCAGACAACCTGAGATCAGAGCCATGTCTAAGCAGCAGATGTACAGAGAAAAAACTCTTCCTCGTCAGGTCTTGCACTCACCTGTCTCATGCTGTAAGCAAACAGGAAGCCTACGTTGTAGCGGACTTTGCGCAGCAAGGACACGGTCTGCTGGTGATCTTCTTCTGTCTCCCCACAGAAACCCGCAATGAAATCACTGCTTAAACTCACTCCTGTCACGGAGACACAGACTTACAACTCACTCGAGGAAGAGAGGAACACTTCACTCAAGAAAGGACAGTAAGATACAGCTGAGCTCAGATCAGCCTAAAGGGAGTCCCTACCTGGAATGGAGTCACGCACATGGTGTACAAGCTCCAAGTATGCTTCCCTTGTGTATCTACAATGAACAACAGGTGGATTTGCTGATCAGAAAACCCAGATATCGGTGAGGAGAAACCAGCACCCTAAATCAGGGATCAGCTCATAGGGCTTCCCGTGGCCATCACTCACCCTCGTCGCATGGCCTCCAGGACTCGTGTGCTTCCACTCTGGGCTGGGAGATGAAGCTGTTTGCAGATGTTGTGGCGCTCCTGGATGAGCTGCAGGACCTGTGTTGGGCATTCAGGAGACAACGTCACAGACAGGTCAACTCTACCAGAATGCCAAAGCAAAGAGTCTCCCCAGGTAAAATTCAGCAAATTGAAAACCTGCCAGCTTTAGCACACACATCCCCCTTCCCAGGAGCTGCCGTTCCCATTCTGTGACTCTCTGGTTCCCCTTGGGAAGGAAGCACAGCCCGCATCTAATAGATCATAGATGCCTGCCTGCAATCAGAGGTCCAGGTATTTATTTCACACTTGCCTCATCAGGAAAATCCTTGGGGTGTGGAGAAGTGAAACGGATCCTCATTTCTGGATCAATTCTGGAAACCTGGTCTAGAAGATGTGCAAAACGCAATCCTCCTGGCTTAGCTTTGTAGACAGTGCTAAAGCCCCGACTGAGGACAGGGGCAGCAGCTGACTGAAACTGCACCTCAGACATATCTCGAAAGCTGTTGACATTCTGGCCCAAAAGAGTCACTTCTTTCACCCCCTATAAACAGAGAGGAAAAAAACATAACTATACAGGATGTCCAAGCTGCAATGGCAGCCATGGTTCTGCTCTTACTTGAGGAAGAGTCCCCAGGGGAACTCTCCCCTGCCCTGTCTGTCTCAGAGCATCGCAATGGAAATCAAACAGCAACTGGATGAGCCCTACTGCAACGTTACCTCCAGAGGGGAAGGCTGTGTCATCAGTCGGAGGTATCGCTGAAAATACTTTCACTGAGAACCTGCCCATGATTTGGGACAGGTGGGAAGCGAGCTCTGCCTCACCTGATCTGAGAGCATCTTCACTTCCTGCAGAATGGAAGCGATGGGGCGGCTCCTTTCGCGGCCACGGGTGAAGGGCACAATGCAATAGGTACACATGTTGTCACAGCCCCGCATGATAGATCTGCCGGGAGGTGAAGCACAGGTCACAATACGATTTCTCCAGAAGAGTCATCCACATTGCAGCCTGCCCTGCTTTGGCCTGGCCCAGCACTGCTGCCTTCAGCCAACTTACCTGTCTGCAGCACACACAGCACCAACTCTGAACGCAGCTTTGCAGCTTTCCCTTACACACCACTCCAATCAGAGCTGGCTTCTACTTGCCCCCTAGCTGACACCTCCTAATTTTCCACGCACATTTCCAAGAAACTCGGAAAGCAACTTATGGGATGCAGACTTGCACTGCAATCTGGTGGTGATGAAAGATCCTTCTGCCCTCTGCTCCTACAGAGGGTGACAACTGTTCCCCTGTACACTATGGACACACTGAGCAGAATCTGACTTCATTGTTTTTTGGGAATCTTATTATCAAATCCAGACAAATGGAAATAAACCCCACAAAAATTACAACACATGGAGCATTAGGAGAGTTATATGTAACCTGGGACAGTACATAGCAGAAGGCAGGGGATGAGAGAGGCACAAACTTAGAAAGGCACAAATGTCAGTGGAACAGAAATCACTCGGTGCAGCAACAGGCTTAGACAACCAACATTCTCCAAGGACAAGAAGAGAAGCCTGCAGACAGCCAGGGCACAGGTCAGTCTCTCCAGGGCTCAGTCAGACAGCAAAGAGACAGCAGAGTCTAGTAAACCGGTGCCTCTGTGCTGCCGGGAGTGAGTGCGGCCAGGCATTGCCTGTTTTGGGTAGCTGCTGTCACCGGCATGTCTGCTCCTGACAGCAGTATTTCCCAACAAAAACCAAACACAGAAACATGCACAGAAAATAAGGTACTTACACAAATGCTGTCGTGCCACCTGCGCTGGTCTGGACAGGCAGAATATCTGCGTAAGTCTCATCTAGCGACAGCAGGACATTAGCAGCTTGCTGGCCAGACTCAGCCACGGCCAGCAGCCGAGGAAGGTCACGATAGGCATCGGGGCCCGCCACAATATCGACTAGCTTCTCCCTGTGCAGAATCTCCTCCTTCAGCCTCTCAGCCATGCATCCTGCCACCAAAGGAGAAGGGTCCTTGTGAGGAAGTGCCCACCCTCAGCCATCCGCACCCCTTCGCTAGCTGCTTTCACCCTGCAGAAAAGGCTTGATGCCACCAGAGGGGATGAGGAAACGCAGCACAATGGGATGCGGCACAACAGCGTGTGCTCCCCGCCGCCACACAGCCCAGCAGGTACCTAGAATCCCGATACGGAGAGGCAGGCGATCCTGGTGCCGCCGGGCTTTCAGTGCCTTGAGGTGCCGCAGGCGATTCCAGATAGCCTGCTCAGCCTTCTCCCTGGGAAACCAGGCAAAGAGGGGTTATTCCCATTGCTGCACTTTAACGGTCCTCCAGCTCAAAGCAGCTCCAGAGCTTTCAGGGGAGAACTGAACCAAGAATCATCCCCCTGATGGATCTGATGGCACACAGAAGTGCTTTTTGTGGTGTGTAGGTTATGTCTTGACTCATCTGCTACCATTTTGCTTGCTTAGGAACATCAACACTTCAGAGACAACTCCCAGACTAAGCTCTTGCAGAGAAAAAGTCCGCCTTAGCCAGCAAGTATCAGCTACCTTGCAAGAGACAGTGCATGTTCAACATCTGCATGCAGGAAAAAAATAAGCAAAGTTCTCTATATATTTATATCCCAAATATACCCTAAATGGATTTCCCAATTTTTTGTACTACAGACCTTGTACTAAAGAGACAGGCACTTCAACCGAAGACAAGAGTCAAAAAGTAAAAAAATAAAAACCATACAGACACAAATGTGTGTCTCTCACTGCCCACGGGACATATACACAGTGTACGCACCAAAGAGCTTTTTCTCACTATACAGTAATTAATTGCCCAATTAGGGTTATGTATCATAACATCAACTAGCTCTAGCCTAAGCTAAATGGGCAGTTTCACATCTGCCTGCTGTTTTCATTACACAGTGTATTTATAGCCTCAGTTTTCAAATTGCAATTCCTTTAAAACCATCCAAAAAACAGTAGTGACAAAAGTTTCCTTACCTCACAGAACAGGTAACAAGCAGAATCACGTCTGCCTAGATTGAGGGTGACAGAGAAGGAAGGAGAAATTGTAAAAGCTGCACACATAACCTGAACAGGTAGAGTACAAAACTCACTTAACTTAGCAAAAAAGATCTGTCTAAAAATACTCTGGGTTTCCTTGACCAAAGTTGCAAGAAAACTTAGCAGAAAACAAGCAGAGCCTTCCAGAAAACAGCAGAAGTAAACTCGGATAAAGGTAAGTCAGGAGCATCCCACTGTGTCCAATCCGCCCCCAGCTGAGAGGGAACCCAGCAGTTTAAAGGTGAAAAAAATAAAACAACAACCACAAAAAAATCACCACCACCAACCTGCAGCTTTCTAGCATGCTTGTTAAGTAGTTTCCTTTACTGCACATAACTCATACCGCATTATCTTCAGTGGGATAATACTCCTTATCTTGAGTGGGACAGCACCCAAGATAAAGCCTGGGACTTGGTGGTGGTGTGAGGCTCTCCCAGGCCTGCTTTCCAGAAGAGCTGCCAAGGCACCTCACCTCATCCACTGCCTTTGTCCTCGTGTAGCCGTTCTTCTGCAGGATCGCCCAAGCGATCTCTGTGTCATTGACGTTCATCTGGCAGCCATAGGTCTCCAGGTACACTGCAACAACAGAGATGGGGGTGACACAGACGTCTGCCTCGAATCGATCTCATTTACAAGCTCTTTCTATGATCTCCATGTGGAGGAAGCTGCAGTCCCACAACAGTGAGCTGCAGAAAAGGCACTTTCCCTTCCAGCCTATACAGAAAAGGCAGGCCAAAAATAAAGGCAGGCTCTGCTAGCGGCACCGGGAAACCCGAGTGCCTCTGAGCACGTCCTTCCACAGAATCCCAGAATCACCAAGGTTGGAAGAGACCTCCAAGATCACCGAGTCCAACCTCTGTCATAGCACTAACAAGCCCTCCACTCAACCAGAGCACGAAGCTCTACATTGAAACGTCTTTTAAAGACACCAGAGGCTAGCAGAGAGGCTGAAGCCACCATGCTAAGACACAGCACTGAACGCCCCTATCCTCTGGGCACTGCAGCCTGCAAGCTCTGCCGCCGCCGCTGCTGGCACCCCGAGCATCGCACCGGGACTGCCAGGAGGAACAGAGCAGGCTGTTATTGCCCCGGCCGGACCCACCTCTGCCGGGCCCGGGGGCAGCGCCCCGCTCCGGCTCGGGCCGCGGCTCCCCGGCGGGTGTCGGCGGCACGGCGGCGGCTCTCAGGAAGTGCCGCAGGTCCGGCCCCGCGGGCAGCGCGGCCCCGCGCCCCCCCGGCCGCTCGCCGGGCCCGCAGCTCGCTCCGCGGGCGGCCCCGGGGCTGGCAGTGACCGAGCGGAGGCGCCCGGCGGCCCGCAGCACGCGGCCCCAGCCCTGCATGGCCGAGCCCCTGGGGAGGCCGCGCTAGGCCGCGGGGCAGGGCCGCGCTGCCATGGAGGCGCCCGGCGGAGCGCGATCGGTACCGGGACGGGGCGGAGGCGACGCGGGCCGGGCCGAGCCGGGCCGAGCCGAGCGGCCCCGGTGTGCGCCGCCAGCAGCGGCCCCGCCGCCTCCCCGCCCCGCGGCCCCGCGTTCCGCGGCGGCACCGTTCCGGTGGGGCTGGCCCGGTCCCTGCGGCGCTCCCCCCCCCGACCCGGGGTTAAATTAAATAAAGGGAAAAGCGCGATTGTCCGCCGTGTTTTGTCGCGACAAGGGGGGTTAAAGGTGTCCTAAAAGGCCCTCCCGGCTACCTCTCCGCCCCGGTGGAAGGTGCACGAAGGGGGACATAACAAGGCAGTAACATGAGTGATTTCCGTGTCAAATTTTATGTGAAAGGCTCAGAGCGGGGAGAGCCTCCCGTGAGGGCGCTGGAAGCCCCCCCCCGGCTGAGCAAGGCACGGTACAGCACCGCGGGGAAGCGCTCGGTGAAGGTGAAGCACATGCAGGAGGGGGAGACGCCGCTGCCAGGCCTCCTCCCGAGCCTCGGCTCTGTCAGCCCCAGCAGCCCGGGGTCGGTGTCTCCTCGGGGATAGGGCAGGAGAGGGCCCAGGACCCGCAGCAGCGGCAGTTTGGGGTGGGCAGGGACCCCTGGGCTCCCGTGGTCCCCTCAGCCCAGCCCGGGGCGTGGGGTTCGGCCCCTCGGGCGGTTCTGGCCCCCGCCTGCGCGTCTGCGGTTTGTCCTCTGGCTGCTCGGGCTGGGGCGGCCGATGAGTCACGTTCTGGCAGAACCGTTTGTTTGCTGTCTCGGCAGCGGGGACGGCGGCGGGGAGCCGGGGTTGGGAGCCAGGGGTGCGGGATGGGAACCGGGTCCCCTCGGAGGGGCAGCACAGGGCAGGTGAGAAGGGGGCTTTGTCGGTGCTGAAGGGCGCTTTGGTCATCTTATCTGCCTTCCCTGGGCTGGTAGTGAACGTTTGCTCCAAACAGCAGGAAATTCTAGGAGACGGAGAGAGGAAGTCTGCGATGCATCCTTGCAGCTGCTTTGCTGGTAGAGCCAGCCTTGCTCATCACCCGCCCGCTTTGGGGAGGGAGCGTGGGCATTGGGGTTCTGCCATCCTTGCTGGCTAATTTTAGCTCCGGAAGGGCTCTGAAGATGTTTCACAGCCACACCCCGCCATAAACATCCAGCATCCAGTCAGTGGCCCTCCTCCGGGGCCTCCCCAGGCCCCCCAAAGCGCAGGATTCCCCCCTCCTGCCTGGGTCCCACCGCATGCAGGCTTGGGGCTGAGCTGCCGCGGAGCTCTGCTTGCTATAAAAAGTGTTGTGGGAAATTCAGGCCCCAGTTTTAAAATCTGCAGAAGGCGGCGCTGCCTGAGCCACGGCTGTGCATGAAATTTGCTTCATCCCCCTTCTCCGGGCACCTCGCCTGACCCCTGCCTCTCGGGGACAAGTGGCAGGATGGGCTCCGGACCCTCCACTCACCTCATGAAACTGCACGAGGAGATCGGAGAGCTGTACTTGGGCTGGCAGTGGCAGAGGGAAGCCCTTACCTAATCTCTCTGGAAAAGAAAACACAGCTGTGTTGGAACAAGAAGCAAGAGGGAGCAAGGGGCCGTGCAAAGCAGGCGGCCGCTTCCTACCCCCGGCCCTTCCTTTGCCCCCCCATGGCCTGGGAAGGCAGAGGGAGCTCCTCCAGGCTACACTAAGGTCTGGGGGCTTCACGTTGTGCTGTGCCCCTGGGGCCCCTGGCAGCCTCCAGCCCTTGCTCTGGCCTGATTTGTTCAGCTGTAATGAGAAGCAGCGAGCGGGGGAGAGGGTCTGGAAAGAATTAGGATGTGTGTCAGGCTCATTTTTTCCATTGCGTTCGCTTCTGGATGCGTGTCAGTGCAGAGAGGCTCCCGCACTCGGTTACCCACAGCCCTCCTCTGCCAACCCCAGACACGCCAGGCGCCGCCGCCTCGTCCTCTCTGCGGTTTTACCTTCTGAGCAGGCCTGGCAACAGGGGCTTGGTTAACAAACTGGGCCCTGATATTGTGACCTGACCGGGGTCTGTTCCAGCAGCCCCATTCCCCTCAGCAGGTTATTACCATTGAGACGTGGGAGCAGGATACTGGAGGCAACTATGTTCGTTATGGACTGCATCGTTTTCACCTGCAGATGCGGAGAGAGGGAGAAGGAAAAGAGCTTTAGTCTGTGGGAGAGCAGGCGACCAGATCCCAGAGGATAATTAGGAAGAGTAAAATAACGGAGAAGCTGGGATGGGTGCAGACTTCACCAGAGACCTGTGGTTTTGCCTGGGCCATGCTGGTGGAGTAGGAAGCATAGGGGTGAAAAAGGGGATAGTGGCCAGCTCTGCTCCCTCGCCCAGTCTCGCAGGCTGGTACAGGAGGTGCCCGTGGAGTCAGCATCCCTTGGTGGTGCGTATGAGGGGGTGAGTCCCTTCCTGACCTGGCAGGCTCCCACCTCCCTGCTGGGGTCTCTGGTCACGGTCAGGGACAGCTTACCTTGAAAGTGCCAGTGCCGACATTTGAATGCTTCAGCTTGAGCTTCATCCTGTGCGGAGACAAGCGGTGCTTTGCAGTGCCCGGGCCCTTCCCGCTCCCTCCAGCCCCAGCTCGTCCCCTCTGCCCCAGGTCCCCATCCCCGGCACCTCCCTCAGCAAAAAAAAATCCCAGTTCACCGGGACCTGCAGCTCACCTGCCCAGGGCCAGGCTCCCAACCATGTGGCCGGATTTCACGTCCGCGATGGCAGACACGTTGCCTGTCTGGGGAAAGAGGCAGAGCTCTGGCAGTGCCCACCCAGCTCCCCCCAGAACAGGCGCAGGGGGAATGGCTCGGAGCAGCCCCGAGGCAGCCAGACCGCCCTGCAGTCAGGGCCCTGCTCACACCCAGCATGAAAACCGGCGTTTGTGAGCTCGGATATTTCTGCTGGGGTGCTCCATGTACCCGACTGTGCTTGTTTCAGGAGGCACCTCTCAGCAGGAGCACAGCACGGATGGCACAGGATCGCCAAACGCGCGGGGAGGGTGCTGCTCAGCTCGGGAGCTCCCACCTTTGCTGACTGAGGTGCAGGCAGTGCTCACGGGGCACCACGGCAGGCTGAGGCTGTGCGAGGGGCTCCCCAGCCAGGACCAGTGACCCCACTGCAGCCCTGGACCCCAACTCACCAAGCTGAGGAGGAAGAGAGGGGCCAGGTTGCCATTGGGATAGATGGCATAAGCCTGGATGTCCACAACAGGCTGGAGCGAGACCCCGTTGGTTCCGATGCTCAGGAACGGGGCGGAAGGAGCGGACAGCCTCAACTTCATCGGCATGTTGGGGTACATCTTGTCCAGCTGCAAAGGAGCAGGGAGGAACAAAACCTCCTGCAGCTCTGCAGCCTGCTGCTGCCGAGCTCCTTCCCATGCCAGCAGCCCTCGGAGTGCAGGGATGCAGCACCCAGAGCACAGCCCCGCTGCGGACCCCCCTCGCTGGGAACCTGGGGCTGGGCTCTCTGGGGGGCCGACTCGCACAGAGCCTGTGCCGGGCAGGGCCGGGGCTCACCTCGGGAAGGAAGGCTGCGAAGGTGGAGGTGTTCAAATGGAATTCAAAGTCCTTCGGGATCTGCGGGAGGAGGATGGTTACTGCCCGGCACTGCAGCATGGCGCTGGGGCAGGATCAGCCCCTCGTGCACCTCGTGTGTGCAGCAAGGACTTCTCAGACCCTGCTCCGCACCCAGAGCAGCTCCATGGGGAAGTGTGGGGGAGACCATGGTGCAGAGGAGCCCTGCGAGCCTGCCAGCCGCTGGCCCCATCCCACCTCCCCTCCTTACCATGGAGTCTGTGATTTCAAAGACCAGTGCCCCAGCCGTGTGGTAGGCGAAGCTGGCAGTGTTGAAGAAGTAGCTGGAGACCCCGAAGTAAACCATGCGGCTGTGATCGGGAGGAAAGGCCAGCGCTGGCGGGGTGAAGGGGGCGGCGGTGTGTTGTGCCAGGGAGAAGCATTCGCCCTGGAAGGACGGGAGTGGGTGAAACAGGGCTGGTGGGGCTCAGCCAGGCTGGGGAATGGCATCTGCAGGCGGTGACTGACCCCCTCCTGCCCCCTGCAACGGCATCTGCCACACTGAGCCTCCCGAGGGCAGCCTCTCACCTTCATGTCCACGTTGAGGAACTGGGCAGTGGCGACCGGGGGTGCTGTCAAGGAGTAATCGATCCCAGCCACGGCATCTATGTTGGCTGTGACTGCAAGACACGGGGCAGAGGATGAGCAAGAGGGACGGCAGAGCCGGGAGCAGCTTGCCTCTGCTGACGCCTGGGCAGAGCCTTGCCCCAGCTTCCTGCCACAACAGCACAATAGCAGTTTCACATGTCTTTGCTTCTGTTTAGAAATAAAAATTGCATTTTCCTCTTCACTCTGTTTCTCAGCCATGCAAACTAACTCCTGGACCCGAGACACCATCCGGGTCCCCTTGCTGAGACAGCCCCAGGGCACGGCTCAGGGGGGCTGCGTGCGGGTGCCCGGTCTCGGCAGTGTCTCTCCCCGTGGGAGGACTGAGTGCGTGGAGACAGCTCTGCTGCGTGGTGCTCCACAGCTCCCGAAACACAAAGAAATGGAGAGTGGGCACAAGGTAAAACACCATCCTCGTGGCCGGGAAATGCAAGGAAGAAACGCTCCCCAAGCCCCGTGCGGCGCTCGCCCGGTACCTGGTACGGTCTGGAGGTACGGCTGCAGGTATCTTCTGACAGAGCTGCTCAGGCTTTCGCAGACCTGGGGAAACAAAGGCAACGGAGCTCAGCAGCCTGGCTCTGCCGGGGCACACAGCCCCGGGTGGAAGCCTCGGGCTCTGCTGCCCGGTGCTGCTTGTATTCTTTGCAAAAGCCTGCTTAAAGAAAAGAGCACACAGTGACATTCTTATTCATCAGACAGTACCCCATTAAGTATTTGAGATACAGGTGGGTTTATACCTGCAAACATCTGCTTACGGCAGGTTCCCCACGTAGTTTAGCTGCATTGAGGCCCTTTGAAGGACCCCTTTGTGCTGCCAGGGGGGAAGAGCAAATCCCTCTGCCACTGTCATCCACGGGCAAAGCCTCAGCATTAGCGGAGGATTTAAATGCAGTCTAAATGCTGGCTCAGGAATTTACTGCAGGGAGCAGTCCTGTAGACGGCCGAGATAATCTGCACAATCTCTCTTGCAGTGCCATGCTGGCACAAGAACCCCCACGCAGGACGAGGCCGTCATCTGCCCGGCCAGGCAGCCAGCTGGCAGCGAGACGCGGAGCTCTGGAGGAGCAGCGGCCGCGCTGGCAACGGCTGGTGTCTGGCTGCACTGTGGGGAGGAAGAGGAGGGATGGAGCCTTGGGCAGAACGTTAGCAGCAGAGGCTTGCCGGTAAGCTGCTTGTCCCCCTGCCTAGTAGAATAGAATCACAGAATCGTAGAACAGAACAGGTCACTTGGAAGGGACCTACGGAGATCATCAAGTCTGTATTTGTCTGCGGGTGCTGGACCCCCAGGTCCCTCCTGGCCCCTGGGGCACGGGCACTGCCCAGCCCCGCAGCAAGAGCTGCAGGTGCCCCCGATCTGGAGCAAGATCGGGGCAGGGACAGCGCTGAGCAGGGTCCTGCAGCACTCCCAGCCCTGCCCTCTTCTCTGCTCCATCTCAAGCAGGGAGAAAGCCCCTGGAGAAACGCGTGTCTGGCGAAGGGGCTCGGCCAGGCTGCTGGGGCAGATTCCCCAGCTGCCTCCTTCCAGGAGATACCGCAGCGTGAAAGCCTTTCTGTCCGGCCCCAGCCTCGCTCCTGCTGCCAGCCCATCTGCTGCCAGGGCTCCAGGTGGCCCCCAGGCAGCACGAGGTGGCATCGGCCAGAGCCAAATGCGCCCCGGCCAGGACCCGACCTTCGGCAGGGTGGGATTTGCCTGCTCTCCAACTGCCTCCTTCCTGAGCAAGGTTCATGGCCAGGGAGGTTGTAGCGCATGCCAGCGAGCCTTGTAGTAATTATTGCTAACAGCTTGTTTCCATGTCTTGATGCGAGTCTCCTGCATGTAGGCTTTTGTACAGGGCTGAAGGTACCGGGGCTTCCCTGGTGCACCCCGGTACAAGGAGACAGCAAGCAGCTGAAATCCAGAGATGAGAGTTTCTAACCTATTGCTCCCAAAAGCACGTATGAGTGCAGGCCATTTAAAAGGCAGCTCTGAGCGGGTTTCCTCTGTTACAATGAGTTTGGCCGAGGCATAAGATCTAATTAACTGACCACATGGAAAGAGAAGTATTTGTTAATTGGGAACCAATTATACTGGGCTTTGGCAAACGCTGCAGGTTTAGAATCCAGCCCGAGCCACGTGGTGCTGTGGGGACTGCACTTAGCGCGTGCCCATTCCTCTCAGTTTCCCCCCAAATCAGCAATGTGCCCACACGCTCTGGCCCTGCTTAAATCCGTAGGTGTGACCTGAGCCCTTGAAACGTCTGTTACAAGGGAGGGCTACAGATCACCAGAAGGCCTGGAGCTCTTTCACGTACCTTGTCCTCCAACTTTTTCTTGAATTTGGACTCAATGGTATTATGGAAGAGGTTGTAAAACCAGCTGCAGAGAAAAGCAGAGAGGGAGTCATTTCTGCTCTAGCTCAGAGGACGCTGCAGAAGTATTTGTGCAGGAAAGGGAGCCACTGGAGCTGTGGGATACCGGGGAATGCCGTTCCCGTGCCAGCCTGGAGTCAAGCTTTGCCTCAGGGTTTACATTTGCAAACAACCTGCTCATAAGCAACGTGCATACAAGTCTCGTGACTGCCCCAAAACTTCTCCCTTAAATGTGCAACCACAGCAGGACAAACTCAGAGCAGATTCAAGCACATCCTGTGCCTGGCAGCCACCTTCCCATCTCAGCTGGGCTAACACGCAGGATTTCTAGGCCCTCACAGTGATGTTACCTCAATTTGCCTGAAAAGTGTAAGCGGATATTGGAGATACTGGTGCTGCAGGCAGAGATATCAATCGTCGGCTTCCCAGAGGCATCTTTGCCCAGCTTCAGGATGGTCTTGATGTATATGTGCTCCACGTTCAGGTTGAATGACCCATGGTGCCGGCTGCAGGGAGAGAGAGGACAAGAAAGGGGACGGTTGTCACCGGTGGGTCCTGGTGCAGGGACACAGGGCTTCCAGAGGGGTCTGTCTGCCTCAGGCTCTGCTCGCAGCGAGCATCCGGAGGAGACCGAGAAGGCTTTTAAACTCAGGGAAACGGAATTTCATTGGAATATAAACCAGGCAAGGTAGCCTTTAAACAGAAAGAACCGAAAGTGAGCAGGGGAGATGGCAGAAAAGTGGGAGAGTTCACACACAGCCCTCAGCGTCTGCCTGGCGCTTCCTTCCCACCCAGTTTCATGCATTTCAGCACCTTTTCAGCACCCTCTGCACAGGCTGTTCCCGTGGGTGCTCAGGGGGCTGCTTCCCGGCCCCAGCCCGGTTCCAAGGAGCAGGAGGGACCAACCCCAAGTGCCCAGGTGCCACGAGAGGGGAGACGGTGCTCACGTTATCTCCCCAACCATTTGCAAGCGGCACGGGGCATTGCAAGCCAGCCGCGGGTGCCCTGGTGTGGGGACAGGGACTTTGTGGTGCACCCCTGGGGCAGGACTAAAGCAGCTGCAGCACAGCTGGGGGAGTCAGGACATCTGCAGGTAACAAAGCAAGGGCTGCCCAAACCACGAAGGAGGCAGAGGAGGGAAAAAAGCCTGCCCAGATCCGGAGAGGGAAGATCCTGAGCCAGGGAAGGGGCTGTGCACAGGGACAGCTGAGCACCCACACGAAGCGCAGCCTTGCACGCCAGTTCCCGTCCAGCTCAGCAAAGGCGTTGGAGATGGAGACTTGCAGGCCCTCGTTGGGGACCAGGGAAATCTGCGAGTGTGGCAACTGGAAACTGAGAAGGTTCAATCTAAAATATAAAAAATAAAAGTAAAGGCATGTGAGAGGGGGTGCCTCACACTGGGTCCCGGCTGGGGAGGGCAGGAGTGAAGGCACCGTGCCGGCAGCATCCCCAGCTCCCGTCCTGTCAAGGAACAGCACGGCGTGGGCAGAGCAGTGCCTCCGGGAGCACGGTCCTTGCGGCACCGTGAGAGCAGCTCCTCAGTGCTGGAAACCCAGGGCAGCAGCAGGAGGAGAGCTGCAAGGGGGTGGCAAGGAGCTGGGACCCTGGGACCCCGCAGGCTGGGCTCATGCTAGGTGGGTTCCTGAGGTGAGGCATCCCTTCACCGAGGACAGGGCCAACATTTTGGGAGCTTCAGGGGAGAGGACAGCCCTCACTGCTCCAGGCCCCCCACACACCCCCAAGGACCTCCAGGCTCCCCGCAGGGGCTGGGAGGGCAGCGAGTCACTCCAAGCCACGGCAGGGCTCACCTGGAGATCTCGTAGCGCACCTTCCCCACGACTGGGATTCGGGATTCACCCGAGATGTCTTGCAGCTTCAGCTGGGCCAGCTCCTTCTCCAAGATAGCAACCCCGTGCTGCTTGGCTGCGGGGGCAAAGGGACAGCATCACGGTCACGCACCTCCCAAGGGAGCCAGGAGCGTGCAACAGGGGTACGGCAAAAGGGTTAAGGGAAACACCAGTGGCCTGGCTGCTCTCCACTGTGCAGCTAATCTGGAGCTAATCTTGGTGCAGCACAGAGCCCCGCAAGTGTGCAGGCATTGCCTGGTGTCCGCCCACTTGCAGGCTCTGGGGAAGGTGGCAGCCAGGCAGCCCGGGGCGGTCAGGCAGCAGGAGAAAGGAGGAGCTGGTCCTGGCTCTCCCTGCCCGCCAGGCCGGCTCCGTGCAGGAGCTGCCCAGGCTCTGTGCTGCTCCGTGCCCGGTGCCAGCAGGCAAAGCCAGGTGGAGCCCCCGTCCTGGGGTGTGGGCGAGTGCTGCAGCCCTGCATCCGCGTGGGGAGTCACGTCCCCCTCTCCCGACAGCTAGCAGAGCCGCCGGGTAAATGAGCTGTTTCTCACACAGTGTATTTCAATCCATAACAGCGCTCCGCTGGAGCCGGGGCCCTGCCTGCCTCAATAAACCCAACACAGAGCCCATCCATCTCCATCACCGCCCTCCTGGCACCTCCCCACCGCCTCCCTCCTCCACAGCTCGCTCCTCCGGGGCTCGGGCTCGGCTGCCTGGATGCGTGCCATGAGCTCGGGACCACCCCGCCAGCCCCGTGCCTCCTCGAGCCGGGGTCTCCCCCTTTGGCACCTGGGTGCAGCCCCCAGCCCCCCGCAGGGCCTGGCTGCTCTGCACAGACTCGGTAGAGGCAGCGGCAGATGCAGATGGGGACATCAGGGCGATGCTGCCTTGGGCACGCGTGGCCAAGGCTGTCCCTGACCTGCCCCAGAATTGCCTGAGCACCCGGCTCTGCACCTCAGCCGCCAGCACCTGCAAGAGAGGAGGGAGATCAGGAGCCGAACCCACCATAGTCCAAGCCTGCCTGGGTGATCCTGACCACAAAGCCAGGGTTGGTGGCTCCACCGATCGCCAGGCTCAAAGCCAGCACCGTGCTGGCCGCCAAAAGGCTCCACACTCCCATCCTGGCTGCCCGACGGTGCCGTGCTGCTGCCTGGCTCTCTCTGCCCACACCGCCTTTATATCCACACCAAAAGGGGAACTGCGGAAGAAGCAGGATGCAGATCTGCTTTTGCAGCCCACACGGGGCATCCCCTCAGCCTGGTGCTTCCTGCTTGGCCGCTGCCCCGCTCCCAAAGCGGCAGGGAAGGCTGGCGAGGACCAGGAGGTAACGGCCCCAGCCCTGTGCCAGGGGCACGCAGCCGCTCCCCACAGCAGCAGCCGCCCAGGGCACAGACGAGCCGCTGGCCTCGGCTCCCTGCTGCTGGCTGTTTCTGGAGCAGTTGTTTGCTTTTTGCCCTGCCCGGTTGCTTTGCCCTCCGCCCAGCAAAGGCTGCCCCTGTCCTGCCCCACGGGGTCCCTGCTCTGCCCTGACAGCTGCCAGCTAGGCACAGGTTGTAGCGTTACCAGCGGAACAGCCTTGAGGAACAACAAGGGCTAAAGTTACGTCTTTTTGCCTCCTGCAAGTAAATCCCAAGTCACCTCACACCCAAGGGCTGGCCGAAAGGCCCCCACCTCAGGTTGGGTGGCCACAACGGGGCCGAGGGGGGACGGAATCAAGGATTGAGGGGTGCCCGCACACCTCCCGGCCCCGGCCCCAGAGCTCTGCCCAGCAGCAGCCCTGCCCAGGAGACGTCCGTCGTGCCGTGGGTGAGCAGCAGATGCAAAACTTCTGGGGTCCCAAGTGCCACAGCTCTTGGGCTCACGATGGGTGCACGAGGGGGTGCAGCGAGGCGGGGAGGCAGCAGTCCGTGGGGCAGGGCAGAGCCCCCCTGCTGCCTCGGGCTTTCCGCAGAGCCCAGCAGCCCGGCTGCTCCCCGGCCACCACTGCGAGAGCTGGTGGGAGAAGAAATGATTTAGAAGAAATTAGCTTTTATTTTCCTTTCTGGAAGCAGCAAAGGAAGTCCTCGGCAGCTGATGCAGGCAGATCTCTCGCTGTGTCCAGGGAAGTCCTAGTTGCCAGAGGCAACATCCCTGCACTTAGCATTTGTGAAATCCGGCTGTTGCTCAAGCACAGCAGCCTGCCATGACTGCGCCACAGAGCCCGGAGAGCAGCTGCCTGCCCAGCACAGCCCAGGCAGGGCCGCAGAGCCTGGGATGGCTTTGCTGGAGGCTCTGGCACACGGAGGCTCAGTGCTGGCGAGGCCGGGGACCTCAGATCCTTTTGTCTTCCTTCCCCATCGTTGCTGCCTCGCCAGCGTGCGACAAGCGCACACCAAACTTGCAGACGAGGCTTTGGGGAGCAGGACCGCAGTCTCCATGTCCCCAAGCCACCAGTTTGATAAGTGTGATGAGCCTGGAGCTATCAGCACCGGCCCCAACACATCCCTGGTGCCCGGGAGCCCCAGGGCAGAGCTCGTTGTACACAGAAAGAGGAAGCCTGGAGCAGAGAAGGTTCAAAAGCCAAAGCCCCGTTTCAGCTTTTTGCTGAGTCTTGCTCGCAGTGAAGGAGGAACTCCCCGGAGCCGCACGTTTGTGGCACGGCATCTCTGCGGGGCTGTTTCAAAACGATATTTAAGACACTCAGGATGAGCATTAAGGAACCAGAACCTCTTCCGTGGGGAGAAATGAAATTTCGCGGGGGGGTGGGTGGGCAGCATGCTGAGGAAGCACAAACACAACGTTTTCCTTCTGGCTTTGAGCAAATTTAAAGTTGAACTGAAAAAAAAAAACCACAGCACAAAGCCTGACCAAACAATCCCGTGTTTGCCAAGGAACAGTTGGAACCACTTCTAACACCCAACACCGAGGGCTGGTCCCGGCGCTGCTTCCTGCTGGGGGTGACGGCAGCAAATTAACTGCAGAGCCCGGCCCGGCCGCTCGGTGGGGAAAGGCTCGGGGGGCTGCTCTGCTCCCCGGGGCTGCCGGAGCTGGGCCTGGCCGCCCCCCAGGGGCACGGGGCTTGCTGGGCTGTGCACAGCATCGCCTGGCAGAGCCGGGAGGTTCCTGTCCACCGGCTGCCCCGGGACACGGCTCAGGACCCGTGTGCTGCCGTCCCCCTGCCATCCTTCCCCCCCCATCACGTTGTCCTCCGGCCCCACACGCTCCTTGCCACGTGCAGGCAGTTCCTGGTCCTGCTCGCAGCTCTTTCCACATCTCCTACGTGATGCAATGGCCAAAGCCATCCTGCAATTGTGTGCTTGGGCCCTCAGAGGGGACCGGGGGCTTTGGCTGCGGCCCGGCCCCATCCCCAGCGCCGTCGGCACGGCCTGTGCCCCGCCGCTGCTGGCAAAGGCAGCGCACGCGGCCCGGCCACCGCTCCTCGGGCAGCGAGCAGGACACGCAGGCACGAGACTTTGGCGAGGAAACCCATCCACATCCGTTGTGTGCGGTGCCACAAACACCACGGGACTTCCCCGTGGGGACGGCTCTCTGCCAGCGCCGAGTCACCGGCCCAGATGGCCGCATAAGACGAGCGGCGCTGGTGCCAGAGGTATCTCTGCCCCCAGCTTATCTGGCTTTTCTTTGTGGCCACAAAGCCCAGCTGTGGTCTGGCAAATGCTCTGATGGGGAAACCGTGGGGAAACCCCGGGGGCACTCAGCAAAAAAGTGAGAGCAACCCCGCCCGTTTCAGAGGGAACCTGGAACAAGGGAAGTCCACGGCCAGGAATAAAACCCTCCCTGCATCCACAACCCCCCTTTGCCACCAGCAGGACCTGGGGCCATCAGGGATGTCCCCGGAGCTGCAGGGATGTCACCCACACCTCTGCGAAATGCCAGCGGCATTGGGGTGCCGGGAGAAGGTGTCCCCGGCAGCTTTCAATCCACCAGCACCTAAAAATACAGCCAGGCAGCGTGGGGGCTCCTCCGCCGCTGTTTTCCCAGCTGCAGGATCAGCGTGACCCAGCTCCGGCTGTTCCTGGGAGGCAGGGAAGGCTCTTGGCCAGCACGGGGTCACCAGCTGACGCCAGCCCTGACGGCTGCATCAAAGACAAGTGACCGGACACGCTCGGGGACACAAGAGCTAAAAATGGGGGGGGTGCAGCAAGAAGTGTCAATTTGCAGATGAGGACCCTGGGTGCAGGGGGTTGGCCGCAAGCAATGAGGCTCCCAGCGGGAGCTTGGCCCCCAGGACCTTCCCCAACACCAAGCTCAGCACCCGCGCTCTGCCCCTGTCCCAGCATCCTGGTGCTGTCCCAGCCCCCCCCCAGAACAGCTCCAGGGCCAGCACCCCGACACGCTGCGTCCCCCCCCCCAGGGCACGCCGCCTCCCAGCACGATGCCTGGGAGCCTCGGGAAGACAAAAGGGGACGCAGAGAGGGTGATTTTGCAGAAAAGTAAAAATAAAAATGCAGGAATGATGACCTCAGGCAGAGCCAGGGCTTGGGGGGGGGGGGTCTGAATGGTGGCTCTGTGCCACTGGAGGGGCAGGGTGAGAGGCCACATGCAGCCCGCCCGGCAGCTGCTCGGGCAAAACAGGAGGTGGAGAAAGGGAGCAAAAGAGGAGGGTGAGCTCATGGGGGCAGGGGTCCTGGGAGGCCCCCAGAAGCTCTGCCCTTTGCCGGGCAGGCCTGGCCCCTGCCCCCCCCACCTGGTTGCCCCAGGGCAGCGGGAGGGTGCAGGGAGCTGCTCTGGGGGTTGCGGGGCCAGACCCTGCCATGCTGGGGGCATTTACAGGGCAAGAACCCCAAAAAAGAGGAACCCACGGCCAGGCAGGGAGCTGCTGGCCTCAGGGACACTGCGGGGCCCAGGGTGGGGGTCCCACCAGGCTTCACACCACGCCATCCCCTCCTGCCCACCCCAATTGCTGGTGCGGGACCCCTCAGCCACCCCCCCCGCCTGCCTGCAGCCGCTGCAGCTCTCAGAAGCCAAAGCGAGTTCTTGGGCTCGCTTCAGAGGTAACCAGGCAATCACAGAAGGCCAGAGCATGATCTCATGCTCCCTCCTACCCCGCGCTCACAGAATCTATAAAAAGGCTGAAGCAGAGACTGTGAACTAACGCAATTAAAGGAGCAATTGGCGGCTGGTGGGGAAGGGAGGAGCTGGCCCAGTGGGCCCCAATGAGGGCTCCTGGGGAGACGGCTGGGGCCATGGGCCAGCTGTGGGCCAGTGCCGGTGGAGCTGCGGCGGTGCCTGGGGGTCCGGAGCCGTGCAGGGGGCTGCAGGGGGTGTCCCGGCCCCGCTCCCCACGGCTGAGCCTCTGCCCGCACGCAGCTGCTGGCACCTGAGCCCGGCAGCACTCGTGATGTGCTCTGGCGACAAAAGGGCTCTCGCTTGCTCCCACGGAAATGGGAGGCAAAGGCAGAAAGCCCTCCCTCGCGCCGTTCCTCCCTCCAAGCTCTCCAGCTGCACCTCCTCCCGCCCCGGCTTGTTTTCACAGCGTGTCCTTCGGCTGCTCGCTAATCCCTGGAGAAATCTTTGTTACTGAGACTGCCCCGGCAGCCCACGGCCCACGCTGCAGCCGGCCCAGCCATCCCTCGCCTCCATCCCAGCACTGGCCCAGCCCTGAGCCTTTGCCTGCAAGCACGAGGGTGGGCACGGCTTCAGCCCTGAGCGGGGAGCAGAGGGCGGGTGGGCACCCGGTGCCGTGCCTGGGGGACTGCAGAGCCGTGCCAAGCGGCCGTGCTTTGCGCTAGGATAGACCGGACCTGGAGCTTTGGCCCTGGCACTGATTGTTTTTGTACAACTTCTGGTTGCCTCATCACCCGCTCTGCCCCCAGACAGGTACTTTCCATTGCTGAATCATCCCAAAGAGCTGTCAAGGGCGCTTTTCTTCTGCTCTACCTTTGGGCCGATCCAGAAATAAAAAATCAGGGTTCTGCGAAGTGCTGTCTTTGGCGAACACCAGCCTGTATTTATTTTAAAAGGGGAAATCCACCACAGTCAGCGTACGAACGCTCGCACGCACGCGCTGTACGCGTGCACGCGCACGGAGATCTGCAGGTCCCTGGTGCTGGGCAGGATGGCGACACGCAGCGGGACACGGGTGGGCACGGGGCTGGCCGGGGGCTTTGCAGCCCTGCTGCCCCCCGAGCTGTGGCACGGAGGAGCCCCGGGCAGTGCAGCCCCACGGCGGGGGCTCAGCAGGGGGGGAGCAGAGCGGGTGGGAGCATGGCCCCCGTGGGTGCCTTCACTCGTCAGGGCTGGCACCAGGACGGCTCTGTGCTGGGGCTACGGGCATCCCCATGGCTACAGCACAGCCACCCAAAGGACACCCCACGGACACCCAGAGGACACCCCACAGACACCCACGGCCGCCCCACTCAGCGCCCCGTGGCTGGGCAGCGCTGGCAGCCGGAGCCGCCGAGCCCAAGCGCCGCGTCCCACGGGCAGCCCCCGCTGTGCCCCTCTTCCCTTCCTTTCCCTTCCCTCCCCTCTCCTCCGCTCCCCTCCCTCTCCTCTCCTCCCCTCCTCCCTCCCCTCCCCCGCCAGCGGGGCTCGCTCTTTTTCTTCTTCTTTTCTTTCTTTCTATTTTTTTTTTTTTTTTTTTTTTCCCACATTGACGCGGCCGGTGGGAGGGAGCCTGCCCGTCGGACGGCCCGGGCGCGCCGATGGGGCCGGGGGTGGCGGCAGCCCCGCAGCGCCCGCGGGGCACCGGGACCTCATCGCGGGGCACCGGGACCTCGTCGCGGAGCCTCCAGCCGGGGAGAAGCCGCAGCGGAGCGGCGGAGCGCGGCGGGCCAGCCGCGGGCAATAAGGCAGCGCTCGGGCCCCGAGGAAGGAAGAGGGAAGGGACAGTTATTGCCGTGGTCTCCCCCGCGCCCTCTGCCACTTCCCATTAAGCATGGTAATGCCTTCTGCTTTCGTATCCTTTACGCTGTCCCTGCCGCTGCCCCGAGCACCTGCTGCCCGCGCCCCGCGCGCCCAAGCACGAGGCTGGCACCGAGCGCGGAGGCGTCGGGTGGCAGCGGGCTCGAGGCGTGCGCGGGGCCCGAGGGCTGCAACTTCCCTGCAAAACTTGGGGTGCAACAAGTGGGTGCCGCTGCCCGAGCCGTGCCAGCCTCGTGGGCACAGGGACGTGTGGCACATCCCTCCCGGGCTGGCCGGCCGTCACCGCAGCCGCACGCGCCGTTGCCTTGGGCTCCCGGGCGATGCTGCGTTGAGCGCTGGCCACCGGCTCCTCCATGCCGGGGCTGTGGGGCAGCGTTCGCATCCTGCCCTGCCAAGCTCGCTGCTGGGGAGCTGCGGAAGAGGGAGAGGAGTTGTTATTCGCTGCTGGCCCTAGTGTTCAAACCTCGCTCCCTCCTCGGCTGGGGAGAGGAGAGGGAGCGGAGTCACCCCGTGGCTTTGGGTATGAGCTAAACAACTTTCCTGCACCAAAACACCAAAGCCCAGCTCGCCGTGTTGGTATAAACCACTTCTGAAAAATATGGGTATTTGGGGAGAAATATCAATCTCTATTTAACAGCACTTTGGCTTATTAAAATGGAAATAGCTTTGCAAATGTAAATCTCCTTATGCTCCCTAATGCCTTTTGTTTCATTTCTGCACTCCCTTGCAGCTGGTGGAGGGAAGTGGGCTAATTGGTTCCTTTTTGATTTCTAATCACTCCCTGGCCAGGCTCGCCTCAGCCTCTCGCACGAACACAAAGCTGCTGCGCCGCGTTTACCCCAAAAACCTCTCGCAGTGATGAAGTGCTTTGTGACACTTAACAAAAACATTTCTAGTCATTCGAGGCCAAAATATTCCTCGGCACAACCCAGGCTGTATCTGCTGCCTCCATCAGTCAATACTTTTCTCCTGGCTTTGGCTGACGCCGTCCCCGCGGCTTTAGGAAGTTCTGTGTGTTTTTATCCCATTTGCAGGAAAGTGCCTCTGTTTATTCAGATCGTCCCGCAGCAATCCACCTTGCGGCTGGGTTTTGTTGAGGGCGATGAGGTTGCTCCCCCTTGCAGCGGGGCTGTCCCTGCTCTGACGCCCCACTTTACCCTGGCTGCGGGCCCACCAGTGACCCCCAGTCTCTCGGCACCTTCCCCGCAGTGAGTGGCAGCCAGGAGGGATGGTGAGGGCAGTGTGGGGTCTCAGGGGGATGGTGTTGGTGTGTCGGTGGGTTTGGGACGGGGCTGCTGGTGGCATGTGCTCCCTTGCCCCTCCAGACCTCAGTCTGCACCCCCTGCCCCTCAGACCTCGGTGGCTGCGGGGGGACGGCCGGGCTGGGGGCTGCCCGTGGCATGGAGCAGCCCCGTGGCTCAGCGGGACCAGGCTCCTCTTTCTGATTTCTTTTGCTTTTTCATCAGTGCCAAATGAGCTTGGCCGGGGAGAGTTTGGTTTGGTTTCAGAAGAGCTGGTCTGGGGACATGCCAGGGCTGGGCAGGGCTGGTCCATCCCCAACCCCACTCTGCGCCACCGCACTGGGACGGGAAGGAGCCGAGCTCGGGGTGTCGGGGCAGGGGTCCCCCAGGAAGGGACGTCATGCAGGCAGACCAGGCGTGAGAACAGCGGCATTCAATGGCACGCTCCGCAGGGAGAGCCCGTGCAGACCAGGGCAGGGAGCGTGGCCTCGCTTTCCCCCTCTCTGCCCAGGCCCCGCAGCTTCCCCTTCCACGCCCGACATTGGCAGATTTCTGGGTACAGACACAGAAAACGCCAAGAAGAATTAACCAACGTGTGACTGCAAAGTGCTTTGGCTAAAGCACGTTGAAGCTAGTTAAGCTGCATTAACCAAGGCCACGTTGTCTCTGGGTGGGCTCCCAGACCCGCCGGTGCCTGCCCGAAGCCCGTTCCCACCTCCGGCTCGTGCCCGGCCCCCGGTGCCGTGGAGCACATCGTGCTCTGTGCACTGCGGGGCCAAGGGTGAGCTGCAGTCTTGGTGCTTCTTGGAGCCTCTCCGGCAGAAATACCCCCAACGAGCTGGTGACATCAACATCTCTGTCGTCCTTGCTCACTGGCACGGCGTTGTTTTCTGCAGCTCTGTTCATATTCACACTCGCGCTCGCTGTGATGCAGCTGAGATTTAATACGAACGGTCTGAATGCTTCCTTCCAGTACCATTGTGTCCGTGAGCTCTGTGTAATTAACGTCTTCTGCAAAGCCAGGAGAGCAAACTCAGAAAGGCGATCTTAGCACGGCACAAAACCTGGCGTTCTTGACCCAGTCGGGACGTCCGTTCTTTGGCAGGATGGGGCCCTGACCCAGCAGAGCACTTCCCAGAAAACACTCTAGTGATTAACTGTGAGTTCATCGTATCCAACAGTGGGTCTGCACCGAAACACTCCATCCATCTTCAGATGTTTGTCCTTTCTCCATCTCCCTCCGGCCGCTGCATTCCTACAAGTTGCTGAGCGCGGCACATCCGCGGGGCTCAGCTTAACCCCTCGGCTGCTGCGCGGCCGGCCGGCTGAGCAGGGCAGCGGGCTGCGCTCGGGGCTTCTCTCGGGCTCATTAAACCACAGCCAAACCCAGCGAGCGCCAGGATCTGGGCTCAGCGTGCTCGTGCCCCCAGCCGTGCGGTGCTCTGTGCGCTCTGTGCCCGCTTTCTCCCCAGCTCCCGGCACAGGAGGGGTTTGAGCCCCGAGCTCGGCCGCGCTGCGGGTGGGTGCGGCAGGGACGCGGTGAGCGGTGTGGCTCGGGATGGTGGCGCAGGCTCCGAGGGGTGACGGCGTCCCACCCCGGGGCCGCTCTCCCCACCAGCAACCTTTTCCTCCCGCAGGACGCGCAGTCCCTGGACGCGGCGGTGCAGGGCGCCCTCCGTGCGCTCTACCCGCCCTTCGAAGCCACGGCCCCCACGGTGCTGGGCCAGGTCTTCCGCCTGCTGGAGACCAGCTACCGCGGGGACGGGCTCTGCTGCCTGCTCGAGTTCCTCATCCCGGCCAAGCGCCTCTTCGAGCACGTGCGGCAGGCGGCCTGTGTAAGCTCACGTGCTGCCCCACGCCTCGCTTCCCATGCCCAGTGTTGCCCTCATGCCTGATGCCCCGCGGCGCCGGGCCCTGCCCCGAGCTGCGCCTCCCTGTCTGCACGTCCCCGTCCCTGTCCCTGTGCCCTCCCAGCAGAGCGGGACCTGTGGGGGGCCTGGCACGGACCCCAGCACACTGGAAGGTGGCACTCCTGCACCACCTTGCCCCATTTGCACTGGGGGAGCGCACAGCACCCCTGGAATGGCCACAGGCTGAGCGTTGATGGGTGGGCTCCGCTCAGGGACATCCTGGTGGGTCTGTGGGCTCTTCAGTCCCCGTCCCGGGAAGAGCACGCGGGGCCCAGCTGGGAGGGCATGGGAGCAGGCGGAGGCTCGTTGTGATGCCCTGTGTTCTTCCTCCCTCCCAGGCTCCCTACTTTAACTGCATCTTTCTCCATGAAGGCTGGCCCTTGTGTCTGCACGAGAAAGTGGTCGTCCACCTCGCGCCGCTCAACCCCCTCCTGCTGCGCTCCGGGGACTTCTACCTGCAAGCGGAGCCGTGCGAGGAGCACTCGGCGCGCATCACCGTCAAGCACCTCTCGCAGGACCTGCGCAGCGTGGAGGAGACGCCCATCCCCGAGGCCACCTACGCGCTGCTCTTCACCAACGAGTGGCTGGAGGAAATCAATTGCGACCATGCCGGGCCCCCCCTGCACACCTGCCTGGTGGCCACTGAGAATGGCATCGCCCCACTGCCCTGGAGCAAGATCGCCACGCCAGAGTTCATCGACAAGCCCAAGGCTGGACCCGACACCGTGCCCACGGGTGCCCCGGGCGGCCCCGCTCCTGAGCCGGCGGCAGCGATGACACCCGCTCCCCGCAGCACAGCAAGCACCGCCGAGCCTTACAGCAACGTCACAGGCACCTTCCCAGGCTGCAAGGACGCCTCCTGGAAGTCAAACCAGGGGAGATACCCGGGGCTGATCAAGGTGGACCAGGCTGGTTCGCGGCAGACGCCGGCCGTGCTGGCTGTGCCCAGCCTGCAGGAGATCGTCAGCCAGAACCTGGAGGGGGAGTACGTGGACCTGCTGGACCTCTCCCAGGAGAAGCTGGACCTCCTGGCCAGGTCCCTGCCGCCCGCCCGCCCGGTGGGGCAGGGGGCTGCGGCGGTGCTGCCCTGGGCGAGCGGGGGCCCAAGGGTGGGCTCCTGGCCCCGTGGTGGGGGGCCGAGCTCCCAGGAGGGTCCCTGCAGCCCGTGCCAGAAGAGGAGGCTGAGCGGGGAGCCGGGGCCGCACGGCCCACGGTGCCGCCACCGCGACTCCTACCTGGCCGCCCTGCAGAACCCGGTGAGCTTCGGCCCCGGGCTGATGGCAGCCATCCTGGAGGAGCCGGACGGCCCCGTGCCCCCCGCTGCCGCATGTAAGACCCCCGCACCGAGTGGCAGCAGGGCTGGCCACCCCAGCAGCCCCCTGCTGCTCGCCCACCGCCCCCGCGGGGACAGGCCAGGGGTGACAGGGGGGGACGCGGCAGGGCCGGGAAGCCCCCGGCTCCCCGCGGCCCCTGCTCGCTCAGAGGCAGCAGGCTCTGGCCACAAGTTCTCCTTCCTGAAGGGCCCACGGCTGGGGACAGCACCCGGGGACGGCTCCTCCAGCCAGCACGAAGGGGGCTGGAAGAAGGTGTCAGCCATTTACTCACCCAGGATGGGCAGAGCCAAGGCAGCCGGGAAAGGTGACGACCCAGCGGGACGGCGCAGGGGGGGTTGCATCTCGCTGCCCCACAGCACTTTGCCAGCTCCTCTCCTCTCTTCCCACGGGCAGGGACGGATGCAGCGGCTGCAGCCCCCACGGAGGAGCCCCCACGGTCCCTGCAGAGCACGGGCAGCCAGAACGGCCCCTCGGCACCCCGGAGCCGGCAGCCACCAGCATGGCAGGAGCTGCACGCCGGGCTCCTGCGCTCCGGCATCGTCTGCCTGCCAGGTACCGCCAGCTATGGGGGCTGGAGAGGCCTTTCTGATGGAGGGGGGGGGTCTGGAGGGAGGGCTCAGGGCTTTGCCCCCAGGTGGGAAATTTCCTTTCAGCTGGGGAAAAAAATAATAATTTAAAAAGACGTTAAAAAGGCAGTCTGCTCTGAGCAGCTGACACTGTGCTCAGCTGCACGGAGCCCTCCCACACCATTCCTCAGAAATGAAGCTTTTCAGCTTTTAGCTGCCAAATGCTAAGTGTTCGGATTCTTGCTTTTCCCAGGAGCTGGAATACTCTGGCAAAACTTTTTTTTTTTTTTTTTTTTTTTATAAGGAAAACCATGCCCAGCAGCTCGGCCCTGGAAGTGCCAGGGCTGGTGCTGGTGCGAAAGCCCTCGCGGGCTGGCACGGCTCTCGCTGCCCCTGCTGAAGGGCTGGGAGGGAGCTGGGGCCAGGCAGGCACCGCGTGGGCTGCGGGAGCCCCTCGGTGCCGGCAGGGCAGAGCTGTCCCGGTGCGGGCTGTGACCCGTGGGAGGGGGTCACTCACTCGCCTTCCCCCGCAGGTGGCACGGACAAGCTGGGCAGGGCCCTCCTGCAGGTGACCACCAGCGGCAGCGCCTGGGGGGCCGCCTGGTGCTCTGCTGCTGAGCTGGCAAAGCTCTTCCTCTGCCTCTGCTCCCTCCCCAGGTAAGGGCCGGGTGGACCTGATGGGACCCTCCCGGCTGCTTCCTGGCTCGGGGGCTGCAGCTGCCCCAGGAGCCAGCCGGGACGGGTGCCCGGTGTCCTGCATGCTCTGCGCTGGGCACACCCCGCACACACTGCTCGGGCACATCCTGCACACTTACCGTGTCCTCAGTCCCCACCGCAGTCACCCTGGGGCAGGGGTGAGGACCCCGTGCCCCTGCCGAGGGCTGGCGGTGCTGGCCATCCTGCACTGCCCCCAGGATGTGGCCCCCGTGCTGCTCTTCAGGGGCATGTGCTGCCCTGTCGTCCAGCGGGTCTGGTCCAAGGGGGCACCCAGTGCCGACCAGCAGAATTTGCCCCCTGGTCACTGTGCTTTATTTCCCGGGGCTAGGAAGGATGCGAAGGACAGCGGGCTGACGGCTGTGGTGGATGCCAGGCGGCAGCCTCCCCCCCCCGGCTCTGTTCTCTGCTCTCCGCTCCGTCCAGGTACGTGGGGCCGAGCGCTCGGTGGCAGGGCAGTGCTGGGAGTCCCTGTCCCACCGGGGCCACGGTGCCAGCCCTCCTATGATGGGATCTCGAGAGCCACGTCCAGACCCTGCAGCTCAGAGCAGCTTTGCTGGCAGCCCGTCCCTGGGATGCCCAAGGCCGGGCTTTGATCTCACTCGCAGGTTTTTACCTGTAAGCGCCGTGGTGAGGGCTTACTGGGACAGATCCCAGCTGCCTGCTGCTGCATCACAGTGCATCCATCTAGAAAAAACACATCCCTCTTGCTGCTTTCTCCCCGACAGCCCCATCTCCTGACGGGACTGGCAACACTTAAACAACGGCCCCTTTGTTCCCAAAGTTGCCCTTAAGTCTCTAATTTCTGGGCACGTCCACAGCAGCGCGGACAGTCCCCGACCAGGACTGAGTGCCCTGCTCCCAGAGAGAGCCCACGCCAGGCACTTGCGTCTCTGTGGCCCCAGAAATGCCAGCCCCGCTGCCCCAGCCGTTCAGCACCAAAGGTCTCAGCCCTGGCAGGACCCATCCTCTGCGCCCACACCGCTGGTGCTGGGGAGGGACTTGCTGGCCGCTTCCTTTCCGTGGGTCCTTTCTGCTGGGGAAGCTGCCGGCCTGAGCGATTGGTTTCCACTCCACGTGCCAGCGAGCCCGGGAGCCTTTTCCTTTGTGTCCCCACGGCTTCAGCAGACCTGGGCCCTGGCATCGCCACGGACAGCCCGCGGGCAGCGCTGGGGTTTGCCCCCGGTGACTGTTCCCTGCCTCCGCAGAGCGTCTCGCCGGGCTGCATCCACTGCGTGCTGCTGCTGGCCGACAAGGAGCTGGGCGCCCACCGCGAGAGGCTGCCGGGTGTGCAGGTGAGGGCAGCCATCCCCACCCCGTCCCTGTCCCCTCCTCAGGGTCCCCCTGCTTGGGGACCCCAGGCAGGTCCCCTCTGCACGGGGGCTGCTGCCCTTGGGTCTGCCGGGCAGCGCTAGCGGGTGCTTCCCCAGTTACTGCCCCTGGCGAGACACAGGTGTCGGGATAATAAATCTAAGCTTGACAGGGCTTATTCTTCTTCTAGTGTTGCACTGTTTAATTAATATAATGTGAAATATTAATGGGCTCGATTACCTAGCGTGGCTGTCGTGGCAGATTATTGCTGTCTTGGTGATCTCCCGTGCATCCAAACGCAACGGAGCTGCGGGGAGATGCAGCCGGAGCTGCTGCTCGGTGTGCTCAGCCCCGTGGGAGCCCCGAGATCATGGGGGCTCCCCATGGGGGCACGGGGAGGAGGGCTTCAGTCCCCAGGGGATCCTCAGGGGAAGGACCCGGCACGGTCCTGCGGCACTCACGAGCCTCCTGCCCTGCAGGTGGAGACCCTGACGTCGCTGAAGGCCCTGGGCCGCTACGTCGATGGCTCCCAGGTGACAGCGGAGCTGGACGGCACCTTCCCCTACTGCCACGGCGAGTGGGTTCAGTTCTTCCAGGTGTCTGTGATCACGCCGTCAGCTGTCTCCTCACCTTCCCGCGGTGCCCCTCTGTCCCCGAGGCTCAAAGCACGGAGCAGCTTTTGTGTCTCATGGGCATCCCCAGGAAAGCAATAGGAAAGCTTGCTTTTGGCTTCGCACCCACATCCACCTCCACTCCCTTCCTCGCCGGCCTCCACGCGGTGTCCCCAAAATATTCCCACTGGCCTGGTAGTGCCTGTGCTCCTCCTTCTGCACCTCCGCCTCCTCCCTGCAGCCTCTGCTCCCACCCCGCACCCGCACAGCCGCCCAGCCCCGCTCACCCCGGTGCTTCCCCCCGCAGAAGCTGCATCCCTTCGTGGCCAGCCTCAGGCAGGCGTCGGAGCTGCTGCAGAGCTGCATCCAGGAGCTGCGGAGCGCCGACGGCCTGGCGGGGACGCAGGTACCGGGGCTGTCCCCGTCCCTCTTCCATCACGGCACGGCCCTGAGGCCCCAGCTGAGGCCGGTGTCCGTCCCTCGGCAGGATGCGGCCACGTGCATCGGGCGGCACCAGGAGCTGATGCGCAGGGTGCTGAGCGACCCGCAGCTGGTCCGCCTGCAGCGCGAGGGGGGAGCCGTGCTGGCACGGCTGCGCAGGGAGGCCGCCCGGCTCAGCACCTCGCCCCACGTCAGGTAGGAGCAGGGTGGCTGCGATGGCAGGGGGGGACTGGGACCCCCAGCCGGCAGAGCCACCTCCCTGGGGACAGCCCGGGCCCGGCAGCACCAGCGCCTTCCCAGCACATCCCAGCGCTGGCTCCCTGCCCCGCAACCTCCCTGCGGCCTGCAGCCGGCCGGCCCTTTGCAGGATCTCCGCCGGCATCCCACGGCCGTGGCACCGGGCTCGGGGCTGCTCGGCGACGCCTGCAGCGAGCCCCGCGGGCTGGTCTCAGGCAGAGCCGCTAGATGGGGCCAGGCCCCGGCGATGCCGCGCGTGGCCGTGGTGCCGCACGCGTGCAGCCCTGCCGCTCGTGTCCAGCAATGCCGCTCGCCCCCGGCGGCGCACGCACGCCTGCAGCGCTGAGCCCACTGCCCCGCGGGACGGGGAGCTCGGGACACGGCAGCGTCGGACACATCCATGCCCCGCGTGCTCCCCCGCGGCACGAGTGGTGAGGGGGCTGCCACGTGCCGCCCAGTGCGCCCCCAGCCCGGGAATGCCCTCGTGCAGGTCCCACGCGTCACGGGTGGGCTGTGAAGGGGCTCAGGGTGGGGGTGAGGAGGCGGCTTGGCTGGGTCCTGCTGCTGCCCAGCTGCTCTGCGGCTGCCTGCAGTGCGTGCAGAGGCTCCTGCCCAGCGAGAGCTGCCTCGGCCGGAGGCTTTGGGAGGCACGGAGCGGCCAAGGAGCCAGCGCTGCGCCTGGGGCACCCAGCCCTGCACCCCACCACGGGGCACAGGCAGCCCCGCTGCCCCCCGCCCATCTCCCCATCTCCCCCCCATCAGGGCCAGCATGGAGGCAGCCGAGGGGCTGTACAACCAGCTGGAGGAGGAGGTTCACGACCTGGTGTCGCAGTCCAACAGCTGCCTGGAGCGCCTGGAGTTCCTCCGAAAGGTCCGGGAGCTGGAGGCCGAGTTCAGCAAGGTGAGCAGAGCCAGGAGCTGCCCGGAGCCAGAGCCCCCCGGGCACGGCACAGTAGAGCTGTGCAGCCGGGGAACTGCCGCAGAGACATTTTCACGCTTCCTCCGTTTTGATGATGAAGGAAGTGCAGATAATAACAGGATTGCCTGAGCTTTGATTTTAATTGCGGGGCCGCTGTGCATAACCAGTCTGTGAGCCGGGTGGTGCAGGGAAGGAAAGGGAGGTGCCGGGGGGGGGCCCGGTCCCGCCTGACCCCCGCCCGTCCCCTCTGCAGCTCGGGCGCTGGCTGGACGGGGAGGGAGCGGCGCGGCTGCAGGAGATGGGTGCTGAGGAGTGGAGCCCCGACAGCTTCGAGAAGTCCTTCGAGCGCTTTAACGAGTTCCTCCGTCAGGCAACGGTACGTTCGGAGGGGGCTTTCCGTGGCACTGAGCCACCGAGCATCGCTACCAACAGCGCTGGTACATGGCCCAGGAGCCCTGCCTGGCACTTGGCAGAAATCAGAACGTGCAGAATTAGAAGTGTTCAAACATCACTGAAAAGTTTGATACGCTGAGCCCAAATCCTCCCGCTTTTGCCTGCCCCTTGACAGCCTCTGCCCCAGGGGCGCTGCCCGCTGCTCCCTGCTGCGGGTTTGGCTGAGGCTGTTCCTGAACCCCCAAATCCCACCTTCGCAGCCCCCTGCACTGCAGGGCCATGCTGCAGAGCCCACAGGTGCATCCGACAGTGATGTGGTCACAGATTTGTTCCTCGCATCCCCCGCAGCGTGAAGGCCCTTTAGGTACACACACTGCATGGGGGAAGAAGCAGGGCAAATCTGCAGGGCCCAGGATGGTCCATGCAGTGCAAGGAGCCGAGCCAGGGCAGAGATTTTGGGAATCCCCATTTTCTTTGCTGTTTCTCACATACCCAGAGCACGCAGCTTTGATGGTGGTGCTGTGACCCGCCGAGAATCTCACCCTGAGCAGCCAGGTCCCGGGCAGCAGGTCAGCGCTGTGCTGCGAGCGGGCACCGCGCTTCCTTCCTTCCTCCTACCGCCCCGCAGGCTCAGTACCGGCACGGCCTGGCCCTGTGTCAGGAGGCGGCTGAGGTCCAGGATTCGGTGTTCCCCGAGGCAGACCCCTTCCAGGTGGCCGCAGCCCTTTTCCAGACGAAGCTGGTGAGCTTCTACAGGCACGTGGAGCGGCGGCAGGCGGAGCTGGAGATGCTGCGCGAGCTCTGCAGGTTCTCCAGCAAGGTGGGTGCGTGGCTCCTCTCAGGGACCAGGCACGGGTGGGCAGCAGAGCACCAGCGGTTCTCGTCTTGTTTCGTAGATCACATGGCTGAACGTGGGCTGCAGGCAGTGCTCAGCACGGGTGAAGCACGGGGGGAGCCCAGCAGGCTGCCCAGAGGCTCTGCAGTGCCTGGAGAGCTCCTTCCAGAAGCTGTCGGTGGAGTTCTCCATGGAGAAGCTGCAGGAGATGCAGGCGCAGGTGCGCAGGATGCAGAGCAGCAGCGGGCTGGGGGCCTGGACTGAGGCTTGGCACAAGTACCAGGAGACCCGGCAGATCCTCGAGGAGATGCTGGCAGAGCTGCGGGAGGCCTGGGGAGCACAGGCTGACGGGCAGGGGGGCGCCCCCGGCTCCTTGGGGTCTGCAGCCCCAGCCCACCCAGCAGCTCCCAGCCCTGAGCAAGCTGTGGCCAACGGAGCGGTGCAGGACTTGGGGCAGCCCGCAACCAGCAGTGCTCCTACCCCTGCCATGGGCACGGAGCCACGTGAGGCCGCCTGCTCAACACCAAAATCCCTGCAGCCACGCTGTGACGGCGTGCAGGAGGGCGAGCGCATGTCAAAGCACTGCGGGGCGGCCGGCGGCTCCCCCCCCAAAACGCGACAGCGGAGCCCGGCCGGGGACTGGAGGAAACCCGTCGCAGGAGCGCAGCCCACCCCGTCAGATGCATCCCTCCACACCTCCTCCCCAGGCGGGTTTTCTGGGTGCTGCCCGCTTGTGTCCCCCCCTTCCAAGCAAGCCCCTGGGGCGGGGGACGGCGGCAGCCCCCAGCACGCGAGGCCAGCCGGCGGCTCAGAGGGCAGACACCACCCAGTACTTCCAGGTTTCCAGCCACAGCAGTTTCTCCTCCGAAGACTCGGACTCACAGACCTCCACCGAGGAAGCCCCAGCGGCAAGCCTGGCTGTGCCCCGGGACCTGCCGAGCCCCCGGCTGCCCAGCGCCTCTGAAAAGCCCCCCCAGATAGTTTACCTGGAAAACCACCACACCGAGGGGCTGAGCAAAGCAAATGCCAAGTAAAAGCGGCCCCTTCCCATCCGGGCTGTCTCTGCCTGGCTTTGGATATCTCGGTCCCTGCCTGGGGCATCCCCTGCTTGGAGCTGGGGCACCGGGACGCGCTGCCCAATGCTCGGTCTCAGATCCTTCATTTTTTTTTTTTTTTTTTTTCAGTTTTTCAGCATTTAACACTCACCCCTCCGTGAAACAGCAGTAACCTGATTTACCAGAACTCACAAGGTTAATCAATAATCCTCTAGGTGTGTAGCAATCATCATGTAAAGTGAATTTATCTGTGCAAGGGCTGGGTTTGCCTCACGCCAGCAGCCCAGGTGCGCAGCAGCTGTGCTGGGCAGTGCGGGGGGCCCATGCCCGCAGAGCTGCTGTGCCCCCCCCCATGTACTGCTGCTGCAGCCCCATCCCAGCAACGACCGCGGGCACTTTGTTCACGGGTGTTCGTTAACACGCGACTAACTTCATTAATGGTAATAAACCTGCGGAGCGGTGCCCAGAGTGGTCGCTGTGGAGCACGTTGGGAAGCTGCACCCCACGGCCAGCCAGGCCCCTCGCCCAGGCTCCCCACCATGAACCCCGGGTGCCAGTGCCCTGCAGCAGCTTGCAGAAGATCTCTCTCCCTTTTTTAAGGGTTAAGATGAATGCCTCTGCCTGCAGCCTCAGCCTCGTCCCACCCGCTCCCCTGGAACGTGGGAGAGGTCGGTGTCATCCTGCTCAGCGGCCCCTTGCCGGGAGCGTGCTGCCCAAAGCCCCGGGGACCTGGCGGGGCCGGGCGCGACCCATTCCATCACCACCCGAGCCGGCCCTGGGGATCCCATCCTCAGCTGCACGGCTCGCATCTCGCCGCGCCGCCTGGCTGAGCCGCCCTGCTGCGGGTGAGAGCAGGCAGGGACGGGCTGTCTGGGACGGCCACCCGCTGCCCACCCCCCGGCAGCCACACCATGAGCTCATCGGGAGCCGTCTGACAAAACGCGCTGCTTCATGTCGCAGACAAACTCTGCCCTACTCCCAGCCGGCAGGCGGGCACGGCCCACGCGGTGCTGCTCCGCAGCGTAAAGGGCACTTGCCCATCCCAAAGTCTGTAAGCATCAGTCATACCCCCTCCGGCCTTGTTTTTGCCAAAACTTTGCTTTCCTGACCTCGTCCCCTGGGGCAGGCCCGGCAGCCCCCCGCCCGCGGGCAGTGCTCTGCCCCTCGGGTGCTGGCGCCCACCGCCAGGCTGCCGCGCGCTGCCCGGCGCTCCTCCCGCGGTCCTGCTGGGTCCCCGCTCCTACTCACGGTCCTTTTAAGCCCCATCTCCTCCGGCTTAAGCACTAATTTCCCTAGTAGCACTCCTATCGCTGCCTTTCTGAAACCCAGATAGCTGAGGTCTGCCCCATTCCCTTTGGCTTAAAAGCAATTACCATGGAGAGATACCGGGCGATGTCTGCCTGACCCATCCTGGGTCAAACCCAGACAATTTTGCTCCATTTTCCAATTATCTCCACGTCCTGAATTTCACTGAGGTCACACCAGCCAGGCCACTCTTCTACTTCTTCGTATTGTGATATTTACCCTTTCCCCATCATCGGGCCCTGGAGCAGGTCGGAGGGCTGCAGAAAGCCCTCTGTACTTCAGAGCTGACAGTGCACGAGGGCACGGCGAGCAGCAGCCGGGTGCTGCCCGACCTCCAGGACTCCCTTCTGAAGACTCACCCCAACCAGGAGGGATGTGCTTGGCCCAGCATGGTCTGTTATCAAAAATGAACCAGAGTACATGAAACGAGAGCAGAGAAGAGGAATTGGAATATTCTTACTGAGCCAATGTCACGTGGAAGCGTTTGGGCGATGCCGTCCGTGCACATAGCGGCTGCGCCGTCACGCTGCGTCGCTGGGTCAGCGCCTTCCCTGCAGGGCAGGAGCTGCTTTTTATCACCTTTGCGGTACTGCTGGAGGCACAGCCCTGCCAGGCTGCGAGGAGACAAAAATGCTAATCAATACTTTTGTCATTTTTAGGATTGATTATTCTAATTAATTCTGGGAGCCTTTCAGCCCGGCTGTGAACAGATAGCTGTGGATACACGAGGTGGCAGCTGGATTGGGATCTCGTTTATCCCATCATATAATTCAAGAGATGAAATCTCTCTAGCGGCCACCAGTAAAACTCCTTATTGATTCTGAAGTGCTTTGCTTGTTTGTAAGAATAACACCTACGGTGCTCCAGGAGATGCTTTATGCTTTGCTGTTTCCCTACGCCATTTCCAGTGGTTACATGAGGTCAGAGCACCGAAACCACCCAGACACACGAAGGGCAGGAATGGTGAGGGACAGAGCCTCTTTTGGAAAGTCGCCTCCTCGCTTATCTGTAGCAAGCTATGTCTGTTTTAGCTTCCATGTTGAGAAGAATAAGACACTCACCACTTTTCATTTATTTTCCTCGTGTTTAAATAAATAGTTTCCTGGGAGCCCTTTGAAAAGGCACTAAAATCCATTCTGTTGTTCTTTATTACCATCACACGAGGAGCAAAGCCATTTTCTGCTTCTGAGCGTCCCTTACCCTTGCCTAGAGAGATGCTGGTGCCCGGGCCCCGGTTTGGCAGCCAGAGCACACACGTTACACCCATCGCACAGCAAACAGCCGGGCCTCACCTTTAAAAGGAGCCTCTGGGGAAGGGAGGGAGAGCGCAGGCTGCCCGAGGAACCAGAGGCAGGTCCGGGGAGCCCCCGGCCTGAGGTGCAAGAAACGGGTGCAGGCAAAGCAAGTGATGGAAGGCTGGGATTGGTGATGGGGAGAGAACCAGAGCAGGCAGTGAGGGGGCTGCAGGGGGCACGTGGGGAGCTGGGGGGCTGACCGCAGCCAGCCCGGCACCTCGGGACCCCGGCAGCCAGGAACGGTTTCTACTTTGCCATTGTGAGGCGCGAGCAGCAGTGCGGCCGCAGTAATGGGGGTGTCTGCAGCGTCTTTTCGCGATTCCTCCTATTAACATCCCAATTCCTCAACAAAGTGCTGGGGAGAATCAGAGAAATAATTACCGACAGGGATAATAAATGCCTCCCAGCTGTGCCCGCCTCCCCTCCCCGCTCCCCGTGCTTGGCCAGCGGAGCAGCCGCACGCCTCGCCCGCTGCACACTCGGGGTCCCGCGGGCACCCCGAGCTCCCCTGGGGCTTTGGTTCCCAGGGCTGGCAAGAGGCTATCCAGGTTCCTTGCCCTGTGCTCACAGCGAGGAAGAGGAGGAGGATGTCAGCCTCACTCCGACACGGGGCGATCTGCCCCGAATACCCCTGGGACGCACGGCACCTTTCCGACCGGCCTGCAGCAGGGAGGAGCGGCCGGTCTGGGTGGCCTTTTCCACTGCTCGGGAGCACAAGCTGTGCTCTGCCTCGGTGGGAAAAGCCTTTTTCTTCCTTCTCCACTCCTTCCTCTACTAAGAAAGGGGTAGGGTTTTTAAGCTTTGTGGGTTTTTAAGTTTTGTTTTTTAATTTAGAGGGGAGCAGCACTTCCCACGGAGAAAGAGAATAACCTTCCAAAATGGGGTTAAAATCTCTTCTTTTTTTCCAAAAGAAAAGAATAACAATAATAAAATATATTTTGCAAATCCTGAGATTAACTGAAAGCAGAACTGAGAATTTCCTGCTCCTCAGTAGCGGGAAGAGGTTTTCTCCAGATGCTCTGCCTGCCCTCGGCACCCCAGCCCTTCACGGGCGCAGCTGGATGCATCCTACCAAAAAGTGTTTTTGCAACATTCTGCAAAAATTTTCTTAGCTATGCTGATCCTTCAGCACCTGATTTATGACTCTGAGTCTGACCAATTAAGCTATAACCTTTCCAGAAAGGCAAATGCAGGAGTTAATCAATGTCTCTTTCCCACCCATGAAATGGCAAAGCCATTTGTCAGGGCGCGCAGGGGGTCCCGGTGGGGCCGCGCTCCCACGCGGGGCTCCTGGGGCTGCAGCGGCTTTGTCAGCCCATGAGCACTGCTCCCGGGAGGCCTTCTGAAAATGCCTCTTTTCCAAACCCATAAAGCTAATAAATTTTACATGCAGAAGGAGACAAAAACAGCCTGGAGACGGAAATGGGTCACTTGGGTCAGACAAAGCAGTGGGACAAGAACTCCCCCAGCTTGGCATCGGCTGCAGCGAGTGGCTTTTAATAGAAAGCACCGCACGTGGGACAGGAGAGGCTGGGCACCGGGGCTGGGAGAGCCACGGGGTGGCCCTGCTCAATCCTCCCCTCCCACACCAGTGCTCAAGGACCCACTGCCACCCCCAGGGACCCGGCGGGCTCCCCAGGGCAGGAGCAGCCACACGAGGAGCCCGGGCACACACACGGCAGGACCTGGGTGCGTGTCCCAGATCAGCCTGTGTGCGTGTTGCTGTGCTCCGCGAGGGGCAGGGCTGGCTCGGCGTCCGCATGTGGTGGTGGCCAGAGCAGAGCCACGAGCTCCCTGCCCCGGCAGAGCAGGCAGCACCAGTGCCACAGCTGAGCAGGGGGCTTGGTCTGCAGGTGTGGTCCTCCTCCTCCTCCTCATCTTCCTTAATCACCATCATCATCATCCTCCTCTTCCTCCTCATCCTGCTCCTTCTCTCCACCCAGCTCCCATGACCCTTGCAGACTGCGGGGGAGGAGGGATGCTGAGTTATCAACCGCAGAGAGACGGAGGGAAGAGGAGGGAAGAAAGAGGCAGAGCAAGAGGCACCAGGGCTGGGAGGCTCTCCAGGCAGAGCTGCAGCTGTGCCCTTGTCCAGGGCAGGAGAAAAGCACCAGCTGAGGCAAGGCAAAGGCTCGGGGACAACAGCTACAGGCACAGCACAAGCCCGAGCCCCTTCTGCACCGGGGTGCAGCTCCCTGGTGCCAGTGGAGCTGCCGCGGGCTCCATTCCCATCACAACAGCCCCTTGGCACTACAGGAGCTGCTAATGGCCAAAGGCATTCCGAAACACGGGGCGGGGACTTGGCCCATGCCGGGGCAGAAACACGATTGTGCCTGGATTTGCCCTTCCTGTGGCAGCCAAGCCGCAGGAATTTGGTTTCAGCAGGTAAATGCAGCCAGAGCCTTTGGTGCCAGGGGGAGCTGACCTGCAGACGCCGCTCTGCTTTGTGACGGCTTCCGAAGTGGCTGCGAGCAGGCGTCCCAGAGCGGCTTCGCTGCCTCCAAGCTCCGCTCCGACAGCAAACTTGCCCATTGTCAGGACGAGAAGACGGGGCTCTGGGGAACAGCAAGGTGGCCATAAAAATAAAAAATAAAAAAAAGATAAAATAAAAATTAAAAAAATAAATTGATTAATTAAATAGAACACAACTACAACAAAGAACAAATCCCAGAAAACAAGGCCATAGACGACTCCAAAGGGTTGAACCCCAAGGACCAAACACAACTCAAACCTGACCCAGGGACTGAGGGACCGGTGGCAACCTGCATGCGATGGCCCTCGCCCGGGACCCACGGCAGGGAGCTGCGGATGGGGCCGAAGGCACTGAGCCTGCCCCGGTCACAGGTTTGCCACCAGAGACGTGAGCACGTCACTCGTCCTGCAGAGATCCTGCAGCTTCGGGTATTTAATTCTGGAAATTTGCACTCTGAGAGGCGCGTGAGCGTTGTTACAAATCAAAGCCATGCACGAGGTGGAGATACCGTCTTGATTTCCTCACGAGGACGCCTGTCAAAATTCGCGTTGGTGTAGGATTTCTGGGGAAACGCGCCTCAGCGACACAAAGGCCCTGTCGGGGAAGCAGGGTTGAGGTTTTTCCAGCGAGATGATTGGAAATTACATTTGAAGACTGGAATTCAACTCAGATCGGGGTGAAGCAGTTCAGTTTGCAAAAGGAATGCTGTGCCCCGCTCACGCTGCCTCCTGCCTGCGCAGCCCCGCTGCCCGCGGAGCCCCCGCTCCGCACCGCCGACACCCAGCCCGTGCCCACCCGGCCCCACAGCCCGGCCCCAGAGCTCGGGCCTGGATAAACGGTGACGTGAAAAGCTGGCTTCTGCTTTTCTTAAATGGTAAACACAGGCTCGGCTTGAGAACAAAGGCTGTGAAATCATGAATTCCTCCTCAAACCTCCCTCCGTAAACATGGCAGAGCGCTTTGCTCCCCAGGTTTTCCAGACAAGCTGCTTATCATCTGCCTGCCTCATCACCTCTCAGGTTGATTCCACGCTTTGGCTCTTGGCAATTCTCAGAAATTCCTTTTCTTGGCTCATTTTATGCCGAGAGCCTGGTCCCATGCCTGATGCCTCCAGAGGCATCCTCCTCGGTGCGGGAGGTGAGCCAGGCAAACACGCACATCGGTGAGGAGTCAGTGGCCAACTTAGCATCAGCTCAGGGGAAGACACTGTCCCTTTTCATGGGCTTGTTTATTTGCCTGCACAAGAGCCTGAGTCAGGCTGTGCTGGTGTGCGTGTGCAGCCGAACGCTTGCAAGCTGGTGACCAGCGCACACACCCAGGAAAGCAAACAGCCCGGCTCTGCCTGTGCCGTGACCTCGGGGGCCAGGAACCAGCCCCCTTTGAAGCTGCTCCAGGACCAGGGCGGGAGCGAGGGAAGTCACAGCCCTCCACCGAACACCTTGAGCAAATGAGTTATTTTGGGCATCCAGCAGTGCAAACACCCTCTTAATGCAACCTTGTCTTAGTAAGGAGAGCAAAAATAACACGATTGGTGTGGCTGGCCTCCCATGTGCAGCATTTTCCAGTGCCTGGGCAGACAGAAGCCTCCCCTGTGTGCAGTGTCAATGGAGCAGGCACTGGAAACAAGGGGGGAATCCTTCTGCTGGGATGCTGGGATCGGACCCAGGCTCTCTGTGCCCCTTGTCTTTTCCCACAGCAAAGAGCTGCAGAGGATCTGGTAAAAGCTGCGGCCGGCGCAGGCTCAGCCCAGTGCTCAGCGTTGAGCCTCCAGACTGCCTCTGAGACCCACGGCCATGGCCAGATGCTGCCCGGCATCGCTGCTCCATGCCTGGCCCGAAAATCAGACAAAAAACATATCGGTCCCTGAAGCCCCACCAGCCTCAGGCCCCACTTGCCTGGCCCCAGGGGCACAGACCCCCTGCTGCAGTGGGCAGCTCCTGCCCCAAGCCGGGGGGAGCCCAGTGAGAAAAACGTTTCAGATCTCTCTGAGAAGGCAGTGCCATTACGTGGCTCTTTGTCACACATTAACCAGAGCACTTTAAGCACTTCCAGAGAGCAGGACCTGAGGACCTGAGGCTGACAAGTTTATCCAAAGTTCACCTGCGGTACGGCAGGAAGAGAAGGCTTGTGCGGGCAGAGCTGAGCCCGGCACCCCCAGCGTGAGCCCAGACACGTCTGCACGTGTCGCCGCTGGTGGCAAAGGCTCCGGTGCCCCGGAGGCAGAGCTGGGAGCAGGGCCAGCAAAAACCACCCACTGCCGGGGGGTCCGTGGGCCACCAGCACGGGGCCCAGCTCCTGCACGTGGGGCAGTGCAGGGCAGCACGGAGCTGTGCCGCTGCAGAACCGTCCCCGCTCCCCAGAGCCCTGCAGCGGGGCCACATCCAGCCACACCGCCAGGCTCTGGGGCCTGGGGGTTTTCCCAATTCCGCTCTGCCACAAGAAAAGGCTCTTTGTGGAGCTGGAAGAGGCTGCATGGTTCATTGCAACCCATCCCAGCACAAACACTGCCTGCTGCCAGGGCCCCTCTCCAGGAGCACCCCAGTGCCGGGGCCGATCCGGCTGCCCTGGGGGGCAGCGGCGGGGCCGAGCCCGGGGCTCAGCACCGCGGGGCACAGCGGGAGCCGGGGGTCGGCATGGCCCCGGGGCTCACCAAGGGACAGACCCCATTAGCTTTCAGGGCATTGCCGCCCCCGGGATTCCTTGTACCCCCAGCAGCTGCCGGGACGCAGCGAGCTTCCAGCCCCGGGCACTCTGGAAGGGGAACGAGAGAAGGCTCCGGGGGCGGGCAGCCCCCCCCGGCCCCGCTGGGGGAGCGGGACAAGGGCTGCAGGGCACGGGGCGGCGGTCCGGGGGGGGGCAGCAGGCTTCCAGCGCGGGGCAGCGCCGAGGGATGCACTTTCGGGAAGGGGGCTGGCAGCTGCGGCCCCGAGGCTGCCACGGCCCTTGCCAGAAATGGCCGCGGACGGAGATAAGGGAAGGGGGAAGGAAACTTTATAAGGAGAAAACATTCCCCAAACTTCTGGCAGCTCGGAGGGAGCTGCGCAGCCCCCTCCCCTCCCTTCCCCCGCTTCTTCGCTCCCGACCCAGCGCCGCCGCTCCCCGGAGGCTGCTCGGGAGGGGCACGGGGGGGCTGCGGCCGCAGGTGCCTGGCCCAGCCCCGCTCCTGCCCCCGCGGATTTTTTTTTTTTTTTTTTTTGGGGGGTTTTTTAAAATAGGTGGGACCAGAACGGCTGAGTTTCCTGGAAACTTTGTTTTTCCTTTCTTTCCCCCCCAGCCGGCCCCGGCCGCGGGGGGGGGGACGCTGCGCCCGCTCTATAAAGGCAGCGAGCGGCGGGGCCGGGCGGGGGTGGTCGCTTCGTCGGCACCGGCACCGGCACCATGGCCGAAGGTAAGGGCCCCGAAGCTGGGAGCGAGACGAAGGCTGGAGCGGGTGGCGGGGGCATCCCGGGGGGCTGGGGGCACCCCGGGGGGCTGGGGGCACCGTGCGCCCCCTCCTTGCCCCGCTGCGAGGGCTCCTGGAAGCTCGGTCCGGGGCGGCGGGCATCCCCTGCCTTCGGATTGCCTTCGGAAATGCCCCTCGCGGGGGCTGCTCGGGGGGGGTAGGGGTAAGGCGCCGTCCCCCGGGGAGCCCCCGGCCGTGCCCCGGGTGCCCGCGAGCGGAGGCCCCGCGGGAGCGCTGAGCCGAGCCGAGCCGAGCCGGGCACCGCAGCCATCCCACCGCCCTCCCGGCGCTGACCGGCCGGGGAGGAGATGCCTCCGCTTTGAAAGAGTCGCTGCTTTTTGCTAGGACCGCCGAGGATGGCAATCCTCAAGGAGACGCGGGGGGACGTGAGGTCCTGCTCCCGCACCCAGCCCATCTCCAAAGTCCCAAGCACAACTCCTCACGAAGCTCGGTGTCAGCGAGGCTCGCACTCACAGTTTGCGTGGCGTAGCACCGAGCAGTGTTTCTGCTCACAAAGCTGGAGGTGACAAGGACACGGTCCTTTCTGTGCTCTGTCCCCACTGCGGGGTCCCAGGGACCAGCTGGGTGAGCCTTGCCCTCACTTACAGGCAGGCAGCCCCCGCTCCGCATCCGCACACAAGTGTGCGCTGGGGGCTGCCCGTGCCCGGAGGAGCAGGTGTGGGGATTGCATTTTGCTCCGGGAACGCAGGGCTCGGGGTCAGCGCTTTGCATCCAGCACCGGCCCAAGGAGGGCTCGGCCAGCACCGCTCCCCGCACACGGGTGGTGGGAAGGGCACAGCCAGGGAGAGCTGCAGCAAGCCCAGCATCGCCCCAGCCACCCGCCCCGCGGCTCCTGGCTGGTGCTGAGCTTGCACTGTGCTCTCCAACGTTAAATGCTTTCATTTATTCTGGCAACTAATCAGTCTGCCGCCAGAGCATTCAAGGGTCACTGGTCTTGAGCGATGATGAACGCTATTGCATTGCTGCAGCGTGCTGCCTGGGGCGGCGGGGCTGCAGCCCTGCCTGCATCAGCGTCTCGGCTGGGAGGCAGAGCGGAGCTGAGCGCCCGAGGCCAGGGAATCGAACGCTGCCTCAGTTGCTGAATTTATGCTTGGTCTCTCCAATTTCTCAGCGGTAACAGAGCAGGAAAGCTGCCCAGCACCTTGCTGAAGCAGAGAATCACTGCTGGCATTCCCCAAGCTCAGCAATGTTCCTCTTCTGAGGGGTTTGGAGGGGACAGACAGCAAACCCCAGCACACAGACCCAAAGTCTCCCAGAACGTGAAAATGGGCACTGGGCTTTGCTCTGGTGTTGGGTGCTGCCCTTCCTCCATGCTGACAGCATGGATGGCAGCACCGAGGTGTGAGAAATGGGGCGCAGAGCTGGGCCAGCAGAGCAGCGCTCCACCGGGAGCTCGGCTGGCTGCAGGGCTTCTGCCCCCGTCCCAGCTCGCTCCGAGCGCCAATCCCTCTCCGTCCAGTGCAGCCCTCCAGGAGGGGTGCTTGTAGCCCATGCATGGATGTGCTGGGCACACCGGGGGGCACAGGGCTGGGTGGAGGAGGCTGCCAAAGCCCCACATCAAGGCCCAGGGCTCAGGGTGAGGTTAATGAGAAATCACTCCCGGGCTGAGCGCAGGGCAGTGCGCAGGGCACGTCCACGTCCCAGGGCCGGGGTCTCTCTCTCTCTGCAAGGCAAGATGCTGCAGAGGGGAGAGCTTCACCCGCCGCTGCCTCTGCAGAGCTGTTGCTGGAGACGTGGGACCTGCAGTGCGAGAGCAACGGCCGGGAGCACCGGACGGCGGAGATGGGCTGCCAGCAGCTGGTGGTGCGGCGGGGACAGCCCTTCACCATCACCCTGCACTTCTCCGGCAGGGGCTACGAGGAGGGGGTGGACAAACTGGCCTTCAACGTCGAGACGGGTGAGTACCGCCGCGCCCCAGCCCGGAGAGGGGGCTTCTGCCTGAGCCTCCCCCCCCCTGCGCACCCCTGCTGCCTCCAGGCAGAGGCTGTCCCTACACTGAGACTGTGAGAGAAGGTAGAGGCCCTGCTCCATAGGGAGAGCTGAAAAGAGGTGGCAGGGAAATAAAGCAAGGAGAGGACCGGGGTGGCACCCCCTCCCTCAGGCTGCGCTGCCCCCCTCCATCACCGCGGGGTCAGAGGAGTTTCCCACCGCCACTTTTAGCTCCAGCGAGAGCCTGCTCAGGGCAGCAGGGGCAGGGACGGGGACACCGCTGCCGTGGCCCCCAGCCGCGTACCAGCACCCTGCACAGGGGTTAGGCCAGCCACGGAAGGAAACTCTTCCTCGGACAAGAGCTATTTTAGGGAGACCGTATCCTGCTGAGTCAACCAGGCCAGAATTCGAAACTGCACCAGGGGTTCCCCACAGGGTGAAGCATTATTTTTCCGGGAAGCTGAGCTCCTCCCTTGGGGTGACGGAGGCTGTGAAGCCAGGACCCCCAGCTCCCTCCCACCCTGGCGCAGGCTGGCGGAGCCGGCTGCAGGCGGGACGGAGCGCAGCTGCAGCGCTTGCAAAAAAGGGGCAAAGGCGCTTCGGCTCCAGCCAAGGCACGGCCACACGGCCCTGCTGGCAGCGGCCCCAGGCAGGACCCTCACCGGGAGCTGGACACACAGCCCCGTGGGGCTGGAGAGGAGCGGGGAGCAGGAGCTGCCAGGCCTGACCCATCCCCATGGGACAGCGAAACCGCCTGAGGACACGTGCCACCTCCTGTGCCACCTCCGGCAGGAGAGAGGGGAATGGCTCGGTGCAAAAATAGAGCCGGTATTTTTAGAGTAGCTGCATTTGAAGAGCCCTGCCCCGGCCCCTGGGGCGCAGGGATGCTGCTGCAGGACGGCAGGTTTCGCAGCGGGGAGGAGGTGGAGGCAGGCTCCCGGCAGGGGCCTCGCCAAAAGGACGCGGATAGCTCCGCCTGGCCTTCCCTAAGGGACACGGAGGAGAAGCTGTGTCACTCTCATGAGTTCATGAGTATTTTTGGTGGCTCGCCTGGGGTCCCGCCCTCGCCGTGGGCGCGGGCTGGCAGGGGCCCAGCACGCGGCCGCTCCCCGGGGAGGAGCAGGCGGCACCGGCCGCGCTGCCTGGCTGCCAGCCCGCCCTGTGCAGGCACCGGCATCGCTGCGGGACCAGGCGTCCCCGCTCCCAGGGGAGCGGCGTTTGGAGCCGGCCTCGGCACAGGTGGCTTGGACACAAGCGTGAAGGCTCGTGGCCCCACGCAGCCGAGGGCTCGGCGGGCCGGCACGGATCGCTCTGTCCTCGGCTCGAGCGCCGCAGCCGCTGATGTAACGGCTCACTGGGGTGTCTGGAGCCGCGCCTGAGGCTGCGTGTGCTTAGTGGAGCTGCTGCTGAAAGTAGCCCCGTGGTGAGGGCTCCAGCTCCGTGCCAAGGGCTGTGGCAGGACCCATGCTCGCACCAGGACCTGGCTGCTCGGCTGGGGAGGAGAAGCCCAGCAAAGCCTCGCCCTCCTCTCCTCCCGGGCTGCATGCGTGCCCCCTGAAACAAACCTGCTGTCTGTCCCAGGATGGAGCAGGGCCCCCTCCATCCCAAAGCATCCCAGCTCAGGTGGCTTCTGTGTGTTTTTTTCCATCTGCCCAGCTTGGCAGGGCATCACCCTTGGGTGAGCATCTCTGCTGGCTCCCCGGGACCCGACGGGGTGAGTCCCTGTCCCCTCCCAAACAGGGACAGAGCCACCCCTGGGCTTTACAGAGCGGGGCACCGCGCACCCCTCGGTGTGGGAAGCCAGAGCCTGGGTTGAGCTGACATCTCCTTGCTTGGCAGGGCCCTGCCCCATCGAGACGTCGGGAACCAGGTCCCACTTCGCCCTGACCGACTTCCCCGAGGAGGGTTCCTGGAGCGCCGTGGTGCAGCAGCAGGACGGGGCCGCGCTCTCCGTCTCGCTCTGCTCCCCCACCAGTGCCTGTGTCGGCCGCTACAGCCTGACGCTGGAGGCCTCCTCCGGCTACCAGGGCTCCAGCTTCTACATCGGGGACTTCGTTCTGCTCTTCAACGCCTGGCACCCAGGTGAGGCTTTTGCCTTTCTGACACCGGGGCTTCCAGAGCTGAGTTTCCCTGCCCTGTGGGCCCCCGCATCAGGCTGCGAGCCCCGTCCCCTGCCCCAGACCACACAGCTCCTCTGAGCAGCACCCTGAACACCCCGTGCCCCATCAGGGCAGCCCCTGACAGCAGCTCCTGGCCGGGGAGAAGCCCCCAGCTCCCCCCACCCTGCTCCTCCTGGACTGGTACCTGCTGGGCGCGCTGCGGTGTGCGGGGGCAGAGAGCCCCTCAGATGCTGTTGTCCAGGTGAAATTCGGGTGGCAGGACACAGAAGGGAGAATGTGTGCTGCAGGGTTTAATTACAGTTGGGCAAACAACAGTTGAGATTCTCATCTGTTCACGTCCTTCCTCTGCCCTGAGGAGCAGCCCCCCGCTGTCCTGCTCCCGAGACCTTGGCTAAAAAGAGTGATTTCCTGAATTCCAAACGCTTTGTGCTGGCTCTGGAGATAAGGGCTTTTAGGAAGCTTCACACACCCGGGGCTGTGCTGAATGCTGATGCTGGAGATGTATGGTTGTGGTCCCTGAAAACATTTCCAGTAAAGAGCGTTTTTTCCAGCAGTAGTTTCTATGTGAGCCGTGACCTCAGCCAGCACTCCCAGTTCCCACTGCTCATTTCTCAGGCCGGGGAGATTTCCACTCCTGGGAAAAACAAATTAAAAAAAAATCAATGAAACAAAGGGGAGAGAAATAAGAGAGTTATTAGTAAAGAATGAAAAAGAAAAACACAAGCCCACTGAAATGTTCCCATCTGCTCAGATCTAACCGGGTCAAAAGCTCTTCAGGCAGGAGCAGCCCCAGCCCCTGTAGCTTTGCTCCCCACCAGCTCTGTCTCAGTGGCCGCCTGTGGCATGTCCTGGGGGGCTCTGAGTGGGGAGCACCGGGGGGTGTGTGGCAGAGCCCCCATTCCCAGCCCTGTCTGATTTTCCCCCCGCAGAGGACACGGTCTATCTCCGAGACGAGGACGAGCGCCGCGAGTACGTGCTGTCTCAGCAGGGGCTCATCTACCAGGGCGCCCGGGACTACATCACCTCCACCCCCTGGAACTTCGGCCAGGTGCGTGGGGCACGGCCCCCAAACGCAGCCAGCACCTGGGGAGGGAGAGGTGCCACTGTGTGCCCACAGAGCAAATACGTGGAAATCTCGTTTCCGAGCGGGAATGTGCCAACTTCAAAGCCTGGAAGAACAGGGGGAGCATTGCTGCCCGGCTTGGGGCCACACACTTCTAATCGGTGCCGCCGGGGAGCTGCTGCTCGATAATGCGCTCCCCAGAGCCGCGCCGGCCACGCCGATAAGGCAGCGCCTGTGCCCCGAGCTGCATCACCCCGAGCCAAGCTGGGGGGCCCGGGTGCTGGGGGGGGCCCGGCTGCCCCCCAAGCTCCAGCTGGGGCTCTATGCAGTGCCCCCATGGGCTGCGGGTGTGGGGGGCCTCACGGCTCTCGGGAGATCCACGTCTCAATTCAGGGAAGCCCTGACTCATCGGATGATGGGGAAATAGGTGGTTTTCCCCCAGAGATTTCGTTTCTGCCCATGCCTGACCTCTGTGCAGCAGCAGCTGCAGGAAGCAGGATCCGGCCCCAGCGCGAGGGCGGGAGCTTGCTCCTGAGCCGAGCCTCCCACTGGCGTCAGCCCCAGCCCCTTATCGTGGTGCCACAAAAGGGACAAAGTCATCTGGCCGCTGCCGCGCTGCCCCCGCCACGGCTGCTCCACCTCACACGTGTTTTCTCCCCTCCCTCTGCACCAGTTTGAACCCGACATCTTGGCCATCTGCCTCAACCTGCTGGACACAAACCCCAAGTTCCTGAGGGACCAGAACCGGGACTGCTCCCGCCGCAACGACCCCGTTTACATCGGCAGGGTGGTGAGCGCCATGGTGAGTCCCGCGGGGCTCTGGCCAGCACGGCATCTCCAGGCTGGCCACCAAACAGCCCCTCCGCTGCAGCCGTGATGCACAAGCGCACTGCAGTGCACCAGTTGTGCACACTCCAGTAATGCCCGTGCGCCCCGGTGTGCCCGTGAGTGCCGCTGCAGCACCAGCCCCGTGGCCACGCGCATCCCGGTGCAGCTCTTGCATCCCTCGTGGCAGCCCGCGTGGGCTGGAGGAAGGCATTCCTTCCCTATCACAGCAGCCTGCTCCTGCCCCAGTGGGCTTTGTCCCCTTGTGCCGGGCCACCCAGGGCTGTCCGGTGGCACTTCATCCTGTCACAGCCCCCCTGTCGCACCGCAGGTTAATTGTAACGACGAGGACCGCGGGGTGCTGCTGGGACGCTGGGACGATCATTACGACGACGGGATGAGCCCGATGGCCTGGATCGGCAGCGTGGACATTCTGAAGCGGTGGAAGAAGTTCGGGTGCCAGCCGGTCAAATACGGCCAGTGCTGGGTCTTCGCTGCCGTGGCGTGTACCGGTGAGAGCAGGATCCTCCCCGGGCCCCCATCTCCCACCCGTGGGAGGGGGCACCCCCCTGACCCCGGCCTCGTGCTGCAGCGGGGGGAGCTGCCCGGGCTGGCTGCAGCCAGCCTGCAATGAATGCTTAGCAATTATGCTCTGTTATTCCAATTTGTCAGCAAATGGAGGGAAAAAATGATAAAGAACCGCTCTGGCTTTTCAATTAGCTCTCCATGCCCTGGCAGGGACAGCCCGGCCAGGAGGGAGGGGCTGAATTCACGGCTCGGGAGTAGGAAAGTGGCTTTAAGGTCAAGTTTGCAATGAAGTAATGAATCTACTCAGATCAAAATAATTTCACTGCCACCAAGGCAGTCAATCTGGGGCGAAAGCGAAGAAAAATTCAAGTCTATCCTCTGCTAAGGAGCGCACAGACACACGCGCGTGCTTGCGCAGTTTTGCCCTGAGCACAGCGCTTGGCCTTGCTCTCTGGGTTGCACGAGAGTAGGCGCCTTCATTTATATATTTCATGTGTATGAGGCTCTTTTTAGAGGAGAGAAATAGCAGAGAACTTAAGTGGATTTTCTGCGAATCACAGAAGTTTATAGCCTTCCTTTGAAACATTATAACTGCCTCCCTGCTCCCCAGGGTGCCCCGCTCGCAGTAAAAGGCAGCTATGAGATTAAATATGAGGCTGCTGCGTGCTGCCTGCCTGCGCACTCCCTTAAAAGCACTTCCAGCCTCTTTTGTGCCTTTTTTCTACTGCGACATCAAACTGGCTGTCAGTGCACCACCCGTCTCGCCCGTGGCTCCCCAGGACTGGCAGCGTCTTGCAGGGTCCCAGTGGTGGTGCTGCAGAAGGGCAGAGCAGGGGCAGCGCCCTGGGGACCCGCAGCCGACTCTGCCCTGCTTCCCTGCAGTCATGCGCTGCCTGGGCATCCCCAGCCGGGTGGTGACCAACTACAACTCAGCCCACGACACCAACGGCAACCTGGTCATCGACCGCTACATGAACGAGACGGGGGTGGAGGAGAGGCGCTCCAAGGACATGATATGGTGAGCGGCAGCGGGGACCTCCCAGCACGCCCTGACCACGCAGCGTCCCCGGCCACCGCCTCTGCAGGGCCGGAGCTGCTCAGCCCCGTGCTTCCCTTGCAGGAACTTCCACTGCTGGGTCGAATCCTGGATGGCCCGGCCGGACCTGACACCTGGCTACGACGGGTGGCAGGCGCTGGACCCGACCCCCCAGGAAAAGAGCGAAGGTGCGAGGCGGCCGCGCGCCCTCCCTGCCCTCCCCGCGCCCTGCAGGGAGCGGCGGGGGTCTCCCCTCCGGGTCCCAGGCAATAGCAGCGACCTCGCTCCCCGCAGGGGTTTACTGCTGCGGGCCGGCCCCCGTCAAGGCCATCAAGGAGGGCGACCTGCAGATGAAGTACGACATCCCCTTTATCTTCGCGGAGGTGAACGCCGACGTGGTGTACTGGATTGTGCAGCGCGACGGCTCGCAGAGGAAGAGCACGCACTCCTCCGTGGTGGGGAAGAACATCAGCACCAAGAGCGTGGGCAGGGACAGCCGCGAGGACATCACCCACAACTACAAGTACCCGGAGGGTACGGGCACCTGGGGGCGGCCAGGAGGGATGGGGCAGCCGTCGGGGGCCAGGGAGGTGAACACCAGCCAGAGCCAGCCCCGCTGCCTCCCCGCTAACGGGATGTTTTTCTTGCACCCCAGGGTCTGAAAAGGAGAGAGAAGTGTTTGCCAAGGCAGAGCACGAGAAAAGGTCCCTCAGCGAGGGCGATGAGGGGCTGCACGTCAAGATCAAGCTGTCGGAGGGCGCGAACAACGGCTCCGACTTCGACGTCTTTGCTGTCATCAGCAACGACACGGACACGGAGCGCTTGTGCAGGCTCATGCTGTGCGCTCGCACCGCCAGCTACAACGGCACGGTGGGCCCGCAGTGCGGCATGAAGGACCTGCTCAACCTCACCCTCGGGCCCCGCACAGGTAAGAGCGATGCCGGGGCCGAGCTCAGCGGTGTTCCTGGGCTCAGACAGGGCCACGGTGAGGTGGCGGTGCCGGGCAGGGGTGGCTGTGCCACTCGGCAGAGCCTCGCCGTGCCCGCAGCGCTCGCACCCCGCCGGAGGGAGCTGCCAGCTCCGAGGTCACGCTGGCAGCTTCCCAAAGAGGAAATTCTTCGTCCCAGCTGCCAACCGCACGCTTTGTGCACACAATGGCTTGAGCAGAAATAACGCCTGTGCAAACCTCGTCTCTGGACACAGGCCAGGCACAGCGGGACAAGCAGAAACCACTGCAGGCACGCGCGAGGCACCGAGCCGCTATGAGGCCTTGGGTGCCTGCGCTAGCCCCTGACACACCACATGTGAGCCATGGGCAGGGTTTGGCTTGCAGCTCTCCCCCTCCCGGCTTTCCCAGCCTGCTGAGAGCACTGCCTGACCCTGCAGACGTTGTGCCCCCCTGCGTTATACAACTGCCCGGAGGGTCACCAGCTCCGCACAGCGCGGCTGGCACAGCGCTTTGAGCTTTGTTTCACCCCGTGTTATCACGGCAGCGTTAAAGCCCCCCTTGGGGCTGGCAGAGTGGGGGGCAGCTATCCCAGGGGCAGCCCGTGGGGTGCTCACCCATGGCATCCCCAGTGCAAACCGCGCCGCACACGGGAGGCTGTGCGAGCTGCAGCGCTGTCACACGGCTGCGCGGTGATCGATGCCTCCTTCGGGGGTTTTGTCCTTATTTATTTACCACCGTGGATTTTTAATCATTGATGAAAGGATAAAGAACATTACTCAGGCAGGGGGCTGGAAACGCATTTAGAGCAGGACAAAAGTTACTGCTCTTGCATTCTTTATGCGGAGGAAGCAAACTGTGCTATAGGCACGGCTCTCCTCCCAGGGCTGCACCACGCTCATCACGTCCCCCTTGTACCGCTCGGAGGGAGATGGCACGCTGGAAGCCACGGCTTCTCCCCCAGGGCTGTGCAGGATTTCCCCCACGGAGGGCAGTGCCTGGCCCCAGCTGGCTCCATCACTGCCATCCCTGGGCTGGGGAGCCCAGTGCCCAGCACCACAGTCACCCACAGCACTGATGTTCCCAGCCCTCCCCCTGGGCAGGGCAGGGCTGTGCCCAGCCTCGCGCTGTTTTGGCCACAGAGCTGTCCTGGCACCCACCCAGTGCACAAAAAACTGAACCTTGGTTTGCGGTTGTTACAAATTAACATCACTGCCTGGTGATTAAGCAGTTTAGATTTAGATCATTTTTCTACGAACCTTCAGGGCCCGGAGATGTAGCGCAGCTGATGTGCTGGAACAGACTTATTTTTAGCCGGAGCCAAGCTCTGCTCTAATGGGGCCCATAACAAACGTGGCAGTCAGCTGTGTGCTGTTTGTTAGGCGAACGAGGGACACAAGGGACGGGGCCGCTCTCCCTGCCGCGAAGGGAAGCGGGGCGCTGCCTTTGCCCTTCACACTCGCAAAACCTCCCGCAGTGCCGAGCACTCAGCAGCTTCTCTGGGTGCCTTCGAAGCTGCTCCTGAGCCTGCTGCCTGGGAGCAGCGTTCGAAAGCCTTAATCCAACCATCCCCGGTGCGTGCTGGGCTCGGGGGCAAGCGCTGACCCTGCTCTGCTTCGCCTCCCAGTGCAGAGCGTGCCCTTGCGCATCCTCTACGAGAAGTACGGGCCGTGCCTGACCCAGGACAACATCATCAAGGTGGTGGCCCTCCTGACCGAGTACAAGACGGGTGACGTCGTGCTGGCCATGAGGGACGTCTACATACAGAATCCGGAGATCAAGATCAGGGTGAGGGCTCGGCCCCGGGAGGGTCGGTCCCAGGGAGTAGGGCTGGGACAGTCCCAGCAGCTGGTGCCGGGGCAGTGCCACGGGGTGGCTCAGTGCCCTTTGCTCACAGGTTTTAGGGGAGCCGATGCAGAATCGGAAGCTGGTGGCAGAGATCACGCTGGTGAACCCCCTCGCAGTGCCGCTGAACAACTGCGTGTTCGTGGTGGAGGGAGCTGGCCTCACCGAAGGGCAGAGGATCAAGGAGCTGTAAGAGCCTTTCCCTCACATTCCCCATCCGGGCAGCGGGAAAGGGGCTGGGGGGGGTTGCACCTGGAGCCCCCAGGAGAGGCTGCCTGGGGCCCAGCTCCACTTGGACATCGTGGGAGTGGGGGGCTGAGCTGGTTGGGGGGCGCGGGGCTCAGCCGTGCCGCAAGGGGTCCCGTGGGTCCCACAGCACCGCCACTGCCCCGTGTCAGCACCGGCACAGGGTTGGTGGCGGCACGGGGAGGTCCGTGCCCCACTGACCCCCGCCCACCCTGCAGCGAGGACCCTGTCGAGCCCCAGGCAGAGGCCAAGTTCAGGCTGGATTTCGTGCCGCACCAGGCGGGCCTGCACAAGCTGATGGTGGACTTCGAGAGCGACAAGCTGACGGGGGTGAAGGGCTACCGCAACGTCATCATCGCGCCCCTGCCCAAGTGAGGGGCCCTGTCCCCCCCCGGGCCGCCAGCACCCCTCACACCGAGCCCCTGCCACCCTGCTGCAGCGAGGGCTGGCCGGCCCCCCTTCAGTTCAGCCCAGGACGATGCTGCAGACCCACAGAACGACTGCAAAGCCCTGCCTGAGCCAGCCCGAGGCTGCGGTGCTGTGTTCCTGTCCGGGAGCACTCAGTGCTGCGGGGGAGGCAGCAGGAGGGGGGCAGGAGAGAGGGGCCGGGGGCTGCTGCAGCAGCCACCCACCCGCTGCCCACCGTCCTGGTGCCCACCAAGCCGGGCCAGTGCTGCCAACCCCGCACCATGGCAGACGGGCGGGCAGGCATCGACATGGCCCAGGCAGGGTAACAGCGATAACCCCGGCTGCGTTCCCCAGGGAGCAGGGGCTGAGCCCCCCCCCTCACCTCCTCTCCCTCACCGCACGGAGGTGGAAGTGCCCCCATCCGCCCGGCCCTGCTCGGGGCGCAGGGGAGCCCTGGGGCCCCCTCCCGCAGCAGCCAGGCGGCAGTGAGGCTCGCTCCTTTTTCTGCGGCTCTAAACATACCCCTGGGACGCAGAGCACATTTTATAAAGCAAACAATAGAAAGACAATCTTCTCCAGCACTGATCGCGCAGCAGCGGCGTTCACGCGTGCCAGTTTAAACTCTCTGAATGCAATTTGGTAGAGAAAAGATTGTATACTGTGAGCACAAGGCTGCTTGTATGCTATATAGACATATAGCATAAACCTATTTATGGCTACATAAATACATACTGCATAGAGCCCTACTGCATAGGTAAAGCAGGTTATTTGCTTCAACGACCGTTCCTGTCACTGCAGAGACTGGGTGGTGAGGAACGGGACGTTACCTTTACATGAATTAACTATGCAAGCACTGAATAAAAACTCTATTTTTCACTTCTAAAGCCAGACCTGGCTCTCGAGCATCCTTTCCCCAGGGGCGCATCCAGCAGGTCCTCGCCCAGTGCTGGGGCAGGTGGGGGTGAAGCCCTGACCTCCACCAGGCTTCTGTGCATCCATGTCCAGCCCAGTGCCAACACCAGGGATTCAGTTCGGAGCCTTGCTGCACCGTGCCTTCCCCGGGTCCCATGGCCATGGCCAGGGCCCTGCACCCATTGCGTGGCTCCCAGCAGCACCTGCCGCAAGGGTAAATTGCAGCAGAGAAAACCCCGCACAGGAAATTACAGGAATACCTTTTGCACAGTGCAGCTCTCGGCCAGGCCAGGGCTGCTGGATGCTTGCACTGCTCTGCGGGCCAAGCTCCATCTCCTGCTGGAGCCCAAGATCAGGCTCTGCCCTGCAGCGTGCTGGAGAACTCAGCACAGTCCTGCAGGTCCAGCTGGCTCCAGCAGAGATGGGGAGTGCCCACCCCACCATGCACGAAGCAGACAGGAGCTCTGGCATGTCTGGGATGGGGATTTTGTCCTCCCGCAGCCAGGAGAGCCACAGCGGAGCTGAAGCCACCCCCCAGCACCGCGGAGCCTCTGTGCCGGGAGCTGCAGGGCACAGTCCCGAGGAGCAGCGGTGCCACACAGGGGTTAACAGGCACCAGCCCCACGCTGCTTTCCCTTGTCAGGAATATTGCTCAGAGCCAGGGATGATGCACAGCCCTACTTTAAAGAGCATTTGTTACACACAGCTCTGCTGAGCCAGGCTTCAAGCTGCTCAGTGCCTGGTTTAAAAATAACCAGCTCCTCTGGTTCGAAGCTGGGTCCTGATAAAATAAACATTAGCACAGCTATTTCTGAAGGTCACTCCTATCCATCTAAAGCATGGCGGAGCAAGGCTGCTTTGACAAGGAACAAAGCTCGTATGACAGACACCAAATGCTGCATTTATGGTCTGGCTCTGGGGTTTGGCTCTCTCCAAGGCTGGTTTCTCCCACATTAATCCCCACCCCATCCTCATTCCACACTGTTTGCAGAGCCCAGTGAATCACTTACGGCACCTCCGATCCCGTGGGTGTTCGCCCCACACATTTTCTTAGATGTTTTCCACGGACTGAGAAGACGGCGACCGGCCGCGAAGCTCTGCTGGGGGAGCACACCACCAGCCGCAGGCGCCTGCCCGAGCTTCCCTCAGCACCTCCTGGGGACGGGGCTGCAGCCCTGAGACTCCTTGCCTGGTGCTCCTGCTGTGCAAGCAATAAATTATGAAATGAACACTTAAAGCACTCATTGCACAGGAAAAAAAATGTAATTCAGCATTAGCCCAAGCTCCAAAGCAAGACGAGACTGTTTACACGTGGTGGAGAGGTTATTAATACATCTCAGCTGGCTGGAGATGCTGACTTACCAAGAAACAACTGTAAATGCATTTTAGACTTGAGGACCTCCAATTTACCTTCACTGATGGACCGAGACTAGGAAAAAACTACCTTAAATTAGAGCCCTCACACCCACGTCTGTGGATTTTCAAGTCTCACCAAAGCTCTGCCCCCTCGACACACACGGATGCATTTTTACACTCCCCAAACAAGCCGGGTATCTGCAGCCCGGCAGGGGCCAGAGAGCAACAAACAAGAAGCCACAACTGGTGAAAGCGTGTTGGGAAGCCAGCCCACATTCACGGGAGCCACGGGGGACAGCACCGAGCAGCTGGGTGACAATGGGGACACGTGGCCCGGGGCCTGCCATGCCCACTCTGCATGGCCCTGTGCCACGGTCACACCACTCGTGGTGCCCTGACAGGGCCAGGCTCAGCCCCAAACCAGCGAGGACCCTCTGGGAGCCACCCAGCACCCACGGACGAGGTGAGTGTCTCCCATCAGCCGCTCGTCTGTCCCCAGAAAGAGACGGCCCCAAATCGCCTTGCAGTTGATTACAGTTCCCACACTGACCCACTGCAGCAGCAGCACCCAGCTTGACTACAAGGAACCGGCCAGGCTGCAGCGCCACGCTAATTACACGGGCAGAGGAAAGCTCAGAGGTGCATTTACAATCATTTTCACAGCTTCGGGCTCCAGCTGAGGCTGTAGAACACCTGCGGTCAGACTGGTGCGTGCTGGGCGCTGCTCAGGTGCACGAAGAGCTCGCTCCCCCACACGAACCTCCATAGGCAGCGCCAGCACCACTGCCAGAAGCAGGGCGGGCACGGGGAGGCCGAAGGAGGCCGAAGGCTGCCTCCGCTCACCAGCGACCGTGCAAGGCCCCGAGAGGCCCGTAGGCCGCAGAGCACCGCGCTGCCAGGACCCATGTGCTGGCTGTCGCAAGCCACTGGTGCCAAGCAGCGGCCACGGGGCCTGCAGGGCTCTGCCTGGCCAGGTTCCTCCCCAGCACCCCTTCCACAACCAGGTGGGAGCCAGGTGTGGGTTTTATCCCCCCCCCCCAAGCTGCTGGCAGTAGAACTAGTTCAAAAGAAAACAGGAGACCTATCCGAAGCCATCCAAGTCCCAAAACAAACGTTAATCTTCCCTAGCCCCAGAGCATCACAGAAACTAAAACACTTAACATCAGGTGAAGAAAACCATTTCATAGCCCGTGCCAAATTATACACAAGGCAGATGCGGGTCAGTGCAGCGTGGGTGTCTGATGCTGACACGTGCTTTCCCCTCAGTTCCCTGGACAGCACACAAAATATCTCACAAACCGTATTTGAGTACTGCAGTAGATGACTGTCATCTGCGGTAGCACTTAAGTGGCAGATGTCCCACCATCTCGCTGGAATGGCCACGTCAGTGATTCGCGCAGCAGAAGCCTGCTCAGGAGCAGGAGCAGGGGGGAGGCACTCACGGACTCGGGCGTTCGAGGCCGGGCTCCGTGCCCCCTCCCTCACCCCCCCGGCTGCGCAGGGCTCCTGCGGCCGCCAGCCCCGTCCCCTCCGCACGGGCACTGCTGGAAGGGTCCCGCGTTCTGCTCCAGCACAGCCTCGATGTTTCATCTGCTCCAGCATACGGCGAGGAGAGGCTCGGCATGGTGTCAGCCGTCATTAAGCCTGTCACTTAGCGGTGCTGCGTGAGGCTCCTACTGAAAACACAAATAAAGAAACAATTTGCTGCCTACAGCGGACGTTTCACATGAAGTGGGAACAGAGGAGAGAAGGGAACTGCAGCAGTTCTCTACAAGACACAAAGAGCACGTATGTTATAATTTGCAGCGCTTTCCTTTCAATCCTCTTTCCACAAGCACTTGCTCTTAGAATAATAATCCCTGCAAGAAACTTCTTCTTGCTTCTTGGGCACCCTCGAGGGGCCCTGAGCCGGCCGCCTCACCAGGACTCGCCATGGCTCAGCCCGCGGGCTGGCGCAGCGGCTCTCCCCTGCAGGGCCGAGCACCGAGCACCAGTGAATCCCCCAAATGCAGGCCTGCAGAAGCTCAAACTGTGATTATTCCATCCCAAATCAGGTGCCACTCATCAGAGCCAGACTCCTTCACTCCCAGCCATCCATCAAACTGCCTTCTGCATTGTGAAACCACCTCTGGTATTTCCTGCATTGCAAAGCTGGGAATTTGAAACTCTTTACTTGCCATATTTGAGGAGGAACATTCTAATCCTTCTTTCCTGGGAAGAAAAGATTCCATTTTAATCAGCTATTCAGATAATAACTTACTTTTTAAGATGATACAAAGATAACACATTCAGAGCTAACACAAATTAATTTGTGTTGCAGTAAAACTGAGCCTCCTGTTCTTCCAGCTTCCCTGTTCTTCTGGATATGGCTCGCTCTCCTTCCTTGTTTATCCAAAAATCTCCAGCCAACTAGCTCCAGAAAATTTGGCGGGTCCCAAACTTGCAGGTGATGGCAAAGTTCAGGTAGGAAAAAAGCAGCTGATACCTCTCGCACTTCCCTGAAGGCAAATGGCACGAGGTACATTTTCTATTTTTTCCATCTGGTCTAAAAGACTAACACCCACAGGCTGTAGAGCTGACCAGGGACTGTCAGCACCCGGCCCAAGGGGCTGGGAGGAGGCTGCAGCCCTCCCACACCCCCAGGCAGGCAGCGTGCAGCTCGGCCCTGCGAGGGGACAGGGAGCACACGGTGACAGTCACAGGCACGGCGTTTATTGCCACTTCTCCCGCCAGCTTTCTTCTGAAGTTATTTCTACAGCTCTGGACAGGCTCTGACCTATAAAACATTGCCCGAGGTACGAAACCTGTTGATACATACCAACCTTGTGAAGTATTTAGCGCATTTTCTTGGCCTCCAGTTTCCAGAGAAGTGCCTGTCTCCGTGATTCTCCCCTTGTAGGCACCTGGCAGCAGTACTCACCTTCCTTTTGGTGCCACAGCATTCATTTCTCTCAACACAGATTGTTGATTTACCCCACGCTGCCGTTCATAATGAGATTAATTTCAACCCTTTAATACACAAGGGTCAAAGCTTGCAGTTATCCCCAGGAGGTTTTTTGGTTGTTTTTAATGCAATCCAAAGTTACAACTTCCATTCCCTCTGACGATTATTTTTTCACCTCTATTTCATGTTAGTCTTTCCTTCATCCCCTGAAAGCTAAGATGTTGTTGCTTCAGCTGTATTACAGACAAGCCCAAATCTGAAGATCTTCCCTTACACTCTCAGCAGTCAGTTTTCACAGAAGACTGATTTGCAGACCGGCACAGGCTACGCCAGCCTTGCTTTATCCTCGTTATAACCTGTCATCCCACAGACTCGAGCATTAGCTAACTAGGATCAAGTTTTCACCTTCTACAGATGTGTGAGCTGCAATTAATTCATTAGACAGGAATGCCTCGTGAGTACGCAGAGTGAAGAGAACACCCCAATGCGCTTAAGTAGGTAATTGCATAGAAAGCTGGAAAACAGACAGATAATTTTGGAGGAATTTCTTTCTGTTCCGGAAAAAAAAAATCTCAAAGGCAAGAAAGGACATCCAGTACCTAGTCACATTCTAGGTCATCAAAAAACCTACGGACACCACACAAAGGTTTATCTCTGGAAGGAATTGCATCAGACTCCCTCCTATTCACAGAATGCTGTGGATCAAACTTCCCGCAAGCTTCTTACAAAAGTAGCACTAAATATAGCCTCTGTAATGGAAGATTTGTAAATTGCTATGAAAACGTACACAGCTTTGCTGATACTCTCCAGGGTGTAAGAAACAATTGCCAAGTTCGCCCAGAGAGCATTGTATAGTAGTTAATTGCAGCAAAGAACTCGTAAGCCCTGCCCTCCCTCCCCACCCCACCAAAAACCCTCTAGAATTAATAGATAAGATGCAAAGATCCTTGTACTCTAAAGCAGAAATGCTTGGATTATACAGCAGAAACGCCGCTGTAAAAGCGGCCCTTGATGCTTGCACAGGAGAGCCAGCTTCCTGGATTCTAGGTTTGGCATCTGTTTGCCCATTTCCAGACTAATTATTTACTTGTCCTCCATACAACCTAAATTAATTTAAAAAAAAAAAAAAAAAACACACACACACAAGAAACTAGTCTTCTGTATCTTGTGCCCCTCACATCTGAGGTTAGTCCAGGGGAACGTATTTTATTTGTGTTGCAGAAATGACCTGAGAAAGTTGTACACTGATTTGGTTTATGTACTGTTAGAAAATGTAACTACTAATTTGACAAACGTAAACAACCTACAGCTACAAATATTAACATAAGGTCTGTTCAGCAGCCACTACCCTCCTATTGTTAAAAACCAAAAAACCAGAGCAAATCCCATGGCATGCCAGAGCAACACCTGCATTGTGAATAAAAAAGTAAAACCAGTACTATTCAACGACACCCTCTTTATTCAAAAATATATATCTATGAGACATTTCAGAATATACTGCTGTCACAAATAGCAGCCTATGTGTCTAAATTCCTAAGTCAATTAATATACAGATTTAAACTTCTGTTAAAAAAGGACGCACCTCAGGGAAATCTGTTTTAACCTTGAGAGAATGTTAACCCACTTCACCAGAGGCTCTTTGCCCCAAAAGTAAAACAAATAAAATTAAAAACCATGAGACTTCTTTTAAATTAAGCAAAATAAAACACACACATATATTTGGAAAAAATCAAAACATTTCAATTAAAAAAGAAAAAAAAAAAAGACATACAACTTCCTCACACGAGATCTGCCCAAAACAACAGCATGAGATGTCAACACGCCTACGTTTTGATAACAGCTTCTTTTTCTGTCTTATGGATACATATTCAAACCATAGTCAAAACAGCAACTGGTTAAAACAACCTCAGGGTAACTCCATGAGTTAATACAGGACAGAAATTAATCTTTTTGTTTGGGTTTGATTTGGGGGGGGGGTGAGGGGGGGTTGTTTTTGGCAGAAGCAAAAATGTAAGCAAAAATGTACAGTGTTTTATCTAAATATTGTTTGGACCATAAATGGTTGTAGGATCAAACCAATTCATGGAAAAAATAGTTTTGCCACTAGAAAAATTCCTGTAAACTAAAAAGAACAGCACATTTCTTGGCTGGGCAGTAAGGATGCAAGAAGTTTTTTTTTTTTAAAAAAAAAGGGGGGGGGGGACAGTGAAGTGTCAGTAAGAAAAAGCACGTGAGCTTTTTAACAATTAAATGATCAAAAAATGTATTATTTGCTTTAACTGAATGCTGAACAGGCTACCGAATACCCTGTAAAATAAATTAATGCGAACACAGAACAAGATTTGCATTTCTGTAGGTTTCCTCTCATGTCTTTGCGAACAGCAGCTTAAGACTATAGGGAGGCACAAACACAGCACGTCACTTCGACTAATTTCAGCCTCTGCGTTACAGAGCCTGTGTTGTCAGATCAAGTGTTTCCAGAACCTTACGGTGTTTTAGAGTGACAGATAAATTTAAGCAGAATTGTTATCCAAATCGGAATGCTTTTCAGTGATCAGAATCCAGCTCGACAGACCTACCACACAAACCGAAATTTAACTACGTCCACGGCAGCTAAAATATTAGCTAGCAAATTAATGGAATTAAGAGTATTTTAAATTTTCTTTCCCCCCTAATATTAAAATCAACTCACAATAATCTGTGACACAAAATTAAGTACATCCTAATATCTACATGCATGGACATGGCACATGTGCATGCAGGGTATGTGCATATATATGGGTCTGCTTTCTATACAGATATTTATAACACATTTAACTTCTGTTCATCAAATAAAATCACTAAAGCTACAGAGAGCAGACAGTGCCTGTCACTGGGACATCACCAGTTGCAGTCCACCATTCTAACCTCTCAGGTAAAACCAAAGCTTCTGTGACCATTTACGTTTGTATAATGAAGAAGAAAAATGTGGTATAAATCTAAGGTAGCTAGAACAAAATTTACTTCCGCTCTTGTTTAGGCGATATCCAGTTCTGCATTGCTCAGCAGAGTGTAAATTATGAAGCTCTCTAATTCACAAAGAAAAGCTGTTTATTTTTATTGCCTGTGGTGAGTTTCAATTTATATTCATGCCCAATAGGAACTATCTTTTATGTCAGGCCTAAAACAGTACGAGGAACTGTAGATTTAAGAAAAATATTTGTGCTATTGTTCAGTAGATGCCTTCATCTTTCACTGGCGTGGTACAGTACCTGCATACACACACACACACACCCCTAGGAAGCCCACTAGCCACTCTACTGCTTTCAGATATGAGGTTCAGAAACCCAACTAAAACAGACAAGACATTCGGAAATAATACAATACTTTTACAGAGAAAAATGTTATATGGTCAACATTTCCTTGAAAACTCTCCAGATATATACGTACATGATTCTCATGACTTTTGTGGGGGTAACAAGTGCTAAGAGCAAACAAACTAAAGAGTATGGAAAAAATATGAAAAAGAGTTTGCCTATACGGACTATCCCCACTCCCTTCAGAGCTCACCAAAGCTCACACTTTATCCTCCCCTCAGCGTGAGCCGGTGTACACAGAGAGAGCGTGAGCATGAGCAGCCAAGAGGTTCAAAGCAGGGTCTGCAAGTTCCTTCCTACGGTAGATCGTGGAAGACTGGCTTTCAAGCCAACACCAGTCTTCTTACTTTTGCTGGTAATAATGGAAACTGGGGGACATCATTTGTTCTAGTCTGTTGAAAACAGGTCACCAGCAGATGGCAGAGGTGCCAGACCTCCTGTGACATTGGGCAGCAGGGACAGATCTGGAAGGCTCTGGATGTGGGATTTCAGCTCCTTGCGGACCTGGGTTACCCGAGCAAGCTTCTGTTTATATTCCTAAGGAAAAGGAGAGAGAAGAGACCAAAAATTAAAAACCAGTTAATTTACAGTGCTTTTAGCTAAGCATGGCACACCTCTCATCTGCACCCAAATTCATAACCCGGTATCAATGGGAAGTCCACAAGCTTTGGCATCCCAGAACCCTTATTCTTGATGTGTTACTTGAACAGAAGCATGTAAAGGCTCAAAGAATTTGCACCCGCTGGGCCTGGTAGAATATTTGATAAAACTGTCATTACAGAGCTGCTCTGTTCTTACGTTCTTGCCATACAACTGACCTTTGCCCACAGCCGAAGGAGGAACACTGACATACCGCTGTTCAGATACATCCTCCTGACAAAGGCAGCGGGATGAGGAAAACCAGAGGTATTACTACTGAAATGCTCCCCCCTCCAACCTGATCAATTTTGAATATTCAAATAACCACATCTTCTCTTTTCAGTCATTAAACCTAAAACAAATGTTTGTTGTGCAATATGGTCTCCTCGTCTTGCCATCAGAGGAAGACTGACATTAGCAACCACAACGGCTCTAGCATTAGACTGGCTCGTTAGCAAACGACACAGAAATAAGTGTACGATCACTAAGTGTAAATCAGAGAAAGAAACGTGCACACTAGGTTAAAACCAAGCAAAATGTATTTGTCAAAGTTTTCAGAATTCTACTACAAAAAGAGAAAAGCAGTAAGTTAAAGACCCCTGAAGAAACTTGCAAGTGTTTTCTTCCACAAATGAGGTCTGGACTGAACATTCAAAGTCCCATTTTACATCCAGTTCTCCTCACTGTTTTGATAAACAATCTGGACACAGAACCCAAATGCACACTAAGCAAGTCTGCGGATGTTGCTAAATTAGGAGGAGCTGTTGACTCCCTTGAGAGCAGAGAGGCCTTTCCGAGAGATCTTGATAGATGAGAGTGCCGGGCAATCACCAACCGCAGAAGTTCAACGAGAGCAAGTGGTGGATTCTGCACCTGGGACGGGGCAGCCTGGGATTTACGTTCAGGGGAACGAGAGGCTGGAGAGCAGCCCCACAGAAAGGAATCTGGGGCTCTGTTGGGCAGCGAGCTGCAGGGGTGGCACCCCAGGACAAAGACAAAGCTGTTAGGGAGTGACAGGACCCAAGGGAACAGCACGGAGCTGCAGCAGGGGAGGGTCGGGCGGGTGTTAGGGGAAGGTTTTGCACCCAGAGGTGGTCGGGCACTGACCAGACACGGGGTCTGGCTTTGGGCGGTCCTGTGAGGAGCCAGGAGTGGGACTTGGTGATCCTGGGAGGTCTGTCCTAACTCAGGATATCCTGTGATTCTATGACATTTCTACCCATTCTCAGAAGTCTCTACAATCTAAAAGAAACCAGGTAACAGTGATCTGCATTTCATGATGAGAAGACAGAGGAAGAGTTTGGACCCTGAAAATGAAAAAGTACGTTACCTTGTTAAATTACGTTTAAAGGCAGTGTAAGAACAGGCAAACACATACTCAAGTTATCTAATACAGAATCTCAATTAAAGATTGATATTTGTATCATTTTCAAAGTTCTGAAATATTTTGAGTTATATAAGTTATAATCACAAAAAAACAACTGTTTAAATCATTAAAAAACAGTATTACATCATTTCTTCTCGAATGCACCAGCCTTAACTTAATTAGGCATGTCATTTGGCAGGGGGCATCCCCAAAATGCAAGAAACAATGGAACTAAGAAAAAAAGTACATAAAATGCTTCCATAAAGTCAGTTGTAGCATTAACATACTTTATTTCTTAGTTATTTGGCAAAGAGAAGACAGTTTACCAGAGAACAAAATTTCGCCTTTGAAGATCAAATAAAACTAGGTGCACATTTAATCAAAATGTCTTTCTGAAGGGTTTACAACTTTAATCCAATCTTTCTAACCTTCTTAGTGATGGAAATTCTCTTCACCTTCTCCCATATATCAAAGCGAGCAGATCCTGCAGGGTTACAAGCAATGAGTTTACATTCTCTTTGTTTCATTACTTTGAATTAGAATAGTGAGAAGCAAAACTGATTGCAACAACTCAGAATACAGCTGGAATGGCTATGTAAATACATTCTGGAAATTCCCAGCCAGCCCCACATAAGAGTATCCTTTAACAGCCTATTTTAAACTTAAATCCTACCAGAAATACCTTCTTACTTTGAACATGGTCTTTTGTACATATGATGACCAAAAAATTCAAGTCACCTTGAAAGCCACATCTGTGCAATTCTAAGCAATTCTACCTTACCAGTTGATTAATGCAGTTGTTAACTAGTCTACACAAAAGTTTTGGTTAAAACAGTAAGGCCTAAATCCTTTCAAGAAAAAAAGAACTCACAAGAAAGTAGCAGCAGCCTCAGATACATTAACCGCTGGCTGAAACAGTCACTACATTCAGGAATGGAAACAATGTTTTAAGGGAGTAATCCAGGAATCACGATTTCCTAGAAGAGGTGAACACTTGCTGGGCAGACCTGATGCACACCACAGACTGCTTGGAGAACTGTCTCCTATGTGCTTAACGCCTCCCATCTGCTCTGGGACATGCTGACAGCCGCAGAGCGGTGAAGGAGAGAGGCTGGGGAGCGACACTGGGCCAGGGGCTGCTGCCAGAGCTCGGGCACCTGGGAGGAACAGAGCGGGCACAAGGCCACGACCTAAAGGCAGGGTGTCAGAGACACGGCCCAGATGCAGCCATTGCTTCTGGACAGCTGCTCGCTGAGGTCCCTCTGCCACACGAAGAAATGCTACCAGCAAGACATTGTCCTGGGTCCTGTTATCTCCTTAGGCAGCGCAAGGCACGTTCATCTGGATTTGCCATTTGTCATCTTCAGAAACGTGTAAGAAGCAGGGACACGTAACCTCCTTTCAGGCTCAGGGGCTTTTCTTTTTCCACAACCCCAGTCGTAGCCAGATCCTGCAACACAGACTCTGGAAGCAAGTGCTTTCCTTCAGCTGCCCTCCGTGACACGCTTTGAAACTGCACACTGCAGATTTCTGCACAAAGTCCACCTCGTCTGTAAACCCCACCCAAAAATGAAGTGCACTTGGAAGAAATCACTGCTTTCTGAGGTCTTAATTTGTCCTCCATGAGTCTAGCTAATTGCCTTGCTGCGTAGTAGGCTTTTATTAAGATTAATAATATTTGGATGCTATTTGCCTTTTTTAGGCAAAATAATGAGATCTTTGCTGTAAGCAGGACTTCAGTACAGAAAACCTGGCACTGTGCCACATGAATGCCTTCACTAATCAACGTTCCCCTTCAGTATGCTGGGATCTACATCCCCACTGTCCAAGTGAATTAGATGCTCAGTCCTTGAAACAAACAAAATCAGAATTAAACAGCCCTGAATGAACCTGATGGAAGCATTTCATTCAAAAGAAGCCCTAACAGAACACCATAAAACTGGCTCATATCAACATAACAGGAAAAAAACCCAGCAGTCTCCACATCAGTTATAACCAATCAAACCTCACAGAATGCAAATTTTAAAGGGCTTGTCTGCAAGCAGAGGAGAAATGATTTTGCCTTGTAAGGAAACCCTACAATCCTAGGGGTAGGAGCAGTCTTAGTCAACAGAAGGTAGCTGACAAGCATTTACACAGAAATCGAAAGAGAATTGGAAACAAAACATGAATTACCCGTAAGCTTGCTTATTTCTGTCTAAACCCAACTGCACAGAAGTGAGAGATGACACACATTTAAGGTCTGATCCAGAGCCCAAGGTCCTCAGGCGTAGTTTGTCTGGACACCATGAAACATCACAGAAGCCTTCCTTCTCATCCCGCGCCCACAGGCATGACCGAGGCTCACAGCTGGGAGTACTGATACACCGAGAGCGAACTATCAAAAATACTCCTCTCATCTGGGTTTTAAATACACTACGTTACGCTATGTTCTATATTTATGTTTGTACACACGCATACACCCCCGTGTATACCACAGCATGTTCCTCACGTCATCTTTTTACAAACACAGGTACAGAAGACATGTGGAAGGCCTGCAGGAAAAACAAACTCAGCACCAGTGGCTGCAAGCCAAAGTAAAAGTTCTGAATGCACATGCTCCTCTCCCCTTTTTTTCTTCTCCCCCAAGACTGAAATACCATCTTCACCTACTCTGAATTTTCTATTGTCAGCAGTTATTTCAACCAACCACAAGGCTTCCAGGGTTTGCCATGTTCTAGCACTACTTCCACTTGATTCTTCCAGTCCCAGCCATTCAGTTGACTTAATTTCAGTCATTTGGTGCAGCATCAGGGGAGTGCTCTCACCGATCTCCCCCACATTTCAGCTCTTACACAAACTGATTCCCTGGATTTTTTCCATTTGCCTGCCATGCATTTACAAAGAATACACCAGCAGCTTCATTTTTCCCTTACTCTTCAATCAAATTACCACAGTCTTTCTCCAATAAAGCAACTCTAATTATTACACTTTCAAGTTTTCAGCTGCACCCTGGAAATTGTTACTTCAAAAGCAGAGTTCATGCCTAAGTTATGACCTCCAGGCTCCGCGTTAGATTTCTCCCTTCAAACTACCAGTGTTTCTTAGCGCTACGTTTCAGCCCTTACTCACAGCAGTCTTCATCTGTGCTGCAGAGTAATTCATTGTCCAAGACCCCCTTTCTCAGCACACCGCCCTTTGATAATCAGCTTTGCTACAGCTGATGACAAGAGCTCTGCATCCCGGGGTTTTGGCATCTCACAGTACTTTCAGCACTAGCTCAGTAGACATAAACGCACTGAGTTCAGGTATATGCTTGCAGAATTTGCTGTGTTTTGTGAGGGATAGCATTAACAGGATTAGTGAACAACTGTAGCTCTTCATACAGCAAAAGCTGCTTTTCAATAAAGATTACCCAAAAGACTTCACTGTGCATGCAAATAAAATGCAAGCAATATCCACAGTGATTTTTGGATCAGGCATTTACATATCTTAAAATAAAACCCTGAGTCACATTAACACCAGAAACCCCCATTCTCCGACTAGCAGCCCTGACTAGATTTGGGTAGCCAAGTAAACAATCCACCTTCTATCTGGAAGTGCTGTCTCATTTGAGAGTTAGGAAAATTACCTCACAAGAGGCAAAACTTGCAGTCTATAGCACCAAAGATCCCGGGAAAGGTATCTTGAGAGAGCAAGCCATTCAGCAAGAAGAGATTTAAAATGAGAATGTTTTAAATTACTTCCTTATTTCAGCCTTTCCTTAAGGAAATGTTTGGGGTTTTAATACATTTCCTAATTGCTGCAAGAATTTTGATACTTCTATTAAAACGTTTATTAGTGCTACAAAGGAACACGCAGGCCCTTATCACTTGCGTTTCTGTGATAACATCAAACAGAACTGATACGTAGACAGGGCCTGCCACATCGGTAACCAACACTTTCCATTATTTATTAACCCTCCACCCCTGAAGAACAATGGAGTGCTTTACTCAGGCAGCATCCCTCAGCTAAGATGTGAGATTTGACACGAATACGAAGTGTGCCATCCTCCTGAATAAATACTGGAGCTGCATTTCCTGCAAGTAATTTTAGACTTCTACAGTACTAAGACCACCTTATTTCAGCAGAACGACAGACTGTCTTAACGACGTTGTGGAATCATTCTTTAGTTTCTAACACATTAAAAAATGTGTTTATACTCAAAAGGGTACGAGCAACCCATCCCGCTACCGCCCACGGGATTATTCCTATCAACAAAGCAGCTCGCTCAGTGAACTGCTGACTTGTCAGGACTTCATTTCTGCCTCTGCCAGAGTTCCATTTTTCAAATAACAACGGTACCAACTTACCAACAGCACATTTTCAAAAACAAACAACAAACAATTTCAGGTTGTGCACAAGCCACAAGTTGGCTTGTACCGAGGCAACGCAAATGTATGTATAGAATGGTCAGGGCTTTTAAAAACATTGCTGTGCATTAGGTTGCCATTTGCCTTTAAAAAATAAAACAGCAATATGTATCACATTTTCATTTATGTATATGAAAATTAAAAAGTTCCTATTAGCCAGGTGTCCTCCTTTCAGCAAGGAAATAAAACTGACCCAAGATTTCCATTAGTATTCAGTAAATCCGTGCCAAGAAGTATTTGTTTTTATGGCATCTTTCTGATCTGTGTCTGAAAGGGCCTTTTAAGGTCTCAGTCGTAAGACAGATGCTACAGCTGAAGAAATTCAAGCTAACCAAGCTAACAGAATTATTAAGCATCAACTCTTATTCTGAATACAGCATCAGCACTTGTTTGGCAGATTTGGAAAAAACGTTGCTCTGGAAAAGCAACGTTCACAGTCATAAGACGTTCAGAAACTCCGGTATAACCACGCACAACAAAGAACACATTCAAAATGAAGTTTACCTCGGAATAATGTTGCCTAGCTGTTAGAGAATTAGGTTTGTCATGACAGTAAACAGAACTTGCAATTGCTACACACAGTCTCCTTCCAAAAGACTTTGTCCTCTACAGCAACTCATGTCCCACCCAGCAACAGCTGCTCATAATAATCAGCAGCCCACAGTGTAGAGGAAGCCCTTAATGTGTCGCCAAGGGGCAGTTTAACAGATGGCAGAGTGACATACAACCAAAATCATTAATTAAACTTCCATACTAGTCCCAGGGTGCAGTGCTGAAAGAACTTCCTCTGAGAAAGAGCATTCAGATAAGTGTCTGTCAGCTGCAGCCTGTGCGTGCTCGCCCCAGGCCTTGTAGCTGATGGTCAGGTCCAGCCAGAACAGTCCCATTTTTAGCTTCATGCCCTCTTCACTCAAGAGAGCAGGAAATGCAAGTCATCATCCTTTGGTACCAGCCCAATTTATATTCTGCCACAGAAGCTGTAGGCAAAAGTGTCTGTTAAAGGCTGGAAGAGCTTGCTTGAACTGCACCTCTTTTATCAAGTAGAGGCTAGGAAGGCAGATGAAGGGCATGCAGTCATAAGGAAAAAGACACCACACCAACCAAAAAAACAGCTGATTACGGCAAAGATCTGGGCTTCTTGGGAATGGGGGGTTTGTTTGGAAATGGGGATTTCATTAAAAATTAGTATACCTGAAAAGCATGGTTAAATGAGCCTATTTTTCTTGATAGGTTTTTAAAGTTCTGGGCCTCCCAAAATCAATGTGTAGTAAAACATTAATAGTGTGAACATCAGAACCAATGTTTTATTCAGAGTTTTTACACCACTTTCCTCCCAGTTTTACTCCAAATGGAAACGTAACACCTACAGTTATCTTTTAGATGCACACATGCATTTGGAGTCAACTGGGAGCATGTGGTGAGACAATCGGCTTGCTGGTGCTGGTTTAATCAGTACTCACTTCTAGTTTCTTCTCCTTCTCTGTCAATACATCCTTCTGATTCTGCGTGTACTCGATCAGCATGCGTGCCAGCTGGCGCCGGTCCTCCAGCTCTGCTGCCAGCCGGCCATTGTACTCCGCTAGTAACAGGCATGCTTCATCCACAGTCTTCGAAAGACGTTCGGCTGCCTCTTTGTCTACATGAAAAAGCGTTTGGTAATTTAGAGGACAAAGTTTAAAACCTATCTTTGGAAGAAGGGCTACCATTCACCAACACCACGCACGTTAACATTTCATTCAAACACATTTCTGGCTTGATAGAAAGATAAGAATTCTAATCACAGGGGATATAAAGGAAATGGGCAGGACCAGAAATTCAAGAGTTTCAAACACTGATGCAGTCAAGCGCACCTTTTCCTTGCAGAGGTGTCAACGATATGGGATGGGGAAAAGCTATGAAGTTATTCTCTATAACCAGGTTAATTAAACACTTCAGGCTGTACTTCTGGAAATCAGATGGTATGCACATTTCAACTCCTCTTTTCTCGGAATAACTCCTAATGAATCAATACAAGCAAACATATGTATTGCACACCACTCTTCACAGTTGGACACGGTAAGATTATATTATAAAGGACTGAAAAAGTGACAGTTCATAATGAGTTCTGAATTAAACTGCTTCCAGGAATAAAGGTCAAATCAGTTCAAGATTACCTTTCAGACAAAATTGCAAAAGTCAGTTTAGATAAAGACTGACTAAATAAAGGCTTATGGGAGTAGTGAGTTTCCTTTTCCGTAACAATGAATGAGTATGTGTACACTAGGATAGTGTGATAACACTCAAGAATATTTAGTAGTCAAGGTGTTCAAAATCAAACACATCCACTTGAGAACTCTGGCCATTTTCCCTTACATTCTTGCAAAATGCTGTGGATGTTCTCCAAGCACAAAAATCTTGGTCCATGCAGGAAAAAAAAATATTAGATAAACTTCATTTAATGTCCTATGAAGTAAAATCAAAATCCATTAGTTACCCAAGAACTACAAAACAAGGACATAAAAGCAGAAATGTGTTCCCTGTATGCTGTAATTCTTTAGAAATCAAAGATTTTCTTACAGTTATTCTTTGGACCCATTTCTCTTCCAGTTCCATACCTGTAATTTTCTCCAGTAATGAGACGTCCTGAACTTCCTGAGGCAGGGAAGCAATTTTTTGCCGCACTGTTGCGTCTCCCGATGCTGCATTTTCCAAGTCTTGTAGGGCTTTGATCAAATCCTCAGTCTACAAGGCAAGTTAGCTAACATTAAAGCCAGGTTAACTGCTCTGCCATTCCCTGTGGAGGTAGCCACTCCACGTGAAGTCACCTACTTTGAAAAGCAACCATTTTCGGAATATTTTTTGCACGTGACTTTTAAACAGGTGCTTCCTTACACAGAGGATATTCACTAAGTTTACAATATTCTAGTGCTTGGTGACTTACGTGTAATTGGAGTAGGACCACCCTTTTCAAGATTCTGCAGTGGAAAACCTCTCATTCTCATAAAGAGAAGTGACCATTCAAGACAAAGCCTAGAAGTACAGCATCAGGCCAGTCTGAGGAACCACCACCTGACTTTCATGTAGCATAAAACGTGGACTGTTTCTGTTAGCCAATTGTCTTTTTGACACTCTCCCTCTAACTGGCAGGAGCATAAACGCACCCAGTTGTTAATTCCCACAGGTGCATTACAACTTGGAAAAAAAACAGCTTTGTATCAGTTTAAGTAAAACTGTGTCAAATGTCTACAGCTACAAGTTTTAGCATTTCCTAACTGGTTACCAACCAGAACTACGGCTACAATGAAAGACATCGCTGTTGAAGCAAACTTCACACTGTCCTGGTTTTGCAAAGACATCACTAGCCTCATTTAGCAGAGCTGGCTCTTTGGAAGCACACTACAGTTAAACTACACTCCACTGTGTCCCCTCAATTTCAGTTCTCAACTGCTTTAATGCATTGAGAAAAATGTCAGTTTAAATAAATATGCTCAAAAATATCCTCGTTTGGATGAGGACAGCATTAAGAGCACCTCCGCCAACCCAATGCATTTCCCTCTATGCTCTGGAATGGTGGGGGGAGGCTCCATAAGCAAAAATAAAAAGCACACAATTTCTTTAACAGGAGGGTTTTGGATTTGGAATGCTTGCCCTGTAAACAACACTGACATTTAAACAGCATTTCAATAGTTTGTTTGAAAAACTAATTAAAACATTGAAAAAAAAAAAATATTTATGGGGTCTTACAGTTTTATCTGAACATTAGAGTCCATTGCCTAATAGTTACTACTAATTTGCAAACTACTAATGCTTTCCAACAGTAACAAATACAATGTTTATCGTCAAAAGAAGCTACATAAGCTGCAATGCATCTGGAGGTAAAAACAACAAAAAACACTCACTCATTTCTTTGACAACCATGATTTATTTTTATTTTTCAAAGTTTACAGTCTACCAGATGGATGGTGTAATTTCTTGCATCCTTCTCAAATAGGCAATGATTTAACATATGTTCATTTTGCAGCCTTAAATGGTCAGAATGATCCTCTCATTATTGGTGTGGAAATAATAGGAGTAAGTCAGCCTCAAAAAAGTCTTCGAAACTGATTTTCCTAACCAACCTCCATAAAAATCTATCAAAGGTTGAGCTTTTTAATATGCATACCGGGAGAGATGTCCTACCCACCCACCCCCCAAAAAAAAATCTGTGCTACAGCTTTGGCTTTGAGAGATTAAATTATTTCTAAGAACAGAATGTAAAATGTAGTTTGTTCTTCTAGCAGTGCTTTGAGATTCTTTACTGGTAGCAATATTCAGCCCTTAGTTTGGGCTACCTGAAATCACTCAGAATTGGCAGTGTTTCAACATGAAGAAAAGAATCTGTTCCATGTCACACTGATGTCTCAACCCCCAACTGAACTTCTCCATCAAACATTTTACTTGTTGGCAGCTCCACCTTGTGGTGGTACCACACAGGAGGTGGCTTCCAGAACTTCTCCCACTCTCCACCCATCCCACGTACCAGCAGTGGCCCAGCACTAGGGTCTTGGGGTGAGTAGCTCCCAGGGTAATCATCATCTTCCTCCTCTTGTATTTGCTGAAAAGTCCGCTTCAAAGACTTCTTCTCCTCTGCAACTAAAGACACACATGAGCAACTCATTTGGATACCAGACCTGCCCGCCGTAACCATCTCTACCTGAAATAAGCTGTACCAGGCGCTCTGATGATAAGGCTTCTCTAAAGTGAAAGATGAACACAGATGGACTCTAACACTGGCATCATACTCCAAAGAAACCAACAAAAAACAGCAAGAAAAGGCTGATTTTGCCCACACAGGTATCTCTGTGCATGCAGGGACTCTAACTACAAGGACACACCCTTGGTATCAGTATGCACTGTGTCTTCCACAGTGAAGTAGGAAAGACAAGTAAATGCCCCAACTTGTCAGTAAATGGCAGGTCTTCAACGCTGCTCGGATTCCCTGGTTAATGCCATGCATGCAGGTGAGGATTTTCTACCAGTAGAAATGAAGCAAGGATCTAGGATGCATATGGACAGAAGAATTTGAGGTTGTTTTTTGCACCAAGCATATGTTTGCTGTAGTCCCACAATCAACTGAATAGCTGCTGGTTATTCAACCTTTTGCTCTTCCATCAAAACAGACTTCAGAACAGCTTTGTCAAACTAAAGCTCTGTAGCATGGTGTGACAGCAACAGCAGTTACAGACTGAGCATGAACCCATCTCCAAGGCAACCTCTAACACTTCAGAAATTAATTCCATAAAGCAAGACAAAGTATGAATGAACCATAGCATACCTCGTCTTAGCTTGAAAGAGAAGACAGTCCATTTAATGAGTCAGAAGTCTTAACACAGCCTTTGATCCAGGTACAGAGCCTTCACAAGACCTACCATTCTCCAGACTTGCCACCACAATTCATAAGAGTTGGAGTTAATCGAAAAAAAAAAGCTGAGGACAGAGTCCTGAGAACATCTCTCAAGTGGAATCAAATTCACTAGGATAATCATGGAGCTAAAGAGAAACTATCTGTATGCACTTTGAACCACAGGAAATTCCAAGATCACTTAATTCAACATGAAATCAGTCTGCCTAGATAATAAGGAAGCATAGAGAGGTGTCTTTACTGCCACATTTTGTGTGCCTTGTCAGGTGGGACATATATGTGAAAAATGTTATTTTAATGGAGGGAAAGTCAAAGGAAATCCTGCTCATGTGCGAAAAAGGTGAATGGCCTTCCTGAGGCAAATATAAATGCATCCATTAGAGAACACATTAACTAAGTGGAAGGTAAAGAACCACAGAAAACAGTTATTTTCAACCAAATTAATTCTTCCTGTATACTAGAGCGAAGCTACCTAGGCTAGAAAAACCAACAGTCTAACCACTGCATGCACACAGCTGATGAAGGGTGCTTGGTAAAGAGTGCTTGGTAATCAGTGCTCAGTGATATGGCCAACAAGCCAGGATCAGGTTAAGAGAAATGGCCGTTGGCCAGAGGTACGGAGCTGAACAGAAGATGTGCAGACAGCAACATGGACAAACAGCACATGAAGCTCCACAGCCCAGTGCAGTGTGCCATCAGTACTACACTCACAAGGGCACTTGTACGATGCACTTAGCACAAAGTAATTAACCAACAGAAGATAACCACACCATAATCAATACAGGAACGCGTGACCGCAGAGAGCACAGAAAACATGAATGAGAATTGGGATTCAAATTGCTAGAGAACTGTTCCTGCTGTGCTGCCAGCTGTCCTACCACGAGACACAACTTTATGCTCGCTTATGACTAACAGAGGATCAGGCAGCCCATTGAATTCTCCGTCTCAATGAGATCAAATGAGTTTGATTGGAAGCGTATTGCAGCAGCAGATCGGTGCACAAACAGCTGCAGTCCTATGCACCAGCAGCCAGCGCGCCCAAAAAGCAGCCTCACCCCGAGCATGCAAACAGCAGCCAAGGGACTCGGTGGCCAGAGGAACAAGGAGCCCAGAGCGAGCAGGCAGCTTTGGGGCATGAGTCACTTGAGGCCGATGTGGACTGTGTCATCCCTGGCACTGGTAAACATGGGCAGCAGAAGACCTCACTGGAGAATCCTGCAACCATCTCTATTTCATAAAAATAGGAAAAAAAATCTATTTTCAAACTCAAGAGCACACGGTAGAAAGGGACCACTGAAACACAATTTATGCCTGGCATCCTGTTCTAACACACCCTGCCTGGGTGGCAGACAAAAATCTACTAGCCAGAAGTAATTTAACCGCCGCTACACATCTGAAAGAGCCTGTCAAATCCAACACGAGAAGAGAAACATTAAGAGCATCTAAAACTGATCAGAATTCAACAGTGGTATGTAACAGCTTCTGAAACAATCAAAATACCCTTGGAGGAGACGGACAGCTTCTTCCAGGAAAATCAAGAAAACACTCCTGACACTGACACAAAGAAGATAAAGAAGCCACTACTAGAGTGGAAGTCAGCTTTTCTGCTTCCTTTGGGGTCTTCTTCACACCTCAGAAATTGAACTGCTCCCTGAAAGCCTTCAAAGAGCGAAGCACCTTTTTCTCCACAATAACTGACAACTGCTGCCGTAACAGCTTTGCAGCGAAATGCCAGGTTGTTGTTGATCTCGTCGCCGCTGCACTGTCAGGAGCATCCAGAGAGAATCGTAAGGGTATTTCTCCACCAACTGACTTTTCAGTCTTCAAGCTGTATCTGGTGGCTTCAGAAGGCTTACGGTGTCAAATACTTTAGTGACAAAGCGAGTTTTCCTATAAGCTGGCAAAGGGGGAGATCTTCCCATCCAAGGTCTTCACCGTGCTTTCACTTCTTGCCACTAGCTGTACAGAAGCTTCTTTGATTCGACTCCAGGATGAAATTCACAGTAAAGAGAAACTGCCTGTGGAATCTGTGCACGTGTATTCAAAAGGAGAACTAGGACGTTCAAACTCTGTTCTAATAAAAACAGTAATGTTCCGTTTGTATGGGCTTTTTTTAATCTCAAGGTAATATAAGATGAACACGTTGTCTTTACTCAGGAGCACTTGGTTAAGCTCATTTCCTCATTCAAGAAGCAGCCAAACAAACTGCAAGGAACTCCCGATGTAAGCAATGCATTTCTCTGGAGGGAAATGCACAAGTGGTTCAGATTTTTTTTAAAAAAAACCAAGCAGCCTTAATTTCTGTGACTTATCCGTCTCAGGTACGCCACGTGACTTTTCTGACAGCTAAGCATGCAGCAATACGACAAGTTGCATGAGCAGAAATTTGGCTACAGGCAAACACAGAGTGACCCCACTAAATCAGACACCGTTCCTACAACAGGCAAACTTGCAAAACGGGAGGGCTCTGCTTCCAAAGTTCTGTAGGTAACCGTTCAGTTCAGTTCAGCTGTTCTGCCTTTCAAGAGCTCTGTGTGTTGGCAGAGCCTTCATCCTCAATCTGCATAACCAAAAAGACCCTCCCAAAGCTGTAACAAACAAAACTGTAGTCTTTAGGTTCCAAATTCCAGAAATTTGGGAACTCAGGCAACATCCAAGGAACCTTATATGAAAGACAGACCTTTGGAAAGCAATTTAGGACAAAACATCAAATACAACTACTACAAAAAACAGACAGTCTTCCTAAGGAAAACAGGAGACCATCACAGAATGCCAGAAGATACAAAATAAAAGAAACCTAATGGCCCAGTATACCTTCCAACTATTCTAACCAATTTTTTTTTTTCCTTGCAAGCATCGCTGCTGGCTCCCCTCTGATGTTTTTCTCTGTATTTCAAGTGCCTCATATTTCAGGTACTTCAAAATGTTATCAGCATGGCCTTGCACCAATCTGAAGACACTAATACTTGGTATTTCTAAGCGACAGCACCTTGGACGAACACACAAAGAGGATGAGAGAAGGGTTTTGGAGGAGTGGTACGCTATCATTTTCCACTTTTATGACACACATTACATCTGAAAAACACGACGTTATTGTCCATCTCACTCACGTGTGCCTGTTTGAAAACAGAACAGAGTAACCACAAAGGCTTTTGCAACATAGGCAGCTGACCACCAGACAAAAACCAGTTCACCTTAAAAGCCAAAAAAATCTCTTATGAAAATCGATCTTATGATACGAAGCTAACTTGAAAACATGCCAATCAAAGCAAAGAAAAAGAGCCAGGAGAACCCCAAGTTTTTAAATTAAAAAAAATAATAATATTTTTTCCCCTGCAATAAATTGACAAGAGGACTGCAATATTCACACTCCTGAGAAGCCCGAGCTGTTCTCTCAAATAGAACACAGCACATTAACGTCTCCAATTACCCAGACAAAACCCTGAGATCCTTGCCAAGTCTAAGCGTGCACAAAGCAGTTATGCATTTTCATTGTTTCCCCCAAAGTTCTGTTACACTCGGTGTGAGCCTGATTTTGCACAACCAGCTTTAAGCTCTGAAGCTAACAGAACAGGGCTGACCGATGCCATCAGCCCAGCAGCCGATGACACTGAGCAACAGTTCATTGCCAATTCACCTGCAAGTCGCAGCTGTGCTTCTTGGACACGTATCATTTTAACTAAAAAAAAGCATAATTTACCTAGGTACCTTAATAAATCAACAGTTTCAAGCCCTCAGATAACCAGTTTAAGAACTCAGGAACCTAGGCTCTGTCCTTCCACAACCACCAGCTGTCTCATGCATTGCACCCAGACAACAGGAAAAACCCACGACATGACCTACATGACGTACAGGCCATACACATCCCAGCCCTCCAGAACACGCTGCCCCTCTCCCACCACCAGGACAGAGGCTCCCGTGGCAGGTCGCGTCTGCCTCCTGTCCTGACGCCGAAGGGACAATCCCTTGGGGTCAGTCAGTCCTCCCAGCACTTGGGAAAAAAGAGGCAATGCTTTCTGAATGCAATACTTAATTCAAGTTGGAAGGTCTCTGTTGTAAGCTGCTAATGCACCCATGCAGTAATTTTGCCTCAAGAAGCACGTTAAAAAAACCAACTGCAGCCTTAGATGCATGTCTCCATACTCAGCCTGCATTATTACCAACTCAGGCCTAGACACACCATCCTTGTTTTCACCAAGGACAGCCTAAGAGCAGTGCACCAGTAACTGTCTCACAAAGTACAGTACCTCCGCACGGAGCTGAGCAAGATTTGGCCAAAGCAACAATCTGATTCTGGCTAACATGAAGACGTTGACACCATCTTTAGCTGCAGAGCAGACAAATATTCTCTTGACCAGAACACTTAATTTTCAATGACGCTCATCTTCCATAGCTCAGGCACCATGCTTTTCGTTAGGGTACTACCCGTTAAATACTGCCAGGGCTACAGAAGAAGCATGAAAGTACAGTAACCACAAGCAGCTTACATTGCATGAGACAGGTATGAGGAACTGAATAATAAGGGCATAGCCACAATGTTCTAACGACGTTAAATGAGGAAAATTATTAACTTTTCTCCAAATGACTTCAGCTGGTAAAAGAAATAAAAGACCTGACAAGCTCCTGGGCACATATTCCAGCTTTCGTGTATTTTATTATAATTCAGTTTTATGAACAAGCCCTTGCTATGTGAAATTAAAAATTAATATAAGAATGAAAGCACTAACAATGTTGAATAAACTGGTATAACAACCCTGCTGACTACCCTCAGACACTTAGAACAGAACATCAACTCTCCGGGCAGACACAACAGTTCCACACAACCTACCTACCTCTTTTCACATCAAAAGACAGCCCGGCATGTTCCGTCTGCACGTGCAGAGGCAGAAGTTACCTGGTGTTCAGCTTACTGCTGGTCACAGGGCAACACACCTCGCACTGGAACAAGGCTGACAGAATCAGACTGCTCTCAGGACAATCCTGAGGAATCTCCATGACCAGCTCCGCCAGTAACTCAGCTGCCGTAGCCCAGAGCTTAACGCTTCACCGCTACTCTTTCAGCAAAGCACGTACCAATTTAAAATGAAAAAAGGAAAATACTCGACAAAAACAGTCCGCATTTACCTTTAGTTTGGGGGCTATTGGAGTCTTCCATAGAAAGCTTCAGCTGTTGTATGAACTCGCTGCCATACACGCTCCTTTCTTGCCAAATGTTAAGCAATCGTTCCAAGGGCTTTTTGCAGCCCTCATCTGCTTCTCTGTTCAAAGATTAGAAAATAATTACAGTTCAGCTGAAAAACATACAGAGTATTTTTAAGAGAGCATCTTCCAAGCTAGCATCTGCATCCACTGCAGTATTTGCATGCACGAGAGAGATTCTCCCACTGTCTGAGACAAACTGTGTAAAACACTTGGGACCAGTTTTCCCCTTTTGCTGGAACCAAAGACAGCCTGAAGGTGCTCACGTTCCCCCCCCCAGCGTGTGGGCAGAGGTTTAGAAGGAAGAAATTTGCTGTCTTTCAGACCCGCAAGAAGAGTTATAAAACATCTCCAAGCTGACACGTTTACAATTCAGGGTATTAAACTTTAAACAGTTGTTTCAGTCAGTAACATCCCAATTAAAAGGCAGCTTGTCTGGATCATTAGGCACCTAAACGCACCCATCTAGCACGCTGGAAGTCAGACAGCCATCCCTACGGCGTACCACCAAGCGCACAGAACACTGAAGTTGTTTAGTTGGGGTAATAAGAATTATCGTGCCATTCGGAGAAAATCTGAGCTAAGTGATAGTTTCCCTGTGGTAGCTGCATCCCTTCTTCCCTTTCAGGGATAAAATTCTTCCTTCCCCTAACAAGGAGGCCGACGATCAGATCACCAATAAAACAAGTAACACAAGGAAAGAAACCATGCTCAAGCCAGAATACTGAGGATGCCGTGACCTAAAATACCAGCGCGGTTTTAAAGTCTTCCAACAACGGGGCATTCACGCACTGAGGCTTCAAGAAACAGATGCAACCATTCACTTTCACTACGCATGCACAGAGCTGCCACATCTTTTGGCAACAACTAAAATAAAGCGCATAGAAGCTGCACGCAAAGAACGCCCGTATGTCAGTCAGTGCCTCACAGCGTTACGAACCTCCCCAGAGAGAACTATTACTGCCCAGGAGTTCCTAGGTGCGAAGCTGCCTGAACTGAGTCTCTACTAGAGAGAAGATTTAAACATCCCTGATATTTAAGAACACCCCGATGTTTAAAAAGCCAATTGCGTTAAGCTTTGTGTAACAAGAATGCAAATCTCTAGAAAGAAAAGTTAAGAAATACGTAACACAACAACGTACCTGGCCACATGAGAAAAAGCATCCACGAGAACAGATTCAAATTCCCGCGTAAATTCGGGCCCCTTCCTCTTACTGTTCTGGATGACGTCATTTGCTAGGTATAGGAAAGTAAGTTTCCTACTTGACTTTGCTGTGGGGGGAAAAAAAAGAGCTTGCAATTACTTCTCCCTTTTACCTAAGTCATTAACATGATTTTCAAAGTTGCTTATAGGGTTTTAGCCTGAAAAACAAAGGTCAAAATATTTCCATTTTCCTATGGCAAGTCAGAGGCTTTCAGGTCAAGCAGCTCTTGATCTCTTAACTTCTGCTGCCTTTTTCCCCTAATCCATTTATAAAATAATCACAAGCTTAATGCTTTTTGAACACAACACTTCAGCTCTAAGAAAACTGCAAGAATTAAACTTTGAACATGTAAAAACTAAAACGAGCTGTTCTAACCTACCAAAAAATGAAAGCAATGTATTTTTATTACTTAGCTCCAGGGGAAAAAATAAAAAATAAAAAGTTATAGAATTGCTTAATTCAGAACAGAATGAAATTGCATGAAAACACTGCTACAGAGACTCAAGTGTTTTCTCCTGACAGCGCCCTGCAGAAGCGACGTTCCGCTCCCTTATTCCCTAACTTCCCTCACCTTACCACCACCAGAACCCCCGGGAGACGCCGTTCCCCAGAGCACAACGGCCAAGAACACGCATGCCTGAGAGAAAATGAGAGCCCTTAACTCCACAGCAGGCCCCACTGAGTGCTTCCAAAGAGCCCCTTGATTTAAGTGGCACCAATTAACAAACACGTGGAAATTAGCCTGAGCTGGGCCTCCCACAGCACGACAACGCCCCAGGGGCTGACGCTGCTGGCTGTGAGACCAGAGGTGCCTGAGCTCGTGTCGCAGCTCCCCTCGGGGAGGGGGCACCAAGGCGACACCAGCACCTCCCCGGCCGCACGGGGAGCTCCTGGGGCCGTCACCAGCCCCCACCGCGGGACACGAAGCTGGCCTCCGAGGTAAGCAGGCACGGAGCGCTCCTGGGTGACACCACCAGCTCTAACCGCTCCCCACCGACCGCTTTTACTTTGCCTAACCCTGACCTCCTTAGCAGGGTTCCGTATTGGCTAAATAACGTACATCTAAAGCAAAAGAGCGAACCGAAGGCTAACCCGGCACCACAACACCGGAGTTACCCGCGGGCGCCGAGCACCGCGCAGCCCTCACGGTGGGCCCGGCGGAGCAGGAGCCCGGCCCCAACCCTGGTTCCCGTCCCGCTGACCGGCCGGGCCTGCCCCCGCTCCCCGCGGCTCACACCCGCCCGGGCCCGTCCCCGCTCCCCGCCCACCTTTGCGGAGCTCCCGGTGCCAGACGGAGACGATGGGCCCGGCGTGCTTGCGGTGGTGGATGAGCCACAGCGACAGCGTCTGCACGCTCTGCTGCGAGTTGCTCAGCTCCGACAGCTTCTTCTCCAGCGCCGACTCGGAGAAGGACGACATGGCGGCGGCGGCGGCGGCCGGCCCCGCGCGGGGCTGCTCGGCCCGGGGGGGGCGCGACGCGGCCTCACCGAGCCCCTCACCGCCGCCACAAGATGGCGGCCCGGCCCCTCACCGCGCGGGGTCACAGGGCAGCGGGCTACGGCGCGCCGCGTGGAACACGCCGCGCGGGGGGGTGGGCGGGGGGGAGAAGCATGGCGCATGCGCGGTCTCGGGAGCTGCGCCCCGTCCCGTTTTGACAGGCGGCGCGTGCGCGATGTGAGCGGCCGCGACTTTTCTGGCGGCCCTGGCCCCGCCGCACCCCCGCGGGCGCTTTGTGGCGCCCAGGCCCGGGCCGCTCGCGTCACTTCCTGCGCGGGGGAGCGGGGAGGCGCCCGGCTGGGCCCGGGGCGGCGGCGGCAGCCGGGGGGGGCTGGGCCCGATCCCGGTCCCGTGACGGCCCCCGGGGGCCTGGGCCGGGGCCCGATCCCGATCCCGGCCCCGTGACGGCGCCGGGCGCTGCCGCGGCCCCGCCATGGCCGTGTTCGAGACCCCCCGGGAGGCCTTCGGCGCCCTGCGGCCCGCCTGCGTGCGGCTGACCCAGGCGCAGACCGCCGAGAACGTGGCGCTGCTGCGGGCCCGGCTGGCGGCGGTGGGCGCGGCGGCGCTGCAGGAGCTGCAGGAGTACGTCCTCTTCCCGCTGCGCCTCGCCCTCGCCTCCCCCGGGCCCCGGCGGGAGCGGCTGGCGCAGAGCGCGGCGCGGGGCCTGGCCGCGGTGCTGGGCGCCACCCGCCTGCGGGGCCCGGGGCTCCTGCGGGAGCTGCTGGCCGAGCTCTGCGCCTGCCTCGCCCCCGGCACCGACACCCCGCCGGTACCGGCCCCGGTGCCGGCCTCGGAGGAGCTGAAGCTGGCCGTGGGGGAGGCGCTGCACGCCCTGATCCATTCCGCCGACGGGGACGTTATCTTGTCGCTGTACCAGCCGTCGGCCCTGCACCTCCTGGGGTTCACCGTGTCTCTGCTCCTGCGCCTGGCGGAACAAGAAAGAGCAAAGCAGGTCAAGATCTGCGCCCTGAAGTGCCTGCAGGCCCTGATCCTGCGCTGCGAGTGCCAGCAGCACCGGCGGCTCCGTGAAGACGAGGAACAGCGATGTGGGGACTTGTTTGCTTCGTTTCTGCCTGGCGTTTCTATGGCGCTGTCTCGAGTTATTACTGCAGACATCAAACAAGGTCACGGAACCACCGTCGCTGCCATCAGGGTGTTTTATCAGGTTGTTGGTTTGGTCATGGCTGATGAACAGCTAGCCAGGATCCCAGAGAATAAAGAGAAGCCGTCGGTGGAACAAAGTGGAATATCAAAAGTGCTGGTCCACAGAGGACCTGACTGGAGTAAAAATACCGCAGAAAAACTCTCTCTCCTCGTACATAAAATTGTTGAACATTCTTCAGTTCACTCGCACTGGAAAGTGAGACTGGAGCTGGTGGAACTTGTCCATCACTTAGTGAGGAACTGCAGGCAGTCACTGGTGGACTCGTTCACTGATCTCCTAAAGGCCTTGGTCGGGCTGGTTAACGATGAGAACAGCGAAGTCCAAAGCAGATGTAACGAGGTTCTGCAGCACATTGCAGAGCAGCAGCTGGTAGCACACAACAGGGCTCTTGCTGATGTTCTCTCGGAGAACCTCCATTCCCTCGCCACCACTCTGCCTCGCCTGATGAACTCTCAGGACGACACGGGCAAGTTTGCCACGTTGAGCTTACTGCTTGGCTACCTGAAGCTGCTGGGCCCCAAGGTTAACGTCGTCCTCAACTCCGCATCCCACCTCCACCGTCTGTCCAAAGCACTGATGCAAGTTCTGGAGCTGGACGTGACGGATGTGAAGATAGTGGAAGACAGGCGCTGGGGCTCTGGGGGCGGGCACGAGGGCTCCTTGCAGAATGGTGTGCAGAAGGGCAGGCGCCAGAAGAAGTATTTCCGCTTCTTCGCAGAGGAAAAAGTTTTCCAGCTCCTGCAGCAGGTTTGCCGTGTTCTTGGCTACTACGGAAACCTCTACTTGCTCGTGGATCATTTCATGGGGCTGTACAGCGAGTCTGCCATGTACCGAAAGCAGGCTGCAATGGTCCTCAATGAGCTGATTGCAGGAGCCGCTGGCCTAGGGGTGGATGTACTTCAGGAAAGGGAAGTTCCACTGGACGTGGATGATATCAAAGGGTCCATAAAGTCCATTCTTGACGAGTACACGGACCAGGCAAACTGGTATTTAGTCACCAGCATTGATGCGGAAGGAACCAGCCAGGAGCTCTCCGTGAATCATTCAGGACTTGCTGCCCTCCCAGGGGCTGCGTGCGGCGGCGTTCTGCCATCCCCAGAGCCACGTTTAACAGCGCGCACCATGAACAGCAACGTCTGGCAGATCTGCATCCAGCTGGAAGGGGTCGGCTGCTTCGCTGCGGTCCTCGGGAAAGAATTCCGGTTGCTGCTGCTGTCAGCTCTCTACCCAGTGCTGGAAAAGGCCGGGGACAAGACGCTGCTCATCAGCGAGACGGCGATGGCAACGCTGGTGGACATCTGCGAGGCCTGCGGTTACGACTCCGTGCGGTGTTTGATTAACGAGAACTCTGACTACCTGGTGAACGGGATTTCTCTGAATTTGCGCCATTTGGCACATCAGCCGCACGCGTCCCAGGTGCTGGACACGATGCTGAGGCACTCAGACGCCAGCTTGCTGCCGCTGGTGGAAGACGTTATCCAAGATGTCCTGTCGGCGCTAGATCAGTCGTACCATCACCAGGCGTCCACCTTCCTCGGGGTCCTCCACTCACTGACGGCAGCTCTAGGTACCGAAGCGCTGTTCCCTGTGCACAGCTCAGTGTTGGTGTAACCAAGGGGGCAGCAGGATGACAGCTTTGCCTTGCCTGTGGGCCAGGGCTTAAGCAAGGATTGTCAGTAGCGTCCGCTCTCCGCAGCCAGCTTCTGTTTGGCCTGCAGAGCTGCAGGAACGTGGCCTGCAGTGGCTCGGACAGGATGGCTGTGCTCCTCCCAGAAGCGCGCTGTAGAAGCGCTCAGGGAGTGCTGCTGCATCCGTCAGGGCTCTAAGAGGCGTGTGCCATCGGGGAGGTCACGGGGACGTGACAGCTGGTGCCTGCTCTGTAGCTCAATCCCACGAGACTCGAGAGGCATATTCTTCTCCCGAGGAAGCTGTGGTAGCTTGCTGGCCTGCAGGAAGGGACCACGAATGCTCGCTGACATCTCAGTTCCTCTTTTGCAGTCAGGTGGTTCGGGCCGTCGTGCAGCGAGGAGCCGCAGCGAAGGCAGGCTGCTGAGTGGCAGCGCGGGGCTTTGGGCCAGGTGCCGCCGGCGATAACAAGGCAAGAAGTGGAGCAATTCTTCCTCGGCTATGTCAGACAGAAGCAGGTTGCAGAGGGCAATCTTTCTGACTCTGGCGATGAGGCAGGTCGGTACTGTGCGTGGCTGACAAAGTGTCTGCGGCTTAGAGAAAGGCGGTGACCTGGGAGGCTGTGACCTGGGAGGCTTCCTTTGGCGGGTGGTGGGGGTAGGACTAGGCAGAAAGACTGACGTGCTCACAATAGTCTCCGATCTGCCTTGAGCTGTAGCTCACGTGAGGTGCTGCTTGGTGTTCTTGCTTTGTTCTGTGCTTACGGGGAGGAAAAAAAAGTTAAATGTTTGCAGATCGAGGCTTGATCTAGCTCTGAGCCATAACAACACTGGGTATCTTGTCACTCATAAGAGGCACGTGGGGTTCAGGACCCAAACTTGCCTCTTTCCAGAATCCTACTGCATCTTCCTCAGCCTCTCTTGGGAATCTCTGTACCATTTTCTCCTGGCTAATGATGCTGCTGCTTCCTTCCCACCTTGCCTTGAAAGGCCCTGCAGATGTTCATGTAGGGAACTTTCTAGTCTTTACTGGGCTATGCCGAAATCCTGACCTTTAAATACTTCATCTCTAAATATCCCGGCTCTTCATTTTCAGTAAAAATCAATGGAAAATAACTCTGGGGTGAAGAGAGACTGCAAATGTCACACCAATTGCATTGTCCAGTGAAGAAAGCAAAACTTCCCCAGACCCACAGTCTGAATCTGCCACTGAACTCAGAGCTCAGGCCTATCTATTTATATCTAAGCATGCTCAGAAATGCCAAAGGTCTCAACTGGGAATTTGCAGAGCAGTTTTGTGCCTGTGTTGGGATCTCCCAGGATTTCCAAGTCATTTTCATGGCTTCAGTACCGGTTTTGTCTTCCAGATGAGGTTCCCCTTGCTGCTAAACCTGAGCCAAGCAACTCTGACACAGAAGGAGAAACTCCTCTGCCAAGCCATGCCCAGCTGGCCAAAGATGTGATGGAAAGGTGCATCCACTTGCTGTCTGACAGCAGCCTCCGTGTGCGGCTGAAGGTGAGTAAACGCCGGCTTTGAGGGGACAGGTGGTGCCCGCGGAGGGGGCCGGTAGCTCCGCACCGTGTACAAGGTGCACGCCGGGCCTCCCGCTGCAGCGAGGTGAGCGCTGCCATATGCCTGCCAGGACAGCCCCTCCGCGTGCTGGCAAGAAAAAGGGAGGCGGTTTGCTGAAGGTGGTCTGTAGGAAGGAGAAGCATCTTTCTCCCATCCTCCTTCCTCAGACTGTAGTGCACAGACTAATGAACGTTTCAGAAGTGCTGGGGTTGTGATAAGTAGGGCTAAAAGCCTGCCTTTTTCTTTTTTTTAAATTATGAAAATCCTTTGAAGGTGTCCTCCTTTTAAACTGCAAAGCAAGACAGAAAATGCAGCAGTGAGGCATAACCCAGATTCTGAGCGCAGCAGCCCCAGTCCTACAAGGTGATCTTGGTGCTGTGCAACAGGAACAGTAGGGTCCTAGTGCCCAGCCCAGCCTGCAGAACCTGGCTGGAAATGGGGCCCTGGTTCCAGCCTGGCCCCATAGCACGGTGCCGGGTTATGTCCCTGGGCTGCTTGGCACTTTCAGAGCGTGCTCCGTGCTCTGTCCAGTTATCCCAGCTCATGCTGAGGTGAAACTGAACCCTCTTGGATTAGAGCCCTTCTTCTTACTTGCTCCCTGCTGTGATGCTGGGCCCCCACATGAATGGCTGGTGCTGGCACTGCAGCACTCTGCAGGTCTGTCATCTGCCCCTACACAGGTCCTGGACGTGCTGGAGCTCTGCGTAACCGTGCTACATCCTCACAGAAACCATCTGCTTCCCCTGGCTCATCGTGTCTGGCCAGCTCTCGTCACCCGGCTGATCAGCGATGACCCTCTGGCAGTGCTGAGAGCCTTCAAGGTACGGCCGTGAGTCTTTGCCAGCAGCCTTCAAGCTGGTGGTCCGAAGGCAAGCAGCTCAGGCACTGCCGTGGCCAGTGAGAGAAATGCTGAGTTTGGGGAGTGATGTTTTTTTTAATGTTGTTCAGAACACAGGGTCACCACCCTGCACTGGGTGGGCTTGTACCACTCTTAACCACAGCTTGCCCACAGATAAAACCTTGACTCTGTCCTTGGGGGAAACAGCAATATTCGTAGTTATTGCAGGGAAGAGGAAAGTGGTTCTTTGACCGCCTAAGCAGCTGTCAGAGGCATTACGTAGTACAACTTGCCCTTGCTGAAACTCCAGTCTCAGTAACTCCCTCTGGAAGGCTTAGACTGAAGAGAAGGGAATGTTTAGCAATTGAGGCATTGGCAGGGGAGGGGAGAGGTTAAGCAAAGACTTAGCCTCATAATAACACTTTAAAAGAGTTCCTGGCCATGTCTACTGACGGCATTCTCTTCCTGAAGCACAAGTTAAACAATAAAACGTGATGCCCGAGGTTGACAGCCCCAGAGTTTCACAGGGCTTCCTGTGCAGTGCAGAATGAAATTCATTTTCAAATCCTTCAGTGTGAATAAAAGGAAAGTTTTGAGTCCCCAAATCCAAGAAGCCAGGCACTAGAATTTCAGAGTGGCTGCCCTAAAAACAAGGACGAGATCACTGCATAAAAACTAGCTCTTGGAAAGTTCAAAGGATAATTACAGCTAACATTGCGTTTGGGTTTTGTTGTGAGAAGTCCCGTGTGAGTGTTACCTTTCTACATCTGAGGACAGTAAATACCGTGTCAGTATAAGCCAAACACAACATACCCAGGGGCTCAGTCCGGCCCTCTAAGACCACTTAGTGGAACTTTAGTGAAATCCGAGAGCCGTGTTCTGGCCACGTGGGTGAGCCCTGTAGGTTCCCCCCTTCATTTTCATGCCTGTTTAAGGCCATTCTCCAGGCCTGTTTGGATTTTATCCTGGGTGCACAGCAATAGTGCTGGGTGCCCTATGCCGTAGTGTGTTGGCCTTCCTGTTACCTGGCATGGTACTGGTGGGCTGTTGGCACCACGTAGGTGATTTGTGCTTTAATAGCACCTTCCATCAGGCTCCTTCAGCAGTTCTCAATAGGCCTTCACAAGTCAGTTATACTTTTACCATGCTGAGGAAAGAAAGGCAGGCCCAGGAGGTTAGCAACGTGAAACCGAAGAGCAAGAGGCTCAGTCAGCCTCTCCATCAGGCATTTGCCTTCTGCTTGCTGTGGGAAGTGGTGGCAGGTGGGATCACATTGCTTTCAACTGTAAAGAATTATCAAAGGAGATGCTTTATCCCCCAGCATTGCTGAAGGGTGCTGAGAACAGTATTCTTGGGTAGCTTGCTCACAGACCTGTAGGTGCACTTACCCTCCAGTAACTGGTGTTTCTCCGCCAGGTGCTGTGTACCCTGGCTCAAAAGTGTGGGGACTTCTTGAGACAGAGATTCTCCAGAGACGTCCTGCCGAAGCTGAGCAGTTCCCTCCTTAGCCAGGCCCCAGCAAGTGCCAGAGCTGGGCCTGTGTACAGCCACACGCTTGCCTTCAAGTTACAGCTGGCTGTGTTGCAGGGACTGGGGTCTCTGTGCGAGAAGCTGGATATGGGTGAGTACCAGGGGAAGCATAGGTTGTATGAGATCTCTGCCCAACTTCTCCTTTCCTCTTGGCTGACCAGGCCGCTCCTTGTTTCTCCTCCTGCTGCTGCCCCATGGGACTGATTTCCAGATCTTCTCCAGCCTCTTCCCACTCAGGTCCTGCTGGACCTTAATGTGTCCTCTTTCAGAGCTCTGCAGACAGAGGCTGGTCACTCCTGACTCCCCAAGACACAAATGGGGAGAGAGCTTCCCAGTACCGTGCGGAATCTGACTGCTCATCGCATTTGTGCGTGAGAAGTGGGTATAAAGTAGAGTGCTTGAGTTGCTGCAGCCAGATCCGTCGGGTCATGCTTTATTCGTAATTAATGGAAGAACTGGAAACCAGATGAGACTACTGGCGAAGCTGACTGGTTCCATTCTGGGGCATCTCTCTGGATGACCTTCTACCTGCAGCATGTCGTACTCGTCTATGGAATGAAACTCTGAAATTCTTCTAGGTTCAATTTCTGGAGCTGACTTTGATGAGGGAGAGGGTTTGCTGGCTAGTTGCTGTTTTCCTGTCTCAATGCCCTTGATTGCTTTCCTAGCTCTACAGCAAGATTTTCCAGAGGAGAGGTCGTTAGAGCTCTGGGTCAGACGGTTCAAAGGCTCAGAAGCCACTTGCTGCCAATTTAGAGCAGATTCAATTAGGTGGCGGCAGCTGAGTAGGTTACCTCCTACCCTTCTTTTCTGTTCCATTCTGCAGGTGAGAGTGACCTGAATAAAGTGGCAGATGCTTGCCTGATTTACCTGAGTGCCAAGCAACCCATGAAGTTGCAAGAAGCCGCCCAGAGGTAATGTCTTTTAAATGCAGGCGTATCTGGTGTACAAGTAATGTGGGAAGAGGGGGAGAAGGATAATCCCTTTCCTTTTGCCCCCTTCTCATTCCTTCCTCCAGCACATCTGTGTCCTGTAGAACAGGGTCTCTCATAGAAGTTAACCCTTGCTCTGAGAAGGCTGGGAGAGGTTAAAAGAGCATAAAGAGTTCAGGTGAGCATGCATTTGCCCTGTGAAGTGTTGACAGACATACTTGACTAGTTGGTGTTCAGAATCCTGCTCAACATGTTCCTGCTGTCAGGATAAGAAATCGCTGCTGCCATATGTTGTCACCTGGAAACAAGGGCAGAGATTTCAGCAGACAAAATGAGTCCGGTTACAGAACGCAGAAAATGAAGAAGAAAGCCATGCATCTCTTGTTTCTGCTGAAGGACAAGGAAGAGGCACTCTCTCTCTGTAGCCCACCATCCCTCCCTAATGGGAGTGGCAGCCAGCTGTGAGCAGGTTCAGCAGGCACTGCGGATTTCAGAGGGCAGGATGTTAAAAAGGGAAAAGCTGTCAGCTCCCTTTCACCTGAGTGCAAGCCTCCCAGGGGTGTGCACGGTGTGAGGAGCTTTTGTGTGGCTGGGCGGCAGCATAGACAGAGGGAGCTCTCAGAAGCTGTCGCCGTACCTTTGTTTGTATTCCTGAGTTGGTGAGAGTCGGTTTATTTTTACCTTAGTGGCTTTTATTGCATCGCTGCAGGCTTCAGCAGCATTTGTTCTGCAGAGGAGCTCTTTGCTGTAGGCTTGCACACCCTGGATAGAATATAATGTGCATCTGTGTAAGCAATGCTGGCGTGGGAAACAGAACACCAGGATTTATCTATTTGGAAACTTAAGCTTTTAAATCATTAACAAAGCAGGCTGAAGAGCTGTGTAATTTCCACCCCTCACACAGCAGGGGTGGGGAGCGAATAGTGAATTGGCCCAACGATGCAGCAGGGTTACCAGGTGTGGTATGAAGCAAGCTCACTGCTGTTGGAGAAGGGAACAAAGCTGTCAGCAAAGACAGGTTTCTCATATATATATGTATATGTTTTTAAGAGAAAAATGCCACATTACATTGGTCCTCCCATGGCTTTGATGCACCATACACAACGTATTTTACTGAATGAAATGGGCTTCTGTGATAAGTTATCCTTGTCGGCCAGACACATACATGCATCATGTCTGGCCCGATACTAACCATGGGTATGGTAATAATTGCAGTTTTTACAATTTCCCTACAGTCCTTGCTGCCCCCCCCCCTGTGTTTTTTTAATTACTATTTTAGTCCTATCTGACTTGGAGCCAGGCTGGATCAGCATTAAACGTGTCACCGTCACTTCTACCTACAGTATGCATGACTGATAGGAGGTTTCAGCTTGGAAAAGTCAAAATTAGTTTGCACCGTAACAGTCAACTCTAGCACCAGGAATCACTTCTCAGCCACACTTCAGCATCCTTTCTTAGGCTGCTTAACCCCCAGATTCCTGTAAGCTCCAGTCCTTTTCTTTGCTCTCCATGTGTCAGACAGTAATCGGGCAAACTGACTTAGACCGGCACATGGAGGGCCCTTTGCATCGAGGCAAGGGCAAATTATCAGCCTGCTACATGGATTTTTCTGCATCTTAAATGCTTCTAAAAGCAGATAGAACAGAACTAATCTTAGCCACAGCCTGAGTGCCAACATACATCACATAACTCAGCTTTATCACCACAGAAATCATACGAAGTAAAAGGATGCTTGGAATCAGCTTGCCATATTGATTTATACTAAGTGGCCCTTGCTCACCTTTTTGGATGCTTACACAATTCATGAGCTGTGACCTGCCAGGAGGAAGGTTAGCGCTTACAAAGTCACTTGTAGCTGCAGTAACTCCCTGCATTGACTAAGTTTGATTTTTAAAGTGAAGATTCTCTAGGTATGCAAAGGGCTGAGCAGGAATTTTGGGCCAAGGTGCTGGTGTCACCAAAAAATAAAAATAAAAAAGAGGCACAGGGCAGGGGGATTATCTGTCTTCCAGGAATGTTATCACACTCCAGGGAGGTAATTTAATCCCATTTATGGGACCCTGCAGTTATATTAGATGAAGCAGTGGGAATAAGTAAGTGAATTTGGTAAATGCAGCTTTGTGCAATACTCAAGAGGCAAAAATAGATGCTGGGAAAAAATGAACTCCAAGCATGTCTGGGAAGGAAAAAATGGGACGGGACAGTAGGCTTTATTATGACTGCTGGTAGTATGCCAGGAGAGAAATATTACCAAAATCTTGTTTAAATTTTTTTTTTTAAAAAAAAAAGAGTTTGGGAATGCCAGGGAACACCAGAAACATCTTTGCCTTCATTGAAAATAAACCAGTGTACCTTTGGGTGAAGTGACCAGAAACGCTTCAGCAGCTGAGGGTTGTGTTGTAGGGCCACAGCTTGGGAACAAGGTCGGGGGGGAAGGAAATAGTGTTAACTGGAAGTCACATTGTGTAAAACTGAGCTTCTGATCCATTTATTAAGTGGCAACATCTCTGAGAAGCTTCTCACTTTGGAAAAAAAAACTTTGAAGCAAGAGAGATTAAGAAATTGTCATTGGCCTATGTCAACACTTCACAAATAGCTCTACATCTTTTTCCAGTTTGAAGTGACTGTTTTGAAATTTACACTCCTTTTCAATAAATGTTTACAGTCTGTGAAGTTTACCATTTGACCTTTCAGTCAGCATTCTGGATAGGAATGTTTTTTCTAGGATGCTAAAATAATTTCTCCAGTTCTGACTGAAGTCTGTGGCGAGCTGTATTTAGTTAAATACCCAGCATAGCTGCAAAAGCCAGAAAGAGTTGTCCTTTTGCCAGCCTGTTCACACTGTGCCGTGACTTTACTTAGAGCTTGGGAAAATACAAGGCACCAGAATAGCCTAACTCTTTGTGCCACTAGAACAAGTTGTTTAGCACAACTGGAACAAATATGTGCTATTTTAGGATATTTTTAGTTACCAAATTTGATTACACAGCATTAGGCCTCTTTTGGTTTGACTGTAACTTATTGGATACTTATTGACAGCTGTCATTTGCAAGCTGGGCTGAAGTACGCTAAAACAGCCACCTGCACAAGGCAAAATTCAATAAAATTATATTTAAGTAAAAAAAAGCCAAAACAGAAAACAAACCTGGATTAACCCCAGGTTTCTTTGCCATGGAAACAGGTTGCTTAGAAACTATCCAAGAGTTAGTTTGGAAATGTTAAAGTCAAGTTGTTCTTTAAGCTGCGTAGCACTCCGGGTTATCGGGAGATAATCACACACCTTGGGCCATTATGGGCCGTGGGGTTCTCCAGGGACCAGCTAATCTCTCGAGGGTTGCTCTCTCCAGCCTGAGACGAGGTTGAAGACCAGGGTATTTCCGCTGTGACTGTAAGAGTTAGAGCTGTATATGTGCTGGCAAAGTCGATGCTGAATGCCGTTCCCCCTTCCCATGTTTACTTCCCAGTGATTCATCTTTCTTGCCCAGGACTATCCCCCAGCCATAAGGAGCGAGGCTGATCCCTGTGCAGCTGCCCATCACAAGCCAGGGGAATCCACCGGGGACCTGCTGCTCCCTGGCAGCTCTGTGCTCCCACCACCACGGCCAAGCGAGCCCCAGGAGAGCTCTGGCAGCTGCCGATGCTTGGAGAGCCAGTGCAGGGCTTTCAGCAGGTGGCAGCTCTAGACCCTGCCCTGGCCAGGCTGCCCATGCTTCTGCTCAGCCTGGCAGCCCTGGGAGGCTAGCACTTGGGGCAGGCCAGCTCTCCCTGTCCAGGCAGCGTAGCTCCAATAACAGACAGAGCTAGGGGAACAGAGACCCTTGAGTTCACCTGGGCCTGCCTGTGCGCCACGAAGAAGGCATTTTGCACTGTTGCCAAACACAGATCACGTTGGAGCACGTTCAGGTTGTACTCCTCTGGAAATGACAGACAGGCTCTGCAAGCACAAGTCTCACCCACAGAAGATGTGATCCTCTGAGTTTAGCATCCCTTCCCGTGACGCTGAGACCAAAGCCCGGGTCAGTTATTCACCAGCTGCTTGCTTGAGGTCAATAATGTACTGTGTAGCGTAAGAACTATTTCCTGTCACTCAGTGGTAGGCTGAAACCCTTGAGCTGTCTCTTGGGCACAGGAGCCATCTTAATGACTGTCTAATGAGCCTCCAGATCCATCAGTTGTCAGAGGCTGCAGACAATGCCAAAGCTTTCCCTAGCTGCCTATAACGACCTCCTTGGGTGCAAATCAAAAGGCCTTCTCCTTACTCTTTCCTTTCTTCCCCTTGTTTTCTGAAGTGTTTTCCTCCACTTAATGCATGTGGACCCTGACAACACCTGGCTCCTCCTGAATGAGGTCTGCTGCCCACACCTGTACGAGCCTCCCCACGCCAGCTTGCAGCCTGTGAAGCTTCGTGGGATGGGGAGGCAGCGCAATGAGTTCACTGACAACGTCCTGCTCCTGCTGGAGAAGCTGCAGCAACAGGAGAGCAGAGTGCTGCAGGCTGGCACACAAGAGGCATCTCCTGCTTGACAGACCTGCACCACAGCTGGCAGAGGAAAGAGAACCACCAGGATAGTTCTCACTTACAGAAATCCTGACATTTAGGCCCTGATTCACTCCAGGGAAAACCATTGCATGGTCTGGGGTACTGGCTGAGACACCTTACCCATGGGCAATTTTTTATTATTATTATTTTTTTAAGTGTATGAAAATGAGGTGGGTACCTTACCCTGATTCCTTCAGGCTTGTACTTCTCTGCACATGGTGTTGGAGGAAATCCAAGGGTCACAGCACATTTGTTTCTTCCATACAAAGCATTTTTCCAGAAATTACTTCCCAGCACTTGCTTGTTGGGCAATGCCCCTTCAGCACCTTACGCACACACTTCTGACCCCCCCTCACAACTGCACTGTTCTGTCCTGTTTACACCTGGAAAGTCATCTGCCAACCTGAATGAAATTTCTTTTCTGGCCTTAACCTTCCAGGAGAGGCATAAGTTTTAGGTACATTAGAAATCCTTTTCTGATATTAACTGATACTAAAAACGAGAATTAAATGTATTGCCAGTTAATTCCTCACCAGTATTGCCGAGGAGAATAGCATCCCCATATCCCCATAGAAATACTGAAGTTCTTCCTTTACAGTTTGCAAAAACTGGCCAAATGAATTGTGCTGCTTAATCCTCACTGTTGAGCTGTGAGTGTTTTTTAAGAAAATGGCCAGCCTTGATTTAGTTATTTAAGGATCCCCCTTACTCCCGGACCGCAGCTATTTTGTGCAGGCTGTTTCTCAGACCTGTCCGATTTTTAACACACACCCCAAGAACTAAACGAAGCGTCTGCCCCTGCCCCAGGACAGCTTACCCGGTGGGCACCTCCCAGGTCAGATGGCGACATTTGATGTGAGCACATCGGTGCTGTGCTGGTTGTCTGAGTGGGTGCAGTACCGTGCAGCAAGCGGGGGAGCAGATGGATCTGCAAGTCCTGCTTTGCCCCTGCCAAAAGACTTCCAGAACCACAGCACAGCCTCACCACTCGCTCCCCTGGAAGCTGCACTGGGGCACTCCCCAGCCCCACGTCCTCTGGGCTCCTGCAGCGAGGCTGCCTGCACGTGCTTCGTTTGCTCTCAGACCACACCGTGCCCTGGATTCGTCAGCCTCACCCAGGGAGACTTCTGGCAGCCAGCTACGTTCAGACAGATGCTTGTGAAAGTTTTATGCTAGTAAAGTGAAAAGACAGAGCTTGACTATGAATTTGGAAGCAAGCTGATAAATACAAAAACCAGTGCAATAAACTAAATATTAAAGGGAACAGGCTTTGTGCATTTCTGTTGGGGATCCCAGGTGAGCATCCAGAAGGCATCTCAACTGTTGGGAACAAGGGGACTAGTGCTGATGCTCGTGCACACCCCTCATTGGCGATGGCTTCCCCTCACCTTCCTGTTCTTGTTTAGGCTTTATTCCTGGCTGTTTTTCCCAGGAAGACAGCCTGGTGGCTTTGTTCCAAGTAGGACAAGGCTGCAGTTCAGCTTTCACCCCTTATGATTTTTAAAGTAGATATTCAGTGCTTAACATTGGGCTGCATTTTGTGGAAGGAGCCACTCAGAGTTGATCTGACGGGAAGATGGGAGAAGCAGGCAGGTGAAATATTACCTTTGGTCTGCAAAGCACTCCTGGGGTTGCTGCAGAATTTTCTGGATCGTTGTAGCACTTTATAAAAATTCCTCCGTCAGGTGCAGGCGTTGCATCAGACCGGCATCAGACAAATCAGCAGCACAGCGATGGCACTCGCTGCTCCTGCCCAAGCCATCTGTTCGGTCTCTCCACCCACTGCTTCTCCCTGCCCTCTCTGTAGCCAGCAGTATGGGGCTGTCACGGGCTTGTCACGGGCTGTGCCTCTTGCCAGAGAGGTACAAGTTAAACATTGCTGTGGGAAACCCGTGCCATTCTGCAGCTTGATAGCAGCCCCCAGCCAGCCCGGCGAGAAACACCCTTCCCATTACCGGCCTTCACCAGCTCGTCTCAGGCTGCAGATTAATGATCTATCCGCACATGCTCGGCCACGTTTGGATTTGTCACCTCCGGAAAGCAGAAGTACCCCAGCCTTGCTGGAGTCACCTCAGCCGAGACACAAGACAAGCTTAAAAGAAAAAAACGGTACCCTTTCTTCTCGCTTTTTTGTAGAATAAAAGCACGCGTGTTTCTGAAAAGAAAAGCATAAAACCAAAGGACAGCCGGCTAGCGCTGGCCAGCAGCCCCATTTCTAGAGGTTGCAGGTGCACCCCGGGGCCGCCACCTGCTGTGCTCCAGCACAGGACCTGCAGGAGGCTCCAGCAGAGGCAGCTCAGCGTGCTGCTGCCATCCCTCTGCACTGACCGAGGCTGCCCGCACCTCACCTGTGTCTCCTGGGCTGAGCTGAGAGGCTGCATCCTCCTTGCTGAAGGCGACGTCCTCAATTGCTTTTGATCCCTTTCCCTTCAGGGCTGTTCCCACAGGCACTGTGTTTCCTGCCACCACAACGCAGGCTGGGAGCAAGCCCCCCGCAGCCCCCCACGAGGAGGGCAGACCCGGCACGGCGGTGCCCCCAAAGGCACGGCCGCAGCCACACACCTCCCCGGCTGCCTTTCCAGAACCTGCAGTGGAAAAAGGCCTGGGACTTCACAGGACTTCAACAACCAGCCCAGCCTGCAGACTGCAGCGGGGTCTTTGAGGACACCGGCCCACATCACGGCACGCCGTCACGCACAAGGACGGCCACACTCACAGCAACTGCAGCTTCTACACACAGCTTCCCAGGAGGGGCTCGGGTTGTCATTTCAGCCTGGGCTTCCTGGTGACCCAATAAACCAGCCGCCTGGTTCCCATGCTGAACATGCTCACCACAGAGATCCCACCGAGCCACAGGGGGCCATGCTGGGCTCACCGCTGCTGTCACACCACCCCACGGCTGCGGGGACATGGCCCAAGGCAGCAGGTCACCCCCCGGCAGGCAGGGGACATGTGGCGGGGCCTGGGCTCCGTGCTGCCCTCACCCGTCCCCATGCAGTGAGTGGGTCAGGGTGCTGGGTCACCGTGCTGTGTGCCCCAGGGCCCAGCCATGTCCCATCCTGCCAGCCGGCCTCTGGCACTATCAGTGGTGCCGAGACCCCCGGCGCTGCCATCCCCAGGCAGGGAGAGGGTGCTGGCCCATTCCGTCACACAACCGCCTGTCACAGCTCTTCCCAGCTTCGTTATCACTCCTGCTTTACTACAGGCAGAGTAAATTGCTTTTGTCTGAAGCAGGATAATGGTCAGAAGAGTGCCTGTGTGGAGATGGCATTTCACGAGGCTCGGCTCCTCCCCGGCAGTGACTTGCATACTAAGCTCAGCCCGCTCGCCTGGCCCTGTTGGACCCGAGGGCTGCCCGGCTCCAGCAGGGCCGGGGGGACCACGACAGCACCCATGGGTGGAGGCACCAGGCCAGCTCCATCCCAGCCACCTCCACGCCTGGGAGCGGCTCCGCACCCCAGGGCTGCTGGGGGGGGGACACGGCCCCAGGCAGGCACGCAGCCCCCCAGGGGCCCGTTCCGCTCCTGCTCCCAACACCTCACATAAACTCAGCAAAATGAATCTCCTCCAATAAAACCTGTTATTTTTAAAAGCTCGCCTCTAGGTTTTGCAAATTACTACACCAAACAGCAATTTGTTTGCTCGCCATTTGAGGTGATTTGCAGCCTTTCACCCTCCTCAAAGCAGCTCCAGCTCTTCCCTTTCCTCCCCTGTAGACTGCTTTTATTACAGTGGTAGCTGATTCCTCCCATCCCTTCTCCTCCCACCCCAGAGATACATTTCCCTGACAAGAAGCATCAGAGTGCAACACAAGCACGAGCAGCTCCGTCAGGGAGAGATCTACAGAGCCGCCACTGTTATTGCTTGTGGCAAAGCAGAATTTCCAACAAAAGCCCCCTTTCCCTGGAGCCGGTTAATATTTCTCTCCTGACAAAGTATCCGGTGTATTTATAGGCTCCTGTGCAGTTTACTCCCGTGTGATCATGGCTCCTGCAAATGAAACCCGCAGCAGGCGGCAAAGGCGAGAGCAGCTCTCGTGGCCGCCCCCGGCCGTGCCCTTCCTCTGCCTCCGGCACTGGCTGACACCAGGCCAGCAGCTTTTGCTTTTGTTACTCTAATGCATGACAAATTGCTTAATATCGGCACGGCAGGCTGAGAGGCGAGTGCAGTGGAGCTCCACAGCTTCATAAACCACAAAGGAGCCGGGGGACGGCACAGCGCAGGTGCTCACCCGACGGGCAGCAGGGCTGAGCTTCAGGGCGCTGCCGAAGCCCCGGGAGCCCCTCTCCAATGGATGGGGCAGAGCCCGGACCCCCTGCACCCACCCCAAGCAGCCGTGGCACAGCACAGCCCCCACTCACCAGGGCCACATCCTGCACCCAGAGCAGCAGCACCCTGCTGCAGCTCAGCCTCCCTTTTAACAGCGAGCCCCAGCTGCGTGCCTGATGCTCGTCTCCAGCTGGGCACATCGCAGTGCTCAGCGGCCCGAGGGCAGCCCCAGCTGGGCCCCTTTTTTTTTCCCCTAAGACAGTGCCAGAGCCAAGGACAGAGACCCACACAGGGTTTGTTAAGGAGCTTTATTAGCTGCAGGGAGCTGGGGGTGCAGGCTGGGGGCGAGGGCAGCAGGGAGCCCCCAGCCCTCTCCCCTCCACAGCCCCCTCCGCAGGGGCAGAACCTGCCCACGGGGGCCGGACTCTGCCACCTGCCCCCGAGCCGGGCGAGGGGCACGGGGCAGTGCGGCAGGAGGGGAGCGTGGCCGGGAACGGGGGACAGGCGGCAGCAGCCCCGGGAATGGAGCAGTGGCAGCCGGGGCTGGCTGTGAGCCGCTGCTTCCCCCCGGGAAATGCGGAGGGCAGGGAGCAGCAATGCACGGGGGTGGGCCAGCTCCAGCCCCGGGGCTCCCCGGGCCCCACAGCCAATGGCTCAGCATGCCGGGAGCGTGCCGTGCCGTCCTTCCTCCGCTGAGCTCAGGCCTCGACGTGCTGGGGCAGCTTTGGGACAGGCAGGGGAGGGAGAGGCGATATATACAGTCCCTAAGAATGGATGCCCTAACTTATAGATGTGCTGTGGGGCTGGAAAAGAGCAACTAAACCGGGCCTTCTACGGGGAAACGGATGGGGTTCGCTCTGCAAAGCACAAGGGGGCGAGTGGAGGATTCCTGCGGGCAGGGACAGAAAGCCGGGGCGCGCAGCGCAGCGGGCGGCAGCAAGCAGCGGGGAGTCTGCCCCGCGTGGGGCCGGCGGGGACGGGGACCGCCACGCATGGGCACATGGCCCTGGCACTGGTCCCAGCCCCAGTGGTGAGCTGGGGGCCCCGGTGTGCCCGTCCTGCTCCTGCGCTCCAGCCCCGGCACCGCCGCGCCATGGGGGGGGGGGAAGAAACTGCGGTGGCGAGGGGAGGAGGGGGCCCGGGGGGCGGCGGGCGATGCGGGGCGGTGGGGCCAGTCTCTGGTAGCAGCGCGGGACCCTCGATGGCTCCGCTGAGTCCGGGGGCTGGGGGGCTCCGGCGTCCCCCCCGGCACCGCCTGCCTACAGCACGCAGGAGGCGTCCACCGAGCGCTTCTTCAGCTCTTTCCCGGCTTTGTGGTGGTGGTGGTGGTGGTGCGCGTGGGCTGCGCCTGGCACGGCGGGGTCCGGGAGCGGGGCGCCCCGCAGCTGGGTGTCCTGGGGGTGCCCCAGGCCCCCCCGCTGCCTCCACCCGCAGGTACGCCTTCACCTTGTGGTGCCGCGCCTTGCCGTCGCTGGAGTCGATCACCCGGCACTCGTACGTCCCCTCGTCCGCCGGCTTCACCCGGGACAGCCGCAGCTTGTGGGAGATGTTGCTGCCGACCACCTTCACCACCTGCGGCGGAGCAGACGGGGGGGTCAGGCAGCCCCTGTGCCCCTGGGTGCCCCCAGCCCCACGGTGCCGGCCCCCACCCGTGCCGTGACGCCGTGTGCTGGGTCCCTCCGGGGCAGCAAAGACGGCCGAAGGGCCCCCCCCCACCCCAGCCCCTGGTCACAATAGGATGAAATCCCCAGCGTGTGCCCAGGCGAGTGGGGCTCGAAGATCGATGCGGAACCACACCAGCTAATTAGCTTTTCTACCAAATTGATTCGCTCTCAGTATTTATCACCCAATGAAATTTAAGACTTACTCACTAGCCAGAGCCGCGGCTGCTATTGGGTTAGGTCAATAAATCAGATTTATAACCCGCCCTGAGGCCCCTGGCTCTGTTCCCTATAATCACACTGGATGGCAAAGGCCATTTTTCTACTTGCCACCGCATTTGTTAGCTGAAGATTTTATGGTGTTTAGAAATTGGGCTGGGAGCCGCAACCAGAGTCGCAAACTCCTGGCTAAAGCAGAGCGGGGGGGCACCGGAGCGGGCAGCGGCCGGGGCAGGAGCAGCAGCACCGGCCCTGCCGTGAGGCTGAGCTGCCGCTGCCACCAGAGCCCACGAGCACGCGTGAGCCCACGCCACGCACGCAAACACAAGCACGCGTGAGCTCCGCACATCCCTCACACCGTGGGCTGCCTGGAGCCGGCCGGTGCCACGTGGAGGTGTTGAGGCCACCCCAAAGGGTACAGAGCCCATGTGCAGCCACGAGCAGGGACCCTGCAGCAGGGGCAGGGGCTTCTCCACGAGGGGCTGAGTGCAGCCTGCCTGTGCCTGCGGTGGGGGAGCCTGGGGGGCTGCGGGGGCCGTGGGGCACCAGGGGTGACCAGGCCGTGGCACGGAGCATGCGAGAGAACCGAGGACGTAATGGGAGAGGACCTTCAAGAAAAACCTTTGTGTTAGGAGAACAAGGAGTCACTTAGAAGTTAACGGCTGGGAAATCTGGAACTAATAAAAGAGCCCCCCCCACCTGCTGGCACTGCAGTCGGCCAGCAGAGCCACTGCCCTGGCAGGTCAGCGAGCCTCGTCCTGCGGCTGAATTATAACGGGCTGGATAATTTTATGACTGCTTGTAATGTTCCCAGCTCCACCGGCTGTGAGCACAGCAACACGACCCGTGCTCCACAGCGGGGCCGGGACGGACACACAGCCGCTCCCTGCAGTCCCCAGGCGACCGCTCAGCCGCACGACTGTTGGGCAAAACATCAGGCTGTTTTAAAAAGGACTGAAAGGGAGAAATGGGCAGCATGTGCTGTCCCGTCCCTGGTGCCGGGAGCTGAGCCGGGAGCGGGCTGTCCGATACCCTGCTAAGTACGTTTTGGTGGGTAAAAGGTGGCCAAGGGGGTGCCTGGTGTGATGGTTTCTGCATGGGAGCTCCATTGTTCCGCATTGTTTTACTAACTGCCGTTTGTTTTCATTCAATTGCCTCTTTGTCTGTTGCGCGCATTTTATCAGAACCAGTTGTGGTGTTGTCTTGCCTTTGTTCATTTATCTTCCTTACTCTGTAAACATTTAATAATCGAGGACTTAAAATAACAAAAAGAATAGTTTAAATCTCAAGCCTCTCCCTGGTGGCTTGATCTGGAAGGAAACAGCAGAAGCATCACACCCATTGCGCTCCGAAATAAATCATAGTTGCACACGCACACGCATTGATTACATTCCGGCATGTAATTAACTGCCTAATTATGCTGAAAAAATGTGACGGCGGAGTTGAGCAGGAGCCCTGGCCCTGTTCCCCTCCCGTGCCCGGCCAGGTTTTTCTGCCCACGGCTGCTCTGCCCGGGACGTGCGGGGTGGCCAAGCTACGGGGCGGCCCGAAATCCCCACCGCGAGGAGCAGAAGGACCCACGTGGGAGCAGGGCAGCAGCACGTGCGGGAGGACCCAGAGCTGCTCTCCCATGCCACACAGATGTTTTTAGCAGAGCTTTCTGCCAGCTCCCACCGCCTGCACCTCTCTGGAGGCACCCGAGCTGCTGGGGACGCTCAGGGCAGGGGGCAGCCCCGGCACCCCGCGGCACAAGGGGCGGCGTGCGCAGCTCCATGGCAGGGCCGGACCTGGCCCAGGAGCTGGGCGGCCGCCTCGGGTCCGGCTGGAAGATCTCAGTTTCAGAAAGGGGCTGAGCTGCCGCTCCTGGTCGCAATCAGCGCTCAGCTGCGCACGAGAGCGAGCCAGAGAATCCCGGGGAGGGATTCTGAAGGCACCTGCTGGGCTTTAGACATTAATTCTGGGAGCATTACATTGCCCATCATGAGAAAAGTGACAAATGGCGGCTCAAACCTCGGGAAGCAATGAAGAAAATAGATCAAAGGGGATATTGTCTCCCTGGGGAATTCATTACCGGCAATAGAATTTACATGTGCTAATCCCCACAGATGAGAAATGCGAGGCAATGCCCTAAATCACCAAGCGTTTTGGCATTCTACTTGCCCTGGCACTTTCCGTCCTTGCCCTGGGACGAGCACCGGGGCGGAGGGGCTGATGCTGGCCGTGGGGTGCCTGCCGCCGCCGCCCCTCCTGGCCCACGCAGCAGGGGCAGAGGGGGAACCAGCAGGGTGACGGCCACGTCGCTGCCCCCTGCCCCGTGGCGAGGACGGCACCGCAGCACCCGGCCAGGGCAGCCGCGGCAGGCGAGGGCGCATGTGCGACAGCAGAGGGGCCGAGAGCATTTATTTTATTTAACTAATTAGTGTCTTCTCATTCTGTTCACATGAGCCTAAATGGCTTTGGAATGCTAATCCGGGGAGTAAATCAGATTATTTTCTCCTGAGTGTAAACCTGCTCCTCGGATGCCTACAGGAATCGCATCTAAGGACACCCCAGGACCCAGCCCAGGCTGTTCCCATGCCCCCAGCACACGCGTCCTGGCAGCTTGGCCCTTGCAAAGAGAGAGACAAAAGCCCCCAAAGAAACCAGCTCCCACCCACCCACCCCACAGCAGGTCTGTGCAATTTTGAGGACCAGCATTCTGCGGACAAGTTACAGCTGTGCCCTCGATTAAAGTCCTCACAAGAATCATTATCAAAACTCACGCTTATTTTTGTCGCGTCCTTCCCAGCCTCCTCCTGCTGCGATGCTTTTAGCTGCTGGGAAGAGAAGGATGGGGGAGGGAGACCGGAGAGGGGGAGAAAAAGCATTAGTTGAGCTGGAAGGAGGGAGAAAAGCCATCAGAGCAATTCCCACCTCCGCCAGGAGCCCAGCTTCAAAGGCCGGGCCAGGAAGGGGCCGAGGCGGGCGAGCAGCGGCGGCTGCACAGCCCCGAGCGAGGAGGAGGAGGGCGAGGGGCGTCTGGGCAGGACCCGGGCAGACGGGAGCCGTGTGGGCAGCATGGGGCAAACAGGGAGGGCAGGGATGTGGGGGGCACAGGGAGGCCGGGCTGCTTGCCCCCACCACAGCCCAGCTCCAGCAGTGGCCGTGAGCCCACCCGAGGCTGGGGATGGAGCCCTGTCTGCTGCAGCATCACCACTCTGGGGGGGGTCTCCCCAAAATCCCCCTCCTGCACAGCCCGGCGCCTGCCCCCGTTGCCATGAGTGGTCCCAGGAGAGCCCCGAGCTGGGAGCAGCGAGCAGGGTGCAGGTGCGGGGGTCCCACCACGCTGCCGCCCCCGGCCCTCTCCCGCCGCCCCTGCCCCGTGCCTCTCGATTTATGGTAATGCCGGCAGCAGCTCTGCCAAAGACACAATAATAAAGGCTCATTAAAATACCTAAAGCTGCCTTTCCATTATTTGGCCCTTATCTCTGTGTGAACAGAAAGAGAAATAAAGAGACAGCTGTTTGCCAAGACCGATATACATGGAAATGGGGGAAAACAAGGGGGGCTGGGGGGGATGATGCAGGGATGGGTAGGACAGAAGAAGTTTGTGATGAGATGGGCGAAGGCAGAAGCACAAAGACAACCCCCCCGCCCCGTGTCTGATCCCCAGGGACGTGCCATCTGGCCCCACGGCTGCCGGGGCAGGACACCAGGACAGCCCTGCCCCACTCCCACCGTGGAGCCCCCTCGGCACGGCCGGGGGCTGCGCACCCCTTGCAGTGGTCCCGAGCCCCGAGGACCCCGGTGCTCTGCGGTCTGGGGAGGCGCTGGGGACACCGGTACAGGACGCAGGGCAACCCCCTGCTCTGCTCCACAGCGGGAGGGAGAGGCAGGATGGGCTGCTTGTTACCTGGGTGGAAGCCCACGTCTGTTTGTCTGTCCAGTCCTTGTGGTTGCGGACGTACCACCACTGGATCTCAAGGGAGTAGGAAGGGGAGCCGCTGCCTCGGAAGGAGCACGCCATCTCCACGTCCTCGCCGGCCTGGGCCGTCATGTCGTGCGGGGTCTCGGTGAACAGGGCTGCAGGAGGCACAGCGGGGGGGGTGGGTGCCTGCGGGCACGGTGCCGCCACCGGGGCCACCGGGAGCACCCGGACCCGTCCCCTCCCCGGCCGACCCAACAGCTGGACCTGTCCCCGCCGCGCAGGGGTGGCCGCTGCCGTCCCCATCTCCCCCGCCACGAGCGTCCCAGCCCCACGGCAGTGCACGAAGCAGCCCAGGGCAGCGAGGCAGGGGGAGCCCCCCCGGGTGACCCCGTGCCCGTGGCGCCCTCCTGCCCTGGAGCGGGCGCGGGACCCCACGCGCCTCCAAGAGGTAGTAAATAAACAAAGCGTGATCGCATCGCCGCTTAAATCAGAGCATAAATGAAAAACAAATCCTTGTTTAATGCGGCCCCCAAACAGCCTCCCACATGCCATATGGTTTGCTTTCCTCTCTCAAAACAAATATTGTTCGGAGATGTAATTAGAATTCTTTTCATCTTCTCTGGAGAGATTATTGTTCCTCTGTAAAGGCGGCCCCAGCGTGCAGGTCACTAGGAAATGTTATTGTCACAATCTGCGGCGCCTGTCACGGCATCTCCCCGGCACGGCGTGGGGATGGGGGCTGAGCCCCCGGCGCTGGCACAGCCGGACCGAGGCTGCCAGCACCCCCCCCGCTGCCCTGGGGTGGCCCCGGTCCCGCTGGAAACGGCTCCGGAGCGGGGCTGGGCGCAAGGGGGATGCAGGCGCCCACGTCCCCAGGATCCTCGTGGGCCGGGGGCAGCACGGTGCCCCCACCCGGCCCCGCCGCCTTCACCCGCCCAGCCCCGAGCAGGATCTGTCCCGCTCCTCGCCACGTGCTGCCAGCTCCCAGCTGCCACACGGGTCCCTTGGGTGCCCCCCGAGGACACCCACCCCTCTGGGAGCTGCGCGCAGCTCCCTGGGGCTTCTCACCAAGTCCTGATCCCGCCTGAAAACGAATTATTATCAGCCTAGACAGAAAAGTTAATACCTTTAATATCTCTGTCCCGCTGGATGCACAGAAATCCCTTACACTTATCGCTTTCCTTTAATCCATCTTAGCGGGGGAACTGAGGAAAATACATAGCATAAGGGGCTTAACGAGTGTCCCGCTCTCCCAGCTGAATTCCCGGCACTGCCCCTGCTCGCCCACGACCTGGCCCCGGGAGACACGCGGGGACCACGCAGGGGAAGCTGTGGCTGGGGACACGGTCCCGAGGTCTGGGGCCGCACGCAGCACACGAGGGCTCGGCGCTGGCTGCAAAGCGACACGTGGCACAGCCGGCACGAGGCTCGGCACCCGCCTCGGAACAGAGCCCTCCGAGGGACCCCTCCCCTGGGCCAGGCCCCACCGCCGGCTGTGGCTGTGCCGTGCTCACACCGTGGCTGTGCCGTGGTTGTGCCGTGGTCACATTGTCCCTGCACGGCAGTGGCAGAGGCTTTCCCTTAACCCCAGCTATGGCTTTATTTAAACGCTGCACGGCACAGCGAGAGGAGCCGACCCCACGGGCACCACAGCCGCCTGACCCCCAGCCCCCTCCCCAAAGCGGGGGTCCCGCAGACACCCCCTGACCCCGCCGGCCGCCCCGCCGGGCACCCTGTGCCCCCCTCGGCCCCGCTGCGTCTCCCCGGCTGCTCTCCGGAGGCTGCCTGCGGGCGTTAATTGCAGTCTGAGGAGCAGGCTTTGTGCTGGGCGGCCCCAGGTCTGCAGCCCAGGGCTGAATTACTCGGAACACAATTAAAATCAGCTCCCACGGACGGGAATTTGGCAGAGAGCGGAGAAAAGGCTTGATGGAATCATGCACCTTCTTTCTTTCAGATTTTAATTGGGAAGCTACGTATTAATTAACTTCAGGGCTCGGCCTCCCCGAAGCGCATCCGCACCCAGGCGGGTGCTGCCAGGGCCCCCTGCCCGAGGCGCCTGCCCCCACCCCAGGGCACCAGCCCCTGCCCCAGGACCCCTCCTGCTGCCCCCAGGAGGGGCCAGGGTCCTGCTTTGCCAGGGCAGAGCTGGGCTCCAGCAGAGAGGCTTTGAGTACCCTCAGCACTGCTCAGGATGCGGCTACACGAGGCCACAAAGGCCCCAGGCAGCGGGCAGGCTGCCTGCACCCCTCGGCCAACCCCGTTTTTCTGCCCTAACCCTAAAAACCCACAAAGCCGAATGGACTGGCATGGGTTGGGGAGCAGCTGGGGGCTCGCAGCAGGCAGCTCATAAAGCACCCAGCAACGGCAGCGGGAGCGGAAGCAGGACGTAAATAATGTCTGACAGCACGAGGGGAGGTGAGGACACCTCCCGGCACGTCCCAGCCCTTCATCCCCCTGCCTCACCGCTCCTCCCCGCAGGGCTCAGGCCAGCCGGTCACAGCCCTGCTCGGGAGCAGGTTTCTCCTCGGATCCACCGCCCTGCAGGGTTTTTTAGCCTCGCCATCAGGCCAGGTCCACAAAGCTGAGAGCTCAGGAGCTGAGGGGGGATGAGCAACATGGGCACGGCTAGCTGCGGTCTGGCCGGGCATGCTAAGGAAGTGCCCGTGCTGGGCTGCACAGAGCCCCTCTGGGCTCCCAGCCCTGGCTCAACCCAGAGCCCCAGCTCAGCCACCCCCAGACCCCGTCTCCCCGCCTGCCATCGCTGCCCGACCTCCAACCCGCCGGCACGGGGCGGGCAGCACGTGCCGAGGACAAGGGCAGGAGCACCAGACCCAGCTGCTGGCAGAGGCAGAATAAAGAAAAGCCTTAATGAGGGCCATTACGGTGTTACCTTCTGATCAGGCAGTGAATTGGCAGCTGGCTCCCGCGCTTCTCAATGGCCTATGAAAGTGATGAACAGTTTGGGGACCCTCCACGGCGAGCAGTGCCGGGGCTGTCGTGGTGGAGCTGGTGGCAGGGCGAGGACGGCGCAGCGTGGCCACGGAGCGCAGAGCCTCCTCCAGCCCGTGCCGTGCCCCTGCATGGAGCAGGGCTCCCGCACCTGAGGACACCCGGTGCCCAAGTGCCCCCAGAGAGCACCGTGGCCAAAACCACCTCCCGCCGTGGTGGGGGCACCGCTGGTACCGTGCAGGCTGTGGGGACGCAGCTCCGAGGGGCTCGCGCCTGCAGAGGAGCCCACGGCACCAGGGGCTGTGCAGTGGGGCAGCCCCACACCGAACCCTCCTTCCTCCACCTCCACCCCACAGCCCCGGCACGGTGGGGACAAGCAGAGATCGGCTCCATGCACACAGGGCTGTGAGCGCTGCAGCCCCCCTGGCCGCGCCCTGTCCCCCCCCCCCCAGCCCCCAGCCCCGTCCCTCTCCCCTCCGCTGGCGCCGCGTCCTCCCAGACAAAGGGAGGGGGACTGCAACGGGCTCACGGCTCCGCGTGGTTTATGGCCTGCTACCTGTCATAAACTGCGAAAATCAGGATCAATAAATCTTCCAGGAAACAAAAATCAGGGGAAATAAAATGAACTCAATGGGGAAACACAGATAAACGGAATTGAAAACGCCTGCTGGGACAGCTTGGTGCTCTCATAAACCCGAGATATAGCAGCTGCCCGGCTCCCTCCCCACGGGGGCAGGATCCGGCCCCGTGGCTGCCTCCAAAGGGAGGGGAGAGGACGGGGCCCCTGCTGCCAGCCCACGTCGCCTGGAAGCGACTGCAGGAGCCCTGCACCCGTCCCCCAGCACGCAGGACCCTGTGCCCCCAGGACCCTGTACCCCCTCGCCCTGGCGCTCTCTTCATGGGGACCCCCCCAGATGCCCGTGGGTTTGGTGGCACCCACAGCCCACTCCTGGCGCTGCAGCTCCAGCTCCCGAGTTTGGGGACGTGCGCAGGATGCGGCCCCGCAGGCACCGGCCTCGCCGCACAGGGAGCAGAGCCCCCGGGGACAGCGGGAGAATCGCAGAGGTGGGGAAGGGGGGAAACAACCTGGGGGGCACCCGCAGGTTGGCAAGCGCTGCACGAGCCTGCCGGAATCATTTCATAACGCCCCACCGAACAGACGGGCGCGGAGCAGGCACGGGCATCCCTGGGCGAGGGCAGCACGAGCAGAAAGGGAGAAAGACCCGGGGGGAGCAGCTCTGCAGGAGCCAAGGAAAAGGGCAAGGGGGGAACCAGGAGGTGCAGAGACCCCAGAGCCGGCAGGGACCGGGGACAGGAGGGACACACCGCGGTCGGGGCGCTCCTGCGGGGACCCATCTGGGGCAGCCCCGTGCCGCAGTGCCCGAGCTGTGGCTTCCGCAGCCCCGTGGGCATGCAGGAGGGTAATGTTTGTGTAAACACGCACTGAAGGGTGGTTAAATATGTATCGGGTACTTGCAAATGTGTATTAATTACCTGGTTAGTGCTCTAGCTTGCTCTGTGAATTATTTACCCCACTGAACCCCCCCCAGCCCCGTCAGGCACGGCTCTGCCCGCGGAGGCAGGAGGAGCGCCCGCTCCCCTCCAGTGGGGGCCGATCCCCCCCTACCAGCTCCGCACCACTCCCTGCCCACCCCGAGCTCCCAGGGCTCAGCCCAGGGGCTGGGGCCACCCTAAACTCTGCAGGAACGCCTTGGGGTGCTGGGTGAGCCCACCTTGGGGCCGAGCGATGAAGATCTGGGGCTTGAGCACGAGCCGGGCTGGGGCTGCAGGCGGGGGCTCACCCAGCACCAGCAGCGGGCCCCATCCCGCAGCCGCCCCCCGCTCAGCACCCGAGCCCCGCGCCTTGGGAAGAGGTGGGGGTCTGGGCAGCATCACCCTCAAATCCTGCCACGACACGGCAAGCGTGGGAGGGGAGAAGCAGAGGGAAAGGGGCTCAGGGATGAGGCTGGGGAACCACAGCCCCCAGGGAGGGGAGGACGCGGCAGGCAAGTGCGGGGGGGCGCAGGACCGGGTGTGGGGGGCGCGGGACCGCTGCAAGAGCTGCTGCTACCTCCTCCACCCCCGCCCCCTCCCCCGGACTGCCGCTATTGTGTTTTGGGCTGCGATCAAGTGTGGCTTATTCTTTCTCTTCACAAAGCTCCGAGTCATAATTCATGGTTTATTATGGTTCGGTGAGTCAAGACACTCAGAGAACTAATTGCCAGCTCAGCCGCGCTCTCCCGATAATCCTCGCCCTCGACCGCCCCCTCCTCGCACCCCAGCAGCGGGAGCGCAGCGAGGGGCCGGGGCAGGGAGGAACCGGGAGGAAACCGGCCCCAGGCTTGGCCGCAGCAACCCCGGGTCTGCGCTGGGGCGAGGGGCATCCCCTGGCAGTGCCAACCCAGACCCCACCCCAGGCAGCATCAGCGGCTGCGTCCCACCTACAGCCCGGACCCCCCGGGGGCACCGAGCCGGGCTGGTCCATGTCCGTGCCCAGACTGCGAGCAGCAGGAGCCGACAGCGAGGTCACCCCGTGCCGACGCTCACCGCCACCAGCACCAGGGGCTCAACCAGAGGCAGGACCCAGCTGCAGGAGCTGCCGGAGAGCTGAGCTGCTCCCTCCTGGTGGCAGCGAAGCGCAGGCATGGAGGAACCTGCGAGGAGCACACAGGGTGGCAGTGACAGCCACGCTCTCCCTCCCAGCGTCTGTCGGCAGCACCCAGCCCTCCCCAGGGATGCTGCCCGCTGGCACACCGGTGGCAAACCCCACCCTGACCCCAGCCGGCTCCCCAGAGGCGCTCCAGGGGCTGGGTTTGCTCCATGCCGTGTGCCTGCAGGGCTGCAGGAGGAGCGGCTGCACCCGGCAGCCACCAGCAGCCCCGAGGCGCTGCCCGGTCCCTGGTAACCGCGTCCCTCCTGGCCGACCTCGTGTCGCAGGCACCGACGGCCGCCGCGCGGTGCCCAGGGGCCTCCCGACCCCCGGGGCAGGCTCCCTGCGCAGGGGTCACCAGGGAGCAGAACGTCCCCGCACGCTGCCCTGCGGGAGGACAGATGCTGTTCCATGCCCTCGCTGTGCTGTGCCCCCAGGGACATGGGGTTTCAGGCTTGTTCTGTGCAGATTGGACCAAAAATCGCCCTCCTGTTCCCATCTGCCCATTCAAAGCCATGAATGAACCTCCTCCTAACAAGCCTGCGTGCACCACAAACAGATCACAGCAAAAAAACAGGGCATAAACAGCGGTGTGATGGCCGGTGTCACCGGTGAGAGCAGGGCCGGCAGCTCTGGCTGCAGCCGGTGCAGATGCCTCCCCTCCTTCCCGCAGACCCCCGGAGCTCCCCCCAGCCTTGGCTCTGGCTGCGGATCTGAAACCTGCCCCGAGGCTGCAGACAAGAGCAATGCTGAAGCAGCCCGGGGCCGGCTTTCCCCACCGAAGGTCCCACCGTGCTCCAGCACAGAGGACGCACCGCGCTGCTCCAGCGGTTCTGCACCTGCCCCTCTTCCAGGGCAGCGCCAGGTCGGAGCCCCACGAACACTGCCTGGGGCCGGGGGGGCTCCTGCTCGCACGTGGGCACAGCAGAGCCATTCCTCTGCCGCTATTTACTGTCATATTAGCAGCAGAATTACCTCAATTTTGCAGCGTAAATTAAAAACAACAAAAAATCCAGCTAATTTTGTGATTGTGATCAGGCCAGAGCTCACCTTGCCAGGGAGTTTGAATTAACCTTAAAACCTGCGAGTATTTCTAATATTTGACAACCGGGGCCGGGCTGCAGCCCCCGTTTCGTTGCAGCAGAGACGCCGACAGCGAGCGCCCCGCTCGCCCCGGTGCTGGGCAAGAGCCTTGTGCAGGCAGGGGACTTTCTGCTCTTGGATTGCTGCGTGGAGTAATGCTCCTCAGACAATTCACTCCCAAAAGGAATGAGGAGTTATTTGATAGTATAAGTAGCAAAAAAAATAAAAAATTTTAAAAAAAGGCCTGTTACTATGGCTCCCCGAGGGACCCCAGGCAGCGTTTGGCAGCCTGTCCTTCAGACGTCACCTGCTTGTGGTGCTCCTCTGCTGGGGGATGATCGCCAGCACGGCAAGGCTCCGGGTGCTGGGCGCTAACTGGGAGCGGGCGGACAGAGCTGGGCGCAGCTGGAGACACGGCCCACGAGGCCTCACACCCGGCACCCCCAGCACAAGCCATCGGCCGCAGCAGAGCCGCCCGTGGGCAGCCAGGCGGGAGCCAAACCTGGCAAAAGACCACGGGGAAAGGTGCAGGACGCGGCCAGGCCCTGTACCGATGGGCTGGGGAACAGCGACCGCCCCCGAGCCCCTGTGCCACCAAACGCAACCCCAAGCAGCTGCTACGGAGAGCACCAGAGGCAGTGCCCAAGGGGGTCCCCGGCTGGGCCAGCCCCAACCCCGGCACCCCGAGAGCAGGCACCGGGGGTGGGGGGCAGAGCGGAGCCTCCAGCTCCGTGCCCCCCGGCCCCGCTGCCCTGCCCACGGCGCCAGCGCTGCTGCCGAACGCGCCGGCTGCTCGCTCTGGTGTGCTGCCTCGCTCCCGGGGAGCGTTATGATCAAAATTGGCTGTCACTGTCCTAACGTAATAATTCCCAGTGTCTGGCCCATCGTCTGTCAGCCTTCTTCAAGGGAAAAGAAAGCGCAGACATTTGATGAGGAGAGGTGTCAGAAGTAATTGCGGTGAATGACTGCACGAACAGCAGCAGGAAAAACACATCGGATGGAGTATTCCCACCAGGAAGCATGAAAAAATCCAGCACAATGCAAAGTGTTTATGAAAGTAATTGATAGAATAATCATCGGTGTGTGAGACAAAGGAGCAGGGCAGCACCCCGGGGAGTCGGGGCACCGCTCCCTCCAGCCTTCAGCCATTCAACTAGCAGCTTTATTGATGGTGAGACACTAACGCTCGCAAACGCTGCGAGGAAGGAGACAGGATTCTCCTCCCCGGCAATGCAAGCTGCTTACCAAGCGGCTCCCTGCCCGCTCCAGGAGCAGACAGGCTGGGAAGGAGGCTGGCGCTTCCCAGCCGGCGCAGGTTTGAAAGCCGATGGCGCCAGCCCAGCGCGCACACGCTGTCTGCGCCGGGGTGCATGAATAATTGAAGGAGCCAGCCCGAGGAGAGGAGCGCGGCTCGCGGGGGCGGCGGGGAGCTGCGCTGCTGCCCGCCGCTCTCCTGGGGGCCGCGGGGCTGGCGGCGGAGCCGCACCTCGGAGCCTGGAGCTGGCTGCGGGCAGAGCCCTTGCCGTGGGGACAGGGAAAGGACTTTCTTTGGCGGAGACTTCTTTTCCCTCCCAGAGCAGCGCTTGCTGCCATGCGAGCTGGAAACGCATCGCTCGTGCTTGCGGGGACGTCGGATGGAGGAGTCGGCCTCACCCGCAGGGCGCGGGCCTCTGTAGCAGCCCCTGGCGCCCACCGAGTTCCCGTTCGGTTCCCTCCCCACATCTGGGGCCAAGCGAAAGATAACAGCGATCGCGTTCCCGGCCGGGCCGGACCGGGGAGAGGCTCCGCGAGATGGTGGCGGCGAGCTCGGGCGGCTGCGGCACAGCCCGGGAGGAGCTGCCCGGCCCCGGCAGCCCCGCTCTGCCCGGCCGGCCGCATCCTGCTCCTCCGCACCCCGGCCCCGCCGCGCCAGGGAAAGCTGCACCGGGGAGTAACGCAATGATCAACCTCCAATCTGCTAAACAGCAATTTATACAGGTTTTCAGCATGCAGCTTTTATCAAATTGGTATTCACCTACTGAACGCAAATGGCTTATTATACATGACCCACTTACTCACTGCTTTTCAGTATCGTTAATAAAGGTTTCTGTTGTGATTAAGTGAGTTGCTGCAGAACTGCTCGTAGTTGAAAGCTGTAATGTGGCTCCAAAGTGCACTTACCCTACCAGAATATTTTTCTCCTTTGCTCCCTTCTTCCTCGCAGCGACCATTTCACTACTTATTTGCCTATTTCTGAGGGGAGCAGCGGAGGATAATGGAGGCTGTTCGCCCACACCTCCTTCCAGCATGCCGGGCTGGCGGGTCTGGAAATCCTGCTGCCTTTACTCCCCTGGCGCAAAGGCAAACCTCCCGCACGGCGCAGACAGGTGACTGCCGGCCCACGTACCGCACTGCCGCAGGACGCGGCGTCCCCACAGCCCCGGCACGGCCACCGCGGGGCCGCTTCTGCCTGGAGGCTCCTCGGGGCAGGGAGCAGCTCCCGTGCCTCCAGCTCCAGAGCCGCACCGCGGGGCTGGCGGCAACCCCGCACCCCTGGGGCTCGGGTCAAACCCTCCCGTGTCAGCACGGCGAGAGAAAGGCAGGTCCCGTGCTCCGAGGTGTTCCCGGCACCTGCTCTGCCCCCCTCACCAGAGCAGACTTTCTCTTCGGGGGGTGCAGGAAGAGGCTCCCCCCGGCCAGAGCCAGCAGCGGAGCTGCTCCTGCTGCGAGGGGCACGCGGGAGCACACGACGCTGAGCGGGAGGTGCAGGGAGGTGCACGAGGATACACAAGCACACGAGGATGCACAAGCACACGAGGACGCACAGTGCCGAGCACAGGGATGCAGGCTGGCACGGGGATGCACAGCACCGTGCACGAGGACGCCCGGGGGTGCACATTGACACGGCGCCGTAAGCGGGGCCGCGCCGTGCCAAGCCCCCGAGCTCCGCCGCCCAGCGGCAGGGGCAGCGGCCGCCCCCGGGCGCCGGGGATCGAGCGGCGGAGCCCGGCACCGGCTCGGCCGGGCCGCCCGCAGCCCCGCGGAGCCGCCGGCGCGACGGTCGCGCCGGCGGCTCCGCGGGGCTGCGGGCGGCCCGGCCGAGCCGG
>CM021750.1:15310709-15378623 GCA_011075105.1 Heteronetta atricapilla
CGAGCTGCAGGTAGAGCCCCAGGTAGTGGAAAATCCCCAGGGCCAGCGCCAGGGCGCCCATCTTGCCGCGGGCGCGTCCGTCCCGGGGGCGGCGGCGCCGCCGGGCCGAGCCCTGTCCCCGGGGCTGCGCCGCGGTCCCGGCGCCGCCGCGCTGCGGAGCTCTTCCCTCGCGCGGAGGGCGCCGCGCGGCGAGGCGGTGCCGCGGCTCGCCCGGAGCCTCCCCCGCCCGGCGGAGGGATCCCGGCCCCGCGCACACCCCCAAAGTTTTTCCCACGCTCCATTCTTAAAGTGCGCGGGGCGGGGCCGGGCCCCACACGCCCCACGCGCGGCCCCGCGGGGGCTCCCACGCACCGCCCGCGCCCCCCCCTCCCCGTCCCCGCGGCACCCCCGCAGCGCCCCACGCGGGGGGAGGCGCCCCGCGGGCATCACCCGGCGCGGCTTAGGAGCGGGGCCCGGCCCCGAGCCCCCCCGGCGCGGAGCTCCCCCCACGCGCGGCGGGATCGCGCCCCGCAGCCCGCGGAGCTCGGCCTCCCCCCGTGGAACCGTTCTCGGGGTGCGGCGCGGCCCCGGGTGGAGGAGAGGGCCAGGACCGCAGCCACGCTCCCGGGGTGTCCCCAGCAGCCTTGCCCCCGAGGGACACGACCCCCCCCGAGAGCCCTGCAGACCCCCGGGACCACGGGCACCGCCCCCGGCCTGTGGCAGATCCGAATCAGGCCCAGGCCAGGGGAACCGTGACCTGTGCCATCCCCACACCCGGATGGAAAAGTGTGAACTGTGAGGAGGAGCCCGCAGGCAGCGCGTCTCCTGCCTCAACACCGAGCTTCATCTCTGGCAGCAAGGCACAGGCGCGGCCTCCACTCCTATGATATTATCTGTGCGCTGCACGGCAATCTGAAGGATATTTTCTCTCCAGATAAACAGCAAAAATCAGATTATTTCAGGTGTTTGCTGCCACAAGAAGACAGATGCTGGCTACAAAGAGATTCTTTAAATTGGACTTGAAAACACGGCCGGTATTTCTTCTCCCCGCCCTCAGCGGGGCTCCTCCAGCAGCACTACCAGGAGCATTTTTCACATCACGGCCCCGGCAGGCAGGGTCCGCGGGGTCGGCCTGGGAGGAGCACGGCGCCCCACGGCAGGGGCTGCGCTGCCGGCGCTACAAATCAATAGTTTTAAAGAAGTTCTACGTGCTGCAGCATTTTCCGCGTGTCAAAATAAAACCCACATAAGAGCAGACCAGATAGCATTGATCTCTGCTCAAGTTCATTACTCCCTCTAGAGTTAAAAGCGGGGGGAAGGAGAGCGCGAGCGCGGTGATGGATGAGCTGGGGCTGCTGGCACCACGCAGCCGGCGGCTCCGAGGGTCCCAGCTGGTGGCACCCCAAGTGCAGGGGCACCAGGGGGCTCGGGGCTTCTCCCCCATAAAGCTCCAGGCAGCCCCCGCAGTGCTGGGAGGGGGCTGTGGCCGATGGTGGGAGAAGCGGGGGGTCACCTGGCCCCTCCGAGGCCACGTTCAGGGGCAGAGCAGCCAAGCCCCGCTGCCAGCCCCATCTCCCTGGGGCTGGTGGGCAGCAGCAGGGGCCCTCACACCCAGAGGCGGGTGCAGGAGGAAGAAGCAGCAAAGGCCAAGGGGGCAGCCAGCCCCCGTGGGTCAAGCAACACAAGCTCGTGGCCCAGGGTCCCTGCTCACCTTCCTTCCCATCACCAGCCCACGTGGGGACCCCAATAAAACCCTGCCGAGCTTCACCCGCACAGTGCCCCCCTCCCCTGTAACACAGGGAGCCGACACCGTGACTTCCCCAGGCACCAAACTGCTGCGGTCGTGGGAGCGGGGGAAAACCACGGACATGGGGCCAGCCCCACGCAGAGGGAGCGCGTGTCCCGGGGGGTCTCTGGACCCCGCCTGCGCTGAGGGTGCACAGCTACACCTTGGTGTTGTACCTGCCAGGATCTTCCCTCATATAACCAAATACATTTAAATCATGCCACGAGGAAGCAAGGAGAATATAAATTTCTCTTGGAGCTGGGAACATCTCCAGCTGCAGAGCCGGAATTAAGTTCCATTTCCAGCTGATTTTCTGCCGCCACAGCAGGATGATGAACTGACAATAAGTCTTCTGTGCAGTGGCCCAGCAGAAGGAGGAAAGGGGAGAGCCAAGCGTCCTCGCATCTTGTGCACACTCGGAAGGTTTCATTTTCCTCCTCAATTTTAATTCATCAGTGAAAAGGACCAGACCAGATGCTGTCTGCTACTGCAGCCACACGGTCCTGATGAGCCCCTGTGTGCCTGAAACGGAGAGCAGGGAAGGTCGCTCCCAGGCTGAACGCGAGCAGAGCCAGCGGCTCCCTGACTAGCTGAATGCTGGCGCTCGCTGCATGAATCGGTCTGTTCTCTGCATGTCTGCTATCCCTCTGAAATAGCTGGCAACTCCCTTGCAGGGCTCCTGTTCCAGGGGAACATGCCCAGGAACTTGCTCTCACGGATGAAGCATTTCTTACCTCTATTCACGCCAGGTTTTCTGCCTGCTATTTAATTTTACGTACGCCGCCCATTCTGCTCGGTGGGCACCTGCAGGAGATGCAGTGGCCGTTTCCACAGAGGCAGGGCGCGGGCCCAGCTCCCAGTACAGCTCCTGCGCCCCTGAGACAGGTGCGTGCGTTCCCCTGGCCACACGTGCACGGGTTGAGCTGAGGCTCTGCAAGCAGCCGGGCAGGAGGGGCCCGGGGCGCAGCACCCACGGCAGCACCGCGGCACCTCCAGGGGCCCTGGGCAGCCCCAGGGGGGCACAGGGAGGGCGAAGGGAGACGCGGTGGGACGCCTGGTGCCTGGTGCACAGGGTGCTGCCCTGGGAGAACACCCAGCGGGCACCAAGGGGGCAACCCGGTAACGGCACCTTCTGCTTACCGCATCCAAAATAGAACAGAAATCAGCTGCTGGGGTGCTGGGGGTTGCCCCGTGAATTATTCAGAAGTACCGGCTCAAGAGCTGGCCGAGAGGAAGAGGACAAGAGGTGCCATGAGTGGGAACCGGGTGGCACTCGAAGGGCACTAAGCGAGGCAGGGATCCTAGAGGCGGGGGGCAGCTGCCCCGGCCCCTCGGTGCTCTCCTGCTTTGCTCCTTGTGCCGGGGGCCCCGCGAGAACCCCCAGCACGTCCAGGAGAGCCGGGGGCGAAGGCAGGCACAGCCCCGCAGGCGGGGGCAAGCGTCCGTGTCAGGGGCTGCCTCGCACCCCCCGCTCCACAGAGCGCATCAGGCTGTTTGTCTCTGACGGGCAGAGTAAATACCCTCTGCTCCGACAGCGAGCTCAGCTCTGATACTTGCTTAGAGACTCGACAATCCCTGTATAAAAGGATTTCCTTCCACAGCTGAAGTTTGACATTCCTGCATTATTAGATTATTTGCAAAGGTCTGTGTGCGCTGCAGGAAAACAATGCTCCCAACATCCAAAATTACAACCTTCTCCTCCACAAATCATCCACGAGGCAATAAGCCAGGCAGACAGCGCGCGTTAGGAGCAGGCAGACGCTAAAAGGAGCGAGGGGAGGCGGGCGGCAGGGGCAGCGCTCCGACGGGCGAGCGCCACTGCAGCGCCCATAGGGCGGCAGCCCCGGGGGGGCCGGGGGGCGCACCCCAGGAAGGCGAGCGGGGGGCTTGGGCCCGGTGCTGCCGCTGCCCCCTGCCCTGCCCCGCGGCACCGAGCCGGCAGCAACCAGCAGCAGCAGCACCAAGCGAGGTCTGCAGGGAGTCACAGGTCTCTGCCCAGAGCTGCCCACACGCTAGGCAGGATTATCCCAAGTATAAAATTCAGGAGAAAATTACTTGGAAAGAATTATTACTTCAGAGAACAATTCATGCTCATTTCCAGTCCATTAACTCCTTCCTCCTCTGCAGAGCCCACCATCAGTTTCCCAATGGAGAGAAGCGCTGTCACAGCTGTCAATCATTTCCGCAATGGTTCCCTGTCTCCAAACCATTGTTTAAAGGACCAAAAAAAATAAATGTGAAGGGAAAAACAAAACGCCCTTTTCCCCTCCATATTATTGACTGTTATAAGAGAAAAGCAGTTCCTGAAATCCAGGTCTCATAAAAAAAAATTCTAAAAATCAATAACTTAAGTAACTGATTTGTGCTGCTGAAGGTTTGTTTCCCAATTTTGACAGTGTCTCCTTGTATTTAGCGTCACCTGGGTCTCTCCACCAGGATGTCAAGAGAGATTCCTCAGCCCTGATTTGCACTCATCTCTCCCCATTTAGAGAGGCTCAGGTGGGAGCGGAGCTGAAGATGGATCCAGACGCGCCGCGGGGCCCCTGCCAGCTCCTGCTGCTCCCCCCGGGGGAAGCCACGGGGGCAGCCGGGGCCTGGACCCCCCCCGGTGCCACCATCAGGGGCTGCGGCCCCATCACGGCCATGGGGCCGGCACCCAGGGGCTGGCACCCAGACACCCACCCCTGCTGCCTCCTGCTCACCCAGCCCCAGCCCCTGCCCGCTCCCCGATATGGACCCAGCACCGGGAGCTTGGCACCGGGAGCTTGGCACCGGGAGCTCGGCACCGGGAGCTCGGCAGCCCTCGCACAGGGGCTGCGGGGAATGGGGGTGCAAAGCTGCTGCTGAGCGCCCACCCTCCCCTTCCTTGTGGGCTGCGAGTTTCCTGCCTCCCCATCACCAGAGTGCCTCATCAATCATGTTCCTTCTAATTAACTTCTAATTTACCTCTTTAGTCAAATCTGTTTACAATCAGAGACAAGAAAACACGGCCCAGCGCCGTGCGATGCAGATCGGTTTCTCTCCCCTCACACTCGGCCGCCCCCGCCCCGCTCAGCGCTGCCCAGCGGGGTCCAGCTCAGGGCCTGAGCCCATTTCTAATCGAGGCCGCCCAGCTCAGCATCCCGGTGCCGGGGGAGCCCAGCAAAACACGAGCCCAGAGCCCAGCCCCAGGGGGGGACATGGGGGCTCCATGTCCCCCCCACCCCCCCCAGTAAGCACATCCAACCCCAAAGCCAACCACCATGATGCTGCCCCCGAACTTCAACCGCTGGTCAAAAATATCAGACATTAAGCCAGGGAACAAACCCTACTTTCTGCAACCCACCGCTAAGAAAACCTGCTATTAGCTCAGCCCTTTAATCCTCCCCAGTCCCCATAACTGCATCCTTCGCAGCTGCTCAGCCTCACGGTGCGGTCGTTGTGCCTCCAAGGCGTTTCTGTACTGCTCAACGTGGCAGCAAAAATGAGCTGGCCTGCAGCAGCAGCAGCACATTAAGCTGAATAATTATCTTAATTAATAACAGAGGGCCCAGGTGGGCATCCAGCCCATCTGAAGACCAAGCCAGAGGAGCCGGCTCCCCGCAGCAGGGCTGTGCCCAGGACGCGTGTGGCAGCCCCGTGTGCCGGCTGCCCCGGCCCCTGCCAGCGCCCAGAAGGAGAGGATGGAGGCGAGCTCCCTGCCCCAGGCACAGCGCTGATCAACCCTGCTTTCGAGAGGGAGCTGGGCTTGCCCAGTCTCAAACCAAGCCCCCAGTTCACAGTCACCACGCTCCTTCAGAGCACCTCCCTCTCCCCACCACATTTCACTGTTTATCTGCTGAAAACACTGGCGGTGCAGGCAGGTCTTCGGGCACAAGCAGCAGAGCAGTAATGCAAGCCCAGGGGCAGGAGCAGTGCCTGCAGCAGGCGGCGTGGGCAGGGGGCACTGAGGGGCTGCCGGGCTTCACCAGGGCGTTTTATGGGATTGGGGGCTTCACATGTCCTGGGCAGGGCGCTGCCTCCAGACCCTCTGGCACGCAGGGATCACCTGGCAGAGGATCCTAACGTGTGTGCAGCGGGGCTCCCAGCTTCTGAAATGCTTAGGAGATTAGGAGGAGAGAATTCATCATCTGTCTTGTAAAAGCCCATCTTGTAATAACAAGCTCTGTGCTAATTCCTCAGCAACATCTGGAACATCCTTATCTATCAGAAGAGAGACACAAAGACGGCGCCGTGCTCAGGTAAGCACTGGCATTTTGGCTTTTCATAATCCCCTCCAACGTCTCTCCGTCAGCTCAGGGAGAACAAGAGCAAGAGAAAGCATCCTGCCACGGCGGGCCCGTGCCGCCGGTGTGTGAGCCGGCCGTGCCACGTCCCAGGGAAGGGACAAGAGGACAGGGCTGCCAGGGCAGGGGGAGCCTCCCGCACACCCAGACCTGCCCCCTCCCTGGCCGAGGGCTCCCTGCACACCCACTACAGAGCTGAGCAGAGGAAAATGCTGCGGGAAAAACTGCCTGGGAGCAAGCAGGCGGCACCAGCAAAGGCCAGGTCTGGGCCCTGGCACCACGGCGCTGCTGTGAGCCCCTCCACGAGCAGGGGCAGGCAGCACCCCACGTCACAAGGTGCACGCCGAGCTGAACCACCACAGCTCCAGCACCGATTCTTTGAGTGAACTACCCAGAGAGTTAAAGGCTTTGGTGAAGCACTTTGAAGAGCTCACAAATTACAAAAGGGAAAAAAAAAAAAAACCCACAATCAAAGAAAAGCTGCCTTATAAAGCAGGAACATTCATTACAAGCAGCCTAAGCTTCCTCCGGCAGCACTGCTCCTGGGAAGCTGGCGGTCCAGCCACTGGAGCAGGGAATTATTTTCAGCCCAGTCTCCACATTTAGTAACTGAGCTAAGACATCCAGAATGGAAAATATTAAAGGAAGAGAAATTTACTTCCAGAAAGCAAAACTCCAGCCAGAGCAGTCCAGGGAGAGGCGTTTTCACTCCTGCCAGAGCCAGGGCTGGAGGGTCGTGGTCCGTCGGGAGCAGAGCTCAGCGGTGTGACCGCGCACAGCACCGCGCCTGCCCCCGCCTCACGGCGTGCAGCGGGCAGCACAGGCACACACATGCAGCAAACTGAGTGAGGTCACGTTAAGGATGGCACACTTAGATTTTAAAACAAAAAAGCATAACGCAAAACCTGAGCTTGTCCTCAAGTAGATTCGATTACTATTTTCAAGAACCTTCCCTACCTCCCCCTGCGGAAGAATTCCAAGATTCATGTAAGGTCAAAAACGAAAAGATAACTAAGGAGGGAGGTGGTGAAAATCATTTAAGAAAAGAAATGAGGAATTCAAACAAAACCTGAAAAAAGTGTTTTTGAACATTCCTTTGGCTGCTGAAACCACGACTTCCACGCTGATCTCCTGAACAACTGCATTTGATGCCACCCAGGCCAGCAGTGCCTGCTGCAGTCATGATTGAAGGCAGCCTTTAAGCTTCCCTGACAATGCATTTTTCTTGGAGATAAAAAATGAATGCTGCCAGCATGCAAATCTCTCTAAATTAGGCAGGGCCCAGCTTACTGGAGCAGTGATGTTTTGTGATGACAATCATTAACTTTAGCAGAAGAAAAAAGGATGCAGGAAAATCGTCTGAGCCACCGCTCGTCCCAGTTGGGAGTCCCTGCTGAGGGAAGCGGTGGGATTCGGCAGGCTGACATCTGAAATTACACCACAAGTGCAGAAGGGCAACAGAACAACGAGCTGTGGTCAGTTTCATTGCAGTCAGAGGCAAGGCACTTGGTCTTTCTGCAGCTCCCACACTGCACGTGGCATCAGTGGGGCTTTCCCCTTCCTAGTGGTGGACTGACTGCTGCTGTAAGAGCCAGGCTCCCAGTTCAAGATTCAGAATACTGATTTTTGGCAGAACATGTACAGCCAAGTCCTGAAGCAGACTGTGAAAAGAAAAGTTGATGGCACTTGGGCGTTTTATTGACCACTTACCTTCCCCTTTTGTGTTGAGTGGAACCTGGACAGAACCTCTCAAATGTCCCCTTCCAGAGGGGTGAGAGCTGACCAGCCTGTGCCACAACTTGCCTTTGCTTCTGACTCACCTTTGGGAAGACTTAGCAGGAATGGTTAAAGAGGTTCTAGTTCCTGGTTTGTGCTCTGGCCATGACCAACAACCCGGCTGAAGAACAGCTGAACTGCACACATACCAACCCAACTCCTCAACCTCCCCAGTTTTCAGCAGTAAAGTGAGTTGTGCATTTTCCTTAGTGTATCGGGCTGAGTAACATGCTACAGCCATCTTGAGCTATCTGTGCTTCCTCTTTACCCTGTTTCTACGCATGATACTGTCATGTTGTTTTGTGCTCTGATCACTGCTGTTGGACATCGGTTAAAAAGGAAACCTCTTGAGATGCCCTGCTGCAAGGTAAGCAGCTGTAGTCCCACTCAAACTAGACTTAAATAACAAATAAGGAATTAAAAAAAAGCAAACTATATTTAATATCTCCAAAATCCCATTTAGAATAGTTTCATAGAAACATCATTTTATCGTGCAATCAGGGCTGGAGGAGGGCAGCAAAAGAAGAGCGCGCCAGACGCTGCATCCTCCTAGGGCAATACGGAATTCAGCCGCCAAGTCCTCAGAAATTCTCCAGCAGGTCCATGATCCGCTTCTGCTCACTCTCCCGAAACTCCTGGTTCTTCCCATCCCCGATGTTCTCCGCGTACTCTGTGGGAAAGAAAGCAGACAGAAAAATGGACTTTGAGTAAGACACTAATGAACAACGGCCAGCTTCTCTTACGGAGGTATCACAGCAGAATCCAAATCTGTGTCCACTGCCAGCAACTGAGTGGGAATTTCTGTAAGGAGCACTGATGGATTTTTTTCCCCCGATCTCCAGGGTTAACGCTTTGCATAATAAACACCTACTGACCCCTCATTAAAATTTTGTAGCAAACAGAGACTACAGCAAAAACGTGCTGCTCTCATCATTACGCACCACGAGAAGCGAGCAGACACTCGGCAACGTTTCCCTTCCCGCAGAGTAACCACGACGAGAGGTGACGGCGCTGTTCCCAACCCTCACACTATCCTGCCAGGAGGAGCCCGCTGGCAGCTGTTTAAACCGGACAGCTGCAGTGCTCACCACTCCCAGCCCAGAACAGCCCTGGACACAGCTAGCTTTCCAGGTCCCTTCCAACACCATGCATCATCCAGGAAGGCCAGGCAGGAGCCAACGCACATCTGTTACCCTTTCCTAACCTTAGGTTTAGTGTGTCTGTTTCCCAAGCACCCTGAATTGGGATTTTTGTATAACTAGTAAAGTGGAGATCGTTCCTGAATCTACAAGTGCTTTTAACCCATAGGGAAGGAAACACACCAATTAGCTACAAAGCAAACTCCCTGTCTTCACCAAACCCCAGTCCAGGTGTTCCTTATCCATGGCCAAACACTGCACAACAGGCATTCCCTCCGCAGCTCTCCTTCCTGACATCCATTTAAAGCTGGCAGCTCTCATTCCCTTGCAGCCTTGCTCCTTCCTGCTAACAGAACCTACAAATTCAAAGATGGCTTAAAAGGAAAAAATAAAAAGCAGATTTTGAGCTGCAAAAGCAAGGACCTGAACAAATCTCAGTAAATCAGGAGCAGACTGCTTGGTTAGGCAGTGCTTCCCAGCCTCCACCTTCGCTCATTCTTTCCCTTCTTCCTAAACAAACAGAACAGCTTGTATTCAGCATCTGAATAGTAACTTGCTGTAGAAAGTTTGCTTTAATATTTATACGTTCAGCACTGCTACATGCCTCTGAGCTCCATCAAAGCCTTTATTATAAGAGCACTGAAAGGAGTGAGGACAGGGAGAAGTTAGCTGATGTGGGAGTCTCCCCCCCATGCGTGTACTCTCTCTTTCCACGTACAAAAAGCAGAATTCTTTGCCAAGGCCTCTGGGAGAAATCCTTTTAATATTTATAAACTGCTACAGTACCTGTAACAAGAGCAGGTGGAAAACACTAAGGTTTGCTGCAAGTGAACCTGTCTGCCTCTCAGTCCTGGGGAAGGGGGACGAGCGCAGGGAATTCTTCCTTCAGAGGGCGGAGAAGCTCTCCATCACACGTAAGGCAGGCAGCAGCGAGCTCACGCATCTGCTGCTTGCAGCTGCTGGAGCTGCTGGGGAGCGCTCGGTGAGCTGCCTGCCCCAGCTCGCCGAGCGGGGCAGGGCCCCGGGGGCAAGGGGCTGCATCGCAGGGGCCGCAGCCTGCTGTCGTCTGGTGGGAGATGAAATGCGGCGCGGCAGACACGGGGTTACTCTCCCAGGAAAACAAGCCGGCAGAGCCGAGCAGCATTTAGCTCAGGTTCTCCTGTCCCCTTCGGGCAGTATCAGAGCGCTTTCTGTCAAACAGCCTTGCCCCAACCCCGGGGAGCACGGCGAGGAGCAGGCTCTGTCCCCAGACGAGGCCTTTCCTGTGCTTTGTCAGAGTAAGTGCCTCTGAAACAGATGCAGCAACTACAACTGCCTTTGTTTATTGCAGCCCAAGGGCAACGCTTTCCTGGCTGCCGCTACATCTTGACAGCTCAGAGCACCCAGGCAAAAGGAGGGACTCCTCCAGCTGGCTGCCTGCTGGCAGCGCCCCGAGGGCCACGCTGGGCAGGGAGGGCTCTGCGGAGCGGCCGCGGGCAGGGGGCTGGTGGCCCAGCTGGGCCGTTTGCCCACCGGCCACTGAGGGCCTGGACCACAGCACAAGCGGTGGAGCCGCCACTAACGCCACTGCCCTTCTGTTGTCCCAGTAAGACAGCAACAGCAAGCCACAAGTAATTCGTCTTTCCCAAAAGCTCAGCATTTTTCCTCCTAAATATTTAGGTTGCAGAAGACTAACAGCCCGGTGACTCCCAAGGCAGACTGTTTACTGGGCTACAACAGTTGTTAATATTCATTTGAGAAGACCAGATAAAGCCCCCAGAACCAGGTTTAAAAAAAAAAAATCATCCAATGAGATTTTATGTATTTACTTTCTTATTTAAAATTCTACCGCTTCAGTGAGACAGCAAAAATCAAACGTAAGCTCCCTCTGCCAGCAGTTAAACAGAGTTTACACATTTCTGTAGCTACACAAAGGGAAAGGACCTAAGATTGGTTTCTGCTTCATTAGACAAAATACAATGGTTACAGAACAGGAAAAATCAATAGGGAAATATTGAAGCTTGTAATGGATATTGGAAGCTATAAAGCCTGCACATACTGAGGGACCACAGACGCCAAATTTAGCATCGTCCTTACAACATCCTTACCCTCCCTTTTTGATTACACACGCTGACAGGTTTGGTTCCGCGTTCCGTGGGTATCCCACCCAGCAGCTCCCGGACGTGCCCACTGCGAGGAGCCACGCGGCCACCCACACCCCACGAGCCTTCGTGGCCGCCCGGGGAGGTGAGCGCCTCGCTGCCTCGCGTGGGGGAGACGCAGACCAAACGCCCCCGACGCAGGCACGGCCTCCGGACAGGGATCAGCCTCCCTGCAAAGCGCCCTCCCAGCCAACGCGCACCGATCTGCCGTGTGCTGCCTAAGAACAAGCTAACTGTCCCACCGCAGGTAACGCCTGATCTTCAAGGAAGAGGAACTGTGGGAGGACTGGTCAGCCTGCAGAAACGCATTTAACGAGCCGTTAGTTATTCCCTGCCCGCTCCTCCCCCCCCCAGAAGTCCTACTGTAAGAAAACAGTCCTGCTTCCTCACTTGCATCATAAATGATTCTGAGCAACCCCAAGGGATCCATCAGCTGTCAGGTTGCCAGAGAAACACGGAGAATATGTAGGCCATAAAAACCTAACTAAAAAACCAAGCACCTAATTAGTATGCGAAAATAGAAAATAAAAACTGAACAAGAGTAAAACACTGAACAAAAAGTAAAAATAAGCCAGCCCTCATCTGTCCTGAGAGCAAGCCGGAAGCTGGATTAGAAATGTTTCAGCCAGTGCTGAAGGCTCCCAACATCTCAGTCACTTTGAAAATAATCTCCTACACTCCGCATGCCAGGTAATTTCAGGAGACCCCTAATGGCCTACAGCCCCTCTGGAAGGCACGCTTTCAGCGCCCAAAACCAAACAGGCGAGCTGCGTTCAATGAAACAGCTCTTCTGGAGAGGCTTATCTGTGGTATAACTTGATAAAAGCTGGTGAATCTACACTGTGGAAACACTGGAACATAAGGGTGTAAGTCCTAAAGAAGACTAAATGTCACCAGCACAGCCTGCAGGTAAGTTCTGTACCAGTCCCACCTGCCAGGAATCTTCTGGCACCACTTCCAGTGCTTCACAAGGGCCCACCAACAAATCCATTTCCGAAGTTATTGACAACTGTGAAGGCACAAGTCCCTAAAACTGACAAGTGTGACAGCTGGGGAAGAGCTGAAAGACAGCCCCAAATACTGTATCCATCACCTGTATTATTAACATGCCGTTCAAGGTCTCCTTAGGAAGTGAGCGTATCCCTGCTGGGACTCCTGAAATTGCCGTACAATCTGTACTTTTCATAAGCAGCTTGCAAGACATGATAAAGCCATAGAAAAAGTTTCACAATGCAAGTCACTGTCTGGGAAAAAAAAAATCAGATGAAATTTTAATGCAGCTGCCCTCCAGCTCGGGAAGGTAAGCTCAGGATGTAAATACTGAACATGAGGTGTGTGCAGACAAACCTCTCGGGTACCTGTGGCCCAGGTCAAGTGTGGGAATCTGAACGCGGTCAAGTGTCATGTCCTAAGTTGCAAATGGGCAGTTTGGAGGCAAGAATTGTTAAATACCATAACTGAAAGCAGAAGAGACATCCTCTCCAGTCCCACTCCCCTCCCTGTTCATCAGCAGGCATCAGCTTGAACTTGCTGGGAAAGGACAAGGGCCAAAGATTGCCTGTAGCTGCAGGTTATCTCTGTGTCAGAAAATCACTCCTAGTTCTTTATACCAGCTATCTTTCTCATCTCCTCTCTTTCCTGCATATGTGAAGGGAGAAAAACAACAAGATCTGCAAGAAAAAAAAGGCCGCCTCTACCTCCCACTGTTGAAGAGAAAAAAGAAAAGGCCAGGAGCACATCATTGTTGTTCCCTAAGAAAGCAGAGACATCAAAACAACGCTGCCCAGAGCCCAGTACCCCAGAGATGCTGCTGACTTTCCTTCCTCTTCAGAAGAGACACTCCTTACTCTTCACTGAAAACAGCACAGCCTCTCAAGAGCAGACACGGCCCCACACAGCCCTCTGCTAGAGCAGAGAGGCATCTCCCGGGGCAGCGGATCAGCGCTGCTCTAGCCACGTCTCCCAGCTCAGAGGGGGCTGCGGGGGGAGTCCCGAGTCCTGCCCTCCTCTTCCCTGTCCAATGGCTGCTTCTGCTGAAGGACAGCAGGCTACAGATGAGAGCAACAGCTCAAATAAGCATTGCTCTAATTCAACATAAGCATTCACAATAAAAAGCAGTACTTTAGAACCAGGATTGCAAATCACAACAGCTGCATTTTAAAGCTACAGAGGATACTTTAATGCTATAATCCACATTAATCTGACACTAAGAGCAAGACAAATACACCGTGGATACTAATACGGTGCAGATGGTAAAGTGCAGGACCATGTTAATGAAAGATGAGACTCCACTGTTCCCTCCTCTAGCATGCATATACACTTCGCTTAAATATTTACTCTAGTGTTAAAGTCAGCAGCCAGACCCAGCCAGTCTGCAGCTGATGGCAACAAAGCGATGTGGTGTTACGTGACCGCAGACAACACGCCTCCTCACTCCAAGGTAAGGCACGCCTCTTATCACAGTGATTCCAGCCCTGCCCAGATCTCAGAACGTAACCGCTGCATGAAGCTGCTCATGAAGTCAAGGAGAGTCACACGTGAAGGCTCATCCTACCAAGTGGTGACCATGCTGTTCCTGGTAGAGAGTGAGACACACGTAGGAATATCTGAACTCACCCTTTAGAATGTGTCGAACAATTTTGATGGAGCTGCCCCTCATGTTCAGAATCTGATGAACTCTTTGACGAATCTGATCAGGGACAGGAAACAGAAGGTAATCTTCAACATAAAACCATGCACAACCCCACTTTTTTCAACTTTCTTTGTGCTGCAAGCAGAAACCCCAAGCACCACAAAACCCAGCTCAGCCTTGCTAGCCCACAGTCCTAGAGCACCCACTTTTAAAAGCACTCAGGAATGCATGTGGCACGGGTACAAGTAACCACACGAAGTCACAAATGCATTGGTGACAGCAGAGCAGCAGTATTTTGCATAGCTTGGGAAAAGTCAGGATGCAGTCTGCGCCTTTGAGAGGCCTTCTGAGAGAACATCCTCTTCTGCTGCTCTCTCAGCCTTTCCATTTCAAACTGTACCTGGCAGACTGTATGAGCTCAGTGATAACCACCATTCTGTACCCACTACTGCCCTCCCAGCTGCTATAACTTCATGAAGTTGCATGGACACAAGCGCAGTAAGTTTCCTCCAGAAAGGGAATTATGGAAAGAGAGGATTAAGAGGTAATATTTGCAAGGATTTATTGCCTTGTTTGTGTCATGGATGGAAACACAGGTGACCTGCCAACCTTGTGTATAGCTTTACCTGGGGAACATTGGCATTACAGATCTCCGCCATGATGTAACAAATGAGCTGTAGAACAAAGAGACCAGCATCCAGGCGACGAAGATAGAATTCATCTTCCATGTCATCATCAATTATCTCTCCCCGACGTACCATGTCCTGTAAAGCAGTGTAAAGAAAAGGGTGTCACGACTCTCTCTCAAAGCACTTCCCATTAGCAGTGGCAAAACAGTGGTGATATTCGCTGTGGTGAAATGCTTTGCTCCCCCCAAATATGAACATCCATACATTTCTCAAAGAAATACTACTTTTAAAATGTAATTTAAATTCACAAAACATTTCATTCAATTTTGAAGAAGGTTTTGCTGTTGCTGGTTGACACGTGTCCATCTGCAATTGTAAATATTAACGTAAACATACAAATTACATTCCTAAACTGAGTGGTTACAGCCCGTGAGTATGAAATAAACCGCTGTTTCTATTGCTTGCCAGTTTTGTCAAAACAGAACAAACACCACGTTCTTCTACTGGCCATCTGAGGGTGCTGGTAAGCAGTGCAGAACATGACTCCAGCCAGCTCATTGACCTAGCAGGCTTCCAGCTTAATCACCGACTGACGAATGAGAAACCAGCTCTCAAAATTCTGCACAAGCGTAATTTTACCATTTCCAGCCCTGACCTCCCAACAGCATTTGGTAGGAAGACTGACAGGGCCGAGCCTCCAGCTGGAGCACGTTAACAGAAGAGCTCTGGTTTCTGGGGCAGTGGCCGAGGGCTCTTGCTGCTTCTCAGAACGCTGCCAGAGCTTCTCAGAGCGGTGTTTCACCAGAGACCTGCCCAGATGGAGTCCACAGGCAGAAGGCAGGAGGCCATTCCACCATTCGGACAGAGCACTTCGTTCAAAACACTGGCACAAGCAGCCCGGCAATAAACTGATCAGTTTTATCTGGAAAAAGGCCTACTTCGTGCAGAGCAAACCCACCGCTACTCTTCACAGAGACCAACAGACCAGAATAACTGATGTCACACACGACCTTTTGTGTTTTGGGGGTTTGTTTTTTGGTTTTGTTTTTAAATAAAGGAAACAGCTCGTCAGACCCTGCTAGCTTGCTGCAACTCCGGTTATTCATTATGCAGCAGTCTGGCAGGTGGGCACACACCAGCACAGCAATATTTTCTCATTAGAGCCATCACCAGCGAGCGCTGTACCTGTAATGCTCAATGAGGAGCCCTTTCTCCGCATGCACATGCTCCAGGCGAACACACACAAGGTGACCAGCACCAAAGCTGATTTAAGCTACCACATTTTCCTGTTTTATCAAACCAAAGCCTTTCATCTAGTTATAGGTGAAGTGTTTTAGGCACAAGAAGGAAAACTAATCCTGTACACTTCTCACTGGAGAGTGCAATAAATGCTCACTATACAGAAATCTGATTAAGTGACTTAGAAATGCAGCTGTTTATTGCTGCCTCCCAAAAGTGAGAGAAGAAAGCACATGTAATGAAATACTTTCCCTTTCCTCCTAGGAATGTAGCTTGCCAATGAAAGAACAAGTTTAAAAAGCAATGCCTAGTTACCAATGTCAGAAAGACAGCCGCATTGGCTGTACTACAGGGTGCTTTAGCATCAGATCCTTCAGACTCCAGTATCTGCATAACCGTGATTTACTCCATGCTTACAAAGTCATGGGCACAGGCATGACTGCACAAAACTTGCATGCAAGCTCCTGCCAGTAAAAAGAAATCTAATTTTGTGCAAGGAGCAACTTTCCCCACCCTGCATCAATGCCAAATTAAATGAATCTAGTCAAATTGGGTCTCTAAAACAAAACGTTGCATCTGGAAAGCCAGAGATAGGCAGCTATTCACTGAAATAGCCAAAAACCCCATGTGAGATAAAAGACAAGGCACTCATTCCCAAAACTCGACAGTGCTAAAATCCTGAACAGAAAAATCAACAGGCAAGGGTTTTGAACCGCCAGAGCAGGAAACAAAGAGCATTCCTGTTCTGTATTCTGATCCAAGCACGGTGATCACAGGAGCAGGATCCAGGCAACTGTCGTCTTGATTGCATAGCGAAGGCAGCAGTTACAGCAGCCCCTCTCGACAGAGAAGCACGAATATTTTGCACCAGTGAATTAAGCAGATACAAATTAGAAGACAAATACAGTCGTAGGTACCTTTTCACATTCCTCATTCCTATTTTTTTTTTTTTTTTAAAAAAAAACAACCTTTAAATGCTAATCCGCCTCCCAGTACAGTACCAAGCAGCCACCTTTCCACTTTGTCTCTTTCAAAGCTGTCAGGTTGCTAACCTCCAAATGAGCACTCAGATGCCATTTCTAATCTGCCAACAATATGTGCTGAGATGCCCCTTGCTGATGGGAGAGGACAGCAATGAGATGGGCTTCTGTGAAGCTAAAATGAGCTTCTCTCGCACTAATGAGGCAGGACTGACAGGCCTCAAGGTGTCAAGCAAAGGCCTAAACCTGGAGGTACAATGGATCTGCCGCTGCTATGCCAGAGACCACATCTGCTCCACAGCCACTGGACTGGGGCCCAGAAGATTTTCTGCATCCTTCCCCTTCCTTACATCTTACCTTTCCCAGCAAAACCCAGCAAGGCTGTGTTTCTAGCAAGAAAGCTCAAAGCTTACCCCAGCCTGTTGGCCATTTCCCAGAAAAGCTCCCAGTGCAGGCAGTGTCAACTCAGCCCCACTGAAAAACCTGCACACGCTCCTGTGAACTCCGGTGAGCTCTTTTTGGGGTGCACTGATACCTCCCCTGCCACCAACACCACGTCCTGCTTTCCATACAGGTCCAGGCAACTCATCCACCACTCTAACCTGAACTCAAATGCTGGGCCAATTCCAGTTAGGAGCCGCTAGGAGTTCCACCTCTCCCTGTCAGGGATGGAATCACTTAACTGTAGCACAATTAGCATGTAATTTCTAAGTCACTATAGCGCAAAGTATCTGCTGAGAACATTTTACTGAATAAACCCGTGAGCATCATTTTCCACTGAACTATGAAAATATTAAACCACCCTTGTCTTCTACCATTTTTAGGGATCACTAAGGCTACTGCTGCCACCTGTAATCCTGCCTCATTTGAGAGAGTTGAAAGCCACCGTTTTGCACCTTTTCCTGCAGAAAGGATTAAAGAATTTGAGAAGGGGACAAGATCCTTACTGGGTTTCATTACCTAAAAACTCTGAGAAAAGTGCTAAGACAGACATCAGGCGTTAGAGACAAACGCTCGCCTGGACTTTGTGCCTAGGTTTCAGGTAGCAATCAGGGTAATCATCAAGTTACCAGCTCTGATCACTTCTGCATAGCTCCCACAGCAGCAAATAGCTGGTTAACACCGAGATGAAGGGATGCTGTCCCTCTGCACCTCTTTCGTTGTCCAGATTCATGGTACAGCTTCATAACAATTGTTCTTCTTCAGACACAGCCGGCTTAAGAAATTCCTCCCTTCCCTTCTGTTCTCAACTATTTCCACGCCTTCCCTGCCAGTCTGAAGGGCTGAGCCATAAACCAGATCACAAAAATAAGCTAAGCTAAAGGAAAAAAAAAAAAAAAAAAAAGGAAAAGAACTGCAAGAGCGGGAGCTTCTTATGCCAGCTGCACTACTAAAGATAAAACTCCAGGTATGATACCTTCAATCATTCTTTGTGTAATCACGTTTCCACTTCTTGTAATGCAAGACTTACACCGGGATACTCTGTCCATCAGACTTGAATCTCTTTCCAGTATAGGCTGAACCTGTAAAATTTCATCAGGTATCTTTTCTTTCCCTGGGGGCAGGGAGAAAGGAAAGGATTCGTATTCCAGATTTTTTGGGGTACTATGCCCTCACCTCAGGAGGAAGGTCAAAAACCCCCAGGTGACAAAGCAGTTTCTAAAGGACCAAGTGTTCAAACGATCCACTTCAATGATTCATGTGCAACAACTACAAACGTTAAAGCAGCCCATAAATCCTGTCAAGGCTAACCAATTCCCTGCCCCGACGGACACAATGATGGCTTTTGCCTACTGCTCCGTGAGAAAACCGCTTGAGCCACTTCAGATCTCGGCAGACCGTTTCCCATTGACCATTGTAGGATGCTAAAAATCAAAGCAACCAGTAATTCCAGAAGTGTTGAGGTTTGTTCCTTACTTGGAATGTCGTATTTCATACACTCTGTGCCCAGTGCTCTAACCTGCTGGGAGATAAAGCAAAAAGTAGCACAGTGACATGCTTAATGTCATCTGCGCTGCTTAGAGGTGATGGGGATTGCAACTGGACAAATTTCTCGCCCAGTCCGGATTTCTAACCTCCTAATCTTTACTACCAGGCTCTGAACAGCTCTGCTTTGAAAAACCAATGTCCTTCACATGCAAAGTACCAATCTGCTTCTCAGAGGTGACATGAGCAAATCTCAGTGAAATGCTTTGATATTTTCTGTCGAAATACATTGCAGAAGGTCAGAGCACATATGGGATGTTTCTGCCAAATCCTATTATTAGCACTAATCGAAGGAAGAACCGCGATCCATTTATTCCAGCCATTCCAGCCTACAGAGTCCAGTCTACAGCCGGACAAAAGCACACCGGCCTTCCGGATGCAGGAGGAAAGTCTGAGCTCTCGTGTTTTCTCATTTATCAGTAAACATGAATGGGTTATTTTTAATTGAATTGCTTCTACGCAAGCTTCTTCACACTCAAACTCCCCTCACCCCTGCTCTGTGTTGGCTGCTTGCTACAGGTGTTAACATTTGCAGCCAACTTTAAGACCTTTTTGATAAAGGGCACATGCACTAGTTCTGCTCTCCATAGCCGCTGCCCATACGCCGAGATTTCAGCCAGAAAAATCAGCTCTGCTGTTTGATTTCTAAAACCCACACACTAACACTGAAACCTAGAGAATAAATAATTTCTGGTTCTGTTTCGAGGTGGATGAATGGAGCGTGGAGGGACAGCAGGAAAGGGTAAAGGCTGTTTTTCTTCGGGCCACTGTTCATTTGTGAAGCTGCAGCTGTCCGTATGGAGTCTGAATGCTGGCAGCAAAAGCAGCTCCATTCATCACTCAGCCTTTTGCTTTTGAGCAGCAGCATCACCGCTGAGCTCTGATGCCCCCAAAACGTTTGGCAGCGCCTGGAGAAGCAGCCTTGGCAGCAAGGGGACAGCTGTTTGTTGGAGCCCGGCAGGGGGCTGCAGCCCGGGCACGCTGAGCTCACCCGCGTGCGGGGACGGCGGCTGCAGTGATTACTCCCCGTCAGTGCTAATCAATCTCACACCCTCCTCAGCGCTGATACAGATAATCTTGTGGGAAGCGGGCCAAGCTTGCTAACAGCTCTGCAAGCTGCTTCCTGACTCCGACAGCTCATTCTCTTTTAAAAAGTCTGTTCCAGCTTCAGTTCCAAGAAAGTACTATGTGGTACCCGTGCTCCTGTCATTCAAAACGACTCACTGCTGGTGCCCAGAAGCACGCCAGGCTTGGGCTACAGCCTCATCTGTCTAATCAAAATAGAAGTTTTCTCACAGGTAATCAGAACTCCACAGACCAGGGCAGGAGGCCTCACGCATTACCATATAATTATATTTCAGTTCTCTCCATCCACCAAACCAAGCAAAATTTCAGACAAGTAAAAAGGAAGGTAAGCTGACTGAGGCCCTCTTGGCAGAGTTCACCACGAAATGTCCACAAGCACTTGCTGTACATAAGTTCTCACCCCATCTTATCTGAGGTACCAGAAGATGGAGAGCGGGGAAACAAAAGCTGAGAGAGAAGTTAGCACAGGTATGAAGGGATGGCTCAGAACAGTGATCTGGCTGAGCCAGCAGCTTTGTGCAGGTGACATGCCTGTGCAGAAGCACCACAGACACGGGCTAGTACAACTTAAGCAATACATACATGTTTCTCTCCATCGATCTTCTTATCAGCTGCCTGCATTGCATCCAGATACTTAAAATACAGCTCCATCAGCCTATCAACCTGCAAGGACAGAAGAGAGAGACCTAAGCAAGAGAAAAAGCACAACGCAATCATCTTTAATCCTTCATGTTACGCTGATCTTCTTCCAGCTGCAGTCTATGCAAAATACCAGGCAGTTCTGTCCCTCCCAGGAAGGGACGCATTAGAAAGATGGTACGAGTGTTGGACAGATGAGCACGCTCAGCCTGCAAGCACTGAACGTAATCCCGTATCACAAGATGGTCTCATCAGCTCCAGCTTAAAGGAAGCAAAGAGACGTGTCCCTAGCCCACTCGCTCTCCTGTGCTGTGGCTCTCCAATTCTCCTGGTTCCTTAAATGGGCTTTTCTGTCTCTGCTGAGTGTAGCCAAGCTTCTGCTACATTTGACAGACACGTCAGGGTTCTCCTGCTCTCCACTGTGTATTAGGCACCTTAAACTCTTTCCAGTAATGGGAAATTTTCTCCAATTGTTAAGGCAGGTTATGAAAAACACCTTTAAAACACACTAATGAGAAATACAGAGGAACCAGTATTTCTCAAGTGGTGGCATTTACAAATCCCCTGGAAATTATTGGTTTGCAAAAGCTGCTGTTTCTTTTTCATAGCTGTTTGATCTACCCACCACCATGTAAATATTTTGAAAAAAATTCCCAGATTATATACCACTGAAGTGATGCATTGTAGGGGATGAATGGGGAATGTTGAGTGTGTACTAAAGCAACTCCTACAATTTCTGCAGAAGAGCTTCACTAGAACAGGCTGGCACCTTTCCATGCTTCCCTGGCCTTGCAGAGCCAGCCGTTATGTGGTACATGATCAGCCCTCAGCTGTGAGGCACAACCCAGGACTACCCATGTGCAAGAGCACCAGAAAACAAGAGGGCACACGATGTAGGAGGCCAAGCACTAAAGGCATCGCCAGTTCTCCAGTTTGTAGAGAACAACAGGAACAAGAGAAGGATGGCGTGAGCGTGCAGGTCCCTACAGACAGGAACAGTAGCTGCTTTTTAGTAACTTAGTAAGCACACACAGGCACCCTGCCATTATCAAGCATCCTCTGAGTCCAGCAGCCCAGAGACTGCAGACACACGTTCCGCACACTCACCTTCTCACTGTCATTCTCTGTGAATTTATTCAGTAACCGTGTCCTCTGCTGCCCTCTCAGGTTTCGCAGAAGGGAGGCCAGGATGGAACAGACATGTTCTAGAGAAACAAAATGAAAATTGCACGCTGAGATCAGAAACAAGAGCTTATACTCTCTGTAACATGCCATTAAATTTACTACTAGCACTCCGGCACGTAGCTGCCGATAAGCAGAACCCAGGTTCCTTCCAGCACCAGCGAGCAGAGGCAGAAGAGCAGCAGAAGCAGCACGCTGCGGCTGCAGGGAGCACGGGGAGCTCCTCTCCCACCACAACCAGGCCAGGAAGGCTTCCCCGCACCTGCTGCACTACTTCTGCTACACGGACCCCGCTTTTTCCTCAATGACCTTGAAAAAAAGCGACTTACATAAAGCACAAATTCTGCTTTAGTTAACTCGCCGGGCTTGCAGGTGTCCTGGCAGCACACTGCTCTTTGTGGTCTGCACCAGGGGCACAGCGCTCTGCCTCTCCCCGGAGTTGTGGGACCAGGACGGAGCAGGGGCCAGCCCCCGCACAGCACCCAGCACATCCAAGTGGTGTTCAGGCTGTTCTATACCAGGGCCCGAACTCTCTGCTCCCCAGGTCAAAGGAAACAAACCGATCTTCTCTAAAACTACACTTTTACGCAAGGAGGCTGTAATGTGCTTCCTTAAACACAAACATTTGGCTTTCCTGGGCTGCAGTGAAGTACAGAAGAAAGCGCTTCTCCTTCGGTCGCTTCCTCAGGAGGATTCACCAGTTTTATGTGCAACTTGTACAAAACACACGCTGTTTCAAAACATTTCTCATCGAGTTCTCCAGTTACAGCTCTCACGCTTTGGCTCCACTTCATTTTGCCAGCAAACGACTGCCCGGGCAGGAGGAACCGACCGCCTCTGGGAAGCAGGAGGCCGGGAAGGAGCCTGGAGAGGGGCGTCCGCCTGCCTCCTGCCCTGCGGGAGGAGAAGGGCCACGACCAACACTCACCTGCACCCCACATCGCTCCTGGTGGGCACAGGAGAAGCAGGGATGTGAATCATTTGCAAAACGCATGCCAACATCAGAAACAATGCAGAGCATCAAGGAGTACATGGCTTTACTAATGGGAACTAAAACCCAGCAGCAAAGTGCAAGGCAAGTGACAGAAGCACGGCTTTCTCTGCCTTGCCAAAACATTTGGTGCCGCTTCCTGCCTACAGGTCTGCGTTAAATATTTAAATATCTAAAATGTAAGGCCTATATATTTAGAATTGTAACTTCTCTGCTTTCCCTCGCTTCAATCTTGATGACTAAGACTGACGAAGAATAATGGCCATAAAAGCTTCCTCACCTACAGTGACGGGGAGGGGAGAACAGTGACAGGATTTTGTTTTTGAGAGGAAAACACAACGTACAGAGGAAAGGGATCACCTCGTCGCCATCAAACCATTTAACGTGCATTTCCACAGCGCTGCCTAGCCTGGAGCCACGAGAGGCCTAGATCAATTGCATCAGCCTACGAGAACAAGTGGCATCTACGTGTTCGTATGGATCTGTTGCACTAACAGCCAGCTTACACTCACCGAAAGGCTGAAGTCACGCAGGCTGCTTGTCCAAGCCGTGGCTCTGCCCTCACGGCAGCACAGGTTATCTGCACACTACAGAGGGGCAGCGCCAGAAGAGCCCAGACGCGTACGCACGCACCCACCCACCCCATTTCATTAGCTACTTACAGACGCAGCTTCCTCAGAAACAGATTTCTGCCTGAGGTGGTGTCAATTTTTCATGTACCAAAGAGATTGGGAGAGCTGCTGGCAGGAGGAGCAGAGGAGATAACAGGTTTATCTGGTGGCCAGCACCGCTCGGCTGCTCTGTCATTTCGACAGGCTAACATGGAGGTGAAGGATGGCTCTGGCTACGGCACTGAGCGCTCTTGCTGCACTGAAAGTTATTCCACACAAACAGCTCTGAATTAAGTGTCTTCATTAAAAAACACTGTGAGAGCCTCCAAAGTACTTGCAAGCTCCTATTTCCTTAAGTATTAAAAAAAGATAAAATGAAGACTTTTTAAAATAAATCCCAACAGATACTCTGCTGTTACAGAAAGAAGGCAGAATCCCCTATTTCACACTATTTGTTTTTCCCCTTTTTTTTTTTTGGAAGTGTTTAGAAGTGTTGACAGTATTTTAGTACTAATGTCCTCACTAATTATACATATGTATTTCAATATTCCTGCACCAGGCGATGCATTTTAGCCACTGTTTTTGCTTTGGTGCCCCCGTGCAGAAGGTTATTTATTATACTGATACAATCTTTGAAGCTACTGAGAAATCTAAAGGAAGCGATGCAGGTTTTCTAAGAACGAGGTTATTCTTTACACACAGCATTCCAGAAAGTCCAGAAAACATCTATTTTCTGGTCAAAATGTTCAAGAAATATTCCTCAGCTGACTGATCAAGAAAATGCCTTCTTCTTGATCGGCTTCTTGAGAAACGCCCCAGTGGGGCTCCGTGCCCTCCCCCCGGATCGCCGTTGCGCTGCACACAGCTGCCCCAGCGAGCGCTGGCATCCACCAAGTACAGGAGCCAAAAGCAGGGCAAGGCCCGGGGTAAGAGAAGCGCTATGGGAGAAGCGGCTGAGCCCATTTTCAGGGGATTAAACGTCCAGCTGCACGCTCAGAAATGAGAGGCGTGAGCTGGAAACATGTGACTGCAGGCCTGGGGACCTTGCCACGCTCCCACAGACTGCACTGCTGCTTCCCACACATCTGCAAATTTGTAAAAGTGCATAATCACCGTGTTTGCTCTCGGTATGATCTTCTCTGGAAAGGGATTAGAGGCTGGTGCTGTTCTGAGTCCTCAGAAAGCCAAGCCTGCAGCTCCCCGCTGGGATCTCAGCCGATGGCAGGCCATGAGCACGGTGCCTCGGCCCCACGGACTCTGCATATTTGGGCAGCTTCCGAGCAATCAAATGCTCCAGCACCCAGCCCAAGTCCACAGCATGTGCACAAAGCAGGGTCTTTTTCATGGGGGGAAACAGACAAGGCCAAAGGAAAACGTTGCTGTCTAGCCCCAGTTTCTAAGAAAGGCTAACTGCACTTCTGTAAAACAAGTCCTGCTCAGCACCACCACCGATTCCTTTACCAGGAATAACTTACCACCTGGCAGCCAGTACACATTAAGAACTCAGCCAAAAAAAGTTGCTTCTCTTCTATTAACAGGCAAGGTTATCATCTTCCCCACCTACCAGTTCACCTGCGTGTACCCGAATTCTCCGCGGCGCCGACCCCTCGGTGCAGCGCAGCACGCAGCCACCGCCTGCTCTCGGCAGGTCGCCCCACGTCTGCTCACCCTTCTGCGCCAGCAGCTCCCCTTACACCAGCAGCACCTCGGGCTCTCGGGAGCCCTTCCCTCTCCAGACAGGCACGAAGACTTCAGAATGCGAGCAGTGTTTAAAACACCCTAATTAGATCGATCTTGACTTCGGCTGCAGCGTGTTGGAATACAGATTAATCTATTTCATGGCTGGCACTGGCAGCTGCAGCAGCAGGAGGTCCTGTCAAATCAAGCCGTAACATTACACTCCTCTGCCTTTATCACCCCCCAAAGCTCCCTGTGTTTTTTTGGCTTCCACACCCGTTCAGAGGGATGCCCGCCTCGCAGGGGGGCAGCCCTCCGCTCCCCAGCGCAGGCTCCCGGGGCAGGAGCAGCGCTCACGGCTGCGAGGCAGCAGCAACAGCCGCTGGGTGGACAAGAGGGGTGTTGTGGTGACCCCACCAGGATACCTCTAAGAGCCTTCTGTCTTGTAAAGACCTCCTGAGATAAGCTGAGGTTCCTCACTTGAAGCAGAAAAGTGCAAGAATAAAAAAGCCACCTCCTTCGGAAGCCTCCACCCTTCACGCACTGCAGCGCAGCAGGCTGTGGCTCCAGGTTTGCAGGGAAAAGCTGCACGAGGAGCCTGGCGCATGCCAGGGCCAGCCCCACGCCGCTAACAGCTCTGTTGGGCAGCGCCACAGCCCGCTGCCAACGGGTGTGCTCCCAGCGAGAAGGGGGCAGCCACAGCGGCAAAGAGCTCAGCTCCGTCTGCACAAGGGTTACCTGCCCCTGCTCTGCCCCGACAGGGCAGAGGCCTTGCTTCGCTGTTAATTACAGAAATGTTTGACCTTAACTTCAGTTCAGCAGCCCATTTCTTCCCTGGCCATCTGAATGCAGCCGAGCAGTTCTGCTTACACAGCCCGACGCCTCTCCTAGGTGTTCATTTCGGCTGAGCACCGGATGAAAGAACGGTGTCTGCTGCCTGACAGGTCTTTCAGTAAGGACACTGGCGATCAGGTCATTTTTCTGTTCTGCCTTTTCACTGCTCCACGCCAGGGGAACTTATTTCTGCAGCAAGCATTCATTCCAAGGGGCTTTGCTACCTTTCAGCGCGGGTCATGCAGGAGTAAAATTGCATTTACTAAGAAACAGATTTTGCTGCTGCTGTTTTTTAACGCGTACAGCTGGCCAGCTCCAAAGAAGGCTTCCTTTTTGCTGGAGGGTGAACAGGCAAAAAAACCCCGAGATAGGAATTCTCATTTGGAAATTGGCTGAACTAATTCTCAGGTTATCAAATTAAGCATTCCTAAGTAAAACTGACATCTAGGACAGGAGAAGGCATTTAAATTAAGATGAATTGAACAAACATCCTTTTATAGTTCATTAGACTCTCCAAGTGAGCAAAACTAGATGGCAAATGGCTGTACAGAACGGGCAGAGCACACGGGCTACGGCACGTGTTATGACTGCTTCACCACAGCCTTGCTAACTCGGAAGGAATTTGTGCTTTCTCTCCATTTTCAGCTCGCTGAGTTAATTCGAGAACTTCAAGTTAGTACCAGCACTTCGATTCCACTGCTGCTCAGGAAGCCCAGGACTGCAGATCCTGGTACCTTTATGGGCAGCTCAGGTGCGGCGCTGTGATGGACGAGGCTTTGGAACGCAGCCCTTCGTACGGCATCAGCTGCATTTCCAAATATACAACACAGAAGCGTTATTTCAAATCTTGCCCCAGATTTAGAGTTGCCCAGAGCCAGCAGCACGTTTATCCCCTGCACTCGCACGTGCTAAGCACTCACCTCCTTGCCTGCCCTGCCTTCCCACGGCATCACGGCAGCCAGGAGCGTGCCAGGCTGCTCTGCTCAGCACGGCAGGACCCCCGGCAGGGCGCAGGGCCGCCCACCTCGCGCCAACCACGGGCAAACTCCTCACCGCAGCTTGGCCCCTGCCTTTCGCTCGCTGCTCTGTACCGGCAGCCCACGTTACACCATGGTTACACCATACGTTGCTCGTCGCAGACACAGCCACCACCAAGAGCCCGCTGCCGGGCTGCGCTGTTAAAGATTGTTAGAAAAATTTCCCCTTCTTTTTTCTTAATTATATCACGTACATAAAAGCATAAATATGTGCAGTTTGGATTTACATCATCCACAGTTTCCCTGGAGAAAAATGATTTTTCAACACCAACAGTGTCTAAAATGTGGTTATCCAGCACTGGCATCTTTACGTTAGCTTTAAAAAATAGAAATACATTGCAAAAAAGTTATTTTTTTTATCAAATTTAATTTGGATTATAAATTTTCATAATGAACAAAAGCTGAACAAGTCGCACAGACTTTTTTCAGTAGGCTGTGCATTATTTTCACACATTTGAAACACCACCTTCAGGATAATAAGGTAAGCATTATTTCTGACACGATCTCCAACGTAAGCAGCAACATCACTACAAATAAAAACAAGGGGAGCGTTTTCCTCCCATCACCAGACACAAACCCCAAGCGTCTGTCCCGACAGCATTACAGTGAGCACAAATTCCCTAGAATTGCTTTTTAATAAATATGAAGCCTCTGCTACAAAGCCATTCCAGCTGAACCTCTAACGGAATGTGTTCCTCCATTCGACGCAGACTGGAACGCTCTCCTAGGAAAAGGAGGATTGGTCACTGTTATTATTTTTTTCAACAGTCAGGGCACAGGCTGAAGTTTTTATGGGAAACGGTACCGAGAGCAGACTGACTACCAGCATTCTTTTTGCTAAAGAGATATGCAGAAAGAAACGTGTCCCTTGAGCCACGCCAGCCCAGAAAGCAACAACTCTGTCACACGAGGCTTGTACAATTTCCTCCAAAACCAGCGGCACCACCAATTCTTTCCAGCATTGCCGTTCAACAGTGGCTTGCGACATCCAACTGCCACCCAGCAGTGCCCCCCAAGCACAGAGAAATTATCGTATTGCCAGTGACAAAGTAAAAACTTACAGTGTGCTGCTTACACACAACAGGACAATGCCTGTGACAGGCTCCGGGGGAGCCCCGTTACATGTCTCAATTAACTCCCACTGTCGGAAAGCCAGTAACTCACCTGCCCAGTGATGCAAAACACAGAAAATTGGACTTGCTACCACAGCATCTGAGAGAGTTTACTTTAATAAAACGGATTTCTGGACTCATACTAATGTCCTCCCTTTCTTCTGAATATTAATGAGATGGAGATAAGATATGAAGACCATTTGCACAGACAGCTCCATTTCCCTGAGGGCAGATTTCCCTTCCCCCCATCCCCAAAATAGTTCGGAACCTGACCCTTTTCTGGCTTCTCCAACTGACGCCTAATCCTCACAGCAGCCAAGACCGTGCACGATGTCATCAGCAGTCTCAAGATGAAGCAGACGAGACAGATTAACGCACTTTCCCAAACCAAAAAATTAAGTCAATGACATGGGCCACAGACCCACATGCAACTGCAGGCTCTGCAGTCTCACTGCCCGAACCCAGACGCACCCCAGAGCATTTCTCCCTCACCACTGCCTGTTGAGGAAAGGAACGCAGCGCAGGAGTGCCAAGGCAGCCGAAGCCAGCACCCTCTGCGTGACCCACCACCGTGGCTGGCGCTGGGCTGCAGGTCTGGCCCCCTCCCCGAGTGCCAGGAGAGCTTCAGCAGCCCCTGTGTGCGCTCGCAGCTCTGCCACCTCTGTGTCAGCCCCGTGGAGCTCAGACATGGAGCTTGTCTCTGCAGCACCACCACCTAAGCGTGCCTCCCAGGAGCTGTCTTGCCAAGCCACTACCTCCATCCACGTACCGTTAGCACCTTTCTGATGTTGGTGCTCTGAAACAACGTACTGTTACCAGCTCACCGCTGGAACTTTTTCAAAAAAAGAACCACTTGCTGAATCTGGCACTGCTCTTTCTCGCCACCCCATCTTCCAGGAAGGAATGGAAGAAGCCTTGGCCCACCTCCACCAGAGAAAGAAGATGCTCGGTCCCGAGGGGCAGCGTGTGGGCTCAGCCCAGCTCCAGTGAGGTCTGCAGGAGGCATCACCGCCACCCTGCCTTTGCTCCTGAGAACATGGGGACATCTGGCTATGGCTGTACCGACACGGTGTCTGGGTTTAGAGCTCCCATTTTGCCTCTGTTTTCCAGACATTTCTCCTTAGTTTGCTGCAACATTTAAGGATGGATATTAGACAAGCCTGAGACACACTCACACCTCTTCAGCTTTTGACAGTATTCATCCCTTACAGAACCAAGATGAGTAATGAATGGGCACAAGATCTCAAGCATCATTGGCAGTACCTAAAGTTTCTTCCAAGTAGTCAAGTATTAATAAAATGAAAACAGAGATGTTACCAGAAGCAGGCATGGACTGACCCTAGATTCAGTTCAGCACAGGGTCCTGCAATAATACTCCACAGCAGATTTCTGTTAACAGTTTTCCAGGGGAAAGAGGAAAAAAACAGAAAAAAGCCAACTTCAAAAGTGTGCAGTTATTTCTGTAATGCCTGATGTTCATTGAGTCACACTTCAGTGCCCAGAGCCATGAAAACACTGCTTTTGAGGTGACATTTGTAGTTGCCTCATTACTCTTTTCAAAAGAGTTTTGCATCAAAGAATCAGAGCTTCAAACAACAGACCCTACAGGAGTAAAATAACTTATTAACAGCACATGAAATGGAATCGCCAGGAACTGCCGATACCAAAACAAGCAGGGCAAGTGTGTCATCAACAGCCAGTGCTGCAGCAATGAACGGCAGGCTGCTCTGGACGTGAAAGCTGCAGGAAGAGCAATGGGAAGACCAGCGAGTGCTCCTTGCCTCCTCCCCGGCAGGCACAGACACCTACCGTCATTGGCCTCCCCCACGAGAAGGATCTGCACACAGGCCTACCTTCATGCTCTTTTTCAGTCGTTCCAACTTTCTTTATTTTCTTGGGCGATTTCATGAAGAGGGGGAAGATGGTCCTCAGGCCAAGAATGTCAACAAATTTGTGACAGTTGTCTGTGCCCTCGGGACCAATCATGGCATGATCCAGCACCTTCAGGGCACTGCTGCGGGAAATCTTCTTCTCTCTGTGAAGAGAAAGCTGCAACTTAAACTTTTCAGGGACAGAAGGAGCTTTGAACTACTCTACTTCAAAGAGACAGCGTAAAAAGGAAACTGAAGTGACAAGGGAAGTCACAAAGAGTCTGAGTGCGAGCTCTAAGCAAGATTTTCCTCAAGGAGCCAAAATATTATATTGACAAATATTCTTTTCAAGACTGTGGCTGAAGACAAACTATTAGCTGTGCTATTTCTTATTATTTTTATTTTTTATTTTTTTATTTATATATGTATTTTTATTTCTCAGTTATTAAGGAAGTTATTTTTTTTTTTTTTTACCACCTTACAAACATTAGCACAAAACAGGCAGAGGAGACTGGGTTGGGTACACAAGACAAATACTGCCAGACCAGAAGGATCGGGGCTTAGATTTAGCTATAATCCACTATAATAAAGGAGTGTGTTTGGCAAGCACAGATTGGAGGTCTGCTACACTGAAGAAAACCCTTCTCCAGAAGGCATGGTCAGAGGGAGGCAGAGAAACCCTCAGCTGTTCTGTTCAATGTGTATTCAGAGTACTGACGCTGGTAACTGGTGCTGATAACACACAAGCAGTCTGTTACAAATTCTGTACCTCTCAAATCAGGAGAGCTTATAATTCACCCAGGAGAAAATATAAAACCTCGAGAACCTCGACCCGAGGCAGCAGGTCCTGATGCACTGCACAAAGTGGGCCAGGCGCACGCCAGGAGCCCAGCGCAGCCCAGCAGAGCCCGGCCGCAGCAGGAGGCCTGCAAGCCCATGGCCACCCCAGCTGCACGGCAACCCCCTTCCTTTTCTCTTTGGAAGAGAATTTGTTCTCTAACGACTATATAACTGTGTGCATTTACAAATCAGTCCCCACAGAAACAAGCCACTGAGAGACAGCAAGAGCACAGCCACCCCTCCCCTGCCTCGCAGAGCCGGCCGCCGGCAGGTCAGGGAGCTGCAGGGAGCTGCAGAAGATGCCTTTCCTTTAGAAACCTAGCTGCCTGAACCTGTAACAACATGCAAACTAAAGCAAGCATACATCAACACGCTAGCCCAAAAGAACATTCCTTTGCCCAGCAAAACCACAGCCGCTCTCAGCACGCACCAGGCAGTGGATACGCAGTGGCGGCGCAGCGGCGAGTGCGACCCTGGGCTCTGCAGCAATGAGCAGTGCGAGGAGGAGGCTCAGCACCACCTCCTTCCCTGTAGAGGAAGCTAAAAATAAAGTACTTCTCAGGCTAGACAATATAAGAAATGTTTTCAGGGGAAGTAATTGCATATTGATCAGCATTTAGGAAGGTTGCACAGAGCTGATCTCTGGAATATTCATTGGGTTTAAGTTCAGGCTTTTAGAGATCAATAGCTGCTTGACTGGACTGTCTAGAGTTGATTTTATTTGAAATATTTATTCTGCTGGAGGCCAAGCAGTTTATCTTAGTCTTATCTGGGTTTATTGAAGTAACTTTTAGCTGAACACTAATTCAAAGACAAGCATACGCAAGTATCACCAAATGCAGAGCGACCTCAGTCTTAATAGAGAACTCCAAATTACAACTTTATTTACTAACCATTGTTTCCTCCTTTTAATACCCCTGTGTCTCAGAGAGCTCTTTTGGTACATTTATTATTCCAAAAAGAAAGGTGCAAACATTATTTGGACTTCCCGTAGTAGCATAACACAACCTCTTGCTTTCCCAAATACTAGCAAAACAAAAAATGCCAGACTTAATGGGAAAGCGCTGCATAAAATGGTTCTGTTTAATTAACCAGAAGATTTAGTAAAGAGATAGTCGATGTTTCCATGGGGTCATTAGGAACAGCAGGACAAGAAAGCATATGAGGATTTTAATAATCATGAAAAACATATCCTGACACAGCTATAGTCAAGCTTTGGGGAACAGCACAGAGTTGTCCATTTTCACCTTGTTTTTTCTGTACAGGAGCAAATGTTTTTGTGAGGGTCAGGAAAAGCGACTGAATAGCTTTAGAGCAGGAGGTCACGTTGCCCACGTGATGCACTCTTCTATAGGCTCCCTTTGCTGCATTTATCTGTGTGCATACAGATACACTTTCGGTTAATAACTGGGAAAGCCAGACATCATTTTTCCTATGCAAGAGAGAATGTTCTTGACACATCCCCTGGGAAACCAGGGGCTGCATCCCCTCCAAACCCTAACACAATTTTACAGTGAAAGCAATAAGCTGCCTGTCAGCACTTGCAGGAGAACTGACATTAAAAGCCTGCTCTTCTCTCTTTGGGCTTTATAAGGCAAACTGCATTTAGGTTACTAAGGCAAGGCTGAGGGCCTGAGTACTGCGAAGTGCTTCCTGACCTAAAAAAGAAATATTGAATTTAATTATTTATGACGTTGATAAACTTCCCACTGGTGGCTACCAACCTGATGAGCTATCTTATTTTTGATAAAAGCAATACATAAAATCCGTAAGCCCCCACTGCTGCAGAGATGCCAGTCAAATAATTGTATATATCATTGCTCTCGTCCTAATCCCAAACCGTCAGCTCCATTCCCGCAGCTGCATGCTCCATCCTTCCTGACTGGTCTCCTCCCAGCCCCCTCTGCTGAAGCTCCATGCTCGATAGCCCACCCAAACTCCCCTCGACACTGCAAGTCCGAGTCCTGCGCACCACGTCCAGGACATGGCCTGCTAGTCACCGATGCAAAGAGCAGCCACCCCCCAGGCTCCTTTCAGACGTTACCACTTCCATCCATAAACGAGAAGTTCAGGCACGGCAGCATCTTGTGCTGATGGCCACACGTCTCAAGTCTCAGCAAAACGGGAAGGAGTGCTGGAGTGCTGTTTTCATTACTGTCTATAGGAATCTCTTGAGCACGTTAAATGCTCAGCTGAAAGCTGCTATGCTTCCCCGCCGCTCCGGGTGCGCGCCCATTAAAAGAACAACTTGGCTAGGTGTATTTAGTAGCACCAGACACAGAATCCTATGTTCTCTAAGACAATAATGGAGATACAAGCCTGATATCTTTATTCCTGCACAGCTTATCTGTCTCGCATGTCAATAAACTTGCAACTTTGCTTATTTGTCCTTTCATCTCCATGGACTATGGTGTAATGATTAACCACCTTCAAAGTAAATACAAAAACCAGCAGATCTCTCCCCGTTTTCAGAGGACACGGACAGGAGAACTGCCCTGTTTGTGGGTAAGGAGGTCAATCACGACTGAGTGACTTTTCTATTTGCTGTTGTTTATCATGAAGGTATGAAGATACAGAAGTGTAATGCTCCCATGCTGTTCCCTAGATACCAATCACACTGCACTCCTGATTTGCAGTGCTAGCCTGCAGGTACTGTTCAAGAACAAGGACCAAGAAGTTTACTCTGTCCAACTAGGCTCTGCTCTCTCTAGATCGGATTTGCAGCATGGGACAAGTCAGTTTTTTTAAAAACAAAACCAAAACATATTCAGGAAGAAATTTTCCAGCTGGGATTCTGATACAGAGAATGGTAAACAGAGTCCAAAAACGAGGGAAAAGCTATTAAGAAACAGAAATATTAAGTCCCACCCACATGGCACAAGAATTCCAAGTAATTAGTTCTGCAAGGATAGCTTAGCAGCTTAGTACTCGAGGCAGAGGGAGGCTTCCCCTCTTGTCCTTAGTTTTGGAGCTTTTCTTTAATTAGCTTCAAGAAAACCCAGCGTTCCTATTTGACTAATCCACATTCAGTTATTTATTCAGCTCCCTGCTGCTGCACATTACCCAGCCATGCGCTGCAGGAATACATCACTTCTTGTTGGTGTTTGCTAAGCAGCCACCGCATGCAGCTTAGCACACCAGGGAAAGCAAGACAGAGTCCCACTGTGCCGCGTCCTGAGGACGTCTCCTCTCAGAAGATGTAAACCAGTATCCATCTAGGAAGCAAAAGCGAACACAGCGGAGAAGCCCTGGAGATTCGTGGTGTGACAAAAGACGTCACGAGAAGAAATGCATACTGATGCCTATTTCACAAAAGGAAATTTTGTACCAACATCCACAAAAACCCACCAGCTCAGAAGACATAACACAGTGAATCTTGAACTCGAGAACCAAAGGAAAAAAAGACATTCTCCTTGTGGAGATCCAGAAGTTCTCTCTTACCCTCACAGGGGCCTTTTCAAACCTTAGAGAATTAGTGGCCTGACCTATAACATTCTTTCATCTGGGCGTCTGCCACTGCACCATTACTTTCCAGTAGCCATTATTATGGTAACTCCATTTCTTATGAAAATGAGAAAAGTGGAGTTGGTATGTCTGAAAAGGTCAAAGTAGCATGCTGAAAAGACAAACATGCTAGCACGTGAATTGTATAAACAGAAAAATACAAACATCTTGCTAGAGCATGTGCTGGTACCTCAGAAGCATGCAAGAAAATCACAGCTGTACGAGTACCTGAGCATCAGATTCATCAGCTGCAGGCCCTCGCCTTTCAAGAAGCGATCACGATTGGAACTGAGCATCAGGCAGGAGCAAAGAGAGTCAAACAGGTTCTCCATCATTTCCTGTTCTTCTGCTGTACTGGGGTTGTGTCGTTTAAACACCTGCAGGACAAAGAACACAAAATTTCCCCAAAATGGAGGGCCCAGTTTGGTCCACACTGTTGCAGAATATACACAAACGTTTTGCATCACAACCTTCAACACCTGACAGACGTAAGCCTGCCGCCATCAGAGCAGCAATCACACATATCACCGATTGCTCTCTTGTAGCTGTGCTGCCCTTTTTGCTGTCCTGACTGTATCCCAACAGATGTTCAGCAGTCTAACGCATGACTAGAAAGACAATACAGGGCCTCCAAAGGGAGAGGCAAATTCACTGATTACACAATTCACAGAACTATGCGGATAAGCTTGTTACAAGAGAACACCTAGGCGTAATGCACACCTGAATGATCTGCTCTGCAGCACCCTAATGGAGTGCCGGAACTGTCACCTGTTCAAGAAATGTAAGTGAACAAAGAACGTTTTACCTTCAGGTAGCTCAATAGCAGAAGTAATGCTGCACAGTGCTTGCAGTGGAAAATACTAAAGATGGACAAATTCTACCCTTCTCTCCAACCCTCCACACAACTATAACAAAATAATGTAACTTGTGTGTACTGTGACATTAGCATCTGTTAAACAGGGACTGACCTCACTTAGCATGGACAATACATTTGAGTGGAAGTTCCTCGGGGACCATGCCACCACTAAACATTAAGCATCACCATGTTTTGTTATCTACAGATTCCTAGGACAGCGCTACACCCAGGATCCGCTCCACTTGCTCACAACCAGCCTGCGAGTCGGTTGAGGATGTATGTGAATTACTCACAGATAACTGCTGAAGCAGCACATCGATCCCATCCAGCTCCCCGAGCAATTCTCTGTTGTCTAGACGGGAGTTGGGGGGGAGGGGGGAAACAGAGAGAAAAATGAAGCTAACTGTCAGATTTTACTGCCATCTAACACTGATACATCAGCAAACAAAATCAATATGGCTTGACAGAGTACAAAAGCTGCAGAAAAAAAGAGGGCGCATGCGTACAGGAGAGAGCATGCACAGGAGAGAGCACAGGCAAAGGGGAGCCAAAGGCAAAAGAGTGCAGTCATGATTTGAAACAAGCCTGGAGCCTATCCTAACAGAATATCAATACCAGAGGCATGTCTCACCATCATTATTCTGGAGCAAAATAGCCAGCACCTCACTGCAGTACAGCTTGTTGGCATCAAACGGCATCTTAGCCTGTTGGTGGAAGAAGGAACAAGAAAAAAGACTCATCAGGGCACTGCTCTGTGTTCACTGAATCTGAAGAACACACTGATCAAATCACTGAACATGTGAGCAACACTTTAAGCAAAATACAACAGCAACAATTCTGCAGTATGACTCAATGTCCAAATAATATTTTTTCCTGATGCAGGGGTGACAGTGTGTATATGTGTCCACACATGTATGTCAAAAACCAACTCTGATCCTTCGCATTATCCTACATATTTACAATTGCCTGAATTGACTGAAAAAAAAACTCAGGACAGTCTCCAGCTGTCTCCTTCCGAGACGTTCTCCATGATATTACACGTTGTGTGTACATGCATGGGCTCCTCCCTATTCTGAAAAGGAGCACCTGCCACCAAAAATGGAATTTCAGAAAACACATCACAGTAACATTAAACAGCAGCAGTCCCAGTTCAATGAGGACCAAACGTTGCAATTGGCTTTAGCCTGCACAGTCACATAACATTCATTTCATACATTCCCTCCATTAACCAGACAAACTGGTTTGCAGTTACTATAAAGAGATTAAAAACCTTAAAAATCATCAGTAACCAGCTGTTTGTATTCCACTCTTCAAGAAAAAAAAAAAAAAGACAAAGTAGTAAGTACTAGGCTTAACACATTCTGGTTGTCAGCCCCAGTTTTTCCCTCCAACACACAAGTACCTGTGTACTTGTGTACCTGCAGCCTGATTGAGTAAACCTGGCTGCCCCAGGCTACGTATGGGCCAATTATCTCAGCCAGCTACCAAAGGAAAGGTCACAGTACACAAGTATCCTGCAACAAAAACATGAAAAGCAGGAAGATCCCAAATGCCACGAATATTGACTTTAAATAAAGCTTTCATTGAGAACAATCCCCAAGCGCTCTGTAGATGATGGTGTTTATAGCAACCACGTCTCACTGGCACGAGAGGGGGACCGGGCAGGTGCCCGGTGCTACACAAACCTACCTGCTGCCATCACAGCACGTACAGACTGCTGTTGTACAACAAGTGTTAGGAAATAACGTCCTGTTCTTTCAAGGCTGCACAAAACACCATCAAACCCTGCTTGTGTTTGGAGAAAGGAGCTATTAAGCTTCTCCATCTGAGCTTTCTCAGGCAATTCTGACAGTCAGAATACAATTATGCAACTTGAAATGTAGTCAGAAAACAGAAATTCACACACTGTGCCGTGTGCCAGATGTCCTCACCAACTCCTAGACAGAAACCTGATTTTAAAAATCATCCTAAAGACGGTCTTCAGCAGCGCAGTGCTCTACGCAGATGCTGAGATACTGGTTTAATCCTAAACACATCTGTCAGGGCGAGAGATTCCAGACCAAGTGCTGCCAATAGCAAAAGCTCCTGGGCAAGGATTTTATTAGCCTGCATCTCCCCACCATGACAGCTTGTAAGCAAAAAAAAACGCGCTGCCTGATCACACTTCCCCAAACCCAGAGGGAGTTAACACATGCCAGAGCAAAGGAAACACACACGTTCAGCACCAAGTTTCGCAAGCCTTTAACATTCATGTTCTGCTGCACCAAGCAGGGCAATGCAAGTTGTGATTATTTTGCTTTCCCATGTTTTTAAGCCTTTCAGCTCCAAGAGTAATTATAAAGCAGACAGCAGACCTACACTCAGTACATACCTGCCTGGAATAAAATTAACTTCACTTTTTGTATTTAAGCAGAAGGAATATAATTATGTTACTACCTGTAGTGAGAAATTATAGGTTATTTCTGCTAACAAGTATACGAGGGGCACAAAGGAGTATCTGCATGATTACAAAGCTGTTAGAATATTTTTGTGATTCGGAGGTCACGCTAACCGTACAGACATTGAAATGGGGAAGTGCTAATGCCTTACTAAACAAGTCAGGAGAAAGCAAGCCCAGGATCTGTTCTCTACATTTCCTTCACTAGCTCTGTAAGAGAGCTGAACTACCAATTCCTTCCCTAGAATACTTTTCCAGGGAATGTTTAGGCATCTTTACTCAGAAGACAGAGTTAAACACTGCAACTCACTACCACAGGATGCTAAATATATTAACAAGTAAATGTGAAATCAAAAGGCAATTAGATGAGCTCAAAGAAAAAGCCACCGCCGGTTAAAGACGCCTCTAGAAATCAAAAATGTGTTAGAGATGTAGCAAACAAACCCATAAAACACGTAAGCTTCCCTGCTTACTGATCAGCTTTTTACATTCCTGCAGGTCTTAGCCACGGACCAGAAATCCACTCTACAGGGATCGTACAAACAGAGAAAAGACACGCTCTGCTGTATGAAGCTTACAGTACAATGACAAGACCCAAGTACATCCATTTAAACTAAAAACGCAGCAAATGCCAGCTTGATTTTTGTGCCTAACTCAGCTTCTCCACCACACACACGAGCGCACGTGCAACCCTGGCTTATTTTAAGCGATGTTTAAAGTTCACACCAAGTGGCTTACAGAAGGCAGGCACTGGCAGCATTCCATTGATGCCTGAGCTAGGAACGCTAAGGTAATGCAGCTACGTGGGGTAACCAGATCGGTGGCTGTAGCCCACGTACTGCTTTGTAGTGCTGTGAAGTCTCTGGCACTGCAATAAAGGGAAGACCACAGTTCTTTCTCATGGCAGGATCAAGGACACGGTAACAAAGAACTCCCCAGAAACAAGCAAAAAACAAAGACATCCAAGAGGACATATTACAGATAACTTCACAGGCAAACACTGCAAAAATGAGACAACTTCTCAGGGACTTACACCACAACCTGTAGAGCTACTTACACATAAAGCCAGCTCCTCTGATGCTGCTACTTTACAACAAGATAGATGGAACATACAAGTTTGATGGAATGCTATCTCATGCACAGCAGCTTCCGGACCAGTGGTTTGTCAGTTTTTATTGTGCTATCTCCCAGACATTAACAGAAAAATAAGCTCACCTTCAGCCTCTTGAGCAACCACTGCATGAGGCCCTGCTGCGCAGCTTCTGTGCACATCTCTGGTCGGAACTCTGCCATGTTCTCCACGATCGCTGAGAGGAAAGGCACAGAAAACATGCATTTCTCCCCATTCACAGTTCAGCTTACACTTGTATCAACACAGCTTAGCCAGATCCTTTCTAGGGCCCCACTGTTCCTGTTAGAGTTGCATACTCTTTGCAACGCTATATTTTTGAGAGAGGCTTAAGCTGGGGTGTATGACACTGTTTTGGACAGTGTGACACCAGCTCTTGCTGGAAGAAGCCTAGGATAAATGCCCTTTACTGAAGTAACATGCGCACTGCACAAAAAGTAACACAAGGTTTTACTGCTGCTGTGCAGGAACAGAAGTCCAGAACTAGTTTCCAGTCTGCCTCATTCTTCCAGTCCCTGGGAAGGACAAAGATCCACAGGGATTACTGTCCTGAATGACTGAAAGGTGGGGATGAAGGTCTCTGCGTTAATAAAAGAAACACATTGCGAAACAGTTACTGTGCTGTGCAAAGACTGAGGAACAGAGGGGTGATGATGTAATTGTAAGAAATGCAACGTTTTACTACCTGAAAGTTAAACGTATTGCTAAGACAAACAGCTCACATAACCAAGTAGAGCTCACAGACAACTACATAGAAAATACATGGTCAGTAGAGCATACATTCTAGACCAGTGCACAGAATTTGATCTGTGTGTGCACATGAACGTAATGACTTTGGGAAGAGGCACCTCACCAGTGCTCATGCAACAAATGCTAGCTGAAGAGATTAGACTTCACCGCGAGTACTGTGCTTGAATGAACCTTGCACTAAGCTCGCCACCTTTGTGTTGGCAGCTCAAGGGCAGAGCGGGTAGGAAGGAAAGGAGGGGGTGGGATAGCCCTCCCTCCCCACTTCGTACAAAAGGAGCAAAGATGTGAGAGGCTGTGCAGCAGCCGCTTACCTAGCGTGTTGTGGACACCATCAGCTTCCTCCTTCACACTTTCATCCAGGCGCTCTAAATTCTGGACCAGCAACGCCACAACTTGGCCCTCCACCTAAATCACCACAGTCACGGGAGAGAAATACATGAGAAAACACTGAAAAAAGGGAGAGAGGAATAAGTGGAGGGAGGAGGGCCTAAAACAAAAAATAATCAGTAAGCCCTACTGAAACACCCTGCTAGACATGATTCTGATCAGGAGATATTAACCATCTTGCTCTAAAATCTCAGAAGTAGCAAAAGATTCACCAAACAAATCTGCCACTATGTTTGTCTTAATTAAACAACTTTTAGGTTTCAGATTAAACAGAAAAACATCTGGAGGAAAACACAAACCTTGTCCCAGACTTATTTCCCGCAACAACCCTGATTGATTTATAATCCCACGGAATTCTTAAATGCTAGGCACCACAAACCACCACACGCTAGCGAGCTCCCAGCTCTGCGAGCAGTTCCATTTTCAACGTTTTTCCACTGGCCTGTGCATGTTTGTTGTGCCCTCCACCTTAATAGGTACAAAAAGCTGAAGGAACAATGCTCGCACATGCAGATTCAAATCTTAGTAAAATGAATGTGCCAACTTGACTCCAGAGAGCTAACAAAACCCTGACAGCAAAGCAAAGCAAGAGCAGGAACCTGCACAGGCAGTGGAGGTCGCAGCCCCCTCACAAGAGGTCTGCTCTGAAAGCTGGAGTTGGACAGAGTCCAGCCTGACTTGAGCTAACCCCCTACTGTGGAGCTAAGCTTGGAAAAGTTTAACAAAATAACATTTGCAATTCAAAACTCTCAACTAGTTTTGTGCTCAGTGAAGCCAGGAAAAAATACAAACATCCGTTGCTGGGGAAGGCAGTGCAGCAATCTCGTCAGATACCCTAAAACATTACACTGACTTTTTTTTTTTTAAGTAATCTAAAAAGCAGATATCCAAACTTGTCTCCTAGGATATGCCAGACTTGTTTCTTTCAGAGAGAACAATAACACATCTAAAACTCAGCTATTATCAGTGAGTTGGTGACAAGGCAAACAGAAAGAACTTCGCTTGATTTACCACAGAAAACATCTTCCCTACCAGTCCTCTCTGCCACTTCATTCATCCAGCAAGCCTTCCGTGAAGGCAGAGTAATTAAGAGCAGCCAAGAGGCCAGCTGGAGGAACCGAGCTCCCGGCCACTGCCATTAACCTTTGGAGGTAACAGTGGCTGGACGAGAGGGATTGCAGGAGAAAGCGTGGCAGCCAAAGAAAAGGAAAACAATAATTCTCCGTTGTTCAATTTCAACACAGCAGTTACAGAACAAGACAGCCACAATGTTTCACAAACGCAGCAATTCCCCAACAGAAGCTGCCTGAAGGTAGAACAGACACTGAGCTCTAAGCTCTGCTGGACATCACTTCTCTGAAGGGTGCTTCTGCTCAGTTTGGCATCCTCCTCCTGCAGCTGAGGAGCAGGAGGCGTCCAGCCCAGATGCCAAGACACCAGGAACTACAGCAACACCGAAGATGAGTGGCACCCAAGAGGGTCAATCAGGTAGAGAGCATTTAAGACCGAGCAATGCACCTGCTGCTGCACACAGACCACTGTACAGGGTCACTTACTCTCTGGCACAAAGATCATTAAATGTAAATTCTCCACCCCTTGAAATGAATTAGCTCTGTTACCTGAAAACTTTCAAGAAAAAAGCAATAACCTCACTATAACAACATTTTATGTTTCAAATACAAATCATCGGGCTTGAAACAGGAGTTACAGGGTCACAGTATACCAGTCTAAGCAGGAGGTCAGACTGAAAGGTCACAATGGCCCCGCTGTCCTTTGTATAACAACCTGAAGCCACAAACTTCCTGGGTAAACAGCGATCACTCTTCCCACAAGAAGGAAGAAAATCACACATCAAGCCCCTAACTTCAATAACAGGCTGCCCACGTCACTTCATCCTCCCTCCCTGCATGAAAAAACCTCCCAGCCTACACAAGTTCTGAAGTAAGAGTGTGTGCCGTCCCAAAATGAAGAGGTCTAACAGCATGCAGGAACAACCTGCTCCTCCAGCTCTGGCACTCCGTCCCAAAGACCTGCTGTGGTCCTCGATGCAGCACTTCAGCTACAGGACGCGTACAGCAGAACCAGCTAACTTCATCACCGTGTTGGCAACACAAATAAGCACAGCTGCAGAAAACAGAGTAGCTCGGAGCACTCACTGCTGTGCAGTATACGGCAGGTGTTCAGCCCTTAAAATAACGTGGAGTTTCCTACTTACCAGAGCATCTATGAGCACTTCAGCTCCTTCTTCACTCTCATGGAGAGTATCTATATCGGTCAGCTCTTGAAGCAGGTCTACCACAGCTATGGAAACATGTGCTGGATGTTAAGGACAACCAAGACGGCAGCAGACAGGCAATATCAAAGTAACATTGCTCGTAGGCTAGGGAGCTCCTGACGTGGCCCAGAACTGGCAGCTCATTAGGGGACAGGAACACCAGACCCAAGGGTACAGAGACTACTTCAGCAGCCTTCATGAATACCAGATTCAGGGAATTCTGACAGCTAGGAACGGTAAAAACAAGCATCATTGTGTGCTTACTGTGCTAGGAAATTTCACTGCTGCTTGATGACACTTAATTTTTAAATCAAAACTTCTGTAGTTGGCATAACTAGGCATCATCTTTCATTGTCAGGACTGAATATAATCAAAGAGAAATGCATCATCATAATTTGATTTGGGTGTTATTCTCTCAGTGAACCCGACAGCAGATGCCTAACAAGGCCAAGGCCACCGCGTGAAGCAGCAGCAATAACCCCCTCCTGCCTGGCCCAATTAAGACAGCATGCTCCTCCAACCACGTACCTCACAGGAGCAGCATCGTTTCTGCCAGCCCAATTTTCACTCATTAACACTGGGCTGCATAACACACGGATCCCCTGACTGCTACACAGCTCTCTGGTACAAGGAGACGTATTCCACCTCATTAGAGCCACTTCCCTATTCTCTCAGACACTGATCAATCTTGCCCAATTCCCACCGGGGTAGAACAGGGTATGCAGCTTCCTGCATGTCCTATATAACAAGTTTGTGATGAATCTCTTTAAAATTCACAGGCTAACAAACCAGCCTCCCAGCTCTCCTATTTGTGCATTTGCTCAGGCACACACGGAGCAGTAGGAGAAGTATTTTAATACATCTTTTCTTAGCAGGGTTAGAGTTGCAACTTATCCAGTCTCTGGGAGCACTCTGTCAGAGAGCTGCCTGTTCCAGTCCCAAGTTAACCTACGTACAGCTCTGCTGACGATGTTTGTTAGCAGCACTACTGCTTTCATCACACTCTACTGCAATCCTTAACCAAGCCAAAGCTATCTGTACGTTTTCAGGACAGGTAGATGTCACAGTTGCAAATGCCATCAGGAATTCTAACAGAAGGGTGTGACACGGTCCTGGGCTGGCAGTCACTCGTGCTTATATAAAAACATTGTCAGGGGAGCCGGGACACAATTTTTGAAGGCAATGTGGAACACAACTCAATAAGCATGTTAAGAGAAAATAACCTGCCTTGCATTTATGCTGCAAATCATCAATTATTAAGCAACAAAAGCTGGAGGAACGGGCCAGTAGGAACCTCATGAAGAAGGACAAACCCAAGCCCTGACTCTGGGGTGGAACAAAGCCATGCACTGGGGCTGTCCGGGGAGGTGACAGCCCTGCAGAAAAGAATCTGGAAGTTCTGGAGAAGATGAGTCAGCAGCAGCATGCCACTGCAGCAGCAAAGGCTAATCGCAGGCATTGCATTCTCATGAACCAAATCAGCAGGCCAAGAGAAGGACCTTCTCTTACCTGCTGCTTGGCACTCACGGAGGAACATACTGAATGTTTTGTTCAGTTGCGGACGCCCCCAGTACAGTACTGGGCTCTTTAGAGCACAGGACCCCCTACGATGGGCAGGGGATTGGGCATATGGGCAGCATATGACACATGAGGCAACGGAGGGAATGGGGTTTGTTCAGCCCATGTCAGGGATAAGGTAAGATCTAACTGAATCATAGAAGCACAGGAGACTACTGCTTCCTATTAGTGCTACACAGAAGACTGAGTCCGATTTTTCTGAGGGTGAGCAGCAAAGAATCAAAGTTATAGCAAAAGAAATTCAAACTAGATTTTCAGTCTTCTGAAGAAGCACATCCAGAGATGCAGTGGAATCTCCATCCTTAGGGAGAATTAAAATTCAACTTAACAAGAACCTGATCTAGCTTTAAAGTTGGTCCTTCTAAAAGGGGATTGGGCCAGAAACCTTTTATTGCCCCTTCCAGTTTACATTACTCCATGACTGTACCATGTCTCAAACAGATGTACCCACACCTCATTCCATCTAGGGAGCTTCTATGGAGGCTTCCAATGAGAACACCAGCTGTCCTATGTAATTCAGGAGATGGAAAAACAACTTCAAGCTTTCCTGTCTTTAACTGAATCTTTTCAGTCACCATCTTCCATTCATAAGCTTTGTGTAAAACTACCTGAATCTTTGATTCAGCAGATTATTTCTACTCTCCCTTGGACACTTTTTCCCTTCATATTAGTTCCTCTAGACACTGCATTTAAATCACATCTGAAGAGCCATTTGTTTAAAGCTCTCTTGAATCTTTTTCAATTTGTTTTAACAAAGTCATTAGGAAACTTGAGCTGTACCAATTTTATTACACATCTAGATGCTCCAATTTAATAGTGTTTCTATTCTCTATACAGACAGCAGCACAGGGAAGAGGCATTACTACAGCCTTTGTCCTGCTTCCGACGGATCTGAAAACACTTCAGCAGCTTTATCATAAGAAATGAGCTCTCTCCCAAAATTGCAATCCACAGGCCCTAACCTAACAAACAGACAAGTTGCAAACCAAGTTAAAAAAAAAAGTTTGGTGGAAAACCAGACAAGTCCTCACCTCCAGCTGTGACTCTAGGACACAACTTTTAACGAAGAAAAGGACAAAGTTGTATTCCTGTGTGCTCCAGATATGAATCAGCCCAGCTATCCCAAGCAAAAACATTTCCTTGTGAATGAGAAATTCAAAAGAACCTGTTAAGACCATGCACACAGTTCACAAAAAGCATGCGGTGCCCAGCAAAAAAATAAGAGCAACGAATCTCTGGTGCCCATGGAACTGGTTCCGCACCACAGGCATTTCCCATGTACAAGAATAAATTGTTAACAACCATTTACTTGAGAGTGATTTTCATTACAGATCAGAGATAAAGAAAGCAGTGGAGTGGTGGTTGCTGTTTTGCATGGACCAGTATACTACCACATCAAGGTTAAGCTAAATAAAAGTTAAAAAAGCCAAACACAAAGACTTTTAAAACTAACAGCGCTTTTCACTTAAAAAAAAAAAAAAGGCATAGACTCAGTGCAGTGGGGGAAAAAAAGAAAAACACATAGTAGCCTGTGAAAGCAGGACATAAGAAATTACAGAAAAGTCCGCTGAAAGCCTCTCATAAGAGAGCTGCTTAAACCACTGAAGGATATCTGTGTTGTCGTGTCCAAGCAGCCCGAGAAGAGACTGCACAGCATTCAGCTCCACCAGCAGGTGGTACAGGTCCGGCATTGTCGCGATCACATGCATCTCCTGAATGATGTCATTTAAATCCAATTCAGATTCCATGAACCTGAGGCAAGACAAAAAATTTAAAAGCACGTGAATTGTGGTCAGCGGACACAGCCCTTCACCAAAGAGAACAACGCCTTCCCCAGGATCCCAGGTAAGACTTAGTCACCCCAGCTGCACATGGCCCCAGCATCTGATGCTCCGTCACCACATCAAATGACCGAATCCAGACTTCCTACAAGCAGTTTGTGCCCCACCCTGTCCTACATTTGCCCCTTTAGTTTAATCGGGTAGCAGGATAAACCTTCCTACTGTATAATTTACACAGTCAGAAGAGTAGATTTGTTCCAATTCTGTAAATCAGTTACAAAACCATAGAGATTGTGACGACACATGAAGAAAACCTTGCATATGAGGCAAACACTCTAGTGCGTCAGTGCCCTAGCTCCTCCATACGGACACGTGCGCGGTGTTAGTCTGAAGCGTAGACTATAAAAAGAATTTATACAAAGGAAAGAACACTAAACTGGACAAAAAATACTGGCATTCAAGTGTAGGCAGAAATTCATTTAGCATGAATAACAAGCTCTGTGACGGAGGAAGAGGCTCGCTGGCAGTGCAGGTGTGGGAAGGAGCATCATGAAAAGCCTCTGGCTTTCAGACCCCACTCAGCTGTCGTGCCCACGGCATCGGAGAGCTCCATCAATACACACCAGTCATCGTCGCACACGGAGCACTGCCTGCATGCAGAAGCACAGCACCTTTCCAGCCAAGTCAACACACAAAACGATGACGTGACATCCATCCTGGTTAATTTGGAAAGCAGAACTCACAGCCCCGGGATCAATCTTTCAGCCCAGCCCCTGGTATCTCCCACCTGCCTGCCAGCAACACAAAGAAGCACTGCTCAAAGCAGCGTGAAGAAGGAACCCCCTGAAAAAGGAGAGACTTGGAGCACGGCCAATGGTTCTCTGATGCCAACTGCTAATAAGACTAGCGTTAGCTTACGCTTTTGAAAACAAAGCAACTTATTTAGATACCTAAAAGGAAAAAAAATCACAAAAGCTTCTTTAACGTTTGTACTCCCAAAATAAAAACAGCATAGCCTACAATTTTAGGACTGACATTTCAGTCTTTCATATTCACAGCAAGAATTTAATAAACTAAATCTTCTCCCTTTGTTGCTATTTATTTTCTTTATGCCACAATTGCAAGTGATTTTTTTAACCATATACCTGTCTCTACCAGAAGCCTCAATATTGTCATTTTTAATTAACAAAATTGGTTTCAAATACAATTTGTAAGACCAATATGGCAATAACAGCTTTTACATAAGTCTTATGGAACTGCAAATATCTGTATTTTCAATGAATTGATTTAGGGCTGAAACATAAAAGCAAAAGGAAACAAGTGGTAGTGCAGAGGGGCCCAGCATAATCTTACTTCTCTGGATTGTCTGGAAACTTGATCCGCAGCTCCTGGTTTTTGTAAGACCGCTTCTCAAAGGTGAGAATCATCTTTTTCACTGAACTTTCATCCAAAGGTTCCTCCTAACAAAATTGGAAGGACAAAACCCAGAGTTTAACATTTGGATGGATGGAACAATTACCTGGCATACAGCAAACAAGTGAGCGCAGCAGCTGCAGTGGGACCAGTCCGGCCCCGGCGCTTTGGGTGCAGCGCAGCAACAAACGGCAAGCGCTGGCCATCTCGCTGCAGAAAGCTGGCAGAACTCACGCACCATCACTATTCATTTATCGACTCGCTGCAACTTTGACCTAAGCAAGCTCTCCAGAGCAAACCCTCATAAATTGGGGTTTTAGAAACCAGAGGTTTACCAGGTGACTTTTTTTTTCCAGAAGAGCTTGCTGACACTTTCTGAATCCAAGTATCAGCGAACAAAAATAGTGTTTTGCAGTGACCTTATGCGGCACCACCAGTGCCTCATGAAGCTTTCTGCTTCTGACATATTACAGTAAATTTCCATTAGCAGCTTAAGCCCACAGGTAGTTTCATTTCAGGAGTCCATCGTGCCATTTCTTTTTGCAGGTCTACGTTTAACTGTCCAGAGTTTATGATCTTTTGTATTTTTCTCACTCGGATAAGCTTTCACTTCTATTTTAAAGTCTTTTTCTATTGAAAAAAAAAGAGAATCAATATTTTACTCCAGTACTTTCTTTTTATTTTGGCAAGTCTTCTAAAGCATTTCTCAGCTGGCACTATACATTTACTGTACATTAGCAGTACACCCTTAGCTACCTCCCTGTTAATTTATTTCCTGCTTTTAATGTACTACTTCTAATTAAATATTGCTATCCCAGATTTTCTTATGCAAGCTCTTCCTTCTCAACTATTTTATGACCACTATTACAGAGAAGTTCTCAAAACAGGAAACAAACGAGGCCTATTCACATGTCATGCCAAGCTGCGTGCCCTGATCACTGTTAAATCAAGAGTTGTGTCTGGTATTAAAGATTCTTTACGCAGTGCCTTGAAGCAGCAATCCTGTCTGAGATCAAAAAAGTACCAATTTCTTTAGCAAACTGCATGCCAACAATAACAGCAGTCCATGCAAAGATAGTAAAGACCTCCACTATTAGTGGATTTCCTGCTTCCTCGAGTTCAGCCTCCTCAGCACTTCTCAGTTCCCGTCACCATCCCATTCAAGTAATCAGTGCTACCGCACCCAAACCATATTCTTCCTTCAGGGGAATTTCAATCCATCAAGGGACTGCCACAGATGCTGACATTGCTTCTCTCTAATTTATTTGACTCTTTTTTTAATAGATATCCCTGTAATACCTCCATTAGGATCTGCTTTTTATGCATCCCACATTATGGTGTCCTACAGATTAGCCTCCTTCCATCAATTTTATTGATACAAAGAATATTCTGATGGCACGTGGATTAACTGAGCTCCAGGATAAGCAAGAGATTCAGGTTCCAAAGAAACCTCAGACCCCCAGCCCTTCAAATGCCTGGATGGGAGAACTTCACTTGACAAAGACTTGCACACGGCAAGAAACCAAAAGACTCCAGCCAGTCAGCAGCACTTCTGGCTGCATCCGTTCATCCTGGAGCTCAAATGCTACAGAAATCCTGCGTTACCTTTCTCAACTAGCAGCAGCAACTGGAACGGCAATAGCTCAACATAACAAAAACAAGGGAGATCTTCAGAGATGAATGCTGGCAATGCTGTACGCAAAGGACAGAGATATTTTACAAAGCTACTTGATTCTGCAGTGGTGAGTATATTTTTTTTTTAATGAAACAGGACACAGGCAGCAGGAAACAAATATCTCCTAGATTTATACCAATCCATGTGTCACATTTATAAAGTGATCTTTTCCCTGGCCCTTGGCAGAAAGGCCAGTGCTGCATTGGATTTCTGTCTCCAAGGCTTGAAATCATTTACCCTTGACAGCTGCTACCCCCCTCCTCTGACCCCAGACCTTTCTCATGTAGGAGAATGTTTATTTGCTGCTGCAGCATAGCTGGAAAGAGGGGAAGAGGGAGAGAAGCTACATGGCTGGGGGTACTGATGAAAATAATAGAAAGCTATTTAGAATCTGGACGTTATTTCATAAATATATAAATTTAAATATATATATAAAAATATAAATTGTGTATTCCTAACCTAAAACAGAGATAAGGATTGAAATATTTTTATTATTATCCCCCCCGTCACCTTCTTTAGACCTTCAGAGGCTATCTTTGAAAGCAAAACCACCACCTTCAGTTACACATGGCACGTGCCACGGTATGAAATGAAATCTAGGAGAAGGGATCTAGTTTTTGCCTATTTCCCGTAGGACACTGGTGCTTTACCTCCTCCTCTTCCTCTTCCCCATCCCTCTCAATTATCTGAAGAAGCTTCTTCTTCTCATCATCTGTTTCTTCCAGCGCAACAGACTCCTCCTCCCTGTGACGGCCGTGCTCTCGTGCACCAGCTTGTTTGCGACGTGCTTTGATTTCTTCTTCCTCCTCATCACGGGGCCTTTTTGTCCCTCGGTTAGGCTGAAGTCAGAGAAATAAGGTGAATGAATAAGAGCCTTCTGCGACCCTTACAAACCAGAACAGCAATACTACCAGAACACTGAGGAAATTCTAACAAGTTATTTAAAACATTTGCTTACCCAGTGCTTCACAACTCTAAAAGCTGGAAAGGAAATTAATTTGTGAGGTGTAACATCACATGACGAGATGGATCGCTCTGCCAGGAGCTCTGTGAACATCCTCCCTTGTTTGATCTATGGATACGATTCGTGGGAAGGTATCTTCACATGGAGCAGGTCAGTATTCCAAAGACAAGACATGGTCAAACTGAACTGAGTGGTGGTACAGGGGACAGCCTTAAGGATCCGGAATCAACTAAGCTGAGATGATCTCGTGTTTTACAGACAGGACCAACACGCTCAAGCATACGGCAGTGAGAGGCGATTTTTCACCCCCCTAGTCCATGAGCTTGTGCTGAACCCATGGATGCATCCTAATTGCCCTTGACTTCCCCCATCCCTGCGTTTAGGTTTGCTGCCAGCGAATCACAGCCCGTTTTAACGCGTGCGGGTCAGGAGTGTTGTTGCTTGCTGCAGTTCTGCAGGGATTTGGCACCAGATAAAGCAGTGATTTGCTCGGAACAACCTATTATTTTATTCTCTAAGTTCCACTTAATAGACAAAATTAAACATCATTTGCCAGGGACAAGAAAAAGTCCATTAACCCTAGTGCCATGTTTTATTTCAGACAAAAGGGGATGAAAGCATTTGAAATAGCAGGAAAAGATCTCTTCAGAAACAACAAAACTATTACATTTGGTCTTGCTCGCATTTTTTTGAAGGACAACCAGGCAGGAATAGCAGCATTCCATGCTCTGTAGCTACAGGGAAGGAGAATTTAATTCATTATTGTTTAACAAGAGTCTGTGTTAAAATATTGAAAACAAAGTAAAAATATTCTCACTTTCCATCAGCTGCACAAGTTGCCTGGAAGGAATTCCTGTTTTATTAGGTCTAACATTCGTCCAGCCCATTTCAGAATGCATTGTCTGGCACAAAGAGCCAGCTCCTCTGCTTCGGGGGTCCCTCTGTCCAGAATCGCAGAAGTCACACCCTGCTTTGATGACCTAAGGTCTGCTTTGCACCGAGACCGAACCGAAGCCAGGAAGAATCCAGAACTGAAGAACAAAGACGCAGAGGGAACAGGCGAGGCAGCCAGCAGACTAACCGACAGCACGGCGTGTTTTCAGGGCTATCTGTGCTGTCACCTTTGGGAAAGGTGCCGGTCAAGGATCCCTGAGCTCGGGATCACAGAAGCTCAGACAGCAGCGCACAGCCCGAGCTTGTGCTGGGTGCTCGCTCCCAGCCAGACCTACTCCAGCCGGCCGTTATCTGCTTTCTCCCCGCAGCTTCTCTGCTGTCTCCATTACAGACGGTGTGCTCCTGACTTAAGCTCTTCTGCAGCGCTCCCGTGCACTCTTAAAGCAGTTACCGAGCCCGTAATTCAATAGCTGTGAAGCAGCAGTGCGCCTGGAGATTCTTCAAAATGAAAAAGTTATTTGCTTGGAGTGTGGGGTTTTTTCCTTCAGCAGATTCCCGTTACTTATCTTCTGGGCACATTAAAATATAATTTCACACAGATCAATTTTGGAACAAATATATCACTGCCAAAGCCCAATACGTTAAACCATTCCCAAGCAATTAGCAACCCCATTAAGAGAAAGAAAAAAGAAGAAGATGCTTCTAAATGACATCCTCTGAGGGAAGATCCTGGGCACACAGGTATCCCTTACCAATGCCCTCGGCAGCACACAGGTTTTGCCCTGCCACTTCCTGCTCAGCAGTACCCAACTCGTTCTCAACTTGCTCTGACAGATTAATATTGCAACCACACACAGAAATCAGCGGCTTAAGTCCTGACATTTACAGGAAGAAACCTTGCAACATTTGCCTTGGATGTTCCTCATTTAAAGTCTCAGAAAATCATTCCTTGCTCTCATTTCTAAACGGTAAAAAAGAACCAAAAAAGAAGAAAAAAAACAGATCAGCCGATAAGACCGACTGCAGCGACGGACCACAGGAGCCGGTGGTTTGTCAGACGCCAAGTAATGTACCATGGACAGGGACTGCATCACCAGAACAAAATCTAAATTAAAACTCCATCATGAAACCAACCCCATTTCCTCTAAGTACACAACCCCCAGTAACGGCAGTTACGTCCCGTCTCCATCTCAATTATTTTATCCCTTTTTGTATTTACGCTTTGTTGGGGAGAGGAATCTTCTGTAACACGCAGAAGTCATTATGATAAATTACGGAAGTGCCCCGCGTGCAGTTATTAACGCTGCCGACGGATTGGCAATAGACAGTAATTGAATTCCCAGGCAAGCATTATTAAGCAGGCATTAAGGTTTTTCCTCTTGTTATTGATGTTTCGCTAAACCTTGCCGAGAACATGGCAGTTTTCCACCCGGTGCTGCTAAGACCAAGAAATCAGGGCTGAGTGGAACACCCGTGCTTGGCTGATGTAAGACAAGCATTAAACTTCTGGGGCTGCTTTCGTCTTCGGGTTGCATTCAAGCTCTGCAGGATTGTCAGCAACCACGGGAACCGAGCGCGGGCATTGCTGGGCTCCGACAGGTGCACTGGGCTAGGCAATCCCACAGATCGTGCCTCAACACGTTTGTTTAAACAACTTCATAGCTTCACACGCATCTACCTAAGTTTTACCTTTCTGGTAGAAAAGGGAAAGTTAATTGTTTAATAAATAAAACGCAGGCTTCTGTTTTACTCAGTTGTGCTGAGGTGCATTTGGCAAGAAGCTGGAATTCATTACGACGTGCACAAGGAAAGCATTCTTAAATTGCATTATTAGTCAAGCTTAATTTTGTTCCTATTGAATGCGGCGCGTCCACAGAAATTTATTCAGGAGACGTTTCCAATTAAATCTAACGCTGGTCCCACCACACAAAATAGAAAAGGGTGTAAAAACCAGAAAACCTAATATTTGTAAAATGCAATAAATTAAACAAGATCTGCTGATCGGTAAAGAAGAAATCTGTCCCTCCGCTGCCCTTCAGCTGCAGTTGTTCTGGGGGCTAAGTGAGGCGCCCCAGCCCTTCGTTACAGACGGGGCTGGGAGCCCCAGGCGGGCCCACGAGCCCTCGTCCCCCCGGTACGGCACCGGGGCAGCAGAAACACGAGTGCTCCCCTTGTGGGTTGAGCAGGGGAGAAGAATCACGCCCTAACTCAGGGCCCTGCCTCGTCTTCCTCAGAGCAGCGGTAACGCACCAGCGCCAAGACAAAACACCCCGAGGAACGTGACAGCATCGTTCAGACCCAGCCTTCGTCATCAGGAAGCTTCAGAGAAGTCTCGCAGAAGGAGCCTCACGTTACTGGGACATGTTTTATACGTAACCTCGTTAGTGCGGAGCTCTGAAATTAGTTGTTAATGAAACCTGAGATCAATCTCCATAAGCGATGCGGCTCCTTCCGAGGCCACGTCTCAGCCAACTGCAACCTGCTCAGCAGAGCCCCTGTACAAAACCGCCTGCAGCTGCCAATTCAGGGGCTCCGACAGCAAGCCCTAGATCTGCAGAGGGATCCTCACTAACTTCTTGATTTGGTTTCCGGCACTTGTGACAAATCCTGCCCCCAATCTTCCTTCTGGTCTCCGTTCCTGAAGCACGGCCCTTCTGCCCGGCCCACCGCCAGCCGCAAGAGCTGCTTCCAGGAAAGGGCAGGACCTCGGGGAGTCTGCGAGCACCCTGACCACACCTGTGAAGGCAACTGAGAGGAGAGGCCTGCGCAGGCTGCACCTGCACAGACACAGGGTGTTACTGGAAGGGAATTAATCCCTTTCCTCCCCCCACGCTGTGGGCACACAGGTCCTCGCGGCAGCCTGCTGCCGTGAAAAGCCCACAGATCGGGAAAAGGCACGAAAGCAAAACCTGAAGCTTCCCCTCCCCACCCCACATTAGAGCCACCACATAAAAATAAGAAACAGACGTACGTAACGGCAAGGAGAACTGAAATAACCTCCTCTACTCCCTCCCAAGGCAATTGAGGGAGAGGTCTGAAAACAACCGGAGTTGGCTTTGTCCCGAGCTACCCGCCGGAACCAGAAACCAGGCCCGAGGACCCGGGCACAGTCTCCCTGGGCACAACAGCAGCAATATTTATCCAGCAGCTCACACCATCTGCCAGTGTTTTGCAGCTACACAAAGTTTATGGGTTCCTGAGCTTTGCACAAGCTGCCCGGTGCTGGAGTCTGCTGGTCTGTAGTTCCTTCCCCGCTCGGTGCTGACCTGCGGCACGGCGCCCGAGGTCTCCCCAGGTTGGCTCTGAGGGAGAACAGCTTTTTGATAAAGCATTTAGGGGACACAAATTTGAAGCAATATGAGGTAAAGGTGAGGTTTGGGTTGGTTTTTTGCTGAGGGAAGCTAAGACCAACTCCTTTGCAGCAAGAGATTAAAATCAGGCAGTGCCCAGCCCGCCCCTCTGACAGCCGCTGCCACCCCTGCAGCGGGGACGGAGGAAGACGTCCCGAACCTTCACACTTCTCCAGCCGAGGGGAAAGAACCAGAGCTCGGCTGTGGCTAACCTTAAAACAGACAAACCCGGAGCAGGTCAGGAGCTGGTTTATGAGCCCCCAGGCCAGCCTGGCCTCAGAAGCAGCCGTGCGGAGCAGCCAGCTTGCAGCAACGCTCTGTTCATCTGATGTTATCCTGACAAAGACGAGTCAGTAACCGCTCTGCGGCACAAGCGCAGCCTGATCCCACTGCAGGTCACCGGTGGGTGCCTGAGAACGTTTGTGCCCAGCGTCCCGCAGGCGGGCCCTGCCCTGCCCCTGCAGCAGCAGACACCGGCCCTCGCTGTGCGGGCGCTGCTGAAACCTGTCCTGTCCGCCTTCTGCTTCCATGTTTCAGCTCCACAGAAAGGGATGGCATTTTGTCAGTATCAGAGACACGGACGGACAGATTTATCTGCCTCCTGTCTCCCTCCTCCTTCCACCCTTCTGCATAACTCTGGAAGCCTGAACCCTGCGGTGCCTGCGGTCCACCATTTAATCCGGAGCATTATCCCGTCTGCCGGTGTGAAAACCTGTGTGTTCGCTGCTGGGTGGGAGCGCACAAAGCCAGGACATCGTCAGTGTTCAGCTGGAACCCACAGAATGTTTTGGCCCACGGCTCCAGAACAAGCTCAGCAGCCAGGAAAGTCAGCGCTGCAGCACCTGGCAGCTCGGCAGCAGATCTTCACCTCCAGCTTCACGGGGCACAGCCCCACGGTGCCACAAGCAGCGACCCGCACCGTGGGACAGAGAGCTCACGCAGGGGTCACGGGGTCACAGCACACCCCGAGTTGGAAGGGACCCACGAGGACCATCGAGCCCAACTCCCGGCACCGCACAGGGCTACCCAGAACTCAGACCACTGAGCACAGCCCAAACGCTTCTTAAGCTGACAGGCTCGGTGCTGTGACTGCGTCCCTGGGGGCCTGTTCCCGTGTGCAACCGCCCTCTCAGCACCAGCCCCCCTACTCCCCTCGTGAGGAAGGCGCAGGCCGCGACGAGCCCCCCTCAGCCCCCTCCCCCCCCCCCCCGCTGACCATGCCCCGCGCCCTCAGCCGCTCCCCGCACGCCTTCCCCCGGCCCTTCCCCCCCCCCGCAGCCCTCCCTGGGCTCTCCCCAGCTCCCCGCCCTCCCCGACCCGGCAGCCCTCACGGGAACGCCGCCCTCACGGCCCGGCCCCGGCTCTGACGCCGGGAGGTGCGGGGGGGGGGCAGCTCCCCGCACCGGGGCCTTTTCCCTTCTCGGGGTTCTGAGCCCCCCCCGGCGGGGCAGCGCGACCAGGCCCCGAGCCCGGCAGAGGCCTCGCGGCCAGCGCCAGCCCGGGGCAGCCCCGTTAGGGCGGGGCCAGCAGCGGCAGAGCGCCGTGCCCAGCAGCAGCGGCCCCGCCCGGTGCCCGGTGCCGGTACCTGGTAGCTGAGCAGCTCCCCCACGTCCATGGCTCCGGCCGGGCCCCGCCGCCGCCCAACTGTCGCAAAGCGTGGGGCCGCGCGACACCGCGCCGTAAATAGCTCGGCGCAGGCGCGCTGCCGGGGCGCCACTCCGCCGGAAAGCGAGGCGGGAAGGGCGCAGCCGCAAAGCGAGAGCGGCGCCACGCTGCCGCAAAGCGGGACCACACTGCCGCAAAGCGGCGCCCCCCGCCCCGCAGCACGGGCAGGGCCCCGGTGCCGCGGCCGCCCCGGGCCGCCGTGAGAGCCCTGCTCCGTCCCCACGCGGCTACCCAGCGTGGCTGCCCTTTGCTTGGCTCATTGCCCCGTGCCGTGAGCCATCAGGGCGCTGGGCAGAGCACAAAGCCTTGCTGCTGCCCAGGAATCCCGGCCCTCAGCGGCAGGGCGCTTTGTCCCGTGTGGGAGCTGGAGCGTGGGGACAAAATTCCGAAGTAAAAACCAAAACCAAGCAAAGCCAAGCACAAAACACACCCCCGAGTACACGCAGGGACGGAGAGGAGCGGCAGCCCTCGGTGCTGGGCTCCTGGCACCCTGCTCACCTTGCTACAGGCTTTGGGGGGCGCGGGGCGGACCCCAGTGCTCAGCCTGGCCCCAAGGCCAGCACGGCAGCACGGCAGCCCACCCAAAAAAAAACACCCAGCCACCCAAAAAACCCACCCACCCACCTGCCCGCAGCCCGGGCCGTGTCCCGGAGCCTCGGCCCTCTCCCCCGGGCACACCGTGACCCCACGGGGCTGGCCAAGGCAGCTGCGGGACCCCGGACCCACTCCGCGGGCAGAGGCTCGGCGCGGGGGCTGCGGGGGCCGAGGAGGAGAAGCCCTTTTTAATTTTGTTCCTCACTCGGTTTTTGGTCCCGATGCCTCAAGATCTAATTCCGAATAAATAATTGTACTGAGTAACCCAGGTCCCCCGGTGATTAACTAAACACACTGAGGCTCGCTGAAATTGAATTAGTGGTGTGCACTCAGCCGTTATTACCCTCCCCACGTCATGCATATTAATGAGGGGTTATTAAGAAATGTAAATGATGCCTCAGGGGGTTGGGAGTGCAGGGGGGTGCAGGGCGGTGTGGGCTGATATGACAAACCATTAGGAAAACAGCCTGATTGAAGCCACTTTTTAATTATGTCAGATCTTGCTCTTTCTTGGGTGCAGCAGTGTTTCCGGATGCTTTCGTTTTTATTAAAATGAGAAAAAGGGAACAAGTTATAACTGGAATGTTAAATTAGCATTTCCAAAGCAGAAAATCCACAGCCGTTGAGCAACCCCTCGGTGGTGGCGGCAGGGCCGGGGGCTCTGCGGGGCCGGGCCCCTGCCCACCGGTGCCCTGAGGGGGGTCCCTCAGGTGCAGGCCCCCACTGCCCCTGGCTCCCCTCGCAGCACCACAGCGGGGGGGGGGGAGCAGGGACTCGTCCCTTCAGCTTTTGCCCCCCGGCTCCGGCTTCGTCCAGCCCTGAGCACAGCCCCACCGGAGCCCCCCCCCCAGCTGCCGGTTCAGCATCACTGGCCAGGAAAGAGTGAATGTGATAAAACTCATGCATTTTAACAGGTTCTCACAAGCGCTCCCCGCGCCACAGAATAAAAGCTGACAGGTGCAGCTGAGTTAATCAGAGTGGATAATGGAGGGAAAGAAAGAAATCTCACACCAAATTGCTGCAGAAATCATGAGCCTGGGCTCAAAAGTATCCAATTAAATGGGGATGAAGCTTAAAGGAGAAGGCCGCGGCTCTCCGAGCCCCCCGTTGGGCACAGGTTTCAGCAGGGGCCGTGTCCCCCAGGCAGGAGAGGGCCCGGGGGGACCACAGCGAAGCTGCCCCCACCCCGCTGCCCCGGGCTGTGCTGCCGCAGGAGATGGCGCCTGTCATCACGGTGAGAGGAACGGTCCCATCCCGGTGCCGTTCCTCTGAAAGTCAAAACTGGACCAAAACTTCTCGATTTGGTGCCCATGGGCTGACGAGTGCGGCGCCCGGCACGGTCAGAGCTGCTGCGGCCCCCGAGGAGCCGTAAGCCCATCGCTCCGACGGCTTCGGGAGGGCTGGGCTCTCAGACACGTTAAAAAATGTGCATTTAATGTAGTCAAGGCCCATTACTGCGGCCGATGGAAATCTGCTGGCATTATAGCAGTTTTATCACTGATAAATCAGACGGCCCAGGATGGGGAGCGCATACGGGAGTTTGTTAGTATTCAGGTCTCTCTGCACTGATAGCTTCATAACTCCAGACTTGCCTCTTAATTGCACCCGTAAGTGTTGAAATTACTGAAGGGTAAAATGCAAATGGGCTGTAACCTTTCCAGAGCTCACCCCAGCAGTGCCGCGCGGGGCTCTGCGCCGAAAGGGAGGTGCTTGTGTTTTTTTCCCTTTCTCTTAATTGCTGATGGAGCTGTGCAAGTCCTTTCCAAGGCCTCGTTACGGGAGAGGAAAAACCCTGCCTGTGGCCGCCAGCAGGTTTCACCCACACAAAGAGAGGAGAGGGGCTGCGGGGGGCTCCGTGCAGCCCCCTTGGGCCAGACCCACCACGATGGGACTGGGGCAGCCCCGGGGAGCAGCGGTGCACGGAGCCAGCCTGTGAGGCAGGCTTCACACGTACTCGCCGCCCTGTGCCCGCACCGTGTCTGGTTTGCAGGATCCGGCCGTACCTCCGACCTCTCTTGCAGAAGAGCCACGGCCCTGCTGTGTGCATCGCAGCAAATGGAGAGACCCCACTGCACCGGCCTCAGAGCCCGGGGGGACGGTGCCGGCACACGGCGTGGGGCAGCACAGCCGGGCACCGCGGCCGTGGGGTGCCGGGCACCGGGCAGAGCCCACCCCGAGCCCACCAGCACCGCAGGGCGACGTGGATGTGCCGGTGCAGGGGAGAGAAGCCAGCGGTGGAATTGAGGCTAATGAGATTTTCATGAACCTGCGGTTTTGCAGGTGGTGGGGGGGACGGGGACCAGCTAATTAAGGGGCAGCGACCTGTGAAGTCAGGCTGGGGTGTGCGGGGCTGGCCAGCGGGCAGGGGGCCGGGGGCGAGGTGCCGGGGAGGGATGCCGGTACCGCAGCCGGGCTGCTCGCCCTTCCCGCAGCAGCTGCCTGCCCGCGCCGGTGCCGCTCGCTGTCCCGGCGCAGCTGGAGCCTCGGCGCCGAAGTGGCACCTTATTTATGGCTCTGCTTCCCCGAGTTAAACTCCAGAAAGTGTGACAATCAAAATTAAAGATTTCTCCAGAAAGCCAGCCTGGGGGGAAATCACTGGTGAGGCCGATGGAGATTTCCCAACGGTGACTTTTAAATTAAAGGGGAAAAAATATTCTTTAATTTGGCAGCGTGCTCGGGATGCAGCTCACTGGGCACGTTATTATCCAGCTCAGCAAACGCTCCCAGAATTCGCTCACGCTCCAAATTGCCGATCTCTCGGCGAGGCAGCGCGTGCCTGGGCTGCGCCTGCGTGCAGCGCGGCGGGGCCTGGCACCTGGCTGTGCCCCCCCCAGCCCCTCCCGGCTCCCTGCGCCGCACAACGGCCAAAACCTCGCTCCTGCCCAGGGCCAGCCCTGCCCTGGAGGTGCAGCCGAGCCCCAGCCCTGCTCGCAGCCCCTCCTGGTATTTAATGCTGCAAATTAAAATTGATTGGGGGCCACATGTAGCAGGCTGGTCAGGCACGTGTGCGTCTGCCTGCCTGTGCTCACCGCTAACGACTGTTAGCCCCTAATGAGGAGCTGGGAGGGAGCAGGGTGCAGACGTTCACAGTTCCTTTGCAAGCAAAGCACACGGACTTTGACGCTGGGGAAAGCGAGACCCTGGCTGCAGCTCAGGCTCTGCCACAGCCTCCCGCACCCTGTGACGGGGACGGTGCTGCCCGGTGGTCTGTGACACTGCCACACACGGTTCACCCTCCTGCTGGGGCCGATGTGTGCCCTGCTGAGCACAGGCAGGTCAGAGGCACCTGCATGCCTGGGACTCGGCCTCCCCACGCTGTGCTACGAGGCGCTGCGGCATGGCCAGGCACCACAGCACGGCGAGCACCACGGCTCCGCGCCACCTCCGTGCCATGCCGGGGACGTGCCCCCCTCCTGTGTCCCCACGGGGCTGCCCCAGGGCCTCTCCCTTGCCCCATCGGCAGGGACCCGACTCCTGCAGCCCCTCGCCCAGGGGTGCCAGCAGGTCCCAGGCCGAGGCGGGGGCACGCAGGGGCCCCACACCGCTGCTGGTCCTCTGGTGGTGCCGGCGGCTCGCGGCATGGGGCCGAACCGGTGGCGCAGGGCGCGGGAGCCAAGCCACGAGCGCAGTGCAGCCGGCCCGGGCCAGCCAGCCCCGGCACCAGGCTTCCGCCTTCCCCCCGCCCCTCCGAGATGAAGCAATGAAATTATTTTTCTACTTGAGTAGTTTTCAATTTAGATTAAGAAAAATCTGTGCTCCGTTAGCGACGTTGCAGTAAATCACAAGCGAGCAGCACTCCGCAGCTGACAGCCCGATCGCTTATCGGATGCAAACCTTTTTTCACGTTGACAGGCTCCAAGTGTGACATTGAGCGAGGGCAGTGGCACCCGACGGGGCGATGCCGCGCGGGAGGTGCCCCCCGCACGCACCTCAGAGGCTCTGCTGCAGCTGGCAAAAATGCCCCGGGCAGGGGGGCTCCAGCAGCGCGGGGCCACCACCACCCCCCGGCAGGGCTCCAGCACCTCGCTGCAAAACGGCCAGCAGCCAAAAAGAGCAGGGTGGGGGAAACCCAGCCCCGGGCTGCGTTTAGAGACCCCACCCTTGGCTCTCCCACGTCCCGGCTTGCAGACCAGCTTGCAGCCCCCCCCCCCCAGCAGTTCCCACCATGTGCCACCCATCTGTGCCCGCAGGGGGGCTCGGCCAAAACGACCGCACGCTCACCTGCCCCTCGCACGGCAGTGACACGGCCACACTGCACGGCTGTGACAGTCCTCATCGCTGGGACTGGGTCCCCATCGTGGGTCCCCATCGTGGGTCCCCATCCTCATCCACGGCTCCGTGCTGCTGCCAACCCCGTGCCAGCACCCTGCAGGAGAGTGCCTAGGCTGGCACCATCAAGAGGAGGATTTGACAGCACACAAACCCTTTTTTTTTTTTCTTTCTTTTTTTTTTCCCTCTGGTTCTTCCAGCTCATTTATCGCCTCTGCAGGGCAAGCAGAGCTGTCATTGCCTGAACCTCACTCATCCGTTTAACCTTGGGGGAAGGAACGCATTTGTGCCAGATAACATGCATCAGATGGTGGCACGGGGAGCGCCTGTAGCTGCTGGGCCTGATGGATGGGCTACACGGGCCTCGCCTGACCTGTGCTTGTATGTTATCTGCATTGCTGCAGGAGGCTTTTCATCACGCCGACAGCTCCAGCATCACCTGCCTGGCAGCGGCTCCTCGCCAGGCGCCGGCAGCAGCGGCCAGGAGGGGCCTGGCCACGTGCTCGGGGCCGGCACCGCGGCACCGCGGCACCACGGCCCAGGCGGTGTGAGCTGGGGTGCTGGGGTGAGAAGCTGCGGGGCCCCGGGCAGGGCTGGCAGGCTGTGCCCACACCACGTGCCTGGCTGCAGCAGGGCTGGAGCACCCGGCGAGGGACGGCATTGCCTGACTCCATCTCCATCCTTCTGGGCGAGGACGTGGCTCCTGCCGGCGGTGCCTGTGCCACAGGGAACAGTTATGGCTCTCACCCACGGCTGTCAGCAAGCCCCGGCAGTGCCACTTGGGGGGGCTGTGCGTGGTGCCCCCCAAGGAGGTGACCCAGAGCTCCAGCATGGGCACCCGTTCCCCCCCCCCCCACGCCGATGACAGGGACCCGCAGCTGCACGCCCTGGGGGAGCACAGCCACAGGGACCTGCTCGCAGCCAGGCTCAACCCTCAGCCCCGCTGACACCCGCGGGATCTGGGATGGGCCCAGAGCCCAGCACGGCACCGGGGCCGCAGCCGTTTCCCGAGCAGAAGCGAGCGCGGCTCCCGGCCCCGGAGGCGGTGGAGCAAAGGCTGGGAATAAACGACTGTGTTTATGAAGCCCGTAATGTAGCCAGCAAAATCAGTCACTCAGCGCAGCGACGCCGCTGCGCTAATGGGAGGTTATTTATGGCGCTTCCCTGCTGGTGCAGGAGCTCGGCGGCCCCGGCTGCCAGACCTCACACCCTGGCTCAGGACCCCCCTGCACCCCACACCCTGCGCCAGAGCTGCCCGGCCTGGGGGGCTCAGGGAGGTGGCAGGAGCTGGGGACAGACGGGGGCTCTGCTGCAGCCCCCAGGCACTCACAGAGGGGCCGTCCGGAGCGGGCACCACCGGTGCCGTGGAGCCTGGAGCCCGAGCCGGCCCTGCCAGGCGGCCACGGTGACGGGCACAGCGGAGCACGGGGGCGGAGGGAGAGGCCAAGCTGTGGCGCTTGTCCTTTGGGTGACATTTTGCCAATGAGGGGTCCTGTGACAGTGACGGAGAGGGTATCGAGCTGGGCAGCACAGAGCCCGGTGACGGATTAGTGCTGCCAAGTGCCGACACCGAAGCCATTTGGTGTGGGGAAATGATAGATGCTAACACTAATTTTAAACACAGGCAACCGAATTCCTCCAGACAGTCGCGGCGCTCAGGATTTAGGGCACAGCTGCTGGGTTCAGATAAGGTGTGAAATCAGCCCGGCGTGCAGGGTGTTACTTAATAATGAGCGCCTCGTGATGGATGGGGGAGTCTCAGCGATACAACCTCCGCATTTGGAGCCTTTCAGATCTCTTGCCATCAATCCCGGTCCCTGCCACGGGCAGCTGGCCCCACCGGGGAGGCCGGGTGGGCACCAGCCCTGGTGGCACAGGCTGGGGGCACAGCGGGCAGGGTCCCCCCGGCGCCCCCAGCTGAGCCCACTCCCCGCACCCAGGGGGTGCAGCCCCCCCCCCCCAGCCCCAGCTCACACCGCTGCCTCCAGCTCTTTGTGGCCCCACGCCGGCGCCACGGACAGAAGCCCTTTGTGCTCACCATCCTCGGGCCGGCTGTGCCTCGTCTCAGGACGTGCCCACGAGGATGTCGGCACGGCGGGGGCTGCCGTCGTGTCACTCGCTGCCCGCACTCGCAGCAACGTGTCCCCCCGCTGCCCCGGGGCGGCCCCAGCCGGGGCAGGGGGCTCTGAGCCGTGCGGCGCCCGCCCCAAATATTTACGGTGAAAGCAATGCTTGAAATGGCAAGTGCCGTGCTCGTCTGTAGCATTTAATCTCTCTTCTGACCTTATAAAAAAATCTCTTTGTGTTGAGATTTTAAACTCAGTTCTTAAATCACCCGCTACAGGCCCCACACTGTATTCATTTCTCCTCGAGCGAATGAGTTCGGTGTCTGCTCTGTGCCAGTGCCACCGGCACCAGCGAGCGGGGCGGGCGCGTGGAGCTTCCACCCGCGGACGGAGCGAGAGCCGCGCGCAGGAGCCAGGCACAGCTGCAGCTGGAGCCGGCGAGCTTCCAAATGAGCTCAGCGGCACGGTGCCATCGATTTGGAGGTGATTGCTGCAGAGGTGAAGCATGGTCAGCTTGCCTCATTATTGTGCAAATTGCTGGGAATGCAAATCTTCGGGTGCACCTGGGGGAAAACGTATTAATAATATTACTCCTGATTAAGGTCACAGGGCACTTTTTGCTTGTACAGTGAAGCCTGGGCTCCCTTTCCCCTTCTGAATCTAATAGTTGGTTTATTTTTATATCAATGACTTCGGAGTCCTTAGGAGATATTTTACCTTTGAAACTCCTCTCTCGCAACCGCGTGACGAAGCCCTGCCTGAAGCACGGGGCTCCCCTGCTCGCTGCCTCAGGACAGAGCCTCGCCAGAGGGATCCACGGCCCAGCCTGGGGACCTCTGGGTGATGCTGCAGGGGGACGGCAGCTCCGCCTGAGCACGGCACGGCTCGGCACGGCATGGCACGGCATGGCACAGCATGGCACAGCATGGCTTGGCGTGGCACGGCACGGCACAGCTCGGCACGGCTCGGCTCAGCACAGCACAGCTCAGCACCGCACCACCACGCACAGCCCCCGGTCACTGCAGGGTCCGATCCCTGGCAGGCAGGGGCCGGCCACGGGGCCAGTGGGGACGTGGAGCCTGTGATCTGCTGCATGTGCACGAGCAGAATGCCAAAGCACCGCTGATTTATTGCTGAGGAAATGCTTAATTTAGGCAATGTATTTAAAGGAACTAATTAGAATTGTATTAATATTTATGGGCCTTATGGAGAAGCTGATAGTCACTATTTGGGGGTATTAACTGTTATCTTAGGCCAGGCAGGGCCGTGGTGTTTGGAGGCGACTTTAACTGTGGTGAGGGCAATCAAGATCTCACCCAAAGTCCGTGACAACAGCCAGCCTGGGGCTGCACATCAAAGCCACGTCTGCAGTGATAATGAACGTCCCCTGGAATTAATAACCCCCTCCCAGACACCTCCCCAGCGAGGATGAGCACAGCCGCCTGCTCAGGGCTGTGCTGCGGGCGATGGGGCTGGGGGCGTTGGGGTCCCATCACCCTCCAGCCTCCAGCAGTGGGGGGGGCAGCCACCCCCTGGGCCCGGGGCTCAGCTGCGGTGCCTCAGCCGCACACCCTGCACGTGCGTGGATGGAACAAGCACGGTGCCCAGGCTGGACACGGTGCCTCCCGGTGCTGCCGGTGCTCCCGTCCGTCCGTCCTGCAGACAGAGGCCAGTGAGCGGGAGGGGGCTGGCAGGTGGCCCCCGCAGCCCCCAGCTCGAGCGCCGGCAGCTCCCTGCCCGCACAGCCGACCTCTCGCTATAGCAAAGTTCACATCAATTTTCCTTCCCCTCATTTGTCTGTAAACCATGAAGAAAAATCACCGCCGTCTGCCCACATCAGGCCGCCGCCGTGATGTATGGCTGTAATAAAAACCCCATTTTGGGAGGCCGCCTTCCCCGTGCCGCCAGCCGGCACGCCATGCGTGGCCGCGCCGCTGGCCGGGGCCGCACCGGGTGGCACGGGGCCAGGGCCGCCGCCAGCCCGCAGGCAGCCAGCGCCCGCCGCAGCCCCCCCGTCCGCCCCCGCCTCGCCCGGCCCGAGGCCTCGTTATGGATGGCAGCTATTAGAGCTGCTATCGAGCAGCGCGCCGCGGAGGCGGCCGGGCAGCCGCTGCCGCCAGCCCCCCGAGAGCCGCACTGATGGGGTGCTGAGCGCGGGGTGGCAGCGGGCAGCACCCCCACCTCAGCCCTCTGGCACCGCGCGGTGCTCGGCGACAACGCCACGATGACCTGGCCCCGGAGCCCCGAGAGTTTCCTTCTCTATTTCCTTCCCCAAGCCCGCCCCATGCCTCAGAAGCATTCCCTGTGCCCAGCCCTGGGCCTCGCCCGCCCGTTTGGCACCAGCCCCTGGTGTCCGTGAGCGATGCCAAGCTCTCCCGCTGCCACTCCGTGGCCGTGGCCCCACACCCCAGCAGCTCGCCTGCCTGGACAGCAGCCTCTGTGGCAGCCCAGCACCGCCAGCCCTGGTCTGTGGTGGGGTCGGGGGGCTCCATCCCATCCCCACACCCTCCCCAGGGCGCAGGGGGGAGCAGGACGGCGCTGGGGAGCACGAGGCCACGTGGTGACACTGGCAGCCCCTGGACGCGGTGGGAAGGCAAGAGAGAGATGGCAACGATGCTGCAAGCCAGGCATCCTGGCGGCTTTATTGAGAGGTCGGGGTGCAGTGGCCGGCCCCGCTGCAGACCTGGCCGGGCTGCGGCGTCCCCTCAGGGTCACCCGTTGGCTCTCCCTGGGAAGAAAGGAAAGGCAGTGAGCGGGGTGTGCAGGCACAGCTGCGGAGCTGTGGGGGCTGGTGCCAGCCCCAGGCTGCAGGACAGCTCACCCCCAGCACATTGACCCCGGGGATGCCCCTTCTCCAGCCCCTGGCCCACCAGGGAGACGGAGCAGGTGCCCCGAGGAGGCAGCAGCACCTCGTGGTCCCGCTGTTGTGCCACACCAGGGCCACAGCCTCCCCGGAACCGCGCAGTGCCAGGGGAAGGGAGCAGCCACGACTGCCGTTCAACCACCAACAGCCCCAACTGCCCGCGGCTGTGCTAGGAAACGTGTGTCACAAGCCAGCGAGCACCCACAGGGTGCTGCCTCCCCCCCCAGGGGGGCCATTGTGGCACTGCCAGCCTCCCCCTCCAAGCCTGCTCTCCCCATGGCACGTCTCGTGCCAAAAGCATTTGGCACAGAAACGGGAAGGCAACCTGCAAGGAGTGCGCCTTTTCCGCCCCCCCTGTGCAGGCTGAGAGCCTAGGATTGGCAGGCTTCATATTTTGATAATCAGGCTGCGAAATTATTATTGCTAACAGCATCGCCTAGTTCTCACCAAAGACAAGCCCGGCTCCCAGGACGGAGCTGTGTGCTGCGTGAAATCACCGAGCAGAAGTGCACGGAGTCCCCGCGCGGTGCCCAGGCGTGCGGTGGCCGGGTGAGCGCAGCTGCTGCCTCCCTGCTGCGGGCAGGCGGGGGTCCTGCCACGGCACAGCCCGGCTGCAGCAGGCGGGTGGGGAGCAGGAAGGGGCTCGGGGCTGCCCCAGCCGCCCGCAGGCTCGAGACCGACACCACCGGGAAGAGCCGACCCCCGGCACCAGTGGCCTGGGGAGCACCGGGAGGCGGGGAGGGGGCTGGCTCCAGGACCACCGCAGCACCGGGACCTGCGAGGGTGCTTTCAGCAGGTTCACGTTGGGCAGCTCTGAGCAGCAGCTGCCTGCACGCTCCGTTGCCCTTCACATCCTTCAGAACTGCTGCTCGGTCCCCGCCCGCGCCTCCCCGGAGCTGGCTGCAGAGCAATGCGGCTCCACGCTCCCACCCTGCCACCGGCCCCTGCTCTGCCTGGACAGGGGCAGCCCAGTCCAGCCCAGTCCAGCCCAGTCCAGCCCAGCCCAGCCCAGTGCCCTCCTCTCACCCCACTGGCAGACCCGCTGGCACTCCTGCAGGGTCTCGAAGTTGTTGGAGTTCCCTCTGCAGCCGCCATACTCGAACACCCGGCACGTCCCCGTGGCAGGGCTGTAGGCGTAGCGATAGAAGTGTCCCCTGCACGGGCCGTGCTCCGGGGGCAAGTGGCAGATGTTACTTTGGAGCACGGGGTCGGCGATGAGAGCAGGACACTGGAGGCAGCCCCAGCCCAGCAGGACGGCAGCGGGGCTGTAGCCGCTCCATCGGCGCGGAGGCACGCAGCCGCGGCCGCAGCCCGTGAAGCAGCACTTGCTGCTGCCGGGACAGTCGGTGTCGTCGCTGCAGGTGCTGTTGCAAGGCAGTAAGGTCTGCAGCACCCTTCTCTTGGGGCAGACACCTGGTTTGGCTGCGGGTAAGGAGAAAGACTCGTGTCCACGGGGTCTGTCCGGGCCACGGCCCCCCTCCGCCAAGTCCCTGGGCGCCCTTACCTGGCACCGGCCGCACGCACTGGACGTGGCAGCCCAGGCTGCAGCACTTCTCGTTGCCCTTGCAGTCTGTGTCACTGCCGCACTCCACCAGGCAGATGGTATACATGTGAGAGTCCAGCCGTGGGCAGATACCTGGTTTTTCTGGGGGTGCCCGGAGGGGTCAGGGCCCTGCCAGTCCCTCCCCACCCGCACCCACACCCAGCCCAACCCAGCCCCAGGTTCTGCAGGCAGGGAGCAGTGGGGACCCCTGGGTGCCCCCACCAGAGGGGCTGAGAGTGGGGGAGATGGGGTGCAGGGGCCCCACACCAGCCCTTGTGGGAGATGCCCCCACAGGCAGAGCTCGAAGGAGCCCAAACCAGCACATCCCAGTCCCGTGCCAGGATGGGGTGCGGGGGTTGGCAGGACCCAGCCCACTCCCCACCAGAGAGCAGAGCACGGGCTCCCTCAGGGCCACAGGGGGCTGCTGGGGGATGGGACCCCCTCACCTCCAACGGGGAGCCTGCACTCCTTTCCACAGCCGTTGCTGCAGCAGCGTTCGCTGCCCGGGCAGTCCTCATCCGTAGAGCAGAAGTAGCCGCAGGAGCTGCCGGGGGTCTTCCTGGGCGCAGGGCACTGGCCATGCTTCTCTAGGAGGGCGAGAGGGGAGGTTACAGCAGGCAGGCAGAGTGCCCAGCCCAGGCACAGCCCCCCAGCCAGGAGCAGCTCTGCCCCGCAGCACAGAGCGGGTCTCGTGCTGCCCTCGGCACCCAGCGCCCGGCAGCGGTGTGGGTACACGAAGCGCTGCGAAGCGCCTGCTGGAAACGCCGCTGCTGTGAGAGCCACCGGAGCTGCCCCAAACCCGCCGCCACCCCTTACCCCGGCACTGCAGCACCAGACCCACGTTCTGCCTCTGGGGTCTAGAGCGGGTTTTCCCCTTGTCCCAGCAGTGGGGACAGCCTGCTCTGCACCCGGTGTCACATCCCAGCTCTGACCCCACGGCCTCGCCCTGACCAGGGAGCGAGGGGCCGAGGGACCACACCGTGATACAGTTTGGGGTTGGAAAAGACCGAGACCGGCTGCTCCAGCCATGCCCCCACCACACGCGGGCTCACCTGCCAGGATGAGCTCCGAGTCCTGCTGGCACTCGCCCCGAGGGGCCAGGAGGGCCACCAGCAGCACCAGCGACAGCAGCGACCCCGGCTTCATGGCGCTGTCCTCTCAACGCCCGCGCCCCGCGGAGCTTTTGTAGAGCCCCGAGCCCTGCCCCGGGCCTTGCGCAACGCGCGCCGGGCTCCTGCCCCTCCCCGGCACGGGACAGCACCGGACAGCACGGGGCACGGCACGGGGCAGGGCGCGACACGGGGCACGGCCCGGCACGGATGTGCCACGACACGCGATGTGGCACGACACGGGGCGTGGGACACGGGACACGGCCCGGCACGGGGCACAGCACGACACGGGACATGACATGACAGGAGACATGGGACATGGGACAAGGACAGGGGGCACGGCCCGGCACGGAGCACGGCACGACACGGGACATGGGACA
>CM021750.1:15379230-15407679 GCA_011075105.1 Heteronetta atricapilla
CGGCACGGCTCGGCACCGCACGGCTAGGCACGGCACGGCTCGGCACGGCTCGGCACGGCATGACACGGCCGGGACGGGGCACGGGGCAGGACAGCGGGTGGTCCCCACGGCCCGGGGGACCCGCAGGAGTCCCCCGTGCGGGTAGCCCCCATTACCCGCACGCCCCGCACCGCCCCGCTAACGGCGGCCCCGGTCCCGCAGCCCCCGGAGGACGGGGGGGAGGCTGCGGGCAGCGCCCGGCCGGGACCGCCGGAGCGGTGCCGCTGCGGGAGGCAGCGCGGTGCTGAGCGTCGCTGGCTGTGCGCAGGGACAGGGCTGGGGCTGCGCTGCCGGCCGCGGGTTCCTCGCTCCGGGTTCCCTTTTTTTCAGACCCGGTCCCTCTAGCAACCAGCGCATTTGGCTGCTCGGAGCGAGAATGACGCAAACAGGAATTTCCGAGCGGGGAAATACGATCGGGAAGGCGTAACCCCCCCCCCGCGAGACAGCAGAGATCATCTCGGCCCCAGCACAAAGATGCCTCTCTTCAGGTGGGCTGAGAAGAGCCCAGGCTGGGAGCAGTTCCCCCCTCCCACGCACCTGGTCCCCAGCCGAGGCCTCGCTCCCCGTGCCCAGCACCGCACCTCTGGCACACTGCACCACCTGGGGCAGGGAAGAAGCCCCTTCCACCAAAGCCCTGTTCACCTGGCCGAAGCCAGGTCCTGCCCCTCTCCTCCACCGCAGCCTCAGGCTGCCCCCCCAGCACCTCGTTGCAGCCCCATCCGCCCAAACCTGCGCCCACAAACCTGCACCAGCCCCGTGGCTGAAGCGGCCACCTGCAGCCCCGTGCACCCGCAGCCACGCTGGGGGCACAGCTCGCGGTGCGTGCGCCTCCTTTCCCAGCCCCTGCGCGGCTCCTGCTTGCCGAGCCCAGCGAGCCGGGTGCCTCTGCCCGCGGGCAAGCCCTGCCACCACCGGCAAGAGGAGCCTGGGGGCGGATCGGCCGCGGCACCACGTGCAGCACCTGGCAGGGACACGAAGGTCGCAGGCAGGGACATGGGGTTCCTGCGTGGGTCTGCGCACCCTTGGCAGCATCTTCCACCACAGAGACCCAGGGCGCAGCAGCGGCAGTGCCGCAGGGCCCAGCAGGCATGGAGCACACCCCGTCCTCGGCACTGCTCACCCTTCGCACGCTTGGCTGCGCCGGGCTCTCTGTAATCTCCCCGCGCCGTTAACCTCGGGCGTCCCCTCCCAGTCGCAGGTGTCTGGAGGCGGCAGAACGCACCCTGGGGCAGCCCCTGCGGCCGGCATCCGCCTTGGCACCCGCGAGCCTCCCTGCCTGCTGGCTGCCCCGCTCCTCCCTGCCCTGCGCATGGCCGGGTGAGCGGCAGCCCCGGTGGTGACCCCGCCGCAGCACCCAGCCGCGCCGTCTGCCGGGACATGGCCCCGCCGCTGCCCGCGCCCAGCCCGCCGGCGTGACGGCACCCAGCCCGCCTGTCCCCGCACAGGAATGGTGCACGGTACATGGCACAGGGGGAGTGGGTGCTCCCAGCCTCGCACGTCACACCAGCTTCCCACGCTCTGCTCCCCCTGGGGCCATGCTCACCCATGAGGAGCCGGTCACCCGTGGCTCTGCAGGGGGATGCAGCTGGATGGGGGAAAAGGACCAGGCTGAGGCACGCGGGCACTGGTTCTCCAGGGTGGGCACAGCCTGGGGCAGACCCCCAGGCTCCCTGTCCCAAAACACCCCTGTGCCGTGCGGCCAGCATGGCCACCACCTCGGGGTGTGTGTCCTACAGTCCCACACCAGGTTCCTGTCCCATAAACTTGGCTCATCTCTTTGCAAACCTGGGCAACATTTGACATCTGCAGTGATGAGTCCCACAGCTCTGGCGAGGAGACTGCTCTTGGTTGGCTGCCCTCCTGTCCCCTCTGTCACCTCTTCTCCAAGCTGGAGAGCTCCAGCCCCTTCATCTGGGCTTCCCGGGGCCCTGGCTCATGGCAGGTTCCCCCCAGGGCAGGATGCCTGTGGGGTGCTCACGTCCCCACCCTGGCTGCAGCCTGGCTGCTGGGGCTGGGATGGGGCCATAGTAAATGATTTCTCAAGTAATAGCACGACACAGAGCTGCTGGTGCCTCAGGCACAGCTGCGAAACGCACCGAGAGGTTCAGTACCCAAAGGTTATGTGGGTGGCAGCCCCTCCCCAGCCCCGCGCACATATAAACCCCCGCTGACCCGCGCCAGCCATCGGCGTCCTCGGGGAGCACCATGAAAGCCGCCAGCATTTTGCTTGTGGGTATCCTTGCCCTGTGCGTGCTGCTGCAGCCGGCTGCCACGGCCGCCAGGAACATGGGTGAGTGCAGGGGGTCCCCGTGGCTCTGGGGGTGCCGCAGAGCGGGGCGCTGCGGGGCTGGCACAAGCGGGGCTCCCAGCCTGGCAGAGCCAGGGCAAGGACGGCAGCATCCCGAATGCGGTGCGTGGGCGATGGGAGCTGAAGTATTTCTATCTCCCGGAAAATGAGGCCGACTGCGTGGGCTGGAGCCAGTGCAGCTGCTGGCCCTGCCGCCCAGCCTGACACCAGCATGCTCAGTCCCCCTGCAGCTGCTCCTGCTGGCTGCGGGCAGATCCAGCCGGAGCAGGAGCTCAGCAGAGTCCCACGGGGGTCAAGGTGTCGCCTCCAGGCAAACCTGCAGGCACCTCGCCCTGCTCCCCACGGCTCCCTCCGTGGTTTCTTCCTTGTCCCCTGCCACAAGTGCGTTTCTGGGCTCCCGCCTGCTCCTGTCCTCCATGGTGGTGGCTGCTGTGGTGCAGCTTGTCTGCTGGATCTGCACGTTCACAGCCCTCCAGCTCCATCTCAGTCACCACCAGTACCCAGGAAACGCTGCACTCTGCAGGCTTTACGAGCCAAAGGGAACGATAAGAGCAATTATAGGATCAGCCAACTGAGCAGAGTGATAAACCTCAAAGGCAGGCGCTGCTGGCAGCTCCAGTGCAGGTGCGGCAGCCTGGGTTGTGGTGGGACACTGGAGCTGGTCCCTGGAGCTGCTGGGTGGGCAGCACTGGACCTGCAGCAGTGCGCTGACCCTGCCCGGCCCCCGCTGCGCCCAGCCCCGGGACAGCAGCTTTGGGTCGGCCGGGCTTCGTCCCTGCGCAGCGCAGGGTAGGGACACGCTGCTCCCTCAGCTCGGTGCCGGGGGCAGTGCTCCCATCGCCGAGCTACCACCCCTGGCCTGCCCCGGCCTCCGGAGCGCCGTGCCCCTGGCGTGGGAGCCAGCGGCTGCAACAAGGCCGCCTTTATTCGGGGAGCTCCTTTGTTTCCACCCTGCAGTCTGCCCGGGGCTGGGAGCACCGGCTCAGAGCCGTTCCCCGCAGCGCATCCCCAGCGGGGCCGGGCTGCAGGCGCTGCAGGAACACCTCCGGCTGCGCTGCGGGTGGTGGCGACGGGGCAGCCGCCTGCCCTGCCCAAGCCCCGGCACCGAACCCTCCTTCGGTGGCCAGAGCCCTGCTCAAAAGCCATCCTCAGAGCTCAGACCCTGCCTGCCCGCTCCCCAGCTCGCAGCCGCTGTGCAGTGAGAGCCCGGAGGGCGCAGGCTGGCGGCCGTGGCCCTGTCCCCGCTGCGCCCCAGGGCTGCCCCCGCTGCAACAGCGAGGGAACGCAGCGAGCGTCCGGCAGGCAGCGTGGCACCGGTGTCAGCTCCGGCTCCTGTTACTGCATAAACACCCACGCTGGGGAGGGGACCGCAGGCAAACGCAAACAGTTACTGATTTACTGTAGCTCCACACCTTGCTGCATTGTTGACCGTGGGGTTAAATTACTTGGAAACAGACACTGGTCGAGACAAACAGCTCGTGACCTTGGGGCTGGGACCACCTGAGCCCACGCAGCCCTGCGCCTGCACGGGGCTCCAGGATGCTCCAGCCCAGAGCTGGGGCTGCCTCTTGAGCCGCCCGCGGTGCGGATGCAGTGCTGAGGGCACATCCCTGCAGCAGGGTCCCGCTCTGACCCCCACCCTGCGGAGGAGAGGCCGAGCCTGGGGCTGTTCCCAGGACAGGGCCGGGGAGGCTCTGGGTGCCCCCCCGGCAGAGCGGGACAGCCCAAGCCCTGCAGCCAGGCAGCACTGGCACCGTGCAGGGGCCCTCACGTCGTACCCCAGTGACTGAGCCAAACGCTCTGAGCCAAAGCTGGAAGCTGTGAGCAAAGCGTCTGAGGTCCTTGGGGCCCCCAGCACAGCGCTGGACCCTGAGGGAATTAAACCCACTGCCGGCAGCACTTGTAGGTGACCACGAAGTGGCTGAGCGGCAAACACTGATGAGGGCCGGGCAGCCACGCGGGGTGATTTCGATTGCTTGGCTCGCTGGGCCTGGTCAGACACAGCCTGGCTTGGTGCTGCCGAGCACTGCCGGCTACCCAGGAATGCCGACAGCTGGCACAGGGGCTGCAGGAGGCTGTGCGGCAGAGGGGGCCTGGGGCTGCTCAGCCCCCGCACCGCTGTCTGCAGCACCATGCCTGCAGCACCATGCACACGGGGGGCTCGCTCCCTGCCAGCCACCCCCTCCAGGGGTGCTGCTGTCAGGCCAGGCTGGATCCCCAGGGCTGCTGGAGGCCATGGGCGCAGCAGGGAGCTGCAGGACAGGGTCATGTTGGGGTGAGAGGGAGCTGCAGGAGAGGCATGAGCAAGCCCCACGTGCCGGGCGCCTTCCCAAGGTGGTGCAGGGCAGCCTGAAGGGCTCTTCAGTCAAGTGGCGAAAAGCTGCACAAAAACAAGAGCCTGGAGCAGCAGCCGGATGAGCTGCAGGGGCAGCAGAGCCGCAGCCCCGAGCTCCCTGCCAGCTCCTCCCCGCCGCAGGGCAGCCACATCCTGGGCCGGGGGCTGCACCCGAGCGTGCGGCGGCTGCTGGGGCAGTGATGGGACAGGTCGGAGCGCGGGCACCGCGTGCCCCACGCCTGCTGCCGTTACCGGTGCAGCCCAGCGGAGTGCCACAAGACCAGCACCGCCCCAGAGCGGGGCCAGCACCGCTCAGCGCCCTGCAGGACCGGGGGCCGGGGGCTCCCCGTGTGCCGCAGCGGGCGATGCAGCGCGCGGCGCTTGGCGGCTGTTCCTGCCGGGCAAGTTTTCTGCGAGACGCCTGCTCTGCTCGAGGCTTCTACTTCCTGGTCGGCGGCCAGGAGCGAGCAGATACCTGATACTTGGGGATTGTGCAACGGCACGAAGGGGGAGCCTGGCCAGGCCAGTTCCTTATGAGCCACCCGGAAGGCAGTCCCCTCCCGCCTGGCCGGCCCCACCTGGAGAGGAGCTTAAAGCCCAGCGGGGTGGCCCTGCACGCGCAGAGCCGGCTCCCCTGCACCATGCCCAAGGCCAGCAGCGTGCTCGTCCTCGCAGGGCTCCTGGTTCTCTGGGCAGAGCTGCCGCCAGCATCCGCCCAGAATGTCACGAGTGAGTATGAGCGCACGGCCCGGCCCCGTGCGAGCAGCCGGCATCGCCCCCAGCCCCAGGGCCTGCTGGAGATGGGGTCCAGGGCCGGAGACCCCAGCCGGCGCCCAGCGGGGCTGTGCTCAGCAGCATCCCTGGCGCCAACCCAGGGGCTGGAAGCAGCATCTCCCTCCTCCAGCCGGCAGCCCTTGCCCTGCTGCAGGGCCAGCAGCCCACCCACACCGTGTGCCTTTGCCTTTCAGCGAAAGCCGGCGTGTGCCCGGACCCAGCGACAGAAGAAGCGAACTGCACAGTGGGGTGCCAGTCCGATGGCGACTGCGAGAGCACCCTCAAGTGCTGCCCGGCGGCCTGTGGCAAGGCCTGCCAGGAGCCCAACGGTAACGGTCCCCGGCCCCGGGGCTGCTGCACGCCCTCCTCCCGGGAGCTGACGGCACCGGGGCTCCTGGGGCTTGGCAGCAGCGTGGGCCTGGGCACCCGTTGTGCCTCTGGCTGCAGCGTGGTTGTGGGGCCCTGTGGGATCAGGGTGTGCTCCGGCAGGGCGGCCGCTTGGCACAGCGCACCCCCCGCCCCAGCTGGCGCTGGCCATGCTCGCCCCTTCCTCCTCCCAGCAGCACGGGGGGGTTCTGGGCAGCCTCCCCAGGCACTGCTGGGTTGGTGCAGAGGGCAGGGCAGTCTGTGCCTGCTCCCCCGCGCACCCCTCGGGGACCGCTAGCTGCTCAGCCGCGTCAGCCCAGGACGTTGCACTATTCCACCTCCTGACCCTGAGCCTGGGGAGCGTCTCCCAGCGGCACCATCCCCAGCCCTGCGCCGGACACGGCCCTGCAGCCACCTGCTGGAGTACGCTCACCGTGCCGGAGAGCAGCCTGGGCAGACGGACACAGGATTTGGGATGTGATGTGATGCGATGCAACGCGAGTTCACGGATGCAAACCAGAGGCTGTGGCACCTCCATCGCCTTCTGCAGGGACAGAGCTGGCTGAGCTGTGCTGCAGCAGGGCACAGCGCGGTGCGGAGCTGGGAGCCTGCAGCAGGCAGCAGCGGGCAGGGGGCGGCACGGCAGGAGCCCCAGACGGTGCAGGCTGCCCATGGGACACGTGCCCCCCTGAGGCCCAGGCTGAGGCCATGCACCACGAGAGCCTGGCTGGGGCTCCCTGTGGCAAAAGCAGGGGACAGTGGGGCTGAGGCACCGCTGGGACCCCGTCCCGTGGCTCCATGCTCTGTGCCAGCTGTGCGTCCCCGAGTACAGGGCTGAGCGTGGGGACTGCCACACCGCGTGGGGGACTCTGTGCGTCCCCAGGGGTTCCAGGCTGGCGGCAGCACCAACGGGCAGAGCTGCGTGCTGGGAGAGCCCTCAGCACACTCTGGGGTCCCTCCGCTGCAGGTGTCAGCGGGCAGGGTCGGGGCCGTGCCCGTGGCCCCGGGAGCTGCAGCGCCCAGCCCTGCCCCTGCTGCCGCGGCCGGTGGGTCTCACGCTGCGCCCTTCCCGTTGCAGAGAAGCCCGGCACCTGCCCACCCGTGAAGCCAGGGATCCCCATGCTGGGGCTCTGCGTTAACCAGTGCAAGACGGACTCCAACTGCCCCGGGAGCCTGAAGTGCTGCAGGAACGGCTGCGGCAAAGTCTCCTGCGTGACTCCCTTCTACTGAGGTCAGTCGGGCAGCCGCCCAGCCCCGGGGCTCCTGTGGCGCGGGACCCGCTCCCCCGTCCCCCTGACAGCTCTCTGCTCCCTTTGCAGGCACAGCCTCCTCCTGCCAGCCCAGCCACAGGGAAGCTGCTGCCCGACGCGATGCCCGCACGTCCAGGCCCCCCGCGCCCTCCTGCCCCCTGGCTGGGCTCCCAGCTCAGAGCCTTCAGCCTCAGCTTCCTCCCTGGGGCCCGGCTCGGGGCGCGCCGCAGCCCCCCGTGCTCTCACCAATAAAGCAGCCTCTCCCTGCTGCACTCGTGGCCGCGTCTCCGTCCCGCTGCGCTCCTGGCCAGGCAGCAGCTCCACTGCTCCTGGCCTCATCCTGCCTGACCGTGCCCGAATCGGGACAGCTGCTGCTGGCTGCTGGCAGAGGTGGCACCTGGAGGGCAATCAGCAGCCAGTCGCCCACCCCAAGCCAGCACTGTTCCGGCAGCCCGGGGCTCTGGGCCAACCCAGACCCCAAGGGTCCCCAGCCTGTGCCCCTGCCCAGGGCTGCCCCCCAGCTGCTCTGACATCCACCCCCCACCTGTGAGCAGACGTGCTCAGAGAGGGCCATGAGGTGCAGCGGAGCAGAGCTAATCTCTGCTCTGCGGTGGCTTGGGGAGATGGGAATGTGTGGCACGGGGACGCGGGTGCTGCTGGTGCACGCAATGGCACGAGCATCTCCCAGGCCTGCTCCACGTGCTCCCAGCCCTGCAGCAGAACTCTGCCCGTGGCAGGAGCCTGAAGGGGCCACGGGCAGGGAACCCCACACGTCCCTGCCCCATCCCTGCCTGACCATGCCCTTGTGCTGCCCCTGCCCCTGCCCCATCCCTCCCCAGCCTGCTCAGAACTGGTCCCCGCTCCTGCCCTGCTCTCCCGTGCACCTCGCGGCTCCCCACAGGAGCCCTGGCTCCCTGCCCCTCTCACGACCACCCCACTCCAGCTCCCAGAGCCAGCAGGAGCTGAGGGGCCCCCAGACCAGCCCAAAAGGTCCCACAGGATCAGGAGGACGCTGTGGGGACAGCACGCACAGACTCCCCCAGCTCTCCCATGTCCCGTTCCCACACTGGGGCTTTGCAGGGAGCAGGGTTTGAGGAGCGCCTCCCACATCCCCCAGGCTGGCTGCTCGCGGGTCACCAGTGACCTGGAAAGGGCGCACGGAGGATGCGCCGGCCGCAGGCCAGGAGCCCGGCACTGCCCTGGGATCTCCCCCAGGCCGGATTGTTCACGCCCGGCGCTCCCACGGTCCCAGCACCACACTGCCACGGGAAGGAGCAGCTCGGCCAGCCCCCACCCAGCAGGGTTTAAATCCCGGCTGGCGGGGCGCAGAAGCACGGCTCCCTGCAGCAGCATGATGCCAGGCGCTCGCACCCTCGTGCTGGTGCTCCTGGCCCTGTGCGTGGAGCTTCCTCCCGCCCCAGCCCAGCAGCACCGAGCAGGGGGCCATGGCGCTGCCCCTGCTGCCAGCCCCCTGCCGCGCCGTGCTCCACGGGGCCGCCGGCCGCCTGCCACCCCGCCGGCCCCGGGCAAAGCAGGCGAGTGCCCGGCAGCGGGGAGCAGCCCCCCGCGCCCCACCAGGCTGTACTGCCTCTCCGACCACAGCTGCCCTGGGGCCGAGAAGTGCTGCCACCGCGGGGAGGTCCGCGCCTGCCTCCTCCCTGCCACAGGTACGGCCAGCCACGAGGGATGGGGCACGGGGGGCTGCCGGCCGCAGGAGCCGGTGGGGTGCCCATGGCGAGCCCCGCTCCCCAGCACGCCGTGCACCGAGCGTCTCCCTCCGCAGAGAGCCCAGGCTACTGCCCCCGTGCCGGACCCGGCGGGGCGAGCTGCGGGGCGAGCTGCAGCAATGACACCGCCTGCGGCCCTGCGGAGAAGTGCTGCGCCCGCAGCTGCTGCGCCCGCTGCCTGCCAGCAGAGCCAGGTGAGGCGCCGGCCCTTCGGCCCCTGGGGATGCCACCAGGCCCTCCTGTGGGGCAGAGGGACGGTGGCCGCAGGAGCCATCCTGGGCTGGAAATGCTGCGTGGCAGAGCCGCGGGTCCACAGCCCCCCATCGCTGCGTGGGGAGACACGGGGGTCCTGGGGGGGCAGCGGGCTCCAAGCTGTTCCCTGAGCCTCTGCCCCCCTGCAGCCAAACCCGGCCTTTGCCCGCGGAAGCGAGCGCGGCGCGGTGCAGCCTCGTGCCCCAACCGCTGCGCTGACGACAGGGACTGCCCCGGGGACCACAAGTGCTGCTTCTCCGGCTGCGGCCTGGCCTGCACCTCCCCGCACACAGGTACCCCCCGGCCCCCCTGCCCCCTGCGGGGACTGTGCACCCCTGCCCCTGTGGGAACACTCTGTGCACGCCCCACGCAGTCCCTGCAGCCCCCTGGTTGCGGGCAGGGGGTGCCCAGCTCCTCCCCAGTGCATGGCTGTGCCTGCGGCACGCTCCAGCGGCTGTGCCCAGAGCTGACGGTGACACCCGTCCGGGCACCGTGGTGGCTGCGCCCCGGCTGTGGCTCCAGGGGCTGCACCTCTGCCCGGGTACGGCCCTGACCCTCCGTGTCCCCCAGGAGCAGACCCACGGGACAGCAGAGGGCAGGGCTGGCACTGGGCTTGGGGGGGGGCAGGATGGGGGGGCTGGATGGGCTCCGAGGCCGTGGTCCCATGGGCACGGCTGGGCCACGGCGCTCGGGGCCGCTCTCTTGCAGCAAAGCCTGGTGTGTGCCCCGTGGTGCTGCGGGGCTCCCTGGGGCCCTGCGAGGAGCTGTGCGACACCGACGGCGACTGCCCTGGGGCGAGGAAGTGCTGCTCCACCGGCTGCGGCCACGTCTGCAAACCGCCCACCGAGGGTAAAGCCACCAGTGCCGCGGAGGGGCAAGACCCCGCCACGTCCCCATCCTGTCCCCTGCCATGCTGACCCCCTCCCTGCTGGGTCCTGCACCCCTTTGGCCCTCCCAGCGCTCTGGGAGCTGCCCCTCACCCTGCCCCTCCTGGGGGGCAAGGGGCTCACCCCCGGCGGGCAGGGCAGCTCCCTCACCCGCTCCCTGTGTGCGCCCAGCGCGGCCTGGGCTCTGTCCCCCCGCAGCCGCCGGTGTCGGAGCAGGCGAGTGCCTCATCCTGTGCCTGGAGGACAAGGACTGCCCCCCCCAGCCACAAGTGCTGCCTGCGGGACTGCGGCCGGGCGTGCGTCCCCCCACTGCAGGGTAAGGCCAGCCCCAAACCCTGCCCGCGGGGGAAGGCACAGCCCGGGCCCAGCAGCCCGGCATCGTGCGGGGATCCAGGCTGCAGAGGTCCAGCCTGGGGGGGCAGAGGGGAGACAGCGTGCTCCCCCTGCCCTGGGGACTGGGGTGCTCATCCTGCACTGACCGCTGCGTCCATCCCTTCCAGGCACAGCCTAGCCCTGGCCGGTGAGGGTGGCACCGGGAGCTGCTGTTTCGGGGCCGTTCCCACCCCGTGCCATCACATCTCCGTGATGAGCCAGAGGTGCGAGGCGAAGCCCTGCGTCCCGTGCCGCTGTGCGCAGGTGCCCCCAGTCTGCTTAGAAGCACTGAGACAGAATAAAGCAGCTCCTGGCAGCCCGCTGCTGGCCGTCCCCGTGGTTTGCTGGGGGGTGGCGTGGTGCAGGCAGCCGGGGCTGCGGGCCGGTGCCGAGCTGGGCGCACAGCTCCAGCAGCCGCGAGGCAGGGAGAGGCTCCGTCCCCTTGTGGGTGCCTCCCGGGCACCCCCACCCCGCAGTGACCATCCCGACGGGTCCCAGGACACATCGCTGCCGTCCCGGCAGTCACGGACTGGAGTGCCAGAAACCTGTTGACTCAGATTCCTTGCACCAAGGAAGGGTTCATTTGCATCCCAAAGTGTGAAAGTGGTTGGAGATGAAGGCAGGGCAGATGAAGCGCCCGGCCTGGAGAGAGGGCTGGGAGCAGCCCCCACGTGCCGGGGCCGTGCAGACCCTGCTCCCCCCACCCTGTCCCAGCCAAGCCCACCACCCTGCTGCCTCCCCGGGCTCCCCAGGGCTCCCCAAGCCCCGAGCAGGGAGGCAGAGCCTGGCTGCGGGGCGGCACCGCAGGGGCTGAGCCAGCAGAGCCCCCGGCTGCTCCCACTGCCGTGGGGGGGGCTGAGCCCTGGGGTCTGCCCGTGGCCCCCACCCTCAGGGGGCGAGGGGCAAGCGGGGCTGCGAGAGACCCGGGCAGGGCTGCGGCAGGACAGGGCAAAGCGCCGTGGGGCAGCACCCGCAGGGCCTCAGCCACCCGGGTCCTGTCCCTGTCCTGTCCCCATGGGTCATCCTGACCCGAAAGCACGGCTCGGCTGCAGATAAGCGGGCCGGCTGGCGGGGTGCCCACGCGTTCTGGGAACGTCCCTCCTCCTGCTCCCCGGGGCCAGCCAGGCTGCAGCCACCCTGCGCCCCCAGCACCCCGGCCAGAGACTTTAAGCCCAGCCCCGTCTCAGCGCCGGACACTCGCAAGGCCCCCGGCAGCACCATGAGCACAGGGGTTTGCCTCCTCCTGGGCCTCCTCATCCTCGGGGCAGAGCCCGGCACTGCACCAGGGGAGGAAGGAGGTGAGTACCCACAGGCAAACCCAGCAGCAGCCGGGCAGGGGCAGCCCGGGGCTGGCTCCTTGCACCCCAACTCCCCTCGTCCCCCTGCCCCCCTGTCTCCACGCTGCCATGAGGCTGGGGCAGCCGAGCCCTCATCCCAATAGTGCCGGGAGGGGGTCTCTGTGCCCAGGTGGCTGCAGAGCCCACACCACAGCCCCGCTGCCTCGGGGAGCCCTGCAGGTAGCACCCGTGGTGGACACGGACCCTTTGGTGCCCCCGTCCTGCCCTGCGTGGGACGAAGCTGGGGCAGAGCAGCCCAGCTGCAGCGCTCTCCTGACGCCTCCGTCGGGATAATGGAAGCTTTCCTTTGTTTGAAGGGAGCAGCTGCTGTTTGCAGTGAAACCCTCCCAGCAGCGTCTCTGTTTGCAACCCAAACAGAGCGGCGCTGCCAGGAGCAGGCGAGGGATGTTTGCCAAAACTGCTGCTCTCGAGGCATCCCCCGGCGCAGCGGGCAGGAGCCCACACGGGCGTGGGCAGCCTCGGCCAAGGGCAGGGCCAAGCACAGCCCAGGGGAGCGCAGGGTGCTCCGAGGAGCCCCGGCAGCGGGGCCGTGCCCAGCGGCAGGGTGCTGGGGACGGATCCTGGCGGCTGGGAGGGCTGGCTCTGGGCTGGCTTCCCCCAGCAGGGCCAGGGTTGCTCCCTGAAGCTCTGGTGGCACCAGCACAGGTCTGCTCCGCTCCCCACCAGCGAGGTTTGGGGGGTCAGGGTCGGGGGGGGGCACAGCTTTCCCCCCGGCAGGGTGGCAGCGGTGCCATCCGCCCCCACCTCGGGCACACAGCCCGTGGCTGTGCCCCCGGCACCCGGCAGCCTGGGGGACACGGGCACTGTCTGTGGGGGGCAGGTTCCCTCTCCCGAGGGGTGAACCGGGCTCTGTCCCACCCCGCTGCAGCCAAGGAAGGCGTGTGCCCAGGGGGGGGCCGCGGGGGAGGCCCTGCTCGTGTTCTGCCTGGCGGACGAGTCCTGCCCCGGGGCCGAGAAGTGCTGCCACGACGGGGACGTGAGAGCCTGCACCACCCCCAGCAAAGGTACCGGTCCCAGCCCTCGGTCACACCGACCACGGCTGATGCACGGGGGCACGGCCACATCTCGGGGAGGCTTCGCTGCACCGCAGCATGGGGGGGCTCCTGGGGGACCCTCCCCAGCTCTCCCTGTCCCCGGTGCTGCTGCCCCGTGGGGCTCCTGCCCTGCCCCACAGCCGGCAGCACCTCGGCGGGTGGCCGCAGGACGGCACGGAGCGGCCAAGCACGGCCGCGGGCTGACGCCTCCGCTCCCCACCAGTGCACCCCGGGTACTGCCCGGGGCGAGGGGCAGCGGGGACGGCCCGGTGCCACCAGAGCTGTGCCGATGACAGCGGGTGTGGAGCTGGCCAGAAGTGCTGCACCGTGGGCTGCCAGCGGCGGTGCGCCGCAGCGGAGCCAGGTACAGGCAGGGCCGGTGCCTGGGTCCGCAGCCGGCCGGGGGGGGTCGGTGTCTCCCCCACCCCCAGCTCAGGCAGCCCCCTCCCCAGCCCACCCTGGTGTCTGCCCCTGGCTCCCGGCCGGGCCCCGCCGTGCGCCGTGTCCCAACGCCTGCAGCGATGACAGAGGCTGCCCGCAGGACCAGAAGTGCTGCTTCACCGGCTGCGGGCTCGGCTGCGTGACGCCGCTGGGGAACGGCAGCAGCGACTTCGCCCCCCCCCGGGGAGGTGGATTGGAGCCTCAGCCAGGCGGAGGAGACACACCGGGGTGAGAGGGGGGGACTGTTGGTGGGCCGGGGGTCCTCGGTGCCCTTGTGCAGGGCGGGCGGCTCAGAGCCCCTGCCAGCTGGGGGGCTGTCCCCTGGGAAGGAGAGGTGGCAGGGAAGGGGTGCACGTGGCGGCTGGGGTGCTGAGGGATGTCCACCGCCATCATCTGGAGGGGCTGCACTGCTTGGGGTCCATGCAGAGCCTCCCCTGAGCTCGGCTGCCACTCTGAGAGGCTGAGCTGCAGCAGAGCCCCTGCAGCCCCCCCGGGCTGTGCTCCCCTCCCCAGTCCCCTGTCTCCCACGGAGGGGACCCAGCACCGGCCCCGGAGCAGAGCGGGGTTGAGGAGGCTGGAGCCAGCCTGGTGCTGCCCTGACACCCCCTGTCCTGCCGCAGGGGAGCCACAAAAGCCGGGGATGTGCCCCCAGGACTTCACGCGCTGCCTCCACCTGGAGCCCCCCCTCTGCACCAACGACTCGGTGTGCCCCGGCTGGCACAAGTGCTGTCCCCATGGGTGCCGGCTCCGCTGCACCCCTCCTGCAGAAGGTACAACATTGCCAGCACAGGCACCGGCACCGGCCCGGCACACCCGGCACCCTTTGGTCCCCATCCCCGTCCCTGTCTTTGCCCCATCCCCTTTGCCACAGAGCAGCTCCCCGCGCCCCGCTGGCAGCCTCCTGCCCGTGGCCCCCAGCACCAGGAGCGTGGAGGGGGTTGGGACGAGGCACGAGGAGGGTCCAGGGCACGGCCCGGGGAGGGTCTGGCACTGCCCCGGGGTGCTCCAGGTGCAGCCTCACCGCTGGCCTTGCAGAGAAACCCAGCACCTGCCCCACGGCGACCCCAGAGGGGGTCTTTTACCCCTGCTCCTTCCAGTGCCTGGAGGACAAGGGCTGCCCGGGCAGCCAGAAGCGCTGCCCGCTGGGCTGCGGCCCGGCCTGCCTGGAGCCGCTGCAGGGGGAGGCCTCCTGCGGGGCCGGCCGGAGCCGTGCGCCGTGCCACAGCCGCGGCTCCCCGCGGCACGGCTCAGGGCGCGGTGCCGCAGACACGTGCCACCTCCCCGCCGCGCCGGGACCCTGCGGCGGCCGCGAGCTCCGCTTCTTCTACAACGTCACCTCCGGGCGGTGCGAGACGTTCCCCTACAGTGGCTGCGAGGGCAACCCCAACAACTTCGGGACGCGGGCAGCGTGCCGCCGGGCGTGCATGGGCCACGGTGAGGGGCCAGGGAGCCCCGGGCGTGGGGCATGGCGGGGACGGGGGCTGCAGGACGGGATGGGGAGGGGACGGCGGTGTGTGGCCAGAGAACCACGGGGTGCGCAGGGCAGCGGGTCATGTCCTGCCAGTGCCCAGGGGTGCTGAAGCCTCACGCCTGCTCTGCTCCGCCAGACAAACCCAGACCCGGGGAGTGCCCGGTGGTGCTGCCGGGGCTGGCGGGGCCGTGCCGGGAGGAGTGTGAAGGTGACAGTGACTGCCCCAGCTCACAGAAGTGCTGCAACAGCAGCTGCGGCCACCAGTGCCTGCCTGCAGCCCCGGCCAGTGAGACGGGATGGGGTGGGATGGGATGGGGATGGGATGGGATGGGATGGGATGGGGATGGAGATGGGGATGGGATGGGACAGTCCTGGGACAGTCCTGGGGCAGCAGGTGGGGCAGCACTGATGGCGGGGTCAGACATGTCCCGGTCCCCGGTCCCATTCCCTGCCCCACGTGCAGCCCTGAGCCCTGTGCCTCGCAGGGGTCCCCGCGGCCGTGCCAGCCCGGCAGGAGGGGACGAGGTGCTGGAGGGACAGGGACTGCAGCAGCAGGGACAGGTGCTGCCGTGGCCGGTGCACGCAGGAGTGCGGTGCGGAGGGCACAGGTGGGGCAGCCAGGATGGCTCCTCTGCTGCCCTGCCGTGCCTGCAGCCCGGGGCAGGAGATGCTGCGGGGCAGGATCGTGCTGCGGTGCCCCGGGATGCAGTGCCCGCACACCCACGGCTGTGTCCCCATGGGGCGGCCGCACTGCGGAGTGCCCTGTGGCCACCCCATGCCGCTGCCAGCCCGTACCTTGCCCTGCAGGGAAGGCCGGCTTCTGCCCGGCCAGCGCGGGGCTGTTCCCCAGCTATGACTGCAGAGAATGGTGCCAGCGAGACGCCGACTGCCCCGGCGAGGAGAAGTGCTGCCTGCGCGGCTGCGACCACGTGTGCCTGCGCCCGGCCCGAGGTTGGAGCCGCCAGGCACCGTGCTGGGCTCCCATCGCCGCCCCCAGGCTCCCCCAGCCGCACTGCCTCCTGCCTTCCAGAGAAGCCGGGGATCTGCCCCCTGACCGAGGCGGCTCCGTGGACCAGGGCGCCGTGCCAGGCCTCCTGCGCAGAAGACCGGCAGTGCCCAGGGTACGAGAAGTGCTGCAGCAGCAGCCGATGTGGCCGGGTCTGCCTGGCTCCAGAACGAGGTGAGGGCACGGCCACGGGGCCGGGTGCGGGGCCCAGCCTCCAGCAGCACGCGGGGAGCCGCTGCCACCGCCTGCGCCCAGCTCAGACCTCTCCAGGGCACAGTGCGCGGGGCTGCGGCCATCGGAGTGGCCCCACGGGGCCGGGACAGCGACGTCTGCAGCCCGCTCCCCATGGGACAGCTTGCCCGTGGCTCTGCTGCCCCCCTCCCTACCTCTCTTTCAGACAAACCTGGCCAGTGCCCCAAAGTGCGGCCACGGCAGACATCGGAGCTGTGCACGGAGGAGGACAGCTGTGGCCACGACAGGGACTGTCCCCGGCAGGAGAAGTGCTGCTTCTCCGGCTGCGCCATGCGCTGCGTGCGCCCTGCCAGGGGTAACCGCGAGCAGCCGGGCACAGGGCACAGGGCAGCGGTGTGACCAACGCTGCAGCTGGGCGGCTGCCCTCACGCTGCCCCCCCCTTCCCGCAGAGCACCCCGGGGAGTGCCCCCAGGCAGAGCCGTGCTGGGACCCTCGGCGCAGGCGCGGGAGCCAGTGCCTGGATGACAGCGCCTGCCGGCGGGACGAGAAGTGCTGCAGCACGGGCTGCGCCTGGGCGTGCGTGGCCGTGGCCGTGCCCGGAGGTAGCGGGGAGCGTTCCGCCTGGTGGGCAGCGAGCCACCAGCCCCGCAGCCAGCTGTGGGTGACTGCAGGCGGCTGTGCCCGCAGAGAGCCAGGACGGAGCCCCCGGGCAGTGCGCGGAGGAGTGTGACACCGACGTGCAGTGCCCCCAGGGACAGAGGTGCACCAGCACCGGCTGTGGCCGTGTCTGCAGGGACATCCCTGGAGGCGGGCGCTAGGTAGTGGCCCTGGGAGCCGCGGGGTGCCCGGCACAGCAGGGCCGCAGTGCAGTGCCCCACGGATGGGTGCCCCAGTGTTGAGGGGTGCCCCACGGCAGGCGCTCTGCCTCGCAGGGAGGGTGGGAGCGTGCCCCATCCCCGGGGGGGGCAGGACGTGCTTGGACCTGTGCAGCTACGACGAGGAGCGTCCCTGGGGCCAGAAGTGCTGCAGCACAGGCTGCGGCCGTGCCTGTTTGCAGGTTCCTGACGGTGAGGAGGTGCCATCACCAGGAGGCACACCGGGCCAGCAACCCCTGGGGGGATGCAGAAAGGGCCGCAGCCCTGGGGGACCCAGCTCAGTGTCACCGTGGGGGCAGCAAGAGGCAGCTCCGGGCAGCAGCGCTCCTTTGGGGCGAGGGGACCCAAAGGGACGTGGAGCAGAAGGGAGCTCTCTTGGCCATGCCCAAACCCTACCGGTGCTGGCTGTGCTCGGCCATGACCCTGGCTGCTGATTCTCGCCCCTGCAGCCTCGGGGCTCCCTAAAACACATCCTCCCCTCCAGATGCTGTGTGACAGGAGAGCAGCAGCTCCGTGGCAGGAAGGTGCCGTCGTTCCGGGACACTGGGCGGTCACGGCCCCTTCTTCCTGCTGCCAGCAATAAAACACGTGCTCACCGTCTCCAGCTGCTTCCACGTCTCTGCGTTGCAGGCCTGGCCCAGGGCAGCCCCCAGCACAGCCCCCACGGAGGGGCACGGGCTGGGGCTCTCGCTCCCCCGGTGCTGGGGAGCGCCCAGGGCTGGCTGGGCAGGGGACGCTGCGCAAAGCGCTGGGGCCGCAGGAGCTCAGCGATGCACAGTGGGCACAGCCCTGCCTGGCCGGCCCCGGAGCTGGGGGCAGCACGGAGACCACCCCGCACCGAGGTGGGGATGTTTCTCCACCATTAGCTTGCTTTAGGGCCCAGCCGGGTCACATCTGCAGCTTGAGGGCCGAGCTGGGAGTGGAAACCAATTTAGATGCAAGCAGGAGCTGTGCCAGGATGGCTGGGTCCGAGACCTGCGGCAGGAAGGACAAGAGCCAGACCCGCTCATCAAAGGACCTGTCCTTGTATTGACAGCTTCACAGCCCCAGGGGACGGGCTGGGCTCCTCCAGGCAGGACATGATGACGACGATGATGACGGTGGCACAGGAGGGGACGCCAGCCTGCCGCAGGCGCCACGTCCCTGCCCTCGGGCAGGCAGGCGTCCCCGGGCAAACCACGGTCCCCAGCACGGCCACCACGGGCAGCAGCACCCGCTGCCACCAGCCCCGCGGGGACGGGGCCGTGCCCACAGGCAGCAGCATCTGCCTGGCAGGGGCCGGGCGCAGGCGAGGGGGTGCTACCGGGCACCTGGGGCTGAAAGGCGCGGGGTCAGCAGCGGGGCCGGGCTGAGCATCGCCCCGGGGGGCAGCAGCGGCCCCGCAGCCCGGGGGCGGCCCTGCCGGTGCGGCTGGTTACCGGCGTGGGAGCAGGCCTGGAAGCATTCCCTCCTCGTCTCAAAGTTGTTCCTGTTCCCGCCGCAGCCGCCGTAGATGAACTCCTCGCAGCGCTGGCTGGACGCGTTGTAGAAGAAGCGGATGAAGAGCGCCTTGCAGTTCCCGCAGACGGAGGGCAGGTAGCAGAAGTCTGCGTGGTCGCAGGGGCCGGGGTGAGCCGAGGACGGGGACCCCGCCAGGCTCAGCGCTGCCCAGCGGGGCAGGGTCTGCTGTGGGTCCCCAGGATCCCGGCAGAGCCGTCTGTGCGCGGGTCCCACCCCACGAGGCACCCAACCGCTGCCCACCCAGAGCCGGGTCTGCGCCCACCCTCCGCAGGGATCCGCATCCCTCGCCCCGCTCAGGGGCAGCCCTCGGGGAGGGCACCTGTGAGCCCGGCTCACCGGGGAGCCCTTCCCACCGTGCTGGGCTCTCCCCTCTGACCGGCCGCCCGGGGCTCAGCACCAGCCCCCCGCCCGCCCCGCGCCACCGGGCCCTCACCGAGCACCGGCTCCTGGCACGTGTAGCCGCACTTGCTGGGGCAGCACTTGGTGGCACCGGGGCAGTCGGCATCACCAGCACACTGGGAGCACGAGGTGTCCTTGCGGCAGGAGCTGCAGTCCTTGTCCAGAAGGTTCTCCACCTCTGGGATGTGGTAGCAGTACCCAGGCTTTTCTGCGGGACACAGGGGCCGGGATCCTGGGGAGGGCCACGGAACAGGGGCTGAGCAGCCCCTCGGGACCGCAGCAGGACCCCAACCGCCCCAGCCCCGTGGTCGCCCTGCACCACGCCGGGCAGCGGGGAGCACCAGCACCCAGAGCATCCCTGTCCCCGGGCCGTGCCCCAGCGCACTCACCCGTCCCCATCGCCGGCTCCGATCTTCCAGGCGCACGCGGGGTCGGGCCAGACTGCGCAAACAGGGGCATCAGGGCCGCGAGGAGGAGGAGGAGGAGGCAGGCTCGCAGCGCCATGGTGCCCTGGGTGGCCGGGTCTGGGCCCCGGGTGCGTCAGGCTGGGATTTAAGGTGCGCCGGCAGGGTGGAGGGAGCAGGGCAGGCGCCCGAGCCCTGCTAATTCCTGCCGTGCGGGTAACGAGCCGCACCCAGGCAGGGCCCGGCCTCCCCAGCGGCATCCCAGCCGCAGCCCTCGAGCCGGGGGGACCGGTAGGACGGGAAGGCTGCTCTGCTGCAGCCCTCGGGGCACCCGGCCCCGGGGTGCCAGGGCCAGGCTGGGGACAGCCGGTGCCCGCCCGCAGCCCCTTGCGGCCCTGGTGCAGCCGTCAGCCAGGGACGGGCCCCTCCAGGCCTCGGGTCACATCCTGCTCCCGTGCCCCCGCAGCCGGGCGCGGTGCTGGCACTGGGGTGGCTGCTGGCCAGGGCACCGGGCTCACCGGGCATGGGGCAGGCGGGCCCCCAGCACCCAGCGCACGTGGGCGGGCGTGGGGTGAAACCAGCAAAGTGAGAGAGAAGCAGATTAAGCTCTTCCCATTCAGCAGGAATAATTGTCTTCCTAATTGCTGCTGTAATTACTGTCCCACGAGGAAGCAGAGGGAGAGGAAAGCTCTGCAGGGAGAGGCAGGAAAGTTGGACCCAGGTGGGGTGCGGAGGGAGGTGCCCCCAGCCTGCCCTCGCCCCACCGCAGCTTTTCAGTAACATTCCCCCAGTCCCCGGGGACAGAGACCCCTCCCTCCAGCCCCCCCCCCCGGGTCCCAGGCTTCGGACATCAGAGACCTGGCAAAGCCTGAGCGGGGCTGGAGCCCAGCCCAGCCTCACCACGGCCACAGCCCAGGGATGGGGGACACGAGTGGGGACGTGCCAGCCCCCACCTTGGTGCTGCCAGGGTTACAGCTCGGCGCCCACCCTCCGTGCCTCCCACAGCCCCCGAGCTGCCCAGGAAATCCCCCGGCCGCACAGAAACTCCCAGCCCCACGCCCAGCAGGGCAGGGTCACGCAGCCAAAATCCACCAGGCTACATTTTTCCTGCTGCTATCTCCCCGTGGTATCTTCTCTACCCAGGCGATGAGCGTTGCAACCAGGATCGTACTGCACAGCAGCCCCTGCAGGGGTGACGGAGCCAGGGCCGAGCAGAGGCGATGCCCGGAGGAGCTGGGGCAGGCAGCATGGCAGGGGTTTGCCAGGGGGAGACGCGGGGGAACCGCGCAGCCAAAAGCCCGGCACCACGGAGCTGCGTGGAGGGCCCCGTCCTGCCCCGGCCCTGGGGACGCGCAGCCTGAGTCACGGGCAGCAGCGCGGGGCCAGCGTGGCCGGACCTCCGCCCCGGCAGAAACAGCGACCGGGTGGCACGGGGAGCAGCCAGGAATGCGGCACCTCCCGGGGCGGGACTGAGGCTGTGCCACCCGGTGGTGCTGGGGCCGTGCCACCCCATGGTGCTGTCGCTGCCTGGCTCAGGCACGAGGCAGGATGGGGCTGGCAGAGCCGAGGGCAGAGCCCCAGCACGGCACACCCCGGTTGGCTTCGGTTTGTTTGGCACGTGGGCACGCACACGGCAAGGGCTGTGCACACACACACACACACGCACTTACACACGGAGCGTGCCTTGCACACACACACACGTGTCCCGCTGGGGCCCGCTGCTCCCCCAGGCCGCTCGCAGCCCCACGCTCGCTGGGGCCCCGGGGACGGCACCACCGGGTGGCCGAGCTGTGGCCGGTCCTGGGATCCCATGGACAGAGCAGGAGGCGGGAGGCAGCTCTGGCACAGTGACGGGGACTCAGGCACCCACCCGGCTCCGGCAAGGACCGGTGCCCAGGCAGAGCCCCTGTCCCCACGCGGCCTCCAGCTCCTTGCCCTGCGCCCCGGCTGCCCCACCGAGGTGTGGGGCTGGTGGCCACCGTCCCTCCTGGGCCAGGCTCGGTCCCCAGACACGGACGCAGGCTGCTGGCAGCACGGGGCTGTGGACCATGTCCGGTCACAGGACGTCCCTCGGGAGCCAGCGATTGTTCCCGGTGGCAGAACAATGCCCAGAGCTCTGCCAGGGCACCACGGGCCGCTCCGCACCGCCTGGCCCAGGAGCCACCTCCAGCTGCCTCCCAGAGCCCAGCCCCACGCCGGGGTCCCCCCGGCCCCCGCTGCCCACCCGGCACTGTCCTGCCCCCCAGCCACCCTCACGGCTGTGCCGGTGCCCGTGGGTGCGCTGGGTGCTGCAGCTCGGCTCGGCACAGCTCAGCCCTTGGGGCGCTCAGAGCCCAGGACCAAGCACCGGGGGCACGCAGCCGCGCCGTGGTCCCACCTCTGGGCCTCCCTGTGAGCCTCATCCAGCGGCAGCGGCACACAGGAGGGAGGGACAGGGGGGTCACGCTCAGATGGAGCTGGGACGGGGTCACGGGGACCAACCCCCATCCCAGGGAGGATTTAAAGCCCTGCCTGCACCTCGCGGCAGCCTGGCGCTGCCGGCCCCGTGCACCATGCGGGTGCTGTCGCTGCTCCTGCTCCTGGGGCTCTGCTGCCTCTGGGCCCGGCTGGTGGCTTCAGGTGAGAGGGGAAAGGCCCATGGGGGGTGCCCAAGCAGAGGTCTGAGCGTGGCCGTGCCCGGGGTGCTGCCCCCCACACAGCGGTGCTGCTGCCCCGTGTGACCCCAAATCTCGCAGCCCAGAGGCACGTGGGGGCTTGGGCCCCCCTCGCCCTCCAGGGCCCGGCATGCCGCAGGGTTGGGACGCTGCTGCTTCTTCCCAGGTTTCACCTAGCTCCCCCCGGACCCCCCCTGAGGACCTTGCGCCGGACAGCCGGACACGGAGACATCCTTTGGCTGCAGGACGAGCACCCATCGCCCTCCATCCCCTCCCGCTGTGCTCAGCACCAGGCACAGCGCTCTCTCTGCCTCTTCCTTGCCAGTAAACCCAGCCTGCAATGAGCACTGGTGGCTCCTGCGGTGTCAGTCTCCTGGTGACCCCCTCTGGCCCCGCGGGAGGGATGTGCCACAGCAGCCGACTGGCCCCAGGGCCAGCACACGAGTCCTGCCCGCGGCCCATGGGCCGGGCTGCTGCCGCCAGGACCGGGCTCATTCCTGTTCCCAGAGCCCCTCCTGGAGCAGAAGCCTGGCAGGACCCCGCTGTGTCCCCACAGAGGACTCAGCCTTGTCCCTGGGGCTTGTCCGGGGCCGCGGGTGGCCCCAGGTGGCACAACCAGCCCCAGCCTCTCCCCGGCTCAGCTCTGCTCATCTGGGCTGTGAAATGTCATGGGTGTTTCTGGGTCTGCGTGGATGCAGCCGGGAGCGGCTCCTCTCGCAGCACCAGCGGGCTTCGAGCTGGTGCCGGCAGGACCCAGAGCCCCCAGGGAGCAGGGCACAGCCCGGCACGCTCCGCTCCTGGGCACCAGGGGCTGTGTCAGAGCCGCACCTGAGCGCCGTGAGCTCCCCCAGCTCCTCACCCCGCTGCCAGCGAGTCGTGGCCATGGTGCTGCGGGCACAGCGAGGCTCCAAGGGGAATGCGAGCTTTTGTCCGGGACCTGGCCGAGCCCGGCCAGCACGGCTGCTTTGGGAGGTGCCCTGGTGCCAGGAAGCCCCAGGGGCTGTGGGGACCTCATGGGGGGCTCTCCTGGCCCTGCTGGTCCCAGATGTGAGCCTGGGCTGCACTGTCCCTGTGTCTCTGGACCCCACGCGTGGGGGCTCCAGCATCCCCTGGGCAAGGCTGGGGCCGCCCCAGGTGGCCTTGCCATGCCAGGCACTGTGACAAGGGACAGCTCGTGGTGCTGAGCCAGTGGGCCAATGTGGGATTTATTAGCAAAGAGAAGGTCCTGCCCAAAGCGACGTTGGTGCCCAGGACCAGCCCTGGCAGAGCGAGGCAGAGGCAGAGGCTGGGGGCTGCTGCCCCACGCGCCCACCCGCCACGGGCGCTCCTCGCCCTGCAGCCTCGGTCACCAAGCGTCGTCGCTGCCATCACCACCACCGTATTCTTCACCGTCCTCATCGTCACCGTATCCATCTTCATATTCGTGACTCTTCTCATCATCTTCATCTTCATCTTCATCGTCATCACCATAGCCATCATCGTCATCATAGCCATCATCATAATCACTCTCCTCTTCATGCTCATTTTTCTCATCGTCACCGTCATCATCATCATCGTCACCGTCGCTGTCATCACCCTCCTCGCTGTCACCATGGTCCGACTCGGACTTCTCCCCACTCTCTGGCTTCCCCCCAGCCTCTGGTTTTCCTCCTGCCTCTGGCTTCTCTGCCACCACGGGTCTGTCCCCAGCCTCCGGCTTTTCCCTGCTCTCCGTTTTCCCCGCGCTCAGCGTTTCGCCCCCCGCTCCCGGCTTGGACACAGTCTTTGGCTTTTCCCCGGCCTCCGCCTTCCCCCCGCACGCCGGCTTCTTCCCCGCTCCGGGTTTCTTCTCAGCCTCCGGCTTCTCCCGCAGCAGAGGTTTGCTCCCCGCCGTGGGCTTCCCCCCGCTCTCGGCTCCGGTCCCTGGCCCAGGCCTGGCGGCCCCCGGCCGTGCCCCGTGCAGACGCTGCTCCGCGCTGCCCCGCTCTGCCCCCGGCTGCTGCCCCCCCGGCCGCGGGGCTGGGCTCCTCCTGGCGCGGGGCGTCCTCCGGCCACGGCCGAGTCGCGGGGACGGCGCGAGCTGCTCCGGGCACCCCTGGGTGGGAAGAGAACGGAGCCGTCAGCGCCCAGCGAGCCCCTGGGTGCCAGCGGGAGCCGCCAGCCCCCGCGGGAGGGGTGGACGAGACGGGAGAGGGGTGAGATGCTGACAGCAGCGCCTGGTCCGCAGCACAGAATGAACGTGCGAGGTGGTGCCCAGCCAGGGCACGGGCGCGTTGCTCGGCGTGTTTCTGAGGCAAGCACAGACGCCTCCCCAGTCAGCGGTAAGAAGCGAGCCCAGAAACGGAGCTGCAGCGCCCAGCACGCTGCCGCCGCGCACCGCCCGCCGCTCCGCAGCTCCCTAAGACAGGGAACGGGGCCAAAGCATCAGAGTGAAGGCGTCCAAACCCCTGTGTGGAGGGAGGTGAGCTACAGCACGAGCTCTAAAACAGCCTGTAACCAATGAAAGAAATTCGGGTTTCTAGAGAAGAACATTCGGAAAACGATGGAGACTTTGCTGCAGATGCGTTTCCGCAATGGCCCCAGCACCTCACCGCGGAGCCGCAGCACATCTGGCTCCCCTGAGCCGCTGCCGCCCAGCAGTTCAAGCTTTAAAATAAAACAGCCCGAGTGGCAGCGAGCGCGGGAGCACTCTGGAAGAAAAGGCTCGGCAGAATTTTAAACACTGCCCTAAAAATCAGCTCACTGTTCACTCAGAAAGAAATGCAATTTTCGTTTTTTCCTTTCTTTGGAAGTTTGCCATTATTCCCGAGGGGAAGAGCCAAAAAAAAAAAAAAAAGGAATGAAAAATACTTGTTCTGAGGGAATTTCCCCTTCCAGATGCTGCGTGCCCTCGGGGGCGGCTGGGAGCGTGCCTGCAGCGCGCCGCGAGCAGGGAGCAGGCAGCCAAGTGTCAGCCGTGTGCCTGGACACAGCCCCCGTCCCGCTCAGGCTCCATCAGCTCCCTGCTGCAGAAATGCCCAGAGCAAAGCAGTCGTGGCTGGGGCCCCATGGGTGACAGCCCCCTTGGCTGCCCCCTGCCCAGCCAAGGTCTCACCTCGCTCCTGCCTCTGGCTCGGTCCAGCCCACGGCAGCCCTGGGCTCTGCCGAGGGAGCTACTTCTGCCCGACGAGACAAGGGAAGCAGCTCCCCAACAGCGCCGTGGCTGCAGGCTCCGTCCCCCCTCTGGGCACTCCCCAAAAAAGAGACCCCCGGTGCCAGCAGCCCCCGGCCCCACAGCTGCCAGGGCTGGGCATTGCCAGGCTGCACCTTCCCAGTGCTCAGTGCAAGCGGGGCCCCAGCCGATGGCACCAGGAGAAGCAGCATCGGGAGGATGTCAGAGAACGCGAGAGGAGCTTCGGCGGCTGGAACGCAGCCGACGCTCAGCAGCATTTGCCCGGCTTTTACCGTCTGGCAGAACTCGAAGACCACAAGGCGTAAGCAAGGGTTAAACCTCACGAGGGCTGCAACCCTCCACAGAAAGCTCTCGTAAATGCCAGGGTTAAAGCAGACGCCAAAGCACACGCCACCCGAGACCCAGGCTGTCCCCTCGGGGCGCTGGGGCGTGCCGTGCTCACCTGCGGCAGGCGCGGCGTGCAGCGGGGCGCTCAGGGCCAGGAGCCCCAGCAGGAGGCTGCCGCTCGCCCGCATGCTGCCGGCGTGAGTGCCCGGGCGGCGCCGGGCGGGGATTTAAGGTTCCCCCCCGGGAGAGGCGGCGAGGGCCGAGGAGGCGGCCCCGGGAACCTCCCACGTCCTGCCGCAACGCCGCTCACCGCGGAGATGCTGGGGATGCCAGCGGCACCCAGGCTGCGTCCCACGGAGCGGTGGGAGAGGATGCTGGACAGCCTGGCCACACGCTGCGGGTAGCCCCCGGAGGCTTTAATGTCGCCTGAGGCCGTGACCCGGCCCTCCCTCGAGGCTTACTTCACTCCGTTCTTCGCAGGCATCTTCCCCTCTGCCGGCGTTCGGATGCCAAAATCACGTTCCCGGCTCCAAGCAGTGCTCTGGAAGGCGTGAAGGAGCGTCCCGTCGCCCCGAGGAGCGCAGCGCTCCACGCACACACGCTTGCACTGTTGGTTTTGTAACGTTGTGCTTTAAAAACAGCAGGAAAAAGTTCTCTTGTCAGACGGAACACTCCCCCCCGCAGCACGGCCAGCTGCAAAAGGCAGCGCGCGGGGCAGTGCGGGGGCCGCGTGCCTGGAAGCAGGAAGGTGCAGGGCCCGGGTGCTGCCCAACCTGCGTGGGAGGAAGGCTCCCGGCTCTACGTGCAGGCTTCCTCCGCTCCCTGTGGCCGTGACTCAATTCCGGTGCTATTTCCCTGCAGCCTTCCCGGGCCTGCCACGTTCCCGCACTCCGTGCGTCACGGCCCCAGGGTCTGCCCGGGCAGGTGCCCACGTTTAACTGCTGCTGCGGCGGTGCTGAGCAGGGCCCCGCACCACACCACCCCTGCGCCCTGCAGCGGTGCTCCCGTGGGACCACCAGCATGGCCTGGGTGCCAGGGGAAGCTGGTGTGCCTTGGGAAATCCATCCCCCAAAATCCCCGGGCCCCTTTCTGCAGGTCTCAGTGCCGTAGTTCCACAGCCAGGTTACACGCAGCGTGCCAGATTTGCCTCCCCAAGCCTCTCCGCAGCCTCCAGAGCGCCGGGTCGCTCCCTGCGCAGCCCCTCGGTGACCACAGCTCCCCGGTCTCCGCCTGGCACACGGCCGGACACAAGCCCAGAGGTGGCCCCGGGCGCAGCCGGCACTGACACACGCCGGCCTCCAAATGCTCCGGATGAGAGACGTGGCAGGGGCTGGGAATGATAACTGCAATTATCTCCATTACTCTTCAGCCACCGATTCCTATCTACTTCCTCCCTGCCTCAAAAAATGACGGAGGCGCGGGGTGAAATCCAGCCGGTGCGAGCAGCCGTGACTCACGGCGTGACCTGCGCGGCACAGCAGCTCCTGAGCAGGGCTCCCGGGGGGGCACCGAAGGCACTGCTCGGCGGGCACTGTCCTTCCTCTTCCTTTACAAAGCCACTGCCGCTGATTTACTGCAGGGGAAAAAATAATTAAAAATAAAAGGAACAAAACAGAAGCGAGCAAGCCCCAGCCAACCACCTCGGCAGGTATTCAGGAAGAGCAGAATTTCTGTTGTGTATTCACTGATTGTGCAAATAAAGTTGCTAGTAATTTGGAGCGACCAGAATTGCACGTAAAAAGCCCAACACTGACAAAAACGAAGCCTTGGCAGCACGGTGACTAGCACGGCCACACGGCAGGGCCGGTTTGTGCAACAGCCTGACCTCATCTGGGCGAAGCGATCCGACCACACGGGCAGGAAGGGGAGGACAAAGGCAGGAGCCTCCCCCAGCGCGGGCAGGTGGGCGCACGGACACGTCTTCGAGGACAATTCGCTGGAAGGGGCAGCGTGAACACACAGCCGATACGCAGCCGGGGCTCCTGCATCACCCCCACAGCAGCTTCCCCGTGAGCACACGGCGCGAGCGCCCCAGTGTTGTGTCTCCCAGTCTCGTTTATTTACTGATTTATCTCGGAAGCCACAAAGACACAGCTAACACAAGACGCCTCAGCGTTAGGTGTCTCCCCGAGTCCCGTTTATTTTTGTCACAACCATCTCAGAAGTAACAAGGACACACCACTAACAACAGCGAAGCTGCCCACCAAGAACTTCAGCAGTTACTGCAGCACAAAGCTCTGCTCCGAGCACCGCGCCGGGCCCGGCGAGCCGTGCGAGCCGCTCTGGCTTTTACACTGCAGTGGTTTAACCCGGCCGGCAGCTCACCCTCCCCCCTCCATCTCTGGGATGGGGGGAGAGAAACGGGAAAGTGAAGCCTGTGGGTTGGGATAAAGACGGTTTATTAAGACAGAAAATAATAATAATAGTAATATGTACAAACAAGTGATGCACAATGCAATTGCTCACCACCCGCTGACCGATGCCCAGCCCAACCCCGAGAGCTGGCTCCCCACCCCGGCTAGCCACCCCTATATATTGTTCAGCATGACCCCATAAGGTGTGGAATACCCCTTTGGCCACTTTGGGTCAGCTGTCCTGGGGCTGTCCCCTCCCAGCTCTTGCTGCCCCCCCAGCCTGCCCGCTGGCAGGAGAGAGCGAGGAGCTGAAAAGTCCTTGGCTTAGTGTAAGCACTGCTCTGCAGCAATTAAAACACGAGCATGTTATCAGCACTCTTCCCATCCGAATCCCAAACACAGCACCCTGCCAGCTACAATAACTCTGTCCTGACTGAAACCAGGACCTTCACTTCGCCGCTGCCGGGGCCGGCGGGCCAGGCAGGGCTGGGGGAGCCCGGTGCAGGCACCCCGGAGGACAAAGGCGAGGCTCCGGGAGCAGGCCGGCCGCTCGGGGGGCTCGGCCCCGGGGTCGCCGCCACCTCCAGGGTCCCACCGGGGGCACGCACCGCGCTCCCCGTGCTGCGGGACGGGACGGGACGGGACGGGACGAGACGGCCCCGCCGGCAGCCCCGACCCAGGGGCCGCCCAGCTCCCGGTGGGGCCGGGCACGGCGAGCACCGGCGGCCGGGGAGGGGGCAGCGGGACCGGTGCCGGCCGTCCGAGGCGAGGCGAGGCCGGCCCGGCCGCGGGGAAGCGCCCCCGCTATGTACACGCCGCCCCCCGCCGCCCCCGGAGCCCCTCCCGGTGCCGCGGCGCCGCTTCCGCCCGTCGCCGCCCGATGACGCGGCCGGGCCGGGGCCTTCCGGGGGCCGCGGGGCCGCGGGCCGGGAGCGGTGGGGCGCTTCCCCGCGGCCGGGCCGGCCTCGCCTC
>CM021750.1:15408679-15442316 GCA_011075105.1 Heteronetta atricapilla
GGCGGGCGGCGCGGGCCCGCGGCCGCCATCTTAGAGCGCGGCCGCCAATGCCCGGCCCGGCCCGGCCCGGCCCCTCCGCTCCGCCTGGCGCGGGGCTCCCGCCGTTGCCGCCGCGCCTGCGCGCCCCGCCGGCCCCTCCCGTCCCGTCCCGTCTCCGTAACGGCCTCCTGTCTCCGCAGCGGCCCCCGCGGGCCAGGCGCGGGACGCCCCGCTATGAGGATGCGGCCCCGAGGCGCCAGCGGCCAGCACGGAGCGACGGCCCCGCGTCCCGGCAGGCAGCCCGCCCCCGTAAGTACCGCCCGGCCGCGGCTCCTCCCGCCCGGCCCGCGGGATCGCCGCCGCCGCTCCGCACCCGCTCGGCCCCGCGGCTCCCCGCCGGGCCCGCCCCGTCAGCGCCTCCGGGAGGGCGGCCCCGGGGCTGCAGCAGCGCCTTGTGCCCGGCGGACGCGGCCCCTCGGTGCCCGGTGCGCTCACCGCCTCGGCCCCGGGCAGCCAGGCGCAGATACCGGCGCTCGGACAGCGACAGCGCCCCGTCTGCCGGCCCCGCGAAGCGGCCTCGGTGCTGGGCTGAGGGAAAAAGCGGCCGTGTCCCCGCTGGCTGCAGCTGCTCGCCTTTGTCTGTGCCTGCTGTTGTCCTGTGCGAAATCCTGCTTTGCTCAAGTGGATACAAGTACCGGTCCTGTTTGCTCTACAACTCTGCGCTGTCTTCTTTCGCCTCGCTGTGGGCTCTGGTCGTGCTGCTGCTCCTAGGCTGTAAGCTCTCTGGGCAGGGACGGTGTCGTGCTGTGTCTGAAGCACTGTGTGCCTCGCTGCGGTGTATAAAAACAATACCGTAACCACCACAAAGTGATCACTTTGGGTCCCTTTCACTGTCTAAGACACAACAGTCGTTACATAAAAGCAGAGCTTCTCCCGTCAGGATTCCCGTTACTTGGCTTTATTCCTTTTCCCAGAGCTTAAAGACGCTTGCATTTAATGCTCATCACCGTTGATAAAGTGCTAAAGCTTCCTGTCCCCTTCCCCTCCTTTACTTTATCCATAAATGGGAGAAAGCAAAACCAACAAGCCCTGTCTGTCGGCTGTCCTGAGCTATCGGTGGTAAAAAAACACTGGCAAGTCACTGCACGTGGTGAATGCTCTCCAGTCTGGGAAGATCTCGATGCCTGGTGCTGTCTGTATTTCTTAAATATGTGCTTGGCTCAGGGAGGTCTGGCCCCATCAGCATGTACCGATCGGTGCAGTGTGCTGTCCGTGTGATGTGCGAGACACGTGGACAGCTGCGTGTGTAAATACGTTTTGAGGAGGAGGGGCTAACCACAGCTTGAAAAAGTTTGTGACACGTGAAACACACGATGAGGCTCACGACGTGCAGCCTGGGCCCCTCGGTCTCTGGTGAACTGTCTTGCACCGACTGCCTGTGAGGCGGCCTGAGCCTGGTCTCCGTGGCTGGGCTGCCTGCTGAGCGTGCCTGCAGGGGTCACGGCAGGGCTGGAGTTCAGGAGGAAGTGTCAGTAAACAAGCGTTATGCAACGCCCGGCACCGAGGTGATTAAAGGGACGTGATTGCGTTGGCACGGTCTGTGTAGCTGATGCTTCGCCTGTGGACCTGGACGCTGTTATCCCCGTAGTCCTGGGCAGAGGCTGCCACTCCAGGTTGTGCAGCCCCTGCACCTTCCCTTGCTTACCCTTGAGGGAAGGATGGAAACATCTTCCAGGATGTTGGAAGGGTCAGGTGTTCTCAGCCCTGCCGTGCGTCGCGCTGACCTCGCTACCAGGTCCCTGCTGATTCCTGCTCGTGGTCAGCTCCTACGGTTCTGCGCTTCTGAAATGGCTAGTGGAGGTTTTGTGATGGGATGGGGAGTAGGGATGAGTGAATTCAAAATAATTCAGTGCACAAACCAAACTTTGATTTAAGAGGTGCAGCACAAGGAAGCCTCCTGCTGGTGCTGTTACTCAGACACGTTAAAAACACAGTTAATACAAGACCGTCCGTGCTCCTGCAGCCCTGACTGATGCGCAGGTGGCCTCCAAAGGCCAGAACAGAGTTGAGTAACAGAACGTAGCTGGTAGTTATTTAAAATGCCTCGTTTCCCCCGGTTTGATGTCAGTGTGCTTAGGGTTGCCATAGAGGAGCAATCTGAAATGATTGACTCAACAGTGCTGTTGCAGAAATTTCCCTGGGGGAAGAGGGGTGAATAAGAGAGAAGAAACCTGGCTGTTCTTCTACAGCTGGGAACATTAAATAATGATTAAGAGAAGCTTTACAGTTTCAACAGGCTTTATTTTGTACAGCTGTTGTTATGCAAATGAGAAAATACCAAAGGCTAAAACAGCCTGGCTGAGGCCTGACAGCGAGTCTGGGTCTGGAAAGTAATGAGGAAAATAACTCAGGAGCTCCTCACTCCTCGCCTGTGGTTCCGTGAGCCACCACCGCTGTTATTAGCGAAGCACTGGGGTTGTTTTATGTAACAGAAGGTTTTTAATGAATGCCTTTTGTTTAAATTACGTGCAGCTATGTGTGTGTAAATGCTGATTTTAACCGTCTCCAAGGATAACAGACCAGGTATGGATAGCATTGCTAGCATGGTAGAGGGCGGTGGATGTTCACAGAAGAGTCTATTTTATTTCTTAAGCATTCAGTCCTGCTGTATGACATGAAATGCTCCATGGCTAGGAGAGACGTACCTGGAAAAGGATGGAAGAGGAGTATTTTCAGTGCTGTTCATAAGAGCTTCCTTAGCCTTCAAAGCTGAGCGTTCCGTACAGCTAGCTGTACCTCGTACAGCAGGTATTTCTCGGGGGTTAGGTGTTGTTTGTACTGGTTCGAGTCATGTTTTATTGCGAGAATGAACTTACGCTGTTACAGCTGAGTGGGCCAAGTGCATCTGGGATCTTTCCTGCTGTAACATGGGCTTCTTGTGTATTTTTTCTAGTGTGGTTGCTGAGAAATGGCCAATGAGAATCACGGAAGCCCTGCGGAGGAAGCATCTCTAATGAGTCACTCACCTGGCACTTCCAACCAGAACCAGCCCAGCTCCCCCAAACCGATGCGACTGGTGCAGGACCTGCCAGGTACTGGTTCTGCTTCTGAGAAGGCCGGGCTTCTGAAGGGCCTGGGCAGCGGGGGAGGGAAGGTGGAACAGGGCCGCCAAGAGAGTTAGGAACGATGCACGTTTCAGAGTGTGCCGTGCTCGTAATGGGGACCTGAGGAGTAGGGCTGCTCTTTAGGACTGGTCGTGTTCTGACCCTGCTTCTGTCCTCTCAGATGAGCTGGTGCAGGCTGGCTGGGAGAAGTGCTGGAGCAAACGGGAGAATCGCCCTTACTACTTCAATCGCTTCACCAACCAGTCTCTGTGGGAAATGCCTGTTCTGGGACAGCATGATGTCATTGTAAGTAACCACGTACCTCAGGAGGTTGTGCCAATACTGGGCTATTCTCCTGAGATTTGAGATTACCTGTGTGGAAGGGCCCTCTTTACCTTCAGAGCTCTTCTCCAAGTCCAGCATCCGGCTTGGTTCTGACGAAATCTTCCTCATTCAGGTACATGCTCTGAGAGTGCTGTTGCAGGTGCAGTACACTGCTCAAAGAATACTCACCCTGGGAGACGTGTGTAGCATTTTTCTCATCTAAGTCTTAAACTAAAAACCAAACCAAATAAACCATGCAGACACACGTGTAGGAGAGAATTTTTCAGCGTTGTGCAGGTGTACTAGCATCCTTACTGCTGTCCGCTTGGGAGCTGGTGGCAGTGAAAAGGGAAGTTAAGAAGTTTTATTGCCTTTGGTACTCTGCAGTGGCAGCTGATGAACTAATGAGCACTGTTGTTTGGACACTCCTAGTCAGACCCTCTGGGATTGAATGCGGCTCCTATGCCACTGGAAAGTGGAATGGTAGAGACCTCTGTGGACAGCAAGCAAAGGAAGAGGAGATTCTCTGAGGAGGTTCCACCGAGTGGCAACAGTGTGAAAAAGCCCAAGGTGGGTCTGGTGTTGTGAGATGAATGCTTAAGGATGTCACTTAAACTGAAACCCAGAGGGTCTGGAGCTTGCAGCTGCTTTTTGAACTGCACAAGATCAGGCCGCTGTAGTATAACTCAAGCTGTAACAGTTCACACTCAGAATTACAGGATTACAAAAGTGGAAGCAGACGCAGGTCCTGCTCCTTTGCCATTTCTCTTACAGCCTGAGAAGGAGTGTGGGAGTTGAGAGAGAGCATGTTTCTCAGTCATAACCTGTTAACTTGAATGTCCGTATTAACTTAGGCTAAGTGCAGGCAAGACATGCTCTAGCGATTCACTGGGTATTCTGAGATGTGTTGTTGGCTATGCTGGGATGCTTCCCTTTTACCTTTCCCTGCGGGGCAGTAATTCGTCTTCTACATGCCCAGGTGGATGTTCCGGGGAACCCAGCCGCTCAGCCAGTCCCCATCTCTCCCAGTATTCCAGGAACCTCTGTTTTGAAGGCATGGTGTGTTTCACCTGAAGATAAACAGCAGGCGGCTCTTCTACGACCAACTGAGTGAGTTGTATCCATTTGTCTTCCGTTCTTTTCTTGGTAATAGGTTAGAGATGGCTGATTTTCTAAGAGCCTTTGAAGAAGAACCTGAGGGACGTGACAGTCTCCCGTGTCTTTGCAAGGAATCTTGATAGTTTGATTTCCTGGTTGGTAAAACAGCCCCAGGAAGCATCTTTGGAAGTAATATTTGATAATTAGCCAGTGATCTGACCATCAGGCTGACATTTTTTTCCTGCCATAGAGTATACTGGGACCTGGATATTCAGACAAATGCAGTGATTAAGCAGAGGGCACCATCTGAAGTGCTCTCTCCACACCCTGAGGTGGAGCTGCTTCGATCCCAGCTCATTCTCAAGCTGCGGCAACATTATCGTGAGCTCTGCCAGCAGCGAGAAGGTAAGTTCCTGTTGTGCTCCCCTTCTTTGTTTTCTCAATCCTGCGGTACCTTGGTGTTCTTCCTTCTGGTTCACGTCTGTCTCTTTCCTGTGGTCTCCTCTTTTTGCGCTGGTTGTGTTCTCTTTCACATTGTTTTAAGGTTGTAAACTTACTAAGCTGACCTCCAGTGTTGATTCTTGTCAGAGCTTCTGGGCACCTCTTTATCATATTGATTTGACCTTTTTTCTGTTCTTCTCCAGGGATTGACCCCCCAAGGGAGTCTTTTAACCGCTGGATGTTGGAAAGGAAGGTGGTTGATAAAGGGACAGACCCTCTTCTACCGAGTGACTGCGAGCCAGTAGTGTCTCCTTCCATGTTCAGAGAAATCATGAATGACATTCCCATCAGGTACTGTTGAAAGACAAGACAACTTTCTGGGTTGTTCTTTTATTGGGCTAGTCCAGTGATTTACCTGCTGCAGTTTTCTGCTTTCATATTTCACTTTCACTGATGAAGTGGTTAAGGTGCCATTTATATAAAGTTTGGGAACTGGATCTGGCCTTCTTGGCAGCTGTGAAACTGATGCGTGTGAATTTATACTTGCCTCAGGCTATCCAGAATCAAGTTCCGGGAGGAAGCCAAGAGACTGCTCTTCAAGTATGCTGAGGCTGCAAAACGGCTTATTGAATCCAGGTGGGAGTTCCTCTTGCAGTGCTGTCACTTTCAGAAATGAGAAAAAGTTTATAGCAACTTCTAGGAGGAGCTACGGTATCCTGCCTTATTCTGGATAGGTCATGATCTTACAGAGGAAAAGCAAGGTTAAGAACACATGGAAGAAAAACGGTAGTGCAGGAGATATCTTTTGCTAGTGATGTTGTCGTGAAATCAAACATTGGGAAGCCGTGAGTGTATGCAGAGATGAGCAAAAATCTGTGTAACACTAAACATGGAAAGCCTTCTGTCATTTATTCCTGAGATAATACAAGAGTACTTGGGCCCTTACTGACAGTAAAGAGAAACAAATTTAGAATGGTATTTTATTACACCACGTATAATTTTTCTGAAGAGTTCTGCCACAGGACAGAATTGAGGAAGATAGCCTTGTGGGAAAAAATAAAGCTTGTTAACAGGCTAGTTTTATTGGAGTCGCAAGCTCTGAATGGTGGCTGCATTTGGAAATGAGAGGCAAGATGAAAATGGGCCATTTCTCTCGTAGATAAATCCTGTATCTGCCTCTTCTGTCACAGAGAGGACAGCAGACAGCTAGCTGCACTGTGTTCTGGCAAGAGCATGGCAGTCCATAGTCAAATGCCTGGAAGCACTTCCCAGGGGAGGCGTGGAGGGGAGTGACAAGCTGGGGCCCTGAGGACCTGTCAGCAGCTGTGTTCCCCCCCTGATGAAACCCTGTTGTAGTATGGAATATATTGCTGTGCACCTCTGGGTTAAATTTTGCTTGTCTGTTTTGTGCAGGAGTGCATCGCCAGACAGCAGGAAAGTGGTGAAATGGAATGTGGAGGACACCTTCAGCTGGCTGCGAAGGGACCATTCTGCTTCTAAGGAGGATTACATGGTCAGTATCCCTCCTGTGCAGCTGAGCGCAGTGAGCCTAGGGACAGGTGGGGTGTTCAGGGCCAGACAGAGGTACCTGAGAAGGCTGTGATTGCTCCCCTCTGACTTGAGAAGTGGAAGTGGCAAAGGCACAGTGATTCTGCATACCTCTGGAGAGTGAGGCGGTGCGTTGTGCAAGGGACTCTTCTGATTATGCAGGACCGCCTGGAGCACTTACGCAAGCAGTGTGGGCCCCATGTGTCTGCTGCAGCAAAGGACTCTGTTGAAGGCATCTGCAGTAAGATTTACTACATCTCCCTGGAATACGTCAAGCGCATCCGGGAGAAGCATCTTGCCATCCTCAAAGAGAACAATATATCTGGTACACAGTAAACCTTTTTCTTACTCCTTGGTCACTTCCTTCATCACTACCATTCTTTAACTCTCCCTTTTGCCTTTGAGCCTTAGCTCTCCTCAGACATGCTCCCTCCAGATCCCAGTGTCTGCCTTTTGCTGCTTGTTCTTGCTGCCTGTCTTCCCACCTGATTGTGATTCTTTCCAGCTGATCCTTTTTGTGAGCTCTTTTTTTTCTGCCAAAGCTAAGGCTAAGTTGCTGTCCAAAATTATCCACAAGGTGGCAGAAAGGCTCCTTTGCCTCCTGCACTTGACAGCCTGGGAGTGTTTGTTTACTGTTTTTAGAATGAGTTTGGGGCAAACTGAAATAACAATAACAACAAGGAAATTGACTCGTCCAGAGCATGCCTTACGATGCTGGAATGGTTGTGTACAATCTAAAGGTCTCCTGTGTTACAGATGGGGAAATACTGTGAAATGGATCCTCTGTGCCCCGGCAGCGTGTGATAGGATTAATTGTGGGAATCAGCTCTGATCTTAGGTGGCTGCCTGCATGATGAGTGTGGAGGACCACGACCATCACCGTGTTTTGGGGGGGCCACTCTGCTCTTTTAGCCTTACTTCTGTCACTAGGTGTTTTGAGGTGGAAGGAAGATCTGTTCCAGATGTCCTTGGATTCTAATGGACTGCCTTGATCTTTATTCTCTGTAGCTGAGATAGAAGCTCCTGAAGTCCAGGACAGGCTTGTGTACTGTTACCCAGTGCGACTGGCCATCCCCTCCCCACCACTCCCCAGTGTGGAAATGCACATGGAAAACAATGTGGCATGTGTGAGGTACAAGGGGGAAATGGTGAAAGTGAGCCGCAACTACTTCAGCAAGCTGGTAAGGGCTGGCTGCGGGCCTGTGTGACTGTCGTTGCAAATTGCTCTTTGGTGAGGGCTTCCGTTTCTCCTTTTCCTCTGAGCGGAGGGACTGTGCAGCAGGACAGAGTGCTGACCTGGTGGAGGCTGCCTGATACTGCCCTAGCAGTAGCAGACATGAGCACAGCTTCCTTCTCCTTAGTCAGGGTCAGCCTTCTGCTGGGAGTACTTGAAAGGCATTGCGTGTGTGCTTTGGGTTCATGCTGTGTTGCAAGAATGGTTGTACTCACAACAAGGCTGCCCGTGCTGAGAGACACTTGCTGGTGTGTTGCATTCATGCATGCTAGTAAATAGCTTGTGGTTCATTCACACGGTCAAAGCAGATGTGCTGAAAAACCTTTGTGCAGAGCCCCACCTGCTCCTTTGTACACCACTGTCTGTTCTCATGTCGTGATGTGTCTGTGTGCTGGCTGTCCTACCTTGTGGACGCTGTTGGTTTTTAACGGCCGGGCTTTCTCTTCCAGTGGCTTCTCTATCGGTACAGTTGCATTGATGACTCTGGCTTTGAAAAGTTTCTGCCCAGGGTTTGGTGCCTTCTCCGTCGATACCAGGTACTGTCTCATCGCAGTCGCGCATCAAAAAGCCCTAGTACTAGTGGGGACTCACCCTCCTTACTCTGGGAGGTCCACAACTCGGGGAGCCTGGTACAGAACAGGGCTTCCATGGGGGTGTTGTCTGCTCCCGTTGTTTTGAGGTTGTAGAGTAGTCTGGGGAGCAGTTGTGATTTTGAGGGGAGACTTTGGTGGGGATAAATTGTTACGAAAAACCTTCAGTAGTTCATGGCATCGCTGTGGGGACTCAGTGAAGGTTTGTGGGGAGTCTGTGTAAAAACTGCCAGTTGCTTTGTGGGGCCTGAGTTAGAGAAAGTGTCTAAAGAGCATTCTTGGGTACATGCAGGGGACCTGCACGAGTTTGAGAAAGGATGAGGAGGCCCCGCATACCTAGAGGAGTGGGTGCATGGACATGTGGCCCTTGGTCTGTGTTCAGTGAAGGGAACAGAAGGAACAGCGAGTGCAGGCACTTCTCACCGGGATTTGCTCTCCTCAGATGATGTTTGGTGTGGGTCTGTATGAAGGAACTGGCCTGCAGGGGGCACTGCCCGTGCACGTCTTTGAAGCCCTCCACAAGCTCTTTGGAGTGAGTTTTGAATGCTTTGCCTCGCCTCTGAATTGCTATTTTAAACAGTACTGTTCGGCCTTCTTGGATACAGACGGGTATTTTGGATCCAGGGGGTGAGTCTTACGTTACAGTGCCCTTTGCCGTGAGTCTGTGTGGGTGCCTGCGTGTGTGCGCTGCGATGGTTGCGGACAGGCTGACGGCTCCGGGAACTCGTGGCCGTAGCTGGTTGTGTGGTGCCTGCGCAGAAGGATGTGTGCTTTGGGCCTGCTGAAAGGCAACGAGTGGATATAGGCTGTCCGTGGGGCGAGCAGGAGTGTGCCGCTGGTCTGGTTAGAGGTCCCCACACGGCGCACTTTGTGGGTCTGTCAGCGCTTGCCCTTATTCTGGTGAAAGGGAGAACTGGGCCCCGAAGCAGTCAGCTTGAATCAGCAGCCAGCCCTCAGCAGCTGCAGATGGAATATGTCCCCCGTGAGCAGTTCTGTTATTCAGAAGTGGCAGGCCTCATGCTGCTGGGGATTCAGGCCTTCGAAGAGTATGAGTGTCTTCTGAGGAAGTGGCTGCTTTTTAAGGAATGAAAATTAGAATTCTGGCCTCTCTGACAGGGATCTTTGCCTTTTTCCTTTAGCCCGTGCCTGGATTTCTTCCCTATAAGTGGGTCTTTTGAGGCAAATCCTCCATTCTGTGAGGAGCTGATGGACGCCATGGTCTCTCACTTTGAGGTATGTTTGCTCACCCGTGTTGTTGTTCTGAGTGGATCTGTGCGGCCGTCCTCTGCTCCCCACTGCTCTTGTACCCTCACAACAGGGCTGTTACTCAGAAGGCAAAGGATTGTGACTGCTGCTGTACTGCTCTGGAAGCAGAAATGTGTCTTTCTTGTAGAAATCATTAGGCATGTCGCTGCTTAACTGGGGTTAAGATTGTTTTCTTGTTGCTCTAGAAATTGCTGGAGAGCTCCAGTGAGCCCCTCTCCTTCATCGTCTTCATCCCTGAGTGGAGGGACCCTCCTACACCAGCCCTGACCCGCATGGAGCAGAGCAAGTTCAAGCGGCACCAGCTCATCCTGTCAGCCTTTGATCACGAATACCGCAGCGGGTCTCAGCATGTCTGCAAAAAGTAGGCTTTTCTCTGGGGTCCTTCTGGGAATGCCTTTCTGATGAGCAGCCTCTTGGGAGAGCGTGACAGAAACATCCTATCCCAAGTGGAAATCAATGGAAAGTAGGGAAAAGGCAAGGAAAATACAGTGCATAATCATCCTGGATTTTAAAGAGAGGTGTTGTGGAATCCAGAGTGTTGTGGATTTTCACACTCATTTAATGACTGCTGAGGTATTTCGCTAACTAAAAAACTTGTGAGTGAGGTATTGCTTCGGGACAAGACCAGTCTGAACTGTTCATCCCCTATGGTGCTGTGGTGATCACCGAGCTCTACCAGCTCTCCACTCTGGTGAGCCCCAGCTGAGCAGTATTTCCTGCGCTACCAAGTGCCGTAGTGCCTTGGTAATTCAGCATCACTCCGAAGGAAGCAGAAGGAGCAGTCAGGATCTTGGTCCTCAGTGGGGCACGCTGGCCCTTGGTCTGCTGCTAAAGCAACAAGCTCAAGACACAGCTTGTTTAAGCAGTGAGCACTTAAATGCTAAGCTTTCTGTATCTGGTTAGGACTGCTGTGAGATGCATTTATCTTAACGAGTATTTCAGGGACAGCAGTGTCCTGGCGCACATGCTGGCCAGGGAGCTGCTTGGCTCAGTGCTTCTCCTCTGAAACCTAGCGAGCCTCTGCCTTCACTGCAGTCTGCTTCCACCCTTCTCGTAACAATGAAGGACAGGAAGGAAAAGTTGTCCTACAAAATACAGGAAGAGGAGAGGCAGGTGCTAGGGGCAGTGTTCACCTGTCGTTGTGTGACTTCTTGCCAGGTGGGCCAGTGGCAGCTGCTGAGCACCTGTTGTCTTTTCTCACAGAGAGGAGATGTACTACAAGGCTGTGCACAACACCGCCGTCCTCTTCCTGCAGAACAGCGCAGGCTTTGCCAAGTGGGAGCCCACGCCGGAGCGGCTGCAGGAGCTCGTTGCGGCCTACAAGCATTCGGGCAGGACCCTCAGCTCCTCGTCCTCTTCGTCCTCCTCCTCCTCCTCCTCCTCCACAGACAAGGAGCGGGAGCTGGGCCGCGAGCAAAGCAGCAGCCGGGAGACTAATGCCAACTGAGGTGCAGAGGTGAGAGGCAGCAGGGGAGGTGCCGGCGGCCCCGAGGAGGCTCGCCAGGGCAGGCGGAGAGACTGCTGGCTGTGCAGCACCGGCCCGGGGGACTCTTGCCCAGCAGCTCCACGGCACCCGCCTTCCCCTGCAAACTGCACGCTGCCCGCGCCCAGCAGCGCCACGGAGCGCCCGGCCCCCGGCTGGGAGAGGAGCTGGGCTGCAGCCACGCCGCAGGGCGAGGGACCCACGCGTGGGCGGCAGGAGCAGCGGGCGGCCCCTTCGCCGCCCGAGCACGGAGGGAAGGGGCAGCCGGAGCTGGGACGTGCGCACGGGCAGAAGGACGGACGGAGGGACGGACGGAGGGCCCGCCGTGGCGAGCGCTCGGCGCGTGGCGCCGCGGCTGGAGGGGCCCCGGCAGCCGGCCGCAGCCCGGAACTGGCAGGAGGAGCGCGGGCAGAGCCCGGGGGCTCCCGCGGCCGGACTGGCCCCAGCACAGCTCCGTGTCCATAGTGTAAATAGTTCTGTCCGTGGCGCCCGCGCTCCTCGCAGGGCTGCTCCCATCGCACCCGCGTTTCTTTTCCACATGTGTGAGTCCCGTGTTCGCCGACGCTGTGTTACCGTGTAGGAGAGGAGCGGAGGAGAGGAGTTCTTTGGTGTGTAAAGACGTCTTTGCAGCTGTTTTGTAGTCGTTGTGGTTTTTATGCGGAGCCTCCGGGCTGTATTTAACCTCCTTGGGTTTTGTTTTGTAAGGATTAATTTAACACCGCTAACCATTTTATTACTTTTATCAAGAAGAGCAAAGTCTATTTTTGATTTCCGTTTCCTAGTTCTTAGGAACATTAAAAACCAGCATACAGCTCTGCCCCGTGTCAGTGACTTTCCTCGTCTGTCAGCCATGTGTCTGTGGTCAGCCCCTGCCCTTGCCTCAGTCTCGCTCTGGTTGAATAATAGAAAAATGTGTTTTTTTTTTTGTTTCAGACCCCATACTTTGATTCCATCTGCCAAACTGATGGAATCACAGTACACTAGAAAAATACTGACCTCTCTGGCAGCTGTGTAACATTGTACCCAGAACATTACGCGTTAGAAGGTGCACTGACTGACAAGACAAAGATACTGGTCATGAAAACGGGGGTAGCGTTGCCCAAATATTAAAAGACAACACATGCCACAATGAGGGAAAGACTGTGGTGGGTGTTGTGATGACAGAAAATCCGTAACGGAGCTCAGCTCCGGATCACGCACAGCAGAAGGGAGGCAGGTTTTCATGGACTTGAAAGAGCCGAGATGCCATCTTCTGCTGTCTTTGTAAACCTGGAGGAACGGCAGCAGGACTTGTACGGTGTAGAGAAGCCTTAGGCCTTGGAGAAGGGGCCAGTGGCACACAGGAGAGGCTCAGTCAAAAGCCTGAGTAAAAGCAGCTTAAAGCCACAGTGGCCCGAGGTGGGGAGGCAGGTGGAGGTGGCACCAGATGGAGACAGCTTTAAAAATTGTTCTTGCCTGAACCAGCGAGCTAATGGGAGACACATCATAAATACCTGGCCAGAGACGAGCAGTTCTTCAGGAGAGATCACCGTCATCAGCCGTTCTCACTACTGCAGGCTCACGAGATCTGGTGGGAAGGGGCCTCTCGGGTTTGTTGTGCAGCCATCTCATGGGGGTTCACCACCAGCACTGGGTCAGGCTGGTGGTGTTTCAGCAGGCTGCTGAAAGCATCCGAGGACAGAGGTGGCACAGCTCTGGGTGACCTGATCGGGGCTGCCCTGCCCTTCGGGTGATTTTTCTTTCCCAAGGACCAGCCTGAGTCTCCTAAAACAATCTGACTGCTACCCTGTTGATTCATTGTCTGCCACTGTGAAGGGTTTGGCTCTGCCCTCCCTGTATCAGCCCTTCAAGAAACCGGCAGCTGTTAATTTCCCTCGGCCTCCTCAGCGGGACAAGCCTGGTTCCTTCCCAGGGGAAACGCAGGCAGAGCCTGGGGGCTCCTGCGGCCAGGCTGGCACCGGCAGCTAAAGCAGTGGTAGTTCTCCGATCCAGCTTTTCTGGGGCTTGGGAGTTTCACAGCTTTCAACCTAGAGGCTCTCTGCGTTTGAACAGGCTGTAAACACCAGTCCTCCCTACCTGGGTCTTGGCCTCCCGAGGGAAAATGGCACTGCTGTGCGTTGTCTGTGCCTGGAAGTCGTGTAATCCTGTACCCTTGGGACTGCCTTCTCCCATCTAGGCCTCAGCATGGATCAAACCGCGCATGGTTTTTAAACCACAAGATGAGGCAGTGCCACGAACTCGGGGTCTGCACCGTGCCCCGTGTCCCTCCAGCTGGCAGCACCAGCGTGCTCGGGGCCAGCGCTGCACTCACGGCTCAGCTCAGTGCTTGCATCCCTGCAGCTTTCAACGACGGTGAGATTGTTGACCTGTAATGACACTCGGGGACAGTTGGGAACTCCAGCAGAGGAAGCAGCTTGTAAAGCATTTTTCCCCTTTTATTCACTATATTGACCCAAGGCAGGCTGTTCCTGAAGTGCAGGTGAGCAGCGACACACATTGATGCTGGAAACTGTCAGCAGCTTCTTGATCTGTGTCATCAGTGCAGAATGAGGAGTCCTTTGTCTTTCTCCCCCAGGTGGTGGCCAATTACATCATTAAGTATTTAATTGCAAGCAACCTGTGACCATCACATGTCACCTTGTGTGGCTTCCTCTAGAATACCTCATTTACCCAGACAGAGCAACAAACGCGGTTAGAAATGGAGCATCGGGGCGGAGCACTGCTGCTGGTCTGCTGGGCTCTGCCATTTCTGTCGCTCCCCTTCAGCAAGTGGAGGGAGCCGCGAGCCCTTCCCCGCACACCTCTGGCCTCCCGCAGCTGCCTGGGGGCAGCCGGGCTGCGTGGAGCCCGCGGGGCCCTGCAGGAGCCCCCGGCCACAGGGCTGAGGACAAGCAGCAGGCTGTGTTCACGGGGCTGATCCCCGTTCCGTGGGGCAGCAGAACCAGCTGGCGCTGGGCACCCCGAGCAGCCCTGGTGCCAGGAGGGGGCACGTTCCCACCGAGATGCAGCCGGGGAGTCCTGCAGCGCCTGCCACTGCTCACCTCCCGGGCAGGACTGCGGCGAGGGCAGAGAGGGCAGGAGCCCGAGGCTGGGCAGAGCCAAGGCCGTGCCCCCGGCTGACCGGGAGCTGCGGTGACAGGGGCAAGGCCCCAGCTGGGAAGGGGCAGGAGGCTGGAGCAGGACTGGGGATGGTGAGCCCAGGACGGTCCTGTTCTCCTGAAACAAGTTCTTTCAAATTCTGCTGGACTTTGGTCCCTTGAAGTAAACCTGCCCTCGCTAAGCGCTGCCCCTCAGCCTCGCACGCTGCTCGGCACAAGCAGTTTGTGCAGGCCAAAGCTGGCGATCCAGCACTGCCTCGCCAGGGAGCGGGCAGTGATTCCCTGAGCAGCTCCCAGGAGCACAACGAAAAAGGCAGAGCTGTGCATGGAGAAAATAAAATATTTTCTCTTTAGCCAGCCTGGACAGGCCGGCCTGAGCACTGAGGAGGCTGAGAGCAGCCTCAGCGTGACGGTGGCGTTGAAGAGGCCAGACCCTCAGCAGGGCCGGGGCTTGTTCCCAGGTCGCCCCTTGCTGTGTGCGTGGCAGCAGGCGCTGCCCGGTGCGAGGCCGGTGGCCGTCCCCTCCTGGCTGCCAGCGCGGTGCCCGAGGCCGCTTCGCTCCCAGGGGCTGAGCGGGGGCAGCCCCGGGGACCCCACGTCCTCTGGGCTGGGGGCTGAGGGGCCCCGGGGGCTGAGGGTCCCAGGGGTGCTGTTGGCAGCCCCGGCAGGGAAGGAGCAGCGGGATGCCAGCAGCCGCACGGCCCCGTTGCCCGGTTCCCTGTCCTGCGGCAGCCCAGGAGGGCTCGGGGGCCCCCCTGCCCCGGGGGGCTCCGCGCCGGCCCAGCGCCGGCCCCGCCGAGCATCCTCCTCCCGCTCCGCGTTGCCAGGCCAACGCTGCGGAGGATGCGGAGGATGCTGGCGGTCCCTGCGCCTGGGCAGCCTCCGCAGCGTGGCGGGCAGCGCGCCCCTCGCCTCTCCATGGGGTGCGCGCCGCCGCCGGCTCCCGGCCTGCCTCCACGGGCAGGGCTGCAGCCCCCGCATGGCCGGGGACCGACCCCCTGCTGCATCCCCCCCGAGAGCCCCGGGACAGGACGCAGGTAGGGGAGGGCGTGGGAGCCTCCCGGGGGAGGTGGCGGGCGGGGGGCTGAAGGGCAGGGGTCCCTGCACGGCGTGTCTGCGGCCAGCCCTGCCCTGGGGATGGGGGGGACCTGTGGGTGAGGGGAGGGGTGAGCTGCGCTGAGGACCCTGGAACCCCACCCTGCAGTGCGGGGGGGCTCCAGAGCCAGCTCCCAGCCCCCAGGACAGACCTTTCCTCCCCGTCTGGACGTGGGGGCTGCAGAGGGGGCGAGCCCCAGCGCAGGCGGCACCAGCTGTGGGGAGAGCTGGGACGAGCCTGCCCTGGGGCGGGGGCTGCCGCTGGCCCTCCGGCCCCCTGTTGCAGACCCCCAGGGGCCGAGCTGGCCCCGGTCTGTGGGGTGCGGCAGGGCCTAGGGACCTACCTCAGCGTGCAGCTCACGGGGCTCCCCTGTACCCCCAGCCCCCGTCCGCTGCCCCGGCACCATGACCCACACGGACGGCACGCGGGGCAGCTCCCAGCCGCCGGCACTTGTGGCCCACGAGCCGGAGTGCCAGATCTGCTACAGCCGCTACGACACCCGTGCCCGCAGACCCAAGCTGCTCCGCTGCGGCCACCGCCTCTGCGCCAGGTGCCTGCGCAAGATGGTGGCGCTGGGGGAAGCGTCGCCCCGCCGGCTCTGCTGCCCCTTCTGCCGCCGGCACAGCCCGGTGCCCGGCGGGGACGCGCAGTGGCTGCAGGACGACAGCGAGGGGCTGGGGTGCCATGAGGGGGCCCAGAAGCGGGGCCCCCCCGCAACCCCCGAGGTCCTGCTCTGCCCCAGCGTGCTGGAGCCCCTGGCAGAGCCCTCACCCAGCTCCGACTGCCTGGTCGTCACCATCCTGGAGGTGCCTGAGGACGTGGTGCCGCCCGAGGGGCTGCGTGGGCTGGACGTGGTCCAGCTCTACCACCCCAGCAGCCCGGTCACGCTGCCCAGCCGCGGCCCCGCGCCCAAGGGCCGCTCGTGGACGTGGCGAGCGGCCCCGCGCTGCCTGCTGGGCACGCTCTGCCTCCTCTACTGCAGCTCCCTGCCCTTCGGCATCTACCTCCTGCTCACTGAGCACCACAGCCTGGGCGCTGCGCTGGTCAGCCTCCTGCCCGCCTCCCTCCTCCTCTGCATCTCCTACAGCCTCTGCCAGTGTCTGTGCCGGGAGATTTTTGCCTTTCCCTCGTCCTGACCCTGCGGGGCCGGGCCCCGTGGCTGGGCCAAGGCGGCTCGGGGAACCTTGGAGCATCGTCCCTCGGCACGGGTACTGCCACCCCACTGCTGCCAAGAGATGGGTGCTGAGCCAGAGCGTGGAGGTGTGCCTGGACACAGGGCCAGCGGGAAATGCCGGGCGCCTGTCGTCTTCCTGCGCAGAGAGGAGATGTACGACAAGGCCGTGCACAGCACCGCCGTCCTCTTCCTGCAGAACAGCGCGGGCTTTGCCAAGACGGAGCCCACGCCGGAGCGCCCGGCCCCCGGCTGGGAGAGGAGCTGGGCTGCAGCCACACCGCAGGGCGAGGGACCCACGCGTGGGCGGCAGGAGCAGCGGGCGGCCCCTTCGCCGCCCGAGCACGGAGGGAAGGGGCAGCCGGAGCTGGGACGTGCGCACGGGCAGAAGGACGGACGGAGGGACGGACGGAGGGCCGGCCGTGGCGAGCGCTCGGCGCGTGGCGCTGCGGCTGGAGGGGCCCCGGCAGCCGGCCGCAGCCCGGAACTGGCAGGAGGAGCGCGGGCAGAGCCCGGGGGCTCCCGCGGCCGGACTGGCCCCAGCACAGCTCCGTGTCCATAGTGTAAATAGTTCTGTCCGTGGCGCCCGCGCTCCTCGCAGGGCTGCTCCCATCGCACCCGCGTTTCTTTTCCACATGTGTGAGTCCCGTGTTCGCCGACGCTGTGTTACCGTGTAGGAGAGGAGCGGAGGAGAGGAGTTCTTTGGTGTGTAAAGACGTCTTTGCAGCTGTTTTGTAGTCGTTGTGGTTTTTATGCGGAGCCTCCGGGCTGTATTTAACCTCCTTGGGTTTTGTTTTGTAAGGATTAATTTAACACCGCTAACCATTTTATTACTTTTATCAAGAAGAGCAAAGTCTATTTTTGTTATGTAGCACAGGGCGCCCGCTCCCCACAGCCCCCACCTGAGCCCAGCCCCTCGGTGGTCCCAGGACACCCGGGACTGGGGAGGAAGGCACTGAAGAGCTGGGAGGCGCCACGGCTCTTCCTCCCCCAGGGGCTGGGGTGCAGGAGGGGCCGGCGCCGGGCAGCACAGGGGGGGCTGTGAGTGGCAGAGGGGCTGGGGCAGCAGGGGCAGGGTCCGAGCTGCATGCACATGGCACTGCACACCCCGGTGCAGCCTGACCCTGGGGGCAGGAGGGACCAAGCCCCCCCCCCTACTCCTGCCCCGGCAGTGCCGCAGTTCCCCCGCTCTCTCCGGGGCCAGACGCCACCATTGCCGCCACGCTCCAGATCTTGGTTTTCTGCAGCCGCTCGCCCTGCCCAGGGCCCGGCCCCGCGGTGGGGCCGCTGCCACATCCATCCTGCACGAGGCCGAGGCTGGAGCCAGGGGGGGTCCCTCTCGGAGCCCCCTCGCCCTCGCTGTCCTCACCGTCGGAGGTGCCGCGCGCTGCCCAGCCCGCCTTGTTCTCCTTCTTGAGGCGCCGCCGGGCGTTGGCGAACCAGGTGGAGACCTGCGTGAGGCTCATCCGGCTGACCATGGCCAGCATCACCTTCTCGCCCTTGCTGGGGTAGGGGTTCCTGGGGTGCTGGGCCAGCCAGGCCTTCAGCGCCCCAGTGCTCTCCCGCGCCGTGGTCGCCTTCATGCGCCCCGGCTCCACGGGCAGGGGCTGCCGGCAGCAGGGGGGGGCAGAGCCCGGTGCCGGGCAGCAGCCCCGGGGACACGGCGCAGGCTGGTGGGACCTGGGGGCACGGAGGTGTTGCGGCAGGGACGGGGTGTGCAGAAGTGGGGGTCTTGGGGTGGGGGTCTTGGCCCTTCCTGCTCAGGCTGGGGCAGGGACAGATCCTGCGCATCCCCCCCCCCCTCCCGTCCAGCACCACGTGCCCCAAGGTGCGGGGGGGCAGCAGGGTGCAGGGCTGTGGCACCACCAGGACAGTGGCTCCCCAGCCTCAGCCCCCCACTGGGGAGGGGTCCCCTGGGATCTGCTGGGCATCACTTACCGAGGGCACCAGGAGGCTCAGGGGGGGGGCGGCAGCAGGTTGTAGCCAGCCAGCATGGGGCAGGGGCAGGGCAGCAGGGCTGGTGGGGGTCCCTGCAGTGGTCCCTGCAGGGCTCCCCACGGCCTCCTGCAGCCCCCCGGCTCTTGGCCTGAGCTCCCCTCTCCCTGAGGAGCTGCCATGCTGTGGGAGCAGAGCCGGGGAGCTGCTGCGGGGCGTTTTATATCGGTCTGGGGGGCTGCGGTGACGGACAGCTGATTAGGGGGTATTAGCGCCCTGGCAGCGCCCGTTAAAGCGGCAGCGCGGATCTGGGGCAGTGGCTGGCACCCCCCTCGCCCCCCCGCACCGGCTCCCGTCCGCAGGGGCTGGCACGGCACAGCTGCGCCGTGGGCATTGCCAGCCAGGACGTGCCCAGCACCCACACAGGACCCCCCATCCCTCTGCACAGAGCCCCCTCGATCAGAGGCGCTCCGTGGGGCCAGTCCGCCTGGCCCCACGCACGGCCGTGGCCCCAAGGGAACGGCGCACACAGGGACGCCACGTGCGGGGACGCAGTGCACACGGAGCTTTACTGCACAGCCAGACACCATCGTCTGTCCCCATCTCTGATCCTGACCCCCGAGCCCCCGACCGCGCCGCGGGGCCAGGGCCAGGGCCAGGGCTAGCGGGAGAACTTGCGGACGGCCCGGTAGGACGCAGGCGGTGCGAGGAGCTGCGCCGGGGCTCGCTCTTCCTCCGGCTCCGCAAGGTCCTCGGCCGAGCCCCAGCGCCGCCGTGCCTGCCCGCCGGCCTTGGGCAGCAGCAGGCAGGCCAGGCGCCGGTTCCGGCCGCGCTCACCCCGGCCCGAGGGCAGCTCTGGGGCCAAGCCCATCAGCATCAGCAAGACCCCCCCCCCCCCCACACCCTCGCTGCATGGCCCCTGGGACAGTGCAGCTCCTCCACCCCCATCCCATAGCCCCCACACCCCTGCCTGCGCCCCCACCACGACCCCGAACACCCCCAGCCCGTGTGCCCCATGTCTGCCAGCATCCCCACTTGTTTGTCCCCCATGTTCCCAAACACCTCCCTGGCCCTGTCCCACACCAACCCCAGCCCTGTCCCCTACAACCCCAGACCCCCCCCCCCGCCCCGTGCCTCCCGTGCCCCCATCTCATCCCACGCCGGAGGACTCCCCACCAGCCAGGCGGGCTCTTACGGGGGGTGTCAGGGTCCCCGTCCAGCGTCCCCGCGGTGCCCAGGTAGTGCCCGGCCAGGTGCCCGCTGTAGTCCCGCAGGTTCTGCTTGGCCCCTGCGGGAGAGATGCCCTGAGCCAGCGCTCGGGGCCAGCCCCAGAGGGCTCTGGGGTAGTGGTGACACCGTGACCCTGCTGGGACCTGGGGGGGGCTGAGAGCCCCGGCTGTGGGGCCTCAGGCAGGGCCCTCACCGAAGCGCTCGATGAGCAGGTCCACGATCTGGCGATGGCCGTGCAGCGCGGCGATGTGCAGGGGGGTGTAGCCCTGGGGGACACCAGGCCCCGGGGGGGGGTACGGGGCTGTGCCGTGACCCCCAGCACCACCTGTTCCCGGGAGGAGAGACCAAAGCCCCCCCACCACGCACCCTCCTGGGGACACCCTGCTGCCGCCACCACCCTGCCAGGGACGCCCATTCCCACCGCCCTGGGGCCGCCCCGGCCCCTTCCCAGGGCACCCCCCCGCACCCCCCGTCCTGGGCCAGGCCTGCAGCGCGTCCGTCCGTCCAGCCGAGCATACTCACGCCCTGCCCGGGGGAGAGAGCTGCTGTGGGGCAGAGCCGGGCACCACGCGTGATGTGCTCAGCACCCCCCCGGCCCAGCAGCGACCGCCAGCCGGGGCCTGTACTCACGTGCTGGATGCGGCACGGCCGGGGCAGGGGAGGAGAGGCAGGGTCAGCACGGGGGTGCCGCAGCCCCGGCAGCAGCCCCAAGCCCGGGACCCCTCGGGCCCCACTCACCGCTCGCATGTTGATGTCGGCCCCAGCATCCACGAGCATCGTGGCCATGTCCTCCTTGCCGTGCTTCGCTGCCCAGTGCAACGCGGTCTGTGGGGCAGGCAGGCCGGGGGTGCACGGGGGCAGCAGGACGGGGGACATGGGATGGGTGAGTGGGGGGGCTCCCCCGTCCGCCCCCGGCCTGCTCAGCCCCTCCAGGGCCAGCTCCGGGACAGCGTGAGGCCAGGAAGGACTCAGACTTACGAACTGCATGGGGCAGGGCGGCAGCCACAGTGGAGGGGGCCAGCGGTGGGCAGAGGGACATCGGCTGCAGCCACTGAAGGAAACGCACCCTCCCCTCCCCTCCCCTCCCAGCCCCATGCCCCCCCCCCCAGTCCCTGGCTCCCCCAGTGCCCCGTGCCCCCCTCACAGCCCCTGTCCTCCCATACCCATTCCCTTGTAGTCTCTGTCCTCTCCCCACCGTGCTGTCAGCCCCTGTCACCCCTCCTGTCCCCTTACCATCCCTGGCCCTCAACCCCTCCTGGCCCCCTCCCCACAGCACCCCCATCCCACACAGCCACCCCTCCCACGGCCCCATTTCCTGCATGGCCCCACGTGCCTCCAGACCCCGTCCTCCTCCCCGTGACCTTGTCCCAGCACCCCGGCCCCCTCCTGCATCTCCCCCATGCCTGCAGCAGCCCCAGGCCCCCACTCACCCCCTGGGCACCCCGGCGGCAGCGGCGCAGCACAGCGGGTGGGAGAGGCAGGGGTCAGCGCCGGGGGGGCGGCGGGGTGTGGGGTGGGGCAGGATGGGGTGCAGCGATGCCATGCACCACAGCCTGTCCCATCCCAGGGCACCTGCGGTGCCCCCCGCGGTGCCCATCAACCCCCCAACCCTGGGGTCAGGACCTGGGGGCTCCGGGGCCGCGCTGGGCGCCCCACACTCACCGAGGTGAAGTCCTGCAGGACGTGGGGGGGGGGGCAGGAGGCGTGGGTCAGCCCCCACAGCCCCAGGCCTGCAGCTGAGCTCAGCCTGCCCCCCCCCGGCACGCACCTTCTTGGTGGCCAGGGCAGGCTCCTGCTGCAGGAGGTGGCTCAGGACGGGCAGGTCCCCGCCGGCTGCTCCCTGCAGCCATTCCTTCTCCACGGGGTCCAGCTGCAGACCAAGACCTTCAGCACCGCTCCCCGGGGCACCCAGCACCCGGCGAGCCCCAAGCTCCGGCCCAGCACTCACGGCCACGGGGCTGGCGCCCGCGCTGCTGCTCCCATCCTCGGATGCCTCCCGGGCGTCCTGCTCGCCGTCCTCCTCGCCCGGCTCCGGCTGCGGGTCAGGGCAGTGCCAGCCCGCGGGGCTCTGGCCCAGGCACAGCAGGGGAAGCGTGGGGCTTGGTGAGGGGCCATGCTCGCATGGGTGTCCCCAAGCCCCAGCGTGGCCGTGGGAGCAGGGGGAGCCCCAGGAATGGCTCGGCCACAGCCCTCACACCAGTGCCCCCAGCCTGCAGCCCTGCTCCCCCTGCTCACCGCCGCGCTGAAGTCCGTCACCAGGATCTGGGGGGGGGACAGCCCCGAGGGCCTCAGCCCCCGCTGGGGAGCCCTGGCACAGAGCCACGGTGTCCGGCGCTGCCGTGCTTGGAGGCAGCTCGCCTGCGGCACCGTGTCCTTGGCACTTGGCACGGCTCGGCCTGTGGGGCAGGGCACAGGGTCAGCAGCGAGCACGGGGCACTGCAGCCACCAACAACGGGCTCTTCCGCAGCCCAGCTGCCTCCGGGCCGCCCTGCGCCCTGCTCCGTCTCCCTGCAGCCATCACCTTGCTCCCTGCAGGGCCTGGGGCCCTCACTCGGTGCTGGTCGCTCGCGCTGCGCTCCCGGTCCCAAGCTAGGAAACAGTTAACGCCTCCCCGCCTCGGCCCTTGTGCAAGAGGCAACCGCTGCTGGCAGGAGGCCGCAGCTGGATTCCTGTCGGGAGGGACGGAAGGGAAGGGGAAAGGGAAGGGGAAGGGGCCCTGCCGCTGCCCCGGGACCCTTTGTCTGGTTGGGACCCGCAGGCTCTGGGGCCGGTGGGGGGGGCGGGCAGCAGTGCAGGTCCCTGGAGCCCCCCGAGCCGCCCAACTCCTGCTCCGCGCCACACGCCCAGACGGATTATCCCACAGGTTGTATCCGTCGGTAAATACCGACTAATAACGCTCTCAGGATATTAAATATGTAACAAACCCGCTTAGCACTGGCTGGGGACGGGAAGGAGAAGGTCACTGGGGCTAATGAGCCCCGCAGCATCCCCGGGCTCCCCACAGGCCTGCGGTGACAGCGAGAGCCGCGGGGACGAGGTGCCCCGAGCCAGCGCCCACCCAGGCCCCGAGCCCCCGCCGCACCCCGTGGCCGAGCCCCAGCAGCACCCACGGCCCCTGCGAGCAGCGGCCTGGCCCCGTCCGCCCCAGCCCCGTCCCGTCCCCACCTCGGGCTGGTCCCGTGCTCTCCGGCCGTCCCAGGCGTGGATGCCAGGACGCCTGCGCCGCCGCCGGGAGGGGACAGCGGGGCCGGACAGCCGGGGTGGACAGGGAGCCAGCCGGGGCCTGCACGCTGCTGCCACAGCCCCGTAACCTTGTCCCCACGGGACTCCGCCAGCCCTGATCAGCACAGCGGCGCTGTGGATCCGCTTTATTAGATAATGGGGCTGTAATCTAGGCGCCTGTGGATTGCTGCGGCGTTAACCCTGCGCTGCACAGCTGGACAGGGAGGGCCGTGGCCAACCCCACGCAGCTGGTGGGCACAGCCAAACCCAGACCGAGCCTCCGCCAGCTGGCAACAGCCGCTCACAGGTACAGCCGCAGGGGGATGCGGGCACGGCTGGATGCAGCCCCAGCAGGGCCAGGGTAGGGCCATGGTGAGGCTCTGCCAGCCCGCGGGCTGCTGGCCTGGCTGCACGGCTCAGCAGGAGGGATGGCCTGCAGCTCCAAGGGGCTGGGGCAGGGGATGAACAGGGAGCAGCGCTGCTGGCAGGGGCAGCAGACCCCAGGCACTACCTGCAGGTGCTCGGTGTAGTGTGAGCCCCGGTGCTGGTCAGCAGCCCAGGTCGCAGCCCAGCTCTGCCATCCCTTGCAGTCGGTACAGGGCTCAGGCAGTGCGGCTCCTGCTGAAGTTGGGTGGTTCCAGGCCTTTTTCCCCTCTGCAGATAATCAGTTTAATGCAAAAGCATAGAACTAAAACTCTGAGATTAGCTGTTATAATCACATGTAAATACTTCCAGACAATCCGCTCAGGGAGGGGCAGCGTTTGTAGTTTGGGACAGAGTTACATGGGATTTAGGCTGTTTACCACTCGATTAATTTCATGACTAGAGCCCCGAGCCCACCCTGGTACCAGCTGCCCAGATCACTTTCCAGGAGTCAAGGTCACTGCGGTGGGAACAAGGGACAGCACAGGGCTGCTGCATGAGGCAGGACCTGTCCCCAGAGCAGCAGGACGGCTGGCGCTGCCTCCCACCCCGGCCAAGGCAGGCTCAGACCCCAAGGCAGCACAGACACAGGTTTCAGGTTTCAATCTCTTTTTATTCATAAGCATATTCAAAGCTCGAGAACATGAGAATCGAACCCCTCCCATAACCACCTACAAACCAACTCTGCAGCAGAGTCCATCCCTCTTCAGAAGAAAAATAGAACATATTCCACCCCTGCCTCTTCCTATTTCAGGTTCCTCCAGTCCAAAGCCCTACTGCCGCCTGCCTGCAGGCCGGAGGAGCCAAAGGAGGGAAGGCTGCCCTCACACCAGGACCTTGCGCCCAAGGCTGCTGAGGGGGAGCGCTGGGCTGAGGCTGAACACGCCCCACGTCTTGCACCGTACCGCGTGGCTGTGCTTGGCCCCACGGCTCTCCCAGCATCCTTGTGTCCAGGCAGACGCTGATTTGAGTTTGGCCCACACAGACATGATTCAGGGAAAGGGATTTCAGACCATCAAGTGCAACAGGCAAAGAGACCAGCTACAGGGGAGCGCTGCCCCTGCTCAGCCTGTCCCCGTGCCTTGGCTGTGGTAGTCTCTGCTCGAGACAGCTCCCTGTGCCAGGGACAATGTGCAGGACCCTGGCTGCACGCCCTTGCTGGCGTGCACTCAGGCATGTCCCTCGTAGCCCCAAAGCAATAAGGCAACTGCTGGCTGGAGAGGCTCCTGCCTGGTGCCGCTGTCCTGCTCAGCACGGATGTCCCTGAGCGTCAGCCAGGCCTGTCCCCAACGTTAATCTGCCAGCGTGATGACATCGTAGTGGATTCCCTGCTGCAGCTGCTGAATCTGTTCGGCTGTTGCTTCCGCAGTGAACACGCCCTGCGCCTGGGCCATGGCAGCATCAGCCACTGCTGCAGAGGAGAGCGGGTCAGTGGTTCCTCGCCCTGTGCCCAAGGGCAGGGCAGGGCAGAGCAGTGCCTGGAGCCCCCTCCACGCTCACCCCCTGCCTCCAGGGAATGGGCGCACACACAAGCTGCACCACCCAGCGCAGCAACCTGCCTCCAGAGCAGGGGAGCTGGTATCAGCAAAGGTCTCCCCTCAGAAACCAACACCAGCTGCTTCCCAGAATTACAGGGACACAGGCAGCAGGATGGCAATCTAACCCAGCCAACCCCATCCCGTGGCATGGCAGCCCTGCCAGTTACAGTGAGAAAGCAGCCTTAGGCATCCCCAGCTCCCCTGCAGGATCGGCACCCTGGGAACATGGGGAAGAGAGGAGGGCAAGAGCTAAGCCAGAGGTTGTCCCTGTGACCCTGGTCCTACCTGAGACTGCTGAATGCGCAGCTGCTTCCAGCTGAGCCTGGGTGACAAGCTGCTGCTCAGGTGAGACAGGCATGTACTGGATCTGCAGGGAGAAGACAGAGGAGAGTGCACAGGGTCCCTCCTGGAACGCTGCCCTGGCCACATGTGCTGCAGTGAACCACTAACCCACCTGCACCTTCTATTTCATATCCTTCCCTCTGCAGCTCTGTGCTCAGAGCCCATCTCACTGCAGCCCCATCAGCTCCAGCAACCATGCCTTACCTGTGGCTCCTGGAGGAACTGGCTGCCTTGTTCATACTGTATGTGGGTGATCTGGCCATCCTGTACCTGAAGACAAGAGCTGCAGTGAGGCTGTGTTAGGGATAGCAGGCTTCCCTGCCTCCCAGTGCTGCCACTTGAACAGAGCAAGGCATAGGGGGGAGGAGGAGGAGGAGGCCCAGCCTTGTGCACGGCTCCCTCACCAGCCTCACGCTCTGTGCCAAGGGAGCAGCCAGACTGAAGCCTACCTGGATGTGATGTCCCTCTGGGACAACAACATACTCGTGGGGAAGCAAGTGCTGCACACCATCCTGGGCAATGATGTATTGGACCTGCAAGCACAGGGATTCAGAACCAAAAAACAGCTCACCACTGCCCACTCCATGCGTCGCAACAGGGCGGGTTCGTCTCTGGCTTCTGCACCTTCTCCCACCCCACTCTCCCCAGGTCTCTCTGCTGTTGCTGTCCCTGCTGCAGCTGCATGGAACGTCTCAGTTCCCTGTGTTCCTGGGACACGCGCAGCCCCCCTCACCTGGTTGTCAGATGTCACTAAGTGCTGTACTGTCTGGCCATCAGCGGTTGTGATCTCCTGGATATACGTCGCCTCCTCCTGTCAGGCAGATTGCCCAGCGCTCAGCGTGGGCAGGACGGCAGGCCCTCTGCCAGGAGGGAGCCAGCACAGCACATGGGAGCGGACAGACAGCGCGGGACGATGAGGCTGCAACTCACCTGGCTCGTGATGCTCTGCTCCTGAGCGACGATGATGTGCTCCTGCCCCAGAGCCTGCTGCAGCCGCTCAGGAGCCAACACCGCCTGGCCCGACTGCAGAGCCGCTGGAACACGGAGAAAGCCGGTGGGACACTGCTGGGCTGCTGGCCCCTGCCAGTGCCCACCCCAAGGAGGACAGCACAGGCCCTCAGCTCTGCTCACTGAAGGCAGAAACTAAATGAAACTCTCCCAGCATGAAGGAACCTAGTAGCCACCCAGACCTCCACACCAGACCGTAAGCTCCACTTCCATTTCAGCTGCAAACTGCTGCAACCTGAACGCGCCCATCCCTTAGGAACTGCGTGGAGCAAACACTAGTCCCCTGGTTTGGCACCAAGTCACAGCAGACAGTGCCTGCGCGGGACTGCTCCCAGCACTGAGCCCTGCAGTTGACAAGAGCACACTGACATTGCCCTTGTCTCTGCACCCACTGGGTCCTGCTGCTACTGGCAACCCTAACCTTCAGCAGGAATCTCTGTCCCGGACCAGTTCCAGCCCTGCAGAGCCCACAAGCAGGGTGAAGCACCACGCAGGGCTCTGGCTGCAGGAAACCCGCAGGTCACCCTGTACAGGGCACAGACACATCTTACTCTGCAGGGTGGCCAGCGTGTCCTCGTCACTGTTCAGTATGATGGTCTGCTGGGCAGCAGCCGCAGGTGCCCCCGGCCTCTTCCCCTCTGAGCTGTGCAAGCGCTGCATGTGGAACTTGAGGTGCCCGTTACGGTTGAACCTACAGGAGAAAGGAGAGTGAGGTGCCGTTTGTCATGGGCAGCACAGGACCTCTGTGCTCTCTGAAAACAGCCTGCCTACAGGTACCACAAACACGTCCAAGGAAATGGCCTGTCCCAGATCCTAAAGCTTTTCCATCGGTCCCCAGGTACTAAACCTCTCTGTGCAGAAGTTCCTTGGAGACTAAACCAGGACCATCTGCAGCAGGAACTGTTCTCAAAGGGCTGAGCCTCCTCTAACAGGATGTTGCTCTTGGGGTAGTATCAGCGCAGCCATCTCTTTGCTAATATCCCATCTCCTCTCAAACCCGAGAAGCTCTGCTCTATCTCTAGAAGCAGCAACAGCGCAGCAGCATTCACTCACCTCTGCCCACAGATCTGGCAGGCAAAGGGCTTCTCGTTGGTGTGTGTCAGCATGTGTCTGCGCAGGTCTTTCTTGTTCTTGGAGGCGAAGCTGCAGTGGGTGCACTTATGTGGCCGGAGGCTGGCATGCTGCACCATGTGGCTCTGGGGGCAGAAAGACAAGAGCACAGTCAGGCCCCTGCTGCTCCACACCGCTTATTCCCGGGGCTGCTCTACCCCGGGTACCTACCCGGACCTCCGGCCAGAGGGCTGCAGTGAACGGACAGTCGGGACACTTGAAGGTGCTGGGCCCAATGTGGGCTCTCTTGTGACTCTCCATTTCTGCTCTCCCTGTGAACATGGCTGTGCAAATCTTGCATGAAAACTTTTTGGCTGTGGAAATCTTGCACGAGAGCTTCTTGGCTGTAGAAACTTTGCACGAGAGCTTCTTGGCCATGCCTTGGAGTGCAGGCCACTTGACCTTTGGGGATGAGACCTCCTGCCCTTCGGAGGTTGGGGATAAAGCTGAGTCCTTCTGCAGCTGCCTGGTGACACACTGCACCAGGGGCCACTTGACGCTGGCTGGCTGTGCCTCCTGGCCCTCTGCTGGCAAGGGAAAGGCAGCATCTCCGCTGAGGGGCTACGGAAGAAACACCAGTCACACCTGCTCACCCCGCTGCCCAAAATGGAGAGAAAGCCCACCCTCCTCACCTCCATGTGATGGAGCTGGCTCCCTGAAACACCGGGTGACATGATGTAGTGATTGTTATGGTCCTTCAGAGCCTCTGTCATCACAGCTTCGCTCACCACAACTGCACGGGATGTGTCTGCAGGGCTCTCCTCCTCACCGCTGGCAGAGGACACGGTCAGAGCAGGTCTGCCTCATCCCCCTCCCCACTCGAGGTCTCCTCATTTGAGGTCAGAGGTGCCTCTGTCTCCCCGCTCCTCCCGTAGAGCTGACCTGTACAGAGTGCCTGGAGCCTGAATCTCCTCACTAATGGGTGTGATGATGCTGTACTCTGTTGTCCCACCGAAGGGGATAGTGATCTGCTGCAGCTCTGAGCCACCCAGGGTCGCCTCCTCATAAGCCTCCTGCACCAATGTCTCCCCAGGCTCTGCCATGTGCAGCGTCACCAACTTCTGCTGCTGCTCAGAGGAATCCAGCTCTGCCCCTTCCTCCTGTGCCTGTGGCTCACAGGTGGTCTGCACCTCTCCTGCATCATCTGGCTTCACTACTGCCACCTGCGGGGGGGGACAGCAAGTCAGCCGGAGGAACACACGGCTCTGCACGATGCTCTGCTGAAGGGCAGCAGAGCTGGGCACTGCAGGGACTGTGGTGCACTCTGCAGCAGGCACGGCCTCCCTCAGCCCTCCTCACCTGCAGCGAGCCTGTGGCCAGCTCTCGCTGAGTGCTCATGTTCAGCAGAAGATCCAGAGCAGTCTGTGTGGCAAGTTCTGCTGAGCCGGCCACACCTGGCAGGTCAGGAAAAGAGTCAGGGTCAGACGCAGCACTCACCCACCTTCTCCTCATCCCCATCCCTTCCCTGGGAGCTCACCTTGTTCGTAGATGATGGTGGCTCCCTCCAGGGAATCCTGTGAAAGGATGGGCGGCTCTGCTCCAGGCACAGCCTGGACGGCCTGGTAGGCGATGGGGCCAAGAGGGACCTACAAGAGAGAGAGAGAGAGAGAGCAGAGTGCTGCAGCATGGCTGGGGCAGGTGAGCCCCAGGGAAGGAGCCAGGGCGCGGCAGCGGCACTCACCGGCGGACTGGCTTCCGGCTCAGCCGGGGCCTGCACCTGGCTGTGCTGCTGCTTCAGCTCCTCGATCTGCTGCAGGGTGAAGAAGGGGCGACGGCGGCAGGGTGGCTCCTCAGGGTGCCTCTGAGCCCACTCCTCAAAGGAGTCAGCGTGGCGGCAGTGCACGTGGAGGCGCAGGTTCTTCTTGTGCTTCGTGGTGAAGTGACAGAACTCACAGGCAAACGGCTTCCCTCCTGTGGGAGGCAGGGGTCAGGCAGGGGACCCCACAGGACAGCAGGGAGAGCAGGCATGCTCCCGGCCACAGGCTGCAGAAGCAGGGGTGGAGGGAGGAAGGCATGGGGCAGCAGGCAGCTCTTCTCACCCGTGTGCTTGACAGCCATGTGAGAGACCAGGAAGTCCTCCCGGAAGGTGGAGTACTTGCAGAAGCTGCACTTGTAGGGCTTGTCGTTCATGTGCGACAGCTGGTGGTTCAGCAGGACTTTTTTGTCCTCACAGACGTAGTCACAGAACTCACACTTGAACCTGCCAGGACAGCACCGTCTGTCCCAAGGGCAGCAGGGGCCTCCTGCCCTCCCCGAGGGGGACCCCGGGGCGCTGGCTCTACCAGGGCCTGCAGCAGGCTGGGGCCAGGCTCCTACCTGCGGTTAGCAATGGCCTGGATGTGCGTCAGCAGGTGCATCTTGAAAGTGTAGCGCTTCTTAAAGGACTTCCCGCACTGCGGTGGAAGAAAGCAAAGCAGCGTTCGCCTCCTGTCCAGCCCCACTCGCCGCCAGCCCTTCCCCAGGCTCCACCCTCTCACCTTGTCACACATGTGCGGCTTCTCCGTGCTGTGTGTCTTCATGTGCTGCGTGAGCCTCTTCTGCATGGGGTAGATGCGGTTGCATACGGGGCACGGGAAGGAGTTCAGCTTTGGAGGCTGGAAGGAGAGCACAAAGATGAGCTCATGGGGGCCGGGGGGGGTCATCAATTTCCTTGCCCCTCTCCCCACCACAGGACCTGGGCTGCCTTTCCTCAGTTGATCCAGAAACACTGCCTTCAACTAGGCACCTAGAATTTGTGGAAGACCCAGACATGCCTCTTCCCACAACAGAGACAACGGGGAACTGAAACTCACCGGATCAGCTCTCTTCTTCCTGAAAAAGAAAGAAGAAAATCCCCTCGTCAACCAAATCCCAAGCCTGAGCTCCCCTGTACCTTCCACACCAAAAGTACCCATTTTGGAAAGGGGCAGAGGTCAGGTGAAAGGGCAGCCGTGGCTGCACCCCCAGGGCAGGAGGAGCAGTGTTAGCGCTGCCAGGTGCTCTTTAGGACTTCGCTTCACTTACCTGTCCCGACTGTGCACCGTGGAGTGTCGGATGACATCCTTCTTGTACACACTGGTGTAGTTGCACTCCTCACACTTGTAGGGCTTGCTGCCTACGTGGTTGAACATGTGCTCCTGCAAGAAGCAGAGAGGGTGCCGTGAGACCCGTGTCTACGAGCCGCCCTCTGCGGGCAGGGGAGCAGGACAGCGCTCACCTTGAGGGAGGACCAGCGTCGGGAGCGGTAGCTGCACTGAAGACACTTGAAGAGCTGTGGGTCGTTGGCCTCGTGTGAGTTGACATGGAAACGCAGATCTTCGTGCGTGAGGAAACGCGAGCCACAGATTCGACAAAGGTAGGGCCTCATTAAGGGCTTGGGTGACTTGTAGTAGTACCTGCAAACACGGAGCCGGGCTCAGAGCTGTGGTGGCAAACGAGGGCTGGACCGGCCCTGGGCACAGGCCAGAGGGCCCAGCACTGGCTCGGCACACACCCCTCACCTGCGCCCCATGTACTTGCGGTATTTCTTGCCCAGGAAGCGTCGGGAGGGCCGGCCTCGCCTCCTGGGGACGACGTCTGCCTCCTCGGGGCCAGTGTTGGAGGAAGGGTCCTTGTTCTCTGAGTCAGACTGGCTGATGCTGGGCTCTGCCAGGCTCTCGCTTGTCCCATTCTCCAGGCCAGAGGAACTGGCTGCTTCTGAATTCTGCAGCTCGCAGCTGGGTGTGCTTTGGGATGTCACTAAGGGCTCCACCTCCTCTCCTACTCAACAGGACACAGCAGAACTGTCACGTACCCTCTCTGTGGGCTCCCAGCTGCTTCCGTACCACCCTCTTCTCTGACCCAGCAAGGGGCTGCTGCCTCCCACCCACCTTCAGGCACATCCTGGGACATGTCCTCCAGGCGAGGCAACTTGCGGGGCCTCCCTGGGCGTCGCCGAGGCCTCTCCTCGCTGGACGTGGGAACGGTGCTGCTGTACTTGGGCTGTCGCCCGCGGGGCTCATCCTCAGCTGGGTTATAGTCACTGTCCTCTGGAAGTAAGTGGCCCCGATCATCAGAAAGAGATGAGGGGAAAAACTAAGCTACGTAAGATATGGCAAGAACGAGTCCTACCTTCAGGGTCATCAATAGCACCAGCATCCATGATATCATCATCTTCTTCCTCTGGGACCTCCTCCTCCGATGCCTTTGGAGCAGAACCTCCCTTTCGTGGACGTCCTTTCTTCAAAGCCAAAGCTGAACCCACTGCCACAGAAAACAGAAGGAGAACTCTCTACCTGATCGAGTGACAGCACAGGTCTTTGCACTCGTATTCCTCCTCTTAATTCTTTTCCCGAGATAATTTTTCCTCGGTCCTTAGCAGCGGCAGCACCACACACACCTGGCTGGAAGTGCCGCTCCTTCATGTGGTTGATCAGCGTTTTCTTGGAGACACTCTTGTACTGACACATCTTGCACTTGAACTGCTGCACCACCACCACCTCCATCATCTCTTCCAGCGTCTCCATGTCTGGCTGGTCCAGCTCCTCGCCACCGTCTGCCTCTCGGACCTGATCTGGCTGCATGTGCAGCTCCAGCGCTTCCGACGGCTCCGAGGGGCCCGGCTGGTCAAGGCACGTGGAGGTCGGACCATCGGCCACAGCTTCTATTGCCAAGCTGCTGGCCAGAGCAGAGGTGGCCATCTGGGAAACCATGGGGGCACCTGAAACACCAGAATCAGCTCAGCCGAGGAGCAGATCACGAGCTCAGTAACAAGCTCCTAACAGTCAGCACATCCTCGGTGGCTGTATAGAGGCTGCGTCCTCTCCAGGCTCCAATCCTGCCCCGTGTCCGGCCGGGAGCATCCCCCCAGCAGCACATGCTTTCTCAAAAAATACCCCACGTTGTTCGTTGTTTTTTTTTGTTTTTTTTTTTGTTTTTTTCTCCATTCCTGTGAACCCACTGCCAAAATGGGAACGGGCTCAGAGGAAGAGAAGTCCACCACTGGAATACCCCAGGTGCACCCTTACCATCGTCAGGCCCTTGCAGAATGAGGTACTGGGTAGTCTCTGCTCCACCATCTTCGGCACTGGTCACAGCTATGCAGCCTGGGGAGGGAAGAGAGAGGAAAGGACAGCAGCTGCTGGCTGTGGGGCTGCAGAGCTGATGTGGCAGCTATCGCTCCCGATTTCAGACAGGAGTGGGAACGGCGCAGGGAGGTCAGCCAGAGGCAATGCTGCCATCCAGCCAGGGGCAACTCAAAAACCTGCCAGCTGCCGAGGCGAGGAGAGGCACCCTCGCCAAATGAGGTGTTGCAGGCATGTTTCCCCTCACCTCCCAGGTGTTTTCCCGAGGTCTGGCACGGCAGCAGCTCTTCACCCTCCCAGCCCCATCGCCCCAACCCGCCTGCACGCAGGGACAGCTGACAGATCTGCCGCCAGCACGAGCAGCTGGGAGCACACACTCACTTTGGATGATGTCAGGCCCAATCGTGGACTCGATGATTTTGTCTATGGCAGAACCTAGGTCTGAGGAGGTGGACGCAGTGGAGTCTGACACCATCGTGGCTCCATCAGTGATGACGCTGGAGTGGACTAGGACCTGCGGGGACTCCGACACCATGATGGACTGGCTCACAGTGGAGACGCTGGAGACCAAGGTGGACTGGGCAATGGAGGATGAATCTGGCAGGTAAATCCGGGGGATCGCATCTGTGCTGGAGCTGCTCTCCGACACCTCTTCCTAGGCAACAACAAAAGCGAGGCCAGAAGAGATCAGCTGAGAGACCTCTCCTGGGAGGGGCCCACGGGGCTGCCACCCTATGCAACCACTCCCAGCACGTGTCACTTCGCAGAGCCGCGGGGAAGGCTTCGGGGCAGTTTCCCTGGCTCCTGCCGAGAACCCCTGAGCCCCAGGGCTGCCCTCGCTGCCCGGCAGAGCTCTCCTCGGACAGCCGGGCGGGCACCTAGAGAAGGCAGCACCGCAGTGCCCCAAGTCCCGCCTGCCTGCGGCGTGCCAGGAATGCCCTCGGGGGCTCTGGGCTGTCAGAGCCGCCCCCCCCTCCCCGCCCGCGCCCCGGTGCCGGTGCCGCTCCGTACCAGGGACACGCCGCTGCTGTCGGAGCTCTGCCCCACGCCGGAGTCGTCGGCCCGGGACAGGAGCCCGGGGGCGGCGGCGGCGTCGCTGCTGTCCGCGGACACGGCCTCCGAGGTGCCGACGCCGAGGCCGCTCTCGGAGGGCTCCTCCCGCGCCGCCTGCGGGGCCGCGTCGCTGCTGCTCTCCACCTCATTCTCCTCCATGCCCGCCGCGCCTAGGCCCGCCCTGCCGGGGGGACGCCGCCGTCAGCCCCCGGCCCCGGGACACCGGCGGCAGCCCCGCGGGGCCCGGCCCGGTCCGTCGCGTCCCGGCGGTGCCGTGCGGGGCCGCGGGGGAGCCGGGCGGC
>CM021750.1:15443316-15485909 GCA_011075105.1 Heteronetta atricapilla
CGGTGCCCCCCCGCAGTCTCCGCCGCCCGGTGCCGCGCGGGGCCCCGCCGCTGTCCGCGGTGCTGAAGCTCCGTGCGGGGCCGCCCGGCCCGGCCGAGCCCGCCGCAGCCCCGGCGCAGTGCAGGCGGGCAGGGCCGCCGCGGGAGAGGGGCCGGGGCCGCAGCCCCCCGGGGCCGCCGGGCCCTGGCGTTCGCTGCGCCACCGCCGCGCTTTGGCCCCGGAACCCCCCGGCCCCCGCCGAGGCCGAGCTGCGGCTGGGGGACCCCGGCCCCTCGGGGACGTGTCCGGCACCCGGCGCCCCGGCAGCAGGACCCGTGCTGCATCCTCCTTTGCGGTGTCTGTGCCAGGCGCAGGAGCCGGCTGCACCCCGGCGAATGCAGCGACGTGCGCGGGGGCCTTGCAGTGCCTCCCTGACCCCCGGTGCCATCCCCCCCGGTTTCCCCCCCGGTCTGTTGAGAGCCGCGGCCAGGAGGGCAGCGGGAGGCAGCCAGGTCAGGCGCCTGTGGTGCAAGTCCCCAGCTGCCTGCAGCGGGGCTCTGGGCAGAGCAACGCATGATGCTTTTGGCATGTGTTCTGCCCCACAGCCTGACTCTGTTTAGTTGCTCGTTTATTCGTGGATCCACTCAAGGTCAGGGCTGGCAGGAGCCTTCTGGGGTCACCTTGCCCAGGTGGGGGGAGCCACGCTGACCCACTGCCAAACCCTTCCTCGGCTCTGACCCTCTTTGCCCTTTGCAGCACCAGGATCTGTGCCGCCCATTACGTCTCCATCGTAGCAGTGCTGGGATGCGTGGAGGCAGGCGTTCCTGCCGTGCTGCTCACAAGCTGCGTTCCTGGGGTCTGGCAGAGAGGCTGGACACAGTGCCACTACAGATGGATCGCGCAGACTGTCCCTGGAGCTGGGCCTGGCTAGCTGCTGCCTTGCGAGGCTGTGGATGCAGGGCTGGAGGAGGCTCCGTGGGGCTGGGGAGCAGAGGAGGGTGCAGGGGAGAGGCACTGCAGGGCCTCCCCCTATGCACCTGTGCTGGGGGTGGCGGGGGTGGAGGATACCCTGGAGGCTGCTGCGGGGGCCTGTGACTCTCCTGCACCCTTCCAGGGGTCTTGCGGAGCTCCATGCTCAGGGTCTGTCTGGTGGGGACGGTGGACACCCTAGCAGGGGGGTGGCAGAGCTGATGCCTGGCCAGCAGGGACACCCCCACTCTTTCAGGCCCTGCAGCAGCTGCTGACCTGCCAGTGACTCGCTGAGACCAGCAGTGGAGCTGCTGAAGAAGCCCTGGGTCCCCACTTGTGCCCTTTCTGAGAAAAAGGCCACGCAGCAGCCCCTCTGCAGGTCCCTGCTCTGCACAGCCTGAGCGAGCTCTTCATGACAAGGGCTGGAAGGGCTCCAGTGCTGGCAGCCCAGTGAGAGCGGGGCCAGTAGCAGGCCCTGGGGACGGGATGGGAGCAGGGGAGCGGGCAGGGCTGCTGCCTGCAGTCTCCGGGCTGGCTGAGTGCACTGCTCTGCTCTGGGTGTGGAAGGCACACTTTGCTCTGGAAAGCCTCCTCTGCTCTGGAGGCAGCTGACTGTCCGGGGAGAGGAGACCCAGGGCGGGGAAGCTTTGCTGTAGCTTCAGTCCATGGCCATTCGTGGCAGGGCTCAGGAGAATCTGGGAAGCTGTTTAAATGCAGCCAGCCAAAGCGCCTGTGCTGGAAATCCTGAGCCTGCAGGGCCGGCTGATCAAAGAGAGGATAATCCCAGGTTTAGGAAGGAAGAGGATAGGTTTGAAGTAGCAGTTGGTCCAATTTGGGTCAGGCAGTGAAAGAATCCAGCCCGAAAGGCTGCTCAGTGTGCTGGCCGGCTGGAAGGGTAACGTGCAGCTGGGACGGGGGGAGCATCACACCCCCTGCCCTGCTGCAGCTGGGCCCAGCGCCGCTGAGTGTGCTGCCAGCACCATGCCAGCTGCCTGCACTGCCGCCGGGCAGGGTGCTGTCTGCCTCGGCAGGGGACACGGGGGCTCCCTGTCCTCTCGGGGACTTTCCCATGCTGGTGTCACCGGCAGATACCCTCGCATGGGGGAGGAGAGAGCATGGGTGGCAGCAAACGGGCTGCAGCCCTGTGCAGAGGTGCCAGCCACTGGCAGGGCCCCTTGGCCTTCCCCACCTGCCTTGAGGCACCCCTAGGCCTGCAGGCCAGTGCCAGGACCAGCGCACATGTGGCAGAGTCCCCTGGGTGGCCGGAGTGTGACAGAACAGTGCTGTGGCCACCCCCGGCCAGGAGCTTCTGCGAAATGGTAGCAGCTGGGGCCATCAGCTGCGGGACACGTGCTTGCCCATGTGCTTGCCAGCCCGCAGGGTAGCACAGAAGCGGTGGCGTGACCCCGGGGCTGCTCCTTGCAGACAGCCCTGGGCAGAGTCCCAGGGAGCTGGAGGAGGCTGCTGCCAGAGAACGCTCTGGCAAAAGTCAAGGTGCCCTGTGCTCCTTGGGGGGGCAGCCCCATGGCCTGGGCACCTTGAGCACAGCAGGCAGGCACCGCCCTGCTCCTGCCCGGCTCCTGCTCCTGCTCCTGGGGCTGGGACCTGGCCGGAGCCTCCCGGAGCTGTGCCGTCCACCGGACTCGAGGTGCCTCCTGCGGAGCTCGGCGCAGGGCCTGGCAGTGCTGCCCGGTGCCTGGCCGGTGCCCAGCCCTGCGGAGGGGCAGTGCGGGAGGAGGCGGCGGCCAGGCCTGGGCTGGGGGTGCCAGCATCCAGGGACCTGGGTGCTGCCCGCGGCAGGAGCACTGAACCTGGGCACAGGACGGAGCCTGGGGCCAGGGCTGCCCCCACAGCCACCCCCTTGCCCTCTGCTCCCACCCGGCTAGGGGCTGCACCCACTGGTGCCACAGCTCCCTGGGCAGGGCTCGCCGTGCCCGCTGGCCATGAGGGAGCCCAGCTGCCCCGTGCAGGGTGCTGCAGGGGGGACAGGCTGGCTACAGTCCTGGCAGCAGTTCTGGTTAATTAGCCCTGGGGGTTGGCTGCCTGGGCTCCCCCCGCCCCCTGTTAGCGCTCAGTGACTGCGCCATGTAAAACGATTAGGGAGGATTTGGGATAAGGGACATGATGCTTCCCAACGCAATTTAGGGCTGAGTAAAAAGCCATGAAATAAATGATGGCTGGGGCTGCAGCCCTGCCTGAGCGCTGCCCCATGGGATGGCCGTGGGTGCACAAGGATGGTCCCATGGCCGCAGGGTCCCCTGCAGGCAGCAGGGCCGGGTTTGGGATGTCCCAGGCATACAGGGCCAGTGGTAACCCCTGCCGCGAGCAGGATTACGTGATAGCCACGCTGGGGCTGTGGTTCCCTGCCAGCAATCCAGCCGCGAGCCCTTCCAGCCGCCGCAGCAAATTAAAAGGCCGATTCATGTTGAGTGATCCCTGGGGAGGGGGGCGGCTCAACGCCGGGATCGAAGCCTGGCACTGCTCTGCTCTGCTGGAGCCGCCAGCCCGCAGCCCGGCTGCCCGGCCCTGCTGCTGCCCGGTGCTGCTTGTCCCCAGGCTGTGCTGGGGCGATGGGGCCACGGCAGGCCCACGGGCACTGGGGTCACCTGGCAGCCCATGGCCAGGAGCCGTTACCCCTCGGCACCACGGGCAAGGACTGGTCGCGGCGGTGGCGGTGAGGGATGGGCGGCCCTGCCCGGGACGGGCTGCGGTGCCCCTGCCTGGCTGTGCGCAGCCCACAAATCCTCTGACAGCTGCTGGGGAGCGGCTGCACCAGCCCCTCTGCGGCAAAATGGTCTCCAGCAGGAGCGGGGAGCGCATCCGTCACCTGGGACCCCGCCGCTGTGGCACTTAACTCCTTCTAGTCTGCGGGGCCGGGGGAGCCCAGCCGTGCTCTGGGGACACCGGAGCTGTGCTGTGCGTGTCCCCAGGCCCCCCGCCTCCTGCCACCCTGGGGCCTCTCCCAGCGCTGGTCCTCCCGCTGGCACCGCCAGGCTAGGGGTTCCTGTGCCCCAGACCAGCCCCAGCAGCCTGGCTGGTGCCAGCATGGTGCCACGGTCCCCCCGGTGCTGCCAGGGGCAGCTCTGGGCTGCAGGGGCCGTGGGGCATTGCCCACCCAGGGGACCCTGGGTGCTGGCAGCAGTGGGTGCGAGGGGCAGCAGGAGCCTGGTCCCCAGAGCCTGGGCTCGGGTCCCTGCTCTGGTGTCGCTGGTATCCTGGGCAGGGGCCACAGTGCAGGGGGGCCGTGAGCGAGGTTTCGGGGTGCTGTGGTAGTGCCGGCAGGTCGGGGCAGTGGAGTGGCCTGGGCACCCTGTGGTGCAGCTGGGCCCCATCACGTGGAGCTGGTTGGTGTTGGCCCCTTAGGGTCGGGGCAGTTTGGGGCCCCAGGGCCTGGTCAATGTGCTCAGGGGTGCTGAGGGTCCGGGCGCGGTGCGGGGCGCGGTGCGGGGCGCGCTGCTGGGGTGCCGTGCGGGGCCGGCGTCCGTCCGGCTGCGATGTTACATAAGAGCGGGAGCCGAGGCGGCCGTGGCTCGCTGTTGCCATGGAAACCAGCACGGTGATGTCGTCGGCTGGGTACCGGGTGGCAAGGCAAGGCCCTGTGGGCTCCGCACTCCCGGGGGGGTCCTGGAGCCTGCCCGGGCTGCCTGGACCCTGGGCCACCCCCACCCCAGCTGCCCCCCGATGTCCCCCGGCAGCTGCCTGGACCCGGCTGTGGGAGTGGGGCTGTGCAGGGCTGCGTGGGCTGGGGGGGCTCGGACGGCCCCTGGCCCTGCGCCCCCTGTGCCCATCACTTGGGGATGGGGGCCCCAGGGCCAGCCCGACAGCATCCCTGTTCGCCTGGCGTTTTTCTCTTCTCTACACGCTCCCCGGAGCCCGTGGGTTTTGGCAGCGGGGAGCTGGGCGGCTGGCTGCCTGTGCACGCGGCTGTTACGTAACGTGCACTCGCTCGGCACTTTTGGCAAAACCGGCCCAGACAGGAGCTTCCCCGCGCTGGGAGCCCCTCGCGCCTGGACACTGGGCAGGGGCCGCCCGTGGCTGCTTCCCTCCCTCCTTCGTGGCGTGGGACCGGGAGGAACCCAAGGGAGGAGCCCGTGGGCTCCGGCCCTGCCATGGACATCCTGCCGTCCCAGCTCTGCTCCGGAGCGCAGGCACCAGCGGGAGCGTGCGGGTCGGCATCACCTGCAGCGCTGGCGGTTTTGCCTCCCAGCTGGCCAGGAGCAGTTGCAGGTGGTGAATCACGACCTCACGCAGGCGAACCAGCTCCACAGATCCCCAAAATGAGTCAACTGTCTGGAGGCAAACAGTCTTCAAAGGACTGGTCTGCTCTAAACACGTGCGGGTCTGTCCTGGGGCTGCCGCTGCAGTTGGTGGGTGTCTGCGTTGCCGAGCTCTGTCCCCACGCTGCCAGGCGCTGCTGGGCTCCGTGCTCGATGCCAGCGGAGGGCACAGCTCTTGCCCCGGCCCAGGCATGCCAAGCAGCTCAGTGACCCTGTCCCCACGGCACAGTACGGGGCAGGCAGCCCCGCGGGTGCTGTAACACCAGGCTGCTCCGAGCGCTGTGTTGTTTGGCTCAGGGACATTTCCTCACTCGGCTGCCCCGTGCGCTGCCCCTCCAGCCCCAGCCCCTCTCCCTTCGCTGTTCAGTGGCTCTGCCTCAGCTCAGAGAAATGCGCCACTCAAACGGCATCCATGCTAGCTGCCGCTTTATTTCCAGCCTGATTTATTTCTGCTGCTCTGCAGCTCTCTACTGCTTTCTTTGCTATTAAGCCTGACTCTGGGTGTCTTCTGTGCGAGGTCATTAATGCAGCGAGCAGCAGCAGCCCTTTCCCAGCAGAGCAGCAGCTCTGCAGGCTCCAGGCGGCTCCCCTGCCCCAGGCAGAGCCGCAGGGGCTGCCCTCGGTGCCGGCCCCACCAGCTGCACCCCCACCTCACCTTGCAGCTGCGGCACCCAGCTCTTGCGGTGCGTATCGGGGAGCAGGGCCAGTGAGTTATTGCTGCTGGTCCCGTCCTGCAGGAGGGCCGGGCAGCCCGGTTCCCCCTGGATCCACACCAGTCGCTTTGCCCGGCGCTGGCACTGTGCGGATGTGCTCCAGTGAGCCCAGATGGTCAGAGCCACGCAGCTCTGGGGCCGGCAGCTCCTCCACGGGCTGTGCTGGGACCGGGCACCACCAGCTCACCCCCACATTCTGTCTTTGTAGGCGATGGCAATCCAAAGGAGAGCAGTCCCTTCATCAACAGCACAGACCTGGAGAAGGGCAAAGAATACGATGGCAAGAACATGGCCCTCTTCGAGGTACGGTGAGCGGGCAGCCGGGGCAGGACCAGATGGATGGGACCTGGGGAGGGGGCTGTGGGGCACCGTGATGCCACTGGGGAAGGGTCCCCCTGCTGCAGGGCAGGCAGTGCCCAGGAGCCCCGGGGCGGGGTGATGCAGCCCAGCCCTCAGGAGACACCTTGCCCATGGCACGACTGTCCTGATGTGACCAGCACCATGCCCCAGGGCAGCACGTGGCCCGCAGCCAGTGGGGGGCCAGGTACCACAGGGATCGCAGCTCCACTGCTGAGGTGCACCGGGCATGAGGAATGGTGTGGAGCTCTGGGTGGTGTGGCACCCTGGGACTGCTGTCACCTCTCAGGACACTGCTCTCTGCAGGAGGAGATGGACACCAGCCCGATGGTCTCGTCCCTGCTGAGCGGGCTGGCCAACTACACCAACCTGCCGCAGGGCAGCCGGGAGCACGAGGAGGCTGAGAACAATGACGGGGGCAAGAAGAAGCCGGTTCAGGTGAGGTGCACGGGGCCATCCCCTGTCACTCCAGTCCCCATAAAGAGCTTTGCAGGAGTAAGACCTCTTGCTCCTTGGTGGCTCTTGCCCAGCCATGCAGCGCACAGCTGCTCGCAGCCACGTTGTCCTGTGCTCCTCTTGCCGGCAGCAGTGTGCATGCATGGGTGCTGCCCGCTGAGCCCTGACTGCTCCCTGCTTCCTCCACAGGCTCCACGGATGGGCACCTTCATGGGCGTCTACCTGCCCTGTCTCCAGAACATCTTCGGGGTCATCCTGTTCCTGCGCCTCACCTGGGTGGTGGGGATCGCTGGCATCATGGAGTCCTTCTGCATGGTCTTCCTCTGCTGCTCCTGCGTGAGTGCTTCCCACAGCTCCTGCCTCTCAGTCTCACCCTCTCAGCAGGGGCTGTCTGTCCCCCCCGGCAGCCGGGCTCCCCAGGATGCAGAAAGGAGCAACAGTGCTCATGGCAGCACTTGCTGCCTGCTCAGCTGGTGCTCCTGCCCCACTTAGCAAGGAGAAACCGCCCGGCTTCCCAGCGGAATTGGAAGCAGAACGGTGTTTGAATCCTGACCCAGATTGCACCTGCAGCGTGGGTGGGATGTGGCAGCAGTGCCCACTGCCCTGGGACCTGCGTGCCTTGTTGCAGCCAGCTGCCCTGCTGGCAAAGCACCCATCATCTGTGCCCACAGAGACTGTTCTGGGGCCCTGCTCCCCTGTTCTGCTTCCCCATGCCCTGCCCAAGCGAGGAGGGAGCTCTGCCCGGTGCTGACACTGTGTTTCCTCCCGCAGACGATGCTGACAGCCATTTCCATGAGTGCGATTGCCACCAACGGCGTGGTGCCAGGTAGAGCAAAGGCCCTGTCTGCGTGTACCCATGGCAAGGGGTTCCAGCTCCCTCTTGGGGTGGGCACCTGCTGGGTCCTCTGGTCCCAGATGTGCCCGGCTGAGCTCTGGGGCTTCCCCATGCCACACACCCGCACCGGGTGGCAGCTGTCACTGGCGGCCCTGACCCTCTGCCACCAGCCCCATGCGGGTTCCCCCGGGGGGTGAGCACAGAGCTGGAGCCTCCGCCCCATCCCCAGAGCTGCGAGGTGCAGATGGCAGCGGGAGCCGTCAGACACGGCTCCTCCTCTGCCAGACTGCAGCGGCCGCGGGGGAGCCGCTTCCCCGAGCAGAGCCCGGGCGAGCAGCGGGAGGAGGTTGGGTGCCGAGGTGCCGGGATGTGGGGAGCCCGCGTCCGGGAGAGGTGGTGCTCAGGGCTGCTTCCCCGCGCGTCTGCTCAGCTCCACAGAGTCAGGAGCAGGCGAGCTGCACACGCCCTGCTGTTCCGCAGGGCTCAGCACGGTGCTGGCAGGGTGTAATTAAAGCTATTTATCATCCTGCCGCCGCCGCGGGGCCATCGATCCCTGCTGCCCAGCTGTAAGGGCTCCTCTGGGAGGATGGAGCAGGGCATGGCCCGTGTCCCTGGGGCTCCAGCTCCTGTGTGTGGCTTCGCAGGGGACAGGTGTCCCCATGGCTGCTGCACCCAGCTGCTGGGCTGCCGGGAATGGCTCTGCTGGTCTGGCCATGCCAGGGCTTAGGACAGCTGAGCTGCTCCTTGCTGGAACGGTGTCCTGGGGGTACCCAGGCCCCATCCTGCCCTTGGGGACCCTGGCCGGGCTGGGAGTGCACATCAGGGTCTGGCTGGGGCCAACCTTCGCTCTCTCTGGCAGCGGGCGGCTCCTATTACATGATCTCACGCTCCCTGGGACCTGAGTTTGGAGGGGCTGTGGGGCTCTGCTTCTACCTGGGCACCACCTTTGCCGGCGCCATGTACATCCTAGGCACCATTGAAATCCTTCTGGTGAGTGCCACGGTCCTTCCCACCACACAGTGCTGAGGGTTCGTGCCCTGGCAGTGTGGCTCTGCCCTTGCCTGCCCGTGCTGCTGGGCAGTGTGTTTTACGTGGGGGGCCCAGGAGTGCTCCCCAAGTGCTCCGCAGGGCCCTTTGCCTGGCAGTGATGCCATGTCTTTCTTTCAGGCCTACATCTTCCCACCCATGGCCATCTTCAAGGCAGAGGATGCCAGCGGGGAGGCGGCGGCGATGCTCAACAACATGCGCGTCTATGGCACCTGCGTCCTGACCTGCATGGCCACCGTGGTGTTCGTGGGTGTCAAGTACGTCAACAAGTTTGCCCTGGTCTTCCTGGGCTGCGTCATCCTCTCCATCCTTGCCATCTATGCTGGTGTCATCAAGTCAGCCTTCGACCCACCGAGCTTCCCGTGAGTATGGTGTCCTGCGGGGCGGCGGGGCCAGGCTGGCGGCATGCTGCTGAGCACCCGCTGCCCCCAGGATCTGCCTGCTGGGCAACAGGACCCTCTCGCGCCACGGATTCGACCTCTGCACCAAAGTGGTGGTGGAGGGCAACGAGACGGTGGGCTCCAAGCTCTGGGAGCTCTTCTGCACCTCCCGCTTTCTCAACGCTACCTGCGACGAGTATTTCACCATGAACAACGTGACCGAGATTGAGGGCATCCCCGGTGCTGCCAGCGGCCTCATCCAGGGTGAGTGCATGGCGGGGACGGGGACGTGGGCAGAGGGCGGGCATCGGGTGCGTGGGTAGCTGCTTCTTGGGCAGCTGCATGGAATGGAAAGCCAGAACTGGCCTAGGAGGTGTTGGGCAGTGCGGGCGAGCCCTGCCGTGGGGATGCTCTTGCCCTGAGGTGCAGCCACACCAGCAGTGGGAACGGCTGTACCGCAGGACCAAGCCAGGTGCCCTGAGCAGTCAGTGTGAGCCTGACAGTTCTGAATGACACTGAAAGGCTGGGGATGAATAAATCCTCCATTTGTTTTCTCTTCGCCTTTGGAAGGCTTGATATTGACCCGAGGTTTAGCGAGGAGTGATTGCCCCTCGGGCGTACTGTGCTGCTGCTGCTGCTGCACGCGCTGGGGAGCAGGAGCTGCTCTGCAGCCGGGCCTGGAGGGCGGCCAGGGCACAGAAAACCTCGTGAATGTGCTGGGAGGAGCCACTTTTGACCTGTTTTTCTGGAGCTGCTGGTGCATTTCCCAGGTGCTCAAGCTCCTCAGCTGGGTGCTGGAGGACGATGCTCCTCGCCACGGTCAGGCTGTTGGGCTGTCAGAGCTGCAGCCCTGGCGGCTGTGGCTGCTGTGCCACAGCGAGGGGACGAGGCGCAGTGTATTTGCTGAGTGTTCAGGAGGCTGCCGGTGGCCTCTGCTGCTGCAATCGAACTGGGAGGTGTGGGGACAGGCTGTGCCCCAGGCTCTGGGTCACTCCTTGTGGGGAGAAATGTGCCTTTCGTGTGAGGACGGGCTGTGGTGGCAGCCGGCAAGGGCTGTGCCTCAGCGAGGGCTGCCAGACCCGTCTGTCACCTGGGGACAGTCAGGGGACGTCTCACTCCTGGGGAGGGATGTGCAGTGCCAGGTGCTTCAGGCTGGTCCTCGCAGCACCTGCACAGACCCCACGGGGCAGCCCCAGCATGATGCTGCAGTGAGGGCAGTGGGCCCCTGCCCAGCTGAGCCCACGACGTGTGCTGCTTTCTGCTGCTCCAGTTTTTCGCTGCAATCTGTGGCCAAGGCAGCACATGCAGGGACACTAAGCCTGCTACATCAGCCCCACACTCATAATCCCATCAAAAACATTATCAAGTTACTTTGACACGATCCACTTTCCTTAAACCTATGTCGATCAGCATTAATTATATTACCCTCTTAATTATTTGCTACTGGAATCCCATGTCAGCTGCTCCAGTATGTTGCAGGGACGCTGCCAGCAGCAGGACATACCTGCTCTGGTTGCCCATTTGTGCAGCCAGCAGTGTTCCCGTGGCCCAGGTGTTGCTGAAACCCATCGGAGGCTGGGCACGTGCCATCCCCCACCGGCCCAACAGCAGCAGCCCTGTGCTTGACGAGGCTGGGCAGGGGACGTGGTGCTGGGCACCCCCGTGCTCTGTCCCTTCTGGGCGCAGGGCTCGAGGCTGCAGCCGCATGCACGGGCAGCTCTCCAGCCACATCCTCACTCTGGCTGTGCTGGTTGTGCCTCCTCACAGAGAACCTCTGGAGCTCCTACCTGACCAAGGGTGTGATCGTGGAGAAGCGGGGGCTGCCCTCCGTGAGCCCCCCCGACACGCCAGTGGACATGGACCAGCCCTACGTCTTCAGCGACATGACCTCCTACTTCACCCTGCTCGTGGGCATCTACTTCCCCTCGGTCACAGGTGGGTGCCGCCGGCTCCCCGCTCGCACGTGCCGCTGTGCCTGCTCCTGCAGAGCCCCACGTGCGCCGCCCGCTGCCGCGGCCCCCGTGTCGGCGCGGGGGTGGATCACAGCCCGTCCTCCCACGCAGCTCCGGAGCCGGGTGCCTCGCTCCGCCGTGCTGACGTACCCGTGGCGCCAGTATTTATAGCTCCCGGGGGAGGAGGAGCCCTCCCCTGCCCCAGTCCTGCTGCAGAGCCCGGTGGGATGCCCCGCAGGCTGTCCTGGCACCGCACTTGGTGGAAGGGCCCAGCAGTGCTGGGAGTACTGGGACCTGATGGCCCTGCGACACCGCCCCACGCATGGCTCCTGCTGCACTCCTGCCTGGCGCTCACTTGCTGGCATGGTGTGATTTTTCCTGGATTTGTGTCACATCAATAATGCAGGCTGAGCCACAGGTAGCCGCATCCCTGCTGCGGGATCCTGCTCCACGCGCAGCAACAGCAGCCAGGCTGCGGGGACACATCCGTGGGGCCGTGCTGGACCCACTGGCACCGGTCTTGGCCCAGCCATGGCAAGACCATTTCCCTGCAGCCACTGCCAGTAACTCCCCTGCTTGAGCTAATTAAGGGCTAATGAGAAAAGTCACATAAGTGGGTTTCGTGCCTAATCCCTCAGTGGTCTCAGACCGTGGATCAGGTGGGAAAGTGCTGGTGGGAGGTGGGGAGCCTGCTGTGGTGCAGCCATGTGCCCGTGCCATGCCCCAGCACAGCGCCGAGCTGGCGTCCTGCTGTGCCGGTGCGCGGTGCGGGCTGTGCCGCTGGCCTGGACGTGCAGCGGTGCAGCTCCCCCACCCCCGGCACGTTCCCCTCTCCCCAGGCATCATGGCTGGCTCCAACCGCTCTGGGGACCTGCGTGACGCACAGAAGTCCATCCCCACGGGCACCATCCTGGCCATTGCTACCACCTCTGCGGTCTGTATCCTTCAGGGCTCGGCAGCACGGTGGGTGCAGCCCTGCAGGCTGTGGCTGCAGGGCAGAGACTGCTCTGGTTTGGGGTCTGGGAAGGCAGCTGGGTGCCACTGCCCGTTCTGTTGTTGTGTGGGGCTGGGGAAAGGCAGGGCAGGTGTGTGGGGCTCTGCATCTTCCAGGCTCTCCTTGACTGCTCGGCAGACATCAGCTCCGTGGTGCTCTTTGGGGCGTGCATCGAGGGTGTTGTCCTGCGCGACAAGTGAGTGTCCCTGGGCCGTGAGGGGCAGGCATGGGGCAAGCCGGAGGGACAGGCTGGGGACAGGGACAGCTGCAGGGGGACTTGTCAGGGAGCCACAACTGGGACAACTGGGACCGGTGTGGTGGCATCGTGTGTCTGGCGGGGCTGCGTGCAGCTCACTTGTTAGTCAACAGGCAGCGCTGCCCGCGCCACGTGTGTATGTAGGGCAGCCCAGCTCGCTGCATGCGGTGGGTGACACTTCTGGGTCGCCAGCACCAACACAAACTGGATCCGAGCTGCACGCAGCCTTAGTTAGCTTCCTCCTGGCAGAGGGGATGGGAAGCCCCCGTCCCACATCCCCTTGGGCCCCCCCACAGCCACAGGCGAGGAGCTGGGATGGACCCAGCCACCTGAGCCCGCACTGCCTGGCTCGTGCCCAACAGGCAGCAGCCAGGGCAGGGTCCTTCTCCGCTCCTGTCCCGTCCCCTCCCGTCCCATCCCATCCCATCCTGTCCCTCCTCTCCCTGGCGGTGTCCCATGGTGGCCAGCTGGGAGCTGGCCCCGCACCAACAGACGACACTGACACTCCCAGGGCAAGGGCGGCTGGGGCTTGGCCAGGGGACGGAGCTGTGAGTGCTGCTGGTGCCCTGCAGGTTTGGTGAAGCTGTCAATGGGAACCTGGTGGTTGGCACCCTGGCATGGCCGTCCCCATGGGTCATTGTCATCGGCTCCTTCTTCTCCACGTGTGGGGCTGGGCTGCAGAGCCTCACCGGAGCTCCGCGCCTCCTGCAAGCCATCTCCAGGGATGGGATTGTGCCCTTCCTCAGGGTAAGCGTCCCCAGACCCCACGCAGCTGCTGGTCTGCGGCACCCGCCGCGGCTGTGTGTCCCCCCGGCGGCACTCCCGGGGCACCCGCTCTGCCGGCCCGGCACCGCTGCCTGCGGAGCAGCCCAGCAGCCTGCCCTCGTCCCGCGGGCACCGGCGCTGTGGCGGCCGTGATGGTTTGGACGCGACATGTCGGTGGGAGGAGAGTGCTGGGAAAGGTCAGGATCCCCCTCCCCCCTGCTGCTGTGCCGCTTAATATTTTATCTGCTCTCTGAAGACGCGTTTTCACAACCTCGTCTCTCCAAATCCAAACCGACAGCTCCCCCCAGGGAAGAGCAGGCTAATTTTAACTGTGCTCCTCCACCCTGCCAGCCATGTTCTGAGCCTTCGCACAAGGACTGCAGCCTGCGCCCTCTAATGCGCCCAGACATGCGTCCGCAGCCCCCACCCCTCCAGACCCTCCCCTCAGCCACTGCCTGCCCCTCTCCCCGTGCCCCTGCAGCTGCAGGAGATGCAGCTGCCTGGAGCCCTGGTGAGGGTCCCTGGGGTCAGGCATGGCCACTGGCTCTTGGGGACAGGACTGTGCCCATGCTGCTGGCCTTGTCACCACTTCCCTGTGGGACCTGCACCAGTTTGTGGGGCCTCTGGTACGTGGGGAGGTCTGGCCCTATGGGGCTGTGCCAAGGAGACTCTGGATGGTGTGTGGAGACAGTCCCTGCACTGCTGTCCCCTGCTCCCCAGCTCCATCACCGCCCCACGAGCAGCTCGGCGGGGGGGTGCATGGCACCGGTACATCTGTGGCACAGTGACCCCAGGCCCCTTCCCAAGCTCGAGCTCAGCCTCCACCACCTGTGCAGGGGCCAGGCTGTGTGCTGCACCCACAGGCTGCACGGTGCCGGCTCCGCCGAGCCCCTAACACTCTGCTCTCCTGCCCCACTCCCAGGTCTTCGGCCATGGCAAAGCCAACGGGGAGCCCACATGGGCTCTGCTGCTCACCGCCTGCATCTGTGAGATCGGGATCCTGATCGCTTCCCTGGACGAGGTGGCTCCTATCCTGTCCATGTAGGCAGCATGCTCTGTCCACACACACCTTCAGCAAGGGGGTGGCCGGGCCTCACGCTCCATGCCCCGGCCGGGCAGGTTGCCCCTGCAGGTCTCCGCTGCTTGGGGAGGGCTGGGGCAAGCACACGGCCTCCCACAGCCCCTTAACCCCTGAAGAGGTCACTCTGGGGGTGCACCACATTGGCTCTGGGTGTGAGACCCCACGGGTTCAGGCACAGCTGGGGCGAATCATCTCCCCGAGCACGTGGGCAGGGCCCCGGCCGGCTCCGGCCACCCGTTGGGTTGGGGCGTGCAGCGGAGCCTGGCTGTGCCCCGGGTCCAGCCAAGCCGGCCGGTGTGCCAGGCTCAGCCTCTTTCTCTCCCACAGGTTTTTCCTCATGTGCTACATGTTCGTCAACCTGGCCTGCGCGGTGCAGACGCTGCTGCGGACACCCAACTGGCGGCCACGCTTCCGCTACTACCACTGGTGAGCCGGGTGGGCGGTGGGCGTACGGCCGGTCCCAGCCCCGCGCTGTGGGGCTCTGACGGTGCGGTGCCCTCTGCAGGACCCTCTCTTTCCTGGGCATGAGCCTGTGCCTGGCGCTGATGTTCATCTGCTCCTGGTACTACGCGCTGGTTGCCATGCTGATCGCTGGCCTCATTTACAAATACATCGAGTACCGCGGGTAAGGGCAGCTCAGGGGCTGGCAGATCCTGGCCCGCGCCACCCGCCCCGCAGCGGGGTCTGCAGCGCCCAGGGGTCCTCAGCTCCCCACGACCCACCCGCTCCGCCTGGGATGCTCTGGGTGCTGAGGGCCTCTTGCCTTGCTCCACTGATTGCGGGCTCCTGGTGCTACTGCGGCACAGGCGCCGGTGGCCAGAGCCACAGGCATCCCCTGACGTGCTGCCTTGTGCTGCAGGGCGGAGAAGGAGTGGGGTGACGGGATCCGGGGGCTGTCACTGAGTGCCGCCCGCTACGCCCTGCTGCGGCTGGAGGAAGGGCCCCCCCACACCAAGAACTGGAGGTGAGGCCGCGGGGTGGATGGGGTGGCGGCGGCGCGGTGCCGGGCAGGGCGGCCGCAGGTGCTGACTGCAGGACCTTCCTTCCAGGCCCCAGCTGCTGGTTCTGGTCCGTGTGGATCAGGAGCAGAACGTGGTGCACCCACAGCTCCTGTCCTTCACTTCACAGCTCAAAGCAGGCAAGGGCCTCACCATTGTGGCCTCTGTGCTGGAAGGGACCTTCCTGGACAACCACCCGCAGGCGCAGAGAGCTGAGGAGGTGAGAGCTCGCCAGTCCCTCCCTGCGCTGACGCCTGCGCTGGGGCTGGTGCCAGCTCCGTGCCATGGCCCCAGTGTCCCTGCAGACCACAGGGCATTTCCGCACTTCTGCAGGGCTGCACTGGGAAAGCACTGGCGCAGTGGGGGCATGGAACCTCTGGGACGCCTGCCCCACTCCCCACGACACCTGGCACCAGACAGGTGCTGGTCCTGGCTCCTGGCTGTCACTGCAGGGCTCAGCACAGCACCAACGGGGGGCTGCTGTGCTGCTGTGCTGAGCAGCCCCTCAGCTGTGGCCCCACGGCCCCAGCCCTGCTCACGGCCCTCGTGGCCACAGCATCGGGCTGTGCAGGAAGGGAGCCTTTCACTGCCAGAGCGAGAGCCCCTCCTCCCCCCGCACCTCCGCACCAGCCAGGCGGCACATTAATGAGATTAAGCCCTCAGAAGCAAACAGTTTCTCTCCCATGCAGACATGTTATAATTTCTCTGAGTAAATAACTCTAATTGCTGCTCTGCCGCCCGTCAGAGCCCTGGCACGGGGACACCCTCAGCTCGGCACGGCGCAGAGCCACGCGCCAGCTCTGCTTGCAGACAAGCCTCCTCTGTCCCAGCCCCAAGCCACCGCCCTGCTGTGGGGCACCGCACCCCACAGCCTGCACCCCATGGCCTGCACCCCACAGCTCACTCCCCTCCAGCGCCCAGCCCCCTGCACCCCACCTGCACCCCACCTGCCCCAAGGGCAGCCCTTGTCTGGCGGGTGCTGTGCGCAGCGGGCACCGTCTCAGGGCTGTGCTCCCGCGGTCCCTGACGCCGTCTCTCCCGCTGCCAGTCCATCCGCCGCCTGATGGAAGCGGAGAAGGTGAAGGGCTTCTGCCAAGTGGTGATCTCCTCCAACCTGCGGGACGGCATGTCGCACCTCATCCAGTCCAGCGGGCTGGGCGGGCTGCAGCACAACACGGTGCTGGTGGGCTGGCCCCGCAGCTGGCGCCAGAAGGAGGACCACCAGACCTGGAGGAACTTCATCGGTAGGGCTGTGCGGAGCCGGCGGGGTGTCCCGGCCTCTGCTCCCTGTCCCGGGCATCACTGGGGTGCGGCCGTGAGCAGTCCTGGCTGACGTGGGCCTTCCCTTCCCCTCCCTCCCTCCCAGAGCTGGTGCGAGAGACCACGGCCGGGCACCTGGCCTTGCTGGTGGCCAAGAACGTTGCCATGTTCCCGGGCAACCAGGAGCGCTTCTCGGAGGGCCACATCGACGTCTGGTGGATTGTCCATGACGGGGGGATGCTCATGCTGCTGCCCTTCCTCCTGCGGCACCACAAGGTAGCTCTGCCCTGCGGATAGGTAGGGGGCCTGGGGCCAGGGCTGTCCCCACCATGCCGTGCCCACATCTCCCTCCCACCCTTCCTCCCTCACAGGTCTGGCGCAAGTGCAAGATGCGTATCTTCACGGTGGCACAGATGGATGACAACAGCATCCAGATGAAGAAGGACCTGACGACATTCTTGTACCACCTGCGCATCACAGCAGAGGTGGAGGTGGTGGAGATGGTGAGTGCTGGGCTGGGGATGTGCCATGGCCCTGGGCAGAGGCAGCCAGACTCTGCTATGGGGATGTGCAGCACCACGGAACTCTTGGGGCTGGGGGCACAGGGGCACACAGCATCGTGGTCATGTGCGTTGCTGGGGAAATATCACAGAATCATCTAGATATGCAGCCTGGCAAAGACATGCAGCACCACCACAGGGACTCGCAGGTCCATAGGAACATGCAGGGCTGGTGTGGGGAGCAGGGAGTGCTGCTGGCCAAGCCCCACACTTTCTCCTGCTTCCCCATCCCACAGCATGAGAGTGACATCTCGGCCTACACCTATGAGAAGACGCTGGTGATGGAGCAGCGCTCCCAGATCCTCAAGCAAATGCACCTCACCAAGAACGAGCGGGAGCGCGAGGTGAGGCTGCAGGACAGCCTGGCTGGGAGCTGGCTCCATGGTGGCTGTGCCTGAGCTCCCCTCAGCGTGTGCTGGTCCTGTGGGAGCTCCAGGCTGGGGCCTCCTCTCAAGCCCTCTTCCGCCCTGCTCCTCACAGATCCAGAGCATCACAGACGAGTCTCGCGGCTCCATCCGACGCAAGAACCCAGCCAACACACGCCTGCGCCTCAGTGTCCCCGAGGAACAGGTGGGCGATGGAGAAGAGAAACCGGAGGAGGAGGTGAGGAGCCGTGCAAGGTGTCCTGGCCTGGCCACCAGCCATGGCCCCTGCCCACCTTTCCCCTCTGTTCTGCTGCAGGTCCAGCTCATCCACGACAAAAACGCCACCACCTTCTCCAGCAGCTCCCAGTCCCCTGCCGATGAGGCGGAGACGGCCCCTGAGAAAGTGCACCTCACCTGGACCAAGGAGAAGACCGTGGCTGAGAAGAACAAGAGCAAGAGCCCCGTCAGCCCTGAGGGCATCAAGGACTTCTTCAATATGAAGCCGTATGGCCCCACATGCCGCTGCCCCATCCCCCGTGCACTTTGACCAGGCCCATGGGTGCAGGCAGGGGCTGGCTGCGCTGGCTCCATCCGTGCTCTGAGTCCCCATGTGCAGAGGGGTGGGGTGGGAGAGGGAGGTCGGGGTCCCCACGCAGAGGCATCAAGAGGACGGGGTGCTGGGGGACTCTGGGGTGCGTGCCTGACACTCATTTCCTCTTCCTTTCTCTCTTTTCCCAACCCCATCGTGATCCTGGCAGGGAGTGGGAGAACCTGTAAGTATGTGGGGTTTTTTTTGGGCCAGGGTGGGGGAACCGGCAGCTGCTTGCAGGCCCTGTGCACAAGGGCAGCTCCGTGAGCCTGAGCAGGCAGAGCAGGCACACTGAGCACAGCCCTGCAGCGCACAGCCACCGGTGTGGGCTTGGCACCACCAGTGCCGTGCCAGGCAGGGCTTGCTGTGCCCGCAGCTCGTGCCGCAGCCTGGTCCTGCCCCCTCCCCATGCCTGCCCCACGTCCCCTTGGGGTGCTGCATGTGGCTGCTGTGCCCGACCCTGTGCCCACGTGTGCCATCTCCCCAGGAACCAGTCCAACGTGAGGAGGATGCACACAGCTGTGAAGCTCAACGAAGTGATCGTGAAAAAGTCCCAGGATGCCAAACTGGTCCTGCTGAACATGCCGGGGCCGCCCCGCAACCGGAAAGGGGATGAAAACTGTATCCTTGCTGCTGCCCCGGGGCTCAGCGCCTCTCTGCAGGGTGTGGGGGGCCGGGGACTGGGACCCCGGTGAGGCTGGAGCTCTTGCACTGTTCTGGTGCTTGAGCCTGGGAAATCCCACGGCTCCTGCCTCTGCCTGAGCCTGACCACATCGATGGCAGCAGCCTGCTGGCCTGGCGGGTGCGCTGTGTCCGTGGAGGGTGGCAGGCCCCTGGCGTTGCACCACACGTGAGTGTGACAGGTCATTGCGGGGGTGGCTGCCGGGGAGCCCCTGCTTGGCATTCCTCCTTGACAGCCACGCAGACATGGAGTTTCTGGAGGTGCTGACGGAGCACCTGGACCGAGTGCTTCTGGTGCGTGGTGGGGGCCGGGAAGTCATCACCATCTACTCCTGAAATACCGCGCGAGAGAGGTTTGTCCGCACCCCAAGAGCCCCGCTACCCCCTGCACCGCGCTCCTGGAGGGGAGGAGGGAAGGCCTGATGGCAGCCGGTGCGCAAAAACTTCACCTGGCTTTAGCCGTGCCCCTGATCTCTCCATTCGAACTGCAGCACCAGATCTTCCGGGAGCATCCAGCACCAGAGCAGCTGTTCCTCATTGCAACGTCACAGCACTGCTGTCCTTGTTTATATATAAATATATACAGTGTACCGCGGACTGAGCACCGGAGCCCAGCGCTGCCGCCACCGCCGGCCCCAGCAGGGCCAGCCCCTGCTGCCGGCCCCACGCTGCTCCTCGCAGCCCCCCCAGCCAGGCAGGAGGGCAGCTGTGCCGAGATGGGCTCCCGGGCCCTGCTGTGCTGCTACCCCCCTGCGGAGCTTGGCTGGATGTGCCTGTGCCCTGTGACTGCCCGATGCCCGATGCTCACGCCCTGCCTCTCTGTGGAGGTGCTGGGAGAAGAGAGAGGCCACCAGCATGCTTTCTTCGCCGGATGCTCCTCTCCCCACCTCTGGCAGTGCCCGCTGGCCCCGGGGAGGACCGGGGCCCCTGACTGTGCTGGGCCTGGGGAACCCCAACCGCCGCTGCCCGTCTGGAGGCCAAGGGCCATGCTCACCGAGAGGCACTCGAGATGGTTTGGAGGGGGCAGAGGGTGGGGGGCAGCCGAGGGGGTCGGGATGCTGGAGAGCAGCAATCCCACTGCAGCATGAGCTCTGGCCTGGGGTGGGTGGCGATGATCCTTGTCCCCCTCCCCTCCCTCTGCCCTGGCTCTTGTGCTGCGGTCACTGCCTGGAGCCACAGTGTCTGCAGTGGAGCAGATGCCCCACCGTGCCCAGCGTCAGTCGGAGCTGCTCGGGACTGCGGGAGTGCCGCCAACCCCAGGCACCTGTGCCTGTTCGTGGCCTGAGCGCAGAACTCGTGCCACACTGGGGTCACTGGGGGCTGTCTGGACCCCACACTGGCCAGCCCACCAGTCCCCCACATCCCGCTTCGTCTGCAAGGCTTCACCCCTAGCCCCTAACCCTGGCCCCAGGCAGGCACAGGTGCTGCTGTGGGGCTCTAGGAAACTTGGGATTTGCGGGTAGTTTTTAACATATGCAAAGTCTGTTTGACTGGTCTCAGCCCTGCTGCGGTAGCTCTGGCGGGGCCCTGCAGCATGGAGGCGGCTGTGGGGGCCCCATGCCCCCCGGCACTCACAGCTGCGCTCCCGCTCCCCAGTCCCATTCTGGTGCTGGGGCAGTGCCATGGGCAGAACCCAGAGCCCCTGGAGCTGCTGGCCAGGGTGGCGTGGTCCGCAGCCCGTCCCCTCCCACCAGAGCCCTGCAGCAGGCAGCAGGACGTGGCGGGACGGCGTGGTGCGCCCCTCAAACATGCCCTACCTTCGGCAGCAGCTGCAGAGCCACCCCCGTCCCCCACAGCATCTCTCATGCCAGAGAAACTGAGGAGCTTTTAACAAATGTGAACGGTTCCAGGAACCACGCAGGAAGCGGTGCCAGGGGCGGCCATGGCATGCCGTCATCCGGCCCCGGCCCCATGTACATAGTGTACATAATACAGTACGTGTATTTTTAAAGTGATCATATTTATGTTAATAGAACCAGATGAAGTCTATATATAGAGATCTATATCTATACTGAGAGATGCAGGGCTATGCTAGCACCAGGCTGTGGGGACGGAGGTGTGACAGGCTGCTCCTGCATGAAAAGGGCGCCCATCCGCCGGCACCGAGTGCCCTGGGGTGGTGGTGAAGGCTGTCGCCTTCCCAGCCACCAGCAGCCCCTGGGAACGGGCCAGGTTGTGGGTTCATTCTCTTCTCGATTTAGCTTCTTAAAAGTTTCAGGGAAAAGAAATTACAGACTTTTCTGAACTTGTTTCACAGCAGATTTGAGCTTCCACTCAAAGTGCAGCCTGCTAAGAGTTGCCCTCTCCTGGCAGTGCTGGCTGCTTTGTGTCAGCCTGGCCCTGCACAGCAGCACGTTGTCCCCTCCACGCGTGGTGGACAGTGAGGGTGACCCAGCCAGAGCTGAGCCCAGCACTGGAGCTCTCCTCCTCCGCCCCCTCCAGACGGCCCCAGCGCCTCCCCTCACCCCGCGGCACCGTGCAGCCCGCAGCGTCCCGGCTGGCAGGGAGGAGCGGGTGCTGTGCAGCGTCCCCGGGGAGGTTGGGCAGCAGTTAGCACCAGTGGCCCTGGCAGCCAGCCCCGTGCTCGCCCACCCATCCTGCGGGCTGGGGTCAGCTGCAGCCCCCAGCTCCAGCCTCTGGGAGGGCAGGAAGCTCCCTCTGCACAGGACGACTCTGTCCCCTCTTCCTCTGCAGAGCTTCTCTACTCCTCCAGTTCCAGGCCAAAGCTATATGGGGCTGCTTGGATAGAAAGAAGTTTTGGTTCATTTGTGCTCTTTTTTTGGCTTTTTTTTTTTTCTTTTTTTTCTTTAAGAGACTACTTGGACACACTCCCAGACCAAAACCAAGCCCCAGCTGCACATCTGTGCCTGTTTATACCTTGCTCCTACATTTCCATCACTCCCAAAGTGCCTCCCTTCTCTCCAGCAGCCCCAGCCCCAGCCAGGCTTTCTGCCATGGTAGCTCAGCTAGCTGCACAGATGCAGCAGGTTGCATCACAGACTGGTGTGGAAGCTAGTGCCAAGAGACTGGTTCCCTGCTGCCAGGGGAGCCCAGCATTTACAGAAGAGGAAAGTCAGGCTGGGACACAGTCTCAGCACAAAGGCTCTGGGCTGATAAGTGGAACAGACACACCGAGCAGTGCTCCTGGTCCTGCCACTGCCTCTGCTGCTTGCTCAGAGCTTTTACAAGAGCAAGCGGCATCCACAGGTAAAAGGTTACTTTTGCCTGGGGCAAGGGCAATCCCATGGGAAACAGGCTTTGCCAGGCTCTGCCCCTACACCGCCATGCACAAGCTCACGTGCTGTTTCCAGCCTCCCCAAAGTATTTGAAGCACTTCTGCAGTACCAGAGGAGGCATGCACACTGACCTGCCCGCTCATCTCATGTGCTAGCACCACGCTTGCTTGGCCTGCAACGCTTGCCAATGGCTCTGCCCCTGCGGAAGATGCTGCCCCTCCGCAGTCACCCTCTGGCCACAGCCCGGCTTTGCCCTGCAGCTGCCCCCAGCCGTGCGGGGCCACCCAGCAGCGAGCCTCAGGCAGCTCCTGTGCAGAGGCAGCAGCGAGAGCCCGAGCGCAGAGGGGTTATGGCAGCAGCAGCCAGTGGCAGGAGCATCAGGGCAAGGCAGAGCTCTTCCTTTGGCTGTACATGTGGGTTATCGGGAAAGAAATTCTCTGCTGAGCAGCGGTGATGCCAGGCCAACGTGCTGCTTGGCAGGCGGGTTTGCTTCATTGCTTCCCAGCATCACCAAATGGGTCCCGCGCCCCCTCTGCACTGTTTCAACCTCCTTTGGTAAAGCTGTGGTCCTGGCTCCTCCAGGGAGCCAAAAGGCGAGCTGTTTCCATCAGTCCCACTGAAACAAAGCATTTCCCTTCCTCATCCTCCAGCAAGAACAGGGCACAGCTCTTGGCACAGCCTGGGCTGCCTCAACCCCCTGCCAGGCAGCTCTTGCTGCGGCAGGCAAGGTGCTGGTTTCCACGGTGAGTTCTCACTTGCCTTTGGTCTGGAGAGGGCCAGTTTTAGCAGACAGCACTGCATGTTAGTTTACAAACCCAGCCCTGCACGTTTGGCCTCTGTGAGCGTTCAGTTTCCCCTAGGAGCATCCTTCTGCTGTTCACCGTGGTGCAGACGATGTCCATGGCAGGAGCGTGAGCTCCCCGTCGGACACGAGGCGGTTTCTGCCCCAGGGACCCCGCACCCCCAGGCTGCCCCAGGCAGCCACGGCACGGGGCCGCAGCGAGGTGCAGGGGGGGTCGGGACCCCCCTCTGTAGCAGGACTGAAACCGAGCAGAAGGCCCGGCAGGCCTGAGAGTTGCTGGTTACAACACTTTCTGTGCTACATGTGCAATATATTTGTTATGAATGTTATCACCCAGTCAGTTCATTCAATAATCTTTTAATCACTGTAGCTAGATGTTCTGCGTCCATTCAAGTGACTTTTATTCGAGTGCAATATTTCAATAGACATGTAGTGACCTAGTATGCTTTGTGTTTTAGAGAATCTGTGTGCAGAGCAATGCAATTAAGTTTAAAACCTTGTAAATAAAACAGGTTGCAAACCAAAAAAGAAAAAAAAAGTAAAAAAAAAAAAAAGTATTAGGCTTGCATTTAATTTCTGTGACTGTTTCAGTATTGTGCGTTAGGCCGCCTCAGTACAGACCCTGTGTTCTCTGTGCAGGTATTAATGGAGGAGTGGCTCCTCAGCTGTTGAATGCTCCCTGTTAATGCTTTACTGCTTTACCTGTATTCATTTTTCTAGACTCCTGTCTGCACAAAATGCAATAAATGATTTTATTACACCCTTCACTACTTGCATGGGGAGTTTTCACTTGCTTGCAGGGTCTCCACAGCTACTTTGCACTTGGCTGCCTCCATTTCAATACAAGGAGAAACCAACGAGCATCAGATTGCAGAGGAAGCAAAGCGTGAGAGGAACGGCCTAAGTGCCACAGTTTATGGAATTACAGAGTAACTCAAGTTGGAACAGACTTCCCAGGATCACCAAGTGCCACTCCTGGCTCCGCACAGGACCACTCAAAGCCGGACCCCATGTCTGAGCGCTGCCCAAACGCTCCTTGAACTCCGGCAGCTCGGTGCTGGGACCTCTGGAGCCCGTTCAGTGCCCGACCACCTCTGTGTGCAGCGCCTTCCCCTAGCACCTGCCTGACCCTCCCCTCCTGCAGCTCCATGCCGTTCCCTTGGGTCCTAACAGCTTGATGTCCTTGTCCCGTGGTGCACGCGGTGCTCGAGGCGAGGCCGAGCAGAGCAGGACCCCTTCCCTCGGCCGGCAGCTGTGCTGTGCCTGAGGCACCAGGGCAGGGCTGGCCCTCCTGGCTGCCGGGGTCAACTCACTGCCCGACGGAGCCCCCAGATCCCTTTCCGTGGGGCTGCTCTCCAGCCTCTCATCACCCCATTTGTGGTACGCTGCAGAACCCCACTAATGACTGATTGACAATCCAATGCAACCCCATTTACTGTGACCCTTGGAGCCTGACACATCAGCCAATTGCTCAACCCCCATAATATGTATTTAGCTGAAAGGTATTTTGTCCAGAAGTATCAAAAGCTATGCAAAATTAAAAAAAAAAAAAATCACATCTACAATGGGAGTTTGTTCCCATTATTTAAGCTCATGGAAGCTTCTGGGTTGCAGAAGGGGAGGAAAGGGAGGAAGAGGAAAGAAAGTAGACATACTTCTATCTAATTGCAGGTTGTCTAACAACGGCAGCACAAAGGGAGGCTGGTGCTAAAATGCACAGAGAGTGGTAGCTTCAGCTTTAAGCAGTAGCTGTTCAGTTAACAGCAAGTGCAGCTCCAGCACTGGGCCCCCTGGTCACTGGGCTGTGGGAGGCCCCCAGCAGCCAGAGCATCTTTTGGGCCTCGCACATTGGCCCCTGTCACACAGAGCCCCAACGTGCTGGTCCCTGAACAAGCACATGGGCTGATCTGCTCCACAGTGTCCAAGTCCAGTGAGTGACAGTAAGTACCAAAGGATTATAAACTGAGACAGACCACAGAATTCTTACAGAAGGGCATGGTAAGGTTTGCTCGCTTTCCACTTTGTATCCAGTGCTGGGCGTCTGAAGCAGCTTACCTGGAAGAAGGTAATGGCTAACGCAGTGGAATAATGTATTCCAGCAGTAAGCAAGCTGTTAGGCATCAACAATGCAACAACATGTTTTTCCTGTCTTTTTATTAAAAAGTAATGTCCTTTTGTTAACAGCACAGAAAGAAAAAAAATGCTACAACACAAACCACCTAGGACAAAAAAAATCCTCTGCTTCAAAATGTTGCTTTCTTATTCTTCCGGTTCTGCAGGAAGCCTACAGACTCCACAAAGACTGTGCAAGGGAGGACAAAATAGAGAAGTTTTTTATTCTGGTATCAAATTATGTTACTGGTTAAAAACACGGTGAAATATCACTGCCCGATTTTCCACTCAACTGTCCACTGCAGCTACCAAAGCATTGAAAAATGTATAAAATTATAGTATTGCATGTTGGCACTGCCTCTCCACATTAGATGGACAAAACACCAACTAACAGATGAAGTTTCCGAGAGCAGACATTCACCACCTGATAACTGGCTGCAGGTATTTGCAAGACAGGTCCAGCAGCACATCAGTGTGGCTGGCTGGGCTACAGTAACCAACTGTGCCGAAGCAAGATTATAAGAAAAGGAAATTTATATACCAAATTTAATATATTGAACTTAAAATTGACGACTTGGCTTGGGTGTAGGAAAATCAACTGAACACTTGAAATCTCTGCCTCACCCAGAAGCTCTTGTGTTTCCGATCCACCACTGTGCTTGGACCAAAATTGCCATTTTCCACATGCTGGGTGAGGAGAGGAGCATTTGTCAGACTCACTCCACCAGGACAGGACAGCCCGGCTACAGAAGCACTGAACGGTACTGTCGTGGCTTATGGAGTTACGGTCAGGCATGTGCTACATGAATTCAGCTGCTAGTGCTACCACTGTATTTTCTCTCTCAGACTGGTTTATATGACATTGAAAACAAAATGAAAAAAGAAATCCAAAGAAAATAGTGCCCCTTCAAAAAGATGCACCTCCAGAGGGCCCTGTCAGGGTACCACTCTGTTCAGTCCCATCTCATTTTCTCAAAACCACTGACCCAGAACTGTCCTAAGACCATTTGGTGAGACCAGACCGCATTGCATGGTGAAGATGCACCAGCTAATGGGAGTGAGAAAAAGCAGAAGGACCGTCATTGCAGCAGCTTCTGTGCTTAGACAGAACAATCAATTACCCACAGTGGCTCTCAGCATATTCTGCCACTGAGAAAATAATATACTTCTCCAAACACTGCTATCCAGACCAAAGTGAGGAAGGGCAGCACTAGCAATACTCAGCAGCAATGCCACTGGGAGTACACTCTCACCAAAGTGGAGAGGACATGCATATCCAGGGGCATTTGTCCCATGTCAAGAACAGGAGACTTTTTAAACAGCTCTAAGTATGGAATGGCAAAGGGAAGGGGAAAGGGTTTGACAGCTCAGCTTTAATAGTGTCGCTGGTAGGAACCCATGGGTTGCTGGGCAGAGGTCCCTGCTCGCCCCTGAGCCACTGTTTGGCTCACTAGGTGGGAGAGTGCAGGACCACTCTGGATAAGGGTGTCCAAGGCTTTCTGTACACTAGGGTTGTCAAAGTTGATACCAGACGATACTGGCCTTTGAGCAGGTACACTGCCAGGGGCAGGGAGGCGATTCTGGTGCTGGCCATAGAGTGCCTGAGCTGGCGGAGGAGCTCCAGGTCTTGGACCTGCATTTCTTGAAGGGCCTTGGAGAGTAGGAAGCTGTGTGCTTGGAGTCTGCAATCTCTGCTGAGCCTGGTTTAAATTTCCAGCACTCATCTGTGCTGATCGGGCCTGACCGCTGGCCATGCTAGCGAAGTTCTGACTCGGAGTGCCACCCGATGTGCCTGCAGAGGTTGCAGAACTGCTGTTTGCTACAGCAGCTGCTGCCGCCCCACTGTTGAAGAGACTGAGGATTTTTGCCTGAAGCTCCTGCTGAGGATTAGCAGAGGACACTGGAACAGAAGGAGCAGAGACCAGAGGCTGTGAACCCTGATGAGCCTGAGCGCTTGGAAGGCTGGACTGACTGCCCAGAGACGATGCTGAAGGTGCTCCCAGAGACTGTCTTGACATGGGTGCTGGGAAACAAAAGAAAGAGAGTTAAAGCTCTCCCAATGCCCTTGAGGAGGCACCTAAAGGAAACTAGTGAGATAGCTACCAAAGACACAGGTCTCAGTAAATACCCACCACTCTAAACATGAGGGCTGCATAGCTCCGGGGGACCCAAACCACTCAACAAAGTCGTTGCCCTTTGTGTAGCAGCCAATCAGTTATGGCAGCATTGTGGTTTCCCTGAGAGAATCCAATATAAAAGTTGTGTCACATGAAATATCAGAAGTCTGAGGACTCCTGAATACATGTCCATCTCTGTAAAATATGTCACTGTGTGAAAATGTTACTACACTAGGACCCCTCTGTAATACCAATATTGTCCTGTCTCTGCCCGGAGAACCCACTAACCATACAATTAACAGTGTTATCTAGGGTTGAAGCAACTTACCCTGCAGAGAATCAGTGCTTCCCCTAAGTAACCTTTCCTTGCGGTCTCTCAAGTAATTAATTACTTTATCAGTCTCCTCAGCAGTCAGATAGCGATTGTCTGCCAGAAGGTTCAAGAGAGTCTGAATCCCTGGAGGGTGACCCCCTCTGGCCCCCTCCTCCACAGGGGGTGGGCGCTCTCGCTCTTGCAGAACAGCCTCATCTGCCATCTTGGCAGCCTGCCGGGCTATTTCTTCACGCTCCTTCTCCCGTGACTCTGTTTTGTAGCGCTCGTAATTCCTTGCCACCAGCACCATGGCATCAGCTTGTGGCATGTTGCGGTGTTCTGCACAAGGAAAAGAAACACTTTAAGAAAACCGAAGGCATTAGAAGGAGGTATCTTGTCTCACTCAGAGCAGCATATCTCATTCAGCAGGCAGGCTCCTCTTAGGGACCGCAAGCATAGACCTGGAAAGCTCTCTAGGCACACAGCAAGAGTTCAATTTCTTAAGCCAAAAGAAGGCTCAAGTCTATCACCCAGCAAGGCCAACCCTTCTTTCCACAGCTGAGGGCTCTGAGAAGGTACCACACCAGTCTTTCTGGCCTCTCATCCAAATAAAAGAGAAAGTGTTTCCCTCTTCCTGTCACACAAATTCTCCATGCTCTGAGAGGAGACAGTTCCAGCTTTCTATTGCTGAACCCTTCGGCAGGCCCCAAAATTGCACTCTCTAGGCTGACAGACATTCCCTGAGCAGGACACTGATGAGAACGCTTTTTGGTTTTGTATTGTCAACACCTTAATGTAGTGTGAGTATATGCAGGCGATGGGAGGAAAGAAGAACTGGCTGAATTTCACATTGCTACTTCTGTTTTCAACTCTGGGACAATAAACAGCAATCAAGTTCTTCCATAATACATTGCATAATGACCAATTTCGACTTTTTTATTTGCAGTTGCCTTTTAAAGTTTTTGAGGTCATTATTTCCACCTCACAAAGCACACACATAAATGTTCCCCAGAAGACAGATTTAAGCAGAGAGATTAAAAGAGAAGTCCTTTATCTTCCATAAAAATGCCTAAAGCTCTGGGGTTCACTTTCACATTAGGCTTTGCACAAGTTGTGAAAGAGTTCCCTAAAACTAACAGGAATGGAAAGGTGACCATATGCAGTTCAAGCGCAAAATATTAAATATCTAGAAAGAGCTATGAATGAGTTAATGACTGAGGTTCTTATCAGATCTGATACACAGCTAAATCCAGAGCAGACGAGGAGAAGCTTTGGCAGCAGGACAGGTATTATACCACAGGAGTCAAGAGTTAAAACCAAGGGCAGTAGAAAAGGCCACCTAAAGTGTGCTTGACTTGTATTTCTGCAGAAAATGACAGAATCTCCTCACACCTGGATCAGATGTTAAAAGAAACCAGGCTTCTTCAGCCAGTAAGCAACAAAAAATGCTGAATGTGTATTCAGATGTTCACCCTCTGAGATGAACCTGACAAAACATTACTTGAGATCACAACAAGGGAGAAACTACCATTGAAAGCTCAACTGCAGTCAAAAACCCACTTCTGTAAAGAGCACATGAGCAGGCTTATGATCATAGCAAAAGCCCGACTTTCCAAAATCACCTTCTGACAAGATGTTTGTTAATACAAATGCCCAGTTGCATGCTCACAACAACCAAGTCATACCCTGAGACAGAAAATTATGTGACAAGTATAAGTAGTGGTAAAAATATGGGGCGCATATACTCAACCACTTTATAGTTGTATCTTTCTACAACTCCCTCCAGTTTCACAGTCAGATCTTTACCTTGACAGAATAAGCTATCCCTGTTGTGTTTTCCTGAAGTCTCATCTGCTTATGAAATCTGTCTTGTGACTTCTCACATTCCAAACACTTTCTCTTTGAGAATACAGTTAAGCAGTGAACTGAGGCTGGACTGGTATTACTCAGAAACCTATCAAGGCAGCAGTGTCTTTTCTAGAGCTGGGGTTCTTCTAGCATTGGGGTTCATGACTTTCCCTAAAATGCACCGGAGATTCTCTCCTGGCAGAAATTAGATAGTCCTTTTGACAAGGGACAAATAAGTTGTTCTAGAAATTTGTAAATAATGGTAGTCACAGGTATCACTTGCCATCAAGTTGTTAGTAACTCCTTACAACATAGCATGGATGAACATCATCTTGTGTGGAACTGCTCAAGAAAAAATGTTTTAGAGCAGTTCTTTGTGCAGTTCAGTGACCACATAGCTACACAGCCTACTAAAGACCTCAGTACCTTGTGGGGTTCCAAACATGATGTTAACAGTGCAAGAACGGTGAACTTGATGCTGCTGAGTGATGACAATGGCAAAAGGAGACCCTCCTCTGCTCACATCGTCCAGGGCTTGCGTCAGTGACATCTCTGTGTTGAGGAAGATCAGGTCCACTACCATGCCCAGATCCCGCACCTTCCGCCCCACTGACTCCGCGTACTCCCTAACACGAAGCAAAGCCAGCAGTTTTACAAGTCAGTCACATACAGAAACAAACTCTAGCACATTCACCCTCTCCATCTCTGATTCATTTTTCTGATGGCTTACTTAACTTCATAATGTTTAACAGGACAGTATTAAAGCAATCTCAATATTGTAATGTAAAAGCCTAGAACCCACCCTTATTTTGAACTAAATCAGTCATTTCAGTTTAACTGAGACAGATTATAAATCAAGCCTCAGCTTAGCTGAAGTGTCTGCAAAAGGATTTATACTATTCTAATACTGCTTACATATAAATGCATTTAAATTGAACTCATATTAAATGAGGCAATTTATTCGTGAAGAGGTCTAACAAGCATGCAGCAGAGCAGCTAGCCTCCAGAAGACAGTTAGTTACTCATGCCATGTTTAGTGTCTTAACTGTTCAAGTGCACCTTATCCTAAGTCACTGTAGCACAGGTCAATGTTTGAACCTAAAGATTAATTTTCAGAGAATTAACTATCCATATTTTCCCTTGAGTTCCAAATACATTTTCTCTTGCTCTTTAATTCTACTAGCTGTGATCTGTTCTAGCCCAGTATCAACACAGCATCTACGAATCCACTTTTCCTGTATCCACTGCCCTGCAGACTTCCCACAATCAGACTTCCCTGATTAGCACACGTTATTAAGTTCCACATCATTCAACTCCAAAATAACAAGCATAGGCCACTACAACCTGTCGTGACAGTAGGCTGACACGAAGAGCATATAAAAAAAAGTGAGGACAAGGTGTGTTGATAGCTGACAAGAGAATACAAGTAAAGCCTAAGATACGATAGTATTTCTACATCTCATTGACCAGTCAGTATTTCCAGAAGAGCCACAGAAGTTGTGGCTTTCTGAGGGCTCTAAAGCCACTCTCAAGGGAATCTGCAAGACAAATAGCCCCAAGGCAGAACTAAGCTTAATTCAATTTTCTTACATCACACAGTAACAAACAGTGGTCATAACTGCTCTCTTACTTTGTCTGTTTATTCACCACTATCACAGAACAATCCACAGGTCTCTCTGCATCAAAACGTCTCTTGATTTCCTCGTAGTACTGACGGTAAAGCTCCTCTCGCCGTCGCTCCTCACGCTTGAGACGGTCTGAAACCAAGCCACAGAAAGACAGAACAAATATTGCTCTTTGGATCTGCTCGGAGCAGAGAGGCGCGTATGGCTGGTCTGTCTCCAAACCAGCCAGCGTCACAGAAGGCAATGCACTGTGGACGTGCCTGTCCATCAGCACCACAGACATCTACATCCTCCCAGAGGATGTGGATCTGCCCATTAAACATTGGTCTCAAAGGCACTAACCTTCTGAATTCACCGGTGCTCTATCAAAATGCTCTTTGTAACGGTCATAGTAAGAGTCATCCTTCCGCCGATAGTAGTCTTCAAGGCGAAGGTAACGGTCGTAAGTTTCATCTCGCCTGCAACATTTACAGAAGCAATGGTTCCCATGCTCCAGCATCATTTCAGTCAATAACTTTTGCCAGTGCATCACATACAGACCTTCCTTGAGTTTAATTACTGACGTACCCAACTGTTCCCCTCAAGACCCAAAGCAGGCACCCAACTGTCCTCAGCTAGAGTAATACCTCACGTTAAACAACCGGCACCACTCAGACCAGTACAACCAGAGGGGCATAATGCCAGAAAATGTCATCAAATAGAGCACTGTGAAAGTTACCTGTACAGAGGGTCCCGAGGGTCTCTCATATCCCGCGGATCCCTTGCATCACGTGGATCCCTCATGTCTCGTGGACTCCTCATATCCCGTGGGTCCCTGTATCGATCATACAGCGGTTCCCGTGGGTCACGAAAGTCTCTAACATCACGAGGGTCCCGTAAGTCTCTTGGATCCCTGATATCCCGGGGGTCTCGAAGGTCTCGTAGGTCCCGTGGGTCCCTGTGGTCTCTAGCATCACGCATGTCTCTAGCTCGAATGTCTCGAGCATCTCTGGAATCGCGTCCGTTTCTACCATCCCTGCCATCTCTGGGATCTCTCCGTGGGCTCCCCCGAAGAGGGGAGCGATCGCGTCTGGTATCTCGGCCATCCCCGTAGGCATATGGCTCTCTGAAGAAAACACCAATGAAATTCCATTAGACTGCTAACAACACAAGCGTGGTTACCCCTAGATCTCTTACCTGAGGTGCCAAAGGGACCCTTCTCTCAGCAGCTGACGCCTCCCTCCTAACCCATAACATGAATTGCCCCAAAACGTATTTGTCAAAACAAACATATTTGGAGAATCTTAGTTACAATGTTTATTGTAGCCAAGTCACAGAAAGCTCCTTAATGGAGCATCACTAAAACCGTAGGGCACCTGTGGGAGGAGCAAACAGGCACCTCAGAAACCATCATTTCAAAGCCTCTGACCTCTGATGTCAGCCACGGATCATCAATCAAACGTTAACTTGCAAATTCCTTGAGAGAATTCAAGGTGCTGTAGCCTAACACCCGCAAATACGGGATAGCTAGGAGCATTCAAGGGATCTACTTAATTCACAAGTCGATGACAGAATACCTGAAATAGGATGCTACTGGCATATGATTAAAAAAGAGCTTGTTGGGACCAGAGACACAGTAGGCTCCATGTCGTGGTTGGTTTTGTGCTGTTAGCAGAAATCTACCGTCGTGTCCTGACGGTGAAGGGACAGTTCCTGTAGAAAGTCAGTCTTATGAGGCCCCACAGTAAAAGGGTACCAAACCCAACCAGCACTGCACCATCAGCAGGAACAGGATTGTCTGTCACATCTGAATGATCCATCTCATTCAGACTTTGTACCACGCTGTCTTCAGAGTCAAGAGAGCAATGTTCCAGTCTTCATCTTTTCCAAATCAGTAGTTTTTTCCAGGTCATATTTTGTTTTCCAAAGAAAACACAACTTTCACTGCAGTCTAAGCCAAACCAAAAAAATCTTGCAAGGAAACTACTGAGCTTCATATGCTTGGAATGTTCTTTCCCCATGATACTGGCAACTATAAAGAAACAACATTTTTTTGTATCTTTTCACCTCTGTCAAGTTTTGTAAATAAAAAAGATTCTATCAGACTGATCTAGTTTATGAAAGATAAGCAAAATTTAATTCTGTTTCCACTACAGTGCATTTACTTTGTAGTCACTTGGAGAGAACAGCAGGAGCAACAAGTCAGATGCACCCAAGTTTCACTAAGAGGTAGAACAGACGGCAGTGAGAAGCAGAGCCCATGCATGGACTTTGGTGCCTTGGACACCCAGCAGTCCTGGGGGTACAGAGGATCGCTGGTATTCTCTATTCCAGATAGAAAGCAGATCTTGGGACAAACTACAGCGCTGCCACCAAGATTATACGCAGCCTTCTCCTATTCCAGAAACGCTGCTCACACAAGCAAGTGTATACTCCCTCAGTCTCCTGGGCACACAAATCAGCTTTATGTTTGTGATCTGTACAGAACCACAGCCCAGGAGAGATGCACGTTGTCTTCCCCTACCCCTTCCTCCCCCCAGCCTGCAGTGAATGATGGCAGAAGCTCAGGGGAAACTCCTCGTTTGCTGTGATGAATACTGAGTACCTGACCTTTCTGTAGCTGTGAGACTATACAGCAAAACAGCCAGATGCAGAGTAATTGTTTTGCAATATGACATTTATTCCAGCTGGGGTGAGGGTGACCAGAACAGGCCACGTTATCTGCAGAGACAAATTGATCCGGAAAGAACAACACACAAGTGCAACACAACTACAGATGTGGCACCGGGCCTCCTCTGCTCTCGCACCTGTGTGACTGCTGCCCAGGCAGCAGCATGAGGGCACAGCAGCCTCCTGCCTCTGCCTCTTCACCTCTGCGGTCTGTGGTCCGACGCCTGCAGTGCCAGCACCACTGCCTGCATCTGCCTGCGACTCAGCATCGCTGCCTGGGCCCGCAGCAGGGCTTAGGACTCCACACCCTGGCATCAGCAGCTGCTGTTCATGCACCTGCGGCACGGTCCAGAGTCCAGCATCTGCTGCCTCGCCCACCACTTGGCACCCGCAGCCTCACTGCTGCTTGGGACCCGGTGCCAGCAACACGGGATGGCCACGGTGTCCACAGTGCCAGCTGAGTCCTGTGCCTGTGGCAGTGCACCTACCCCTTCTGCAGCCGTGGTGGTGGTCCGGTCCCAGGGCTCACGTGCCTCCAGTGCTAAGGGGCACAGGCTCTTGTGAGCATGCAGGATCACAGATCCCAATGCCCACAGCACTGGTGCCTGCTGCATGTCCCTTGCAATGTGGTCTGAGGCCCAGTGTTTGTGGCACTGATGTCTGCTTCTCATACCTGCAGGGCTACCCAGCGCCTTCAGCATCATATACCTGCAGTGCCACTGAGGCCAAAGATGTGGCATCAGTGCCTGCTGCTCATGTGTGTGCAGCACTCTTGGGGTCCCCATTCCAGCACCAAGCACGCCTGGCACTGCCCAGGCCCAAGCCTTGCTGCATCCGTGACATGAACCCCCAGACATGTGCCTGAAGCATTTCCTGGGCCTGCTGCCTATGCACCGCTCTCTGCAAATGCATTGGGCCCTGTGCAGGATAAATGCAGTATATACAAAGTACCAAGGATTGCAGATACTCATTCTCTGTATTTTGGCAGTATTTGTCTTGCAAGTTGCACTTTTTCCCATTTTTTGATAATTTAACAGGTCAAATTAATAGAGCACGCCAGTCATGTGAGAGCTTGATTACTTTCAAGACAACATGTCACACACCTTTGTGTGCAGAGCTTTACAGTGTAAGTGTAGAAAACGCAGGCCTTACACCACATGGTAACCACAGCACATCTTGGTGCGCTCCCCAGCAACACCACTGAAAGGAAACTGCAGTCGTCTTCCCGTGGCAGGACAACCCGTGTCTTCAACACTCGCTTGTGACTTCACACGCGGAGGGCGTGCAGGAGCTGCACCCACGGTGCCTACCGAGGGGTGGGGAACCAGGAGAAGCAGGCAGACACACACCACTGGGTGTAACTGCAGAGAAGACTTGTTCCACATACTGAAAATGCAAGTACAGATGCAGATGGGGCAGTGCAACACAGATACACGCTGCCTTGTGCTTTGCTAATGTCCACTTTTCCAGCTTCATCTCAGGATTGCAAGCTTTTGACATCGGAATAGGCAAGATCCTGAAGTGCTCTGCACTGAGAACACTACAGCCCTTTGACAATATCTCTACATGCCTTGGCTTCTCTGATACTTGAGTCAGGAACAAACACCAAGCTGATTCTTCCTCACAAGTCTCTTACAACTTGCGCCACAAAATGTAACACTTAGTTGTAGTAACAGCAGCAAGCACGAGGCTTCCCTCGTGCCTCCTGAGGTGTCAGCGCCAGAAGGGCTCTTACAGGTGGAGCAGTCGTATCCCAATTGTCTCACTTGAGTATCTCCGTTTGACTGGGCAGGTGGCAGTAGGGAAGAGAGACAGACATTTAGCACAGGCAGCTGGGCTCATGCCCTAAAAGCCTGCCCTTCCTAGTATAACTCACTGCTTCCAGGTACTTTACCTTCGTGCCGGACTGGACCTTGATGAAGCCTTATTCATATTTCTTCTTTCCGCTGCTTTATTAATATCTGTAAAGAATAATCAACCCATCTGTTCAATGCTATGGAACAAAAAAAAGATCATCAGCACAATTCAAATGAAAGCAACTTAAGCTCAACAACAACCAGATGGTGCAAGAAAATACATTCAGCAGAGAGACATTGTCACTTTGACAATTCTTTTTATTAAGTTTAGATAGTACAATGCAATGAAGTTTTCATGGATTGCTCTGACTTCAAAATAGGGTGGACAGCTCGGGTGAAGTTTTAACGCTTTATTTCAGGCCTACATCCAGACTCTTCATTCCATAAGAACCTCTTTCTTCTGCAGTCTATGAGCGAGCAGAATGCAACTCATGGACTCTAGGAGAAAAAGCAGAGTCTGACAACCTCTGAGAAAGGAAGCTGTTGGCCAACAGTCTTAAATTCACAGCCAGTCTTGTTCAATGGAGCATGCAGCTACCCTTGGTGACAATAATTCAAAGGTTCTCAAATGGCACATGCAATTGCCTTCCGAGGGACCGCTGCAGCACTAAACTGTACAGCCTCCACCACTGAGGGAACAGGATCCAGGGAGCCTGAAGCACAAGCTCCTTGTGCAACATGGTGCACTCAGAACACCACTGCGCTGAGATGCAAAGAGATCAGAAATTTGAAAATTGGTTGACTTCTGAGTATCTCCATGAAAAACACTATGAGGTGAAATACAGAGAAGAGAACTGAAGAAACAGTCTTGTCCTCAGCCAGAAAACGTGAAGTTGCCCCAAACTGCTAGGGACCAACACTGTTCTACTGGGAAGAAACAAAGCCTTCTGTAACAGCTGATGGAAGATGAAATAATGTACTAGTGGGGGGCAAGAACAAACAGAAATGATTTCAGGTGTTTTACTCTGAGAATCTTTTAAGGAAATTAAAAAGAAAGAAAAAAACCTCTAGGTCCTATCTGCTCCCTGAGGATCTATCAACAATTAAAGTTTATTAGTTATTTATATTGGTCACTTGCAGGAGCTTTAAAAGTAGTTAAACGTGGCATATAATGTTCTTTAGGCTGACTTCTATAGCTTCTAGAACTTCCCAAACTATCCTTCATTACATTCAAAATTAGAGTTAAGAGTTTAGCTCTAATTCTTGCCCCTGCTATCAGTCAAGTTCTCTTCATACAGGGAGAAGGGCAAGTACAACCTGAACATGACGTATGAATGCAGGATAACAGCATTTACAGGGCTAGAAAGCAGTCTCTCCAGAATCAAATACAGTTGCAGTGTCTGCTAACACAAACTAAATTTGATGGACATGTATTCCCTACACAGCTTTACTCATTAAAGATAAAGAAAGCTTTTAAGCATTTGTGGATGTACTGGTATAATGCAAGACTGAATTCTCCCAAGGCCTTTTACCCTCTTATTAGACAGTGTATTTAATACTTACACTGCATAACTGAAGTAACTGTTTTCCTTGGATTTATTTTTTAGCTAAGAACATTTTTCAAGTCCAATGTTATCTTTAAGCAAGACACTATCTGCTTTGGTGGTTTAAGATTTTTATTTTTGCTTTAAAATGCCATTGCAGAAACCTATATTGTGATTTTTGCATTCAGTACCATACATTTCTTTCAAATTAGAAAGAATTAAACCTGAACAAATATTTTACTAGGAGACAAAGACACCTTTGACAGGGATCCTTCTCTTGCACAAAATGATTTAATAACATTTTATTTAATGCCAGCAGCATTTACAGATTGCTTGAACATTGACAAAACAACTTCTGAGAAAATGAAAATCTTCTGTCTTGTAGGACTTTGAGATGACAGGGACACTGCAACCTTCAGAATAATCACAGGTGGCAAGAGTTTCTTGAATTGCATTCCCATCTCAAGTCAAGCAGCAGAACTGAACTAGAGTTCATCTTTTGGCAAATCGTCCAATTCCCATCTAAAAGTCTCCAGAGCACAGAAACCACCAAAGCTCCAATGAATTATTCCAAGTATAAATGATTTTGCTGTTAAAGAAAACTATTTCCATTTATGGTCTCGTCATACCTATACCCACTAGATTACAACTCACTCAAGGAGCCCTTTTCTAGGGCTTGCTCTTCAACTCTTTAACCCTTAGGATTTTTCCTGGGGCTTTTCCAATTTAGCACTATCCTTTCTGAACTGGGCATACCAGAACTGATCACGGTACTCCAGCAACAAAACCCCACAGGTACTTACAGATCTGTTTTGTACAGCTAAGGTTGAAAAAGCACTCCTGCTAGGTGCAGATCTTCAGATTGGCCTTTCCTGGGAGTTCAGTTCTGCCTGTCTCCAGCTCAGGAAGAAGCCCAGGTCACTTCATCATCAGTGGCTCAATCTCCATTACATTCCCTCTTTTTAAAAGATGATAGTGTGCTTTCTATATAAGTTTCTTATGAAAACACTGTATGGCCAGGAACCACTTCTTCTAGACCACCACTCAAAAGACTCAGCAATTCCATCTATACTGCACTGAAATTCATTTTAAACGCATATAACACTAGACTGCTTTTATTGTACTGGTTTATTAATCAAATCAAACATTTAACAGAAGTCTTCTACATCAACACTGCTACTTTTACCCAGAAAATCTGCAGTATTGCAAGTTAGTGTGACAGGATTTACTTTGACTGAGATTATTCTTTCAGCTGGCACTTGGCAGGACGCGCATGCAATCTATTTGCTGCCAGGGCTGACGCCAGGCTCCGCTCTGCTCAACCTGTTGGCAAGTTTGCAGTGCTCTGCCAGGGCCCCTGAAACTCCACAGTTTTCCAAGGAAAGTGACGTTATCAGCCAAGGGAGGTCCTCATTGCACTGAATCTCACAGATGTTGATTTAATTTTGAGAGGTCTAGTTTTGGTAGCTGCTGGTTTTACTTTATTTTTTTTTTAAGCTTGCTACTGAAATGGAAACTATAATGAAAAGCAACATCATTCAACTCTTCAAAAAGAGGGAAGAACGATTACCTAAAGACTAGGTGGTCTTCTCCAATTAGAGTTATCATTTCCAAATAATTACACATTAGTATGAGACAGATGCAGCTGCTCCTGTTTAAACTTCTAGACTGACAATGCTGGCCACAATTTCTCCTTGTATCCTTCCGTCCTCCCTATTTGCCACCATCTCCACTTTCAGGCTTGTATTTGGTACCTCTCCATTTTTGTATTTACCGCTCCTTTCACTCCTTCCTAAATCAAACAGTTTTTCTTTAAATTAGCACAGGCTTGCTTTGGAAGTAACATTTTATTTGCACTTAATGGATTATTCTTAGACTTTCCACCGTTCATTTCTGTTTAAGATTGCTCCCAGCATATTTAGCAGAATTATTTTAATCTTTATGAAAATGGCCTTTTAAAGCACCTTGTATTTTTATGGCTACTTACAGATTGGTTTCCCCATGTGCAAGACAATCCAAGTTAAGTTTACTTATCTAACAGGACAGTTCTGCAGCCAATTCCTCTGAACTTGCCAAGATGAAGCCCAGTACAGGCTTACAACTGTTTTTAAAACTAAGTGCGTGAAGTTTCAATCAATACTTTCCAGGGCTTACGTGCTCAACAGTTCCTTACATAAGGTTATAGATCTATTCAAACACTAACACAAAAGTGAGTTCAGAGCAAGACCTAGGCAGCAAGAGAAAACACTCCAGATGAACCACACAGCACTTAGGGCAGGTAACTCGGAAGGAAAATACATACCTGGTCAAAGTGACTTTAGACTAATGCCAGGCAAGTTCCACACAGCGATTTTTCCAGAGAGCTTTAGAACAAAAGCACTCTTTCTGCCAAAATGCATGCTAAGGTCAGTAGAAGAGCAGGGATCAGTTTTCCTTACCTAATCTATACCCTTTATAAAGACGACCCTTCTCACCGTCCAGAGCGGCCTGGACATCTTCTAGACGGTCATACTGCACGAACCCATAGCCATGGTACATGCTGAGGGCTGGAAAAGTTAACAGCAGGGCAAGACCAGTTACAAGTAAGGGACTGCAGGATCCCGCACCCAGGCCACGTCACCCCACCAGATGGAGCAAGCAAAGGGCATTACCCAGGAACTTCTAGGCAAGTTTTGTGGGAAATCCAGGTCTACTGGGATTGAAATGCAGAGCTGAAGAACTCTGAAATGCATTTCTTAGACAACACCACAAAACAGATCAACTTCCTTCTGACAAGGCAGTGACCAAAAAACAACCCACGAAGTGACCAAGACTTCATTAAGAGACTACGAAGTCACTTGAAAGAACAGATTTGCTTCATATAACATCACCCTGCAACCCCAAAAGATAAAGCATAGCTCATATATACACACTAGGGTACAGCTGCATTGAGGGAATTACTTGTTCAGAGAAAATCATCATTAAAGGTCACTCTTTAGGGGAAACATAAGTCACTCCTCTCATCACCATCAAACAGCATTTGACAAGCGTGAAAGTTATATTTCTGTCTGAATTCCCAGCCACAAAAAGGCATAAGATAAAATACTAACCCCTGATTTTGCCATATTTTGAAAATATCTCTTCCATTTCTTCACGAGTCATGTGGTCTGTGGGCAAATTGCCGACAAAAAGTCTTCTCTCTAAATCCTGCGGATTGGTGCTGTTAGTGAAGTCGCTCTGTTTGATGCTATTGCTCTTGCGTCCTCGAGCCATTTTGCTTTCGTTCCAAATCCAACTCTTCGCAAAAAAGAGAAATGGCCACGCATATAATTTCAATCCATGACATTAAAATTAAACTGGAACAAGATTAAACTTAACAGCTTTGCAGACTAAAAGCCAACTTGGTTGGTTTGACGCAAGCTTCGCTCCAGAGAAATCTTAACACAAGGGACATGGAAGTCTGGCAAAAACGTATACCGCAGCACTTTGCTTGATCTTCCCATAACTCTGGAATGGAGTAAGCCTAATCTATTTTGCAGATGTGTTTTAATGGTTTAACTGCAAACTAAAATACCAATAAAACCCAGATTCTGCTGAAACAACTTTAGCTTTGCAGTACCCCCGTTGTTGTCATGTCTAATTCTTCAATTCACTGGTAAAAAGAGCTGAAATTTATGCAATATTTTAATAAGCAGAAAGGAAACACTCATCTCACCATTGCATAACAGGATCCAAATATTTCTGTATCGGCTTTGAATGACACATCGCAAAGTATTTTAAAACGTGCTTAAGTGACCACACTTGGATCTCTTTACTAAGTGTGAAACCTTAGCTTTCCCAGCCCAGAGCACAGCTTCTCATTCACGTCGCTACTGAACAGCGCATCCTTGTCCCCACCACCACGCCAACTCCCCCGAAGGCGGGTCCAAAGCTGGAATTTAACCACTCAACGTAAACGCGGCACTGCTGCGGGAACAGCCAGCAGCGTTCATTACACAGTCACCCAAAGACTTTAACACAAAACAAAAACCTCAAAACACCCAAACAGAACCTATCAACCCAAACGGAACCAGGAAAACTGATCCAGGGTTCATACATTCTCTTCTAAAAATCACCATTACATAACACTTCAAAAAAAGTGAAAGGCAGTGAAATTGTCAAAGTTGAAAACTATTTGAAGAATGAAGTCATCCTTCCTAAACATCCAGCACAGAAATACAGGATGGAATTTTCTGTTTGTTGTAGGTAAGAAACCCATACAGAGAAGCTGGTGAAGTTGAATATATCAACAGAAAATTCTACTGTCCATCAAGAGCTGCCCACAGCCAACACACACCTCTAACAGTAAACTGCATTTACTGTAATTTAAAAACAGCATCTAAATAAACAAGTCAGACACCAAAAAGGACAAAATCATTTCACTAAGGTACTTCTACAACACTTAATTGGCATGAGAAGTAAGCAACACTTAATTGGCATGAGAAGTAAGTTTACTCCAGGGTTTCAGGCATAAAACTGATTTAAGGCCAACTAACTTTACGCTTGTATCATTTGCCTACTTTTAGAAAACCCTGCTGAGAAGGGAGGCAGAGAATGCCTCCCAGTCCGTTTTTTTAATATAATGAACTGAACTGCTAGAGCAGGGAGAAAGAAAAAGTCAGTTCTTACACCTCATTTGCCTCAGTCCTCCTATAAGTTGTTTTCCCTGCTACACACAGAGTTTTACCCTCCCCGCCTGAGGTACCAAGCCTTGTCCCATTTTGCTTTACAAAGGTCGTAAATTTCACTTCTGCTATTACAGCTTGAGTTCTCGGCTGAAGGAAAAGAAGTTTTCAAAATTCTCCCAAAGCGGAGAAGTAGCTATAAAACACGGCAGCAGGCACCTGGCTCCGACTGCACGCAGATCGGGTCTGGAGGTCGGTGCCATGCCCAGCGGCTCAGAGCACTGCCCGGGACAGGGGCTCAGCACCCGACCAGCACGGCCTCAGGACATCGCACACGCGAGCAGCTGCCAACACAGCCCACAAGCACAGCTGGCGAGACATTTTGCTCCCATGATTAAAAGCCAGAACAAATTCTCTGTTCTTTTCTTGAGCTTGGGAACGGCAGAGGGTGGCTGTGGGAGGGGGATGCACGACCCTTCTACACCAAAACAAACAAAAATAACTGTTTATCCACTTTCAGGTCACTTCCAAAACACAGTGGTAAATCCCAAACACTAACCCACGCTGAGCTAGTGGAAAGCTTTCCCACATAAGCACTTACTGCCTCCGACCATTTGCTGCTTGTAGATTACACAGTTAAGGACCAATTAGTAATTGTAAGACCAGAAGAGATAGATGTTGTTCCAGACGTGGGCCCGCGACAGCTGGTAATGGTAAATGGGGAAAGTTTCCCCGCTAAGGCTCCTTCTGCAAATGCAGCCAAGGAGGCCGCCTACAGCCCTGAGCAGCAGAGGTGCCAGTACCTCAGTGCCGGCACCGGGCACCCGGCCTCGCAAGTCACTACAACAGGACGGCTCACGCGCCAATCAGCCCCGGGGAGGTTAATTAAAGTCGCTTTGTTTTAAAAACCTTGGCTTTAAGAATAGCGTTCCTCACTGACAGCACTGCCGCTTCAGAAGCGGGACGTGGCTGGCTATGCGGTACAAGGGAGCCTTCACTCAGGGATCTGCAGCGGGCCCCCGGGCAAGGCACGCCGCAAGCCGGTAAGGCACCGCACAAGGCAACCGCGGCTGGGAGCGGCGGGCCTCGCCTCCCAGCCGGGCGGCTCCGGGACGCCGCTCTCGGCACCGGCCCCGCGGGGCGAGCGCCCTCACCCCTCTCCGGAGGGCTCCGAGGAGGCGCGGGCCCCGGGCCCGTCTCCCCCGCCGCCGCCCCCAGCGCACGGTGCCGGGCCCCGCCGTTCCGCTGCTGAGGAACGGCCCCGCGGCCCGCACAGCCGGCCCCGGCCGCGCCCCGGCACCGTACGGCGGGGGGGGGGGTGGGGGAGAGCACCGTCGGGAGGCCGCTCCCCGGGCGCGCGGGACCGCAGGGCCACAAAGCCGCCGCCCCCGCCC